>OU015744.1:72599339-72617553 GCA_907169655.1 Acomys percivali
ACACACACACACACACACACACACACACACACACACACACACACACAGAGAGAGAGAGAGAGAGAGAGAGAGAGAGATGGAGACAGAGACAGACACAGAGACAGAGAGAGAGAGACAGAGACAGAGACAGACAAGTTTTTTAAGTCTCAGTAAAGGTTTTTTATTTGGATGAGTGGTACTGCTTTCGTTTTTAACATCATCTTTGAGATACCAGGTCACTCAATGCATTCATGATTTTTATTCACAGAATTGTATAACTTACCACACTAAGTTTTGAAAACCCATCCTCTCCTAAGAAAGGAAATGTGCCTAGGCACAGTAGCAAATACCTTTAATCCCAGCACTCAGGGCCCAGAGGCAGGTGTGTATCTGTGTTGAAGACTAGCCTGGTCTACATATGAATTCTGGGCCAGCTAGGGCTATGTAGTGAGACTCTGTCTCAAAATAAAAAAGAAAGGAAGGAAGGACATGTGCTTGCTGTAGTCACTTTTATTTTTTCCACCCACCTTCAGCCATTAATTTACTTTTTATTTTATAAATTTGCCCACTTGGGGGCATTTCATATACAAATAACCATAAGTGACTTTATTCATTTTGCATAATAGTTTCAAGGTTTATTCATGCAGAACATGTATTATTCTGTTACTATTTCATGGTATACACATACAATTTTATTCATTCTGTCGATAGACCTTTGTATTGTGTAGCCATCATACAGGTGTGAAGTGTCACTGATTAGGTTTCTAATGTCTAATAATAAAGAGCATCTTTTCAGGTGCTTAATGAACATTTGTATATGTTTTGAAAATACCTATTTAAATTGTTAGCCTTTTTTTTTAGTTATTTGCGCTTTAAAAAATTTAAAAAATATATTCTAAATTGACTTAACCAGATAATTTGCAAGTTCTTCTTTATTCTGTGTTGTTTAACTTTGTCGATAGTGTGTTTACAGCACATTAAAAAATATTTTAATGTAGCAGCCAGGGAGATGGCTCAGTGGGTGAATATGGTTGACCTGAGTATAGTCCCTGGAACCTATGTAAATTGCCAGATATAGTGGCAAGCATCTGTAATCTAGCACTCCTGTGGCCAGATGGGAGGCACAGAGACAGGCAAATGGCTTGGAAGCTTACAAGCTGGCTAGCTGGAGTACGCCTTGAGACCTTCCTCAGCAAATTAGGAGGAGAGAAGGAATTCCTGTGAGTCTTCTGATCTTCACATGTGCTCTGTAGCATATGAGCTAACACAGAGTAAATGAAACACTTTAATGAGGTTTAAAGACAGGGTTTCTCAGTCCTGGACAGCTTTGTAGATTAGGCTGGCCTTGAATTCACAAAGATAGATCCTTCTGCCTCTGCCTCCCTGAGTGCTGGGATTAAAGGTGTGCACCACTGTACCCAGCTAATTTTAATTTCTTATTTTATCTGATACTTTAGGTGTCATGTTAGAAATTAACTCCAATATAACATCAGAAACATGTTTTTTGTTTTGTTTTACTTGAGATTGGATGTCTAGCTTTCCTGGAACTCACTGTTTAGACCAGACTGGTCTTGAATTTATAGAAATCTGCTTGCCTTTATGTTTACTGGGATTAAAGATGTGAGCTAACATGCCTGGTCATTCATATATGCTTTGTTAACATAGCTTATATCTGGACTTTTAATTTTGAACCCTTAACCTCTACATTTGACTATGATAGTTGAATGGTAGTTTTAAAAAGAATGAAAGCTTTGTTTTCATATGCCATCATACAAATGAATAAGAGTCATATATGCTTTGAGAACCTATGAACTAGTCTATAAATCTCTTCTCAGTGAGCTGGGTGTGATGGTGCACGCCTTTAATCCCAGCACTGAGAGAGGCTTCCAAGCACCCACGTGGCAGGCAGCTCATAGCTGTCTCTCTCTAACTCTAGTTCCAAAGGATTGGACACCCTCTTCTGCTTTCTGTAGGCACCAGAAACACAGGCACGTGTTGTACATACATATATGCATACAAAACACTCATGCACATAAAGTAAAATAAATGAATCCTTACATGCTGTAGAGGACCATGAGATGTCTTGGTAAAGATGCTTGCAGCATACCCTAACTTCAGTACCCAGGATCTGCATTGTAGGAGGAGAGAACTTTTTTTTTTAGTTTTTTTTAGTTTTTTAGTTTTTAGTTTTTAGTTTTTTAGTTTTTAGTTTTTTAGTTTTTTAGTTTTTTTTTAGTTTTTTTAGTTTTTTAGTTTTTAGTTTTTTTAGTTTTTTTAGTTTTTTAGTTTTTTTAGTTTTTTAGTTTTTTAGTTTTTTTAGTTTTTTTTTAGTTTTTTTTAGTTTTTTTAGTTTTTCTCTGTGTTACCTTGGCTGTCCTGGACTAACTTTGTAGACCAGGCTGGCCTCAAACTCACAGCGATCCGCCTGCCTCTGCCTCCCAAGTGCTGGGATTAAAGATGTGTGCCACCACGCCCAGCGAGAACTGATTTTTGACAGTTGTCCTCATCTGTGGCGTGTGCGAGTATGTGTGTGCATGCTCGCGCATGTGTACACACACACCACCGCCACCACTACTACTACATACCTTTTTCATTTTTATTCCTGCTTAGTAACATGGCCTGATACAAATCATAGTAAGCCTTCTGTAATTCTTCAAAATACTGTGTTTTTTTCTTTTAAGGACATATTTCTCTTGGTGAAAATATAAGAATTATGTTTTTTCAGTGGTTAATAGTTATTTCTGTAAGGTTTCATATGCCTTTCTGGTCTCAGATTAGCTGGTATTCTTAGTCTATCAGTTTCTACAGATTTATTTTTTTATTTTTTTTTATTTTCTAAATGTTCTTAGACTCTTAATTGTTTAGTTTTTGAATCTATGGTGATAGGTTAGGTTTTTTTTGTTTTTTTTTTTTAATTTTTTGAGACAAGGTTTTTCTATGTAGCCTTGGCTGTCCTGGACTTGCTTTGTAGACCAGGCTGGCCTTGAATTCATATCGATCCGCCTGCCTCTGCCTCCCAAGTGCTGGGATTAAAAGCATGTGCCACCATGCCTGGCTTAGGTTAGGCATTTTAGTTTGACAAAATTAGAACTTTTCCGATCAAATTTTTATAATGTTAAAAGTATTGTTTTATATGTATGAGTGTTTTGCATCCATGTATATATGCACCACAGGTGTTCCTGATTTCCTTGGAAGCCAAAAAAGGGTATCAGATCTCCTGGAACTGGAGTTGTCGATGGCTTGAAGCTGCCATGTGGGTGCTGGGAATTGAACCTTGGTCCTTTGCAAAAGGACCTCTAAACTGCTGAGCCTTCTCTCCAGTCCAAAATGTTTAGATCAATTTTTCAAATTCTCTAATGTGTTTTATCAACATTTTCCTTTAGGACAGACTTCATTGTGCACTTGTCTGTCTGTCCCTAATTAATTGTTCACTACTTTTTCTTGTGACTTTCCAGACAGTGCTGTGCTTTTATAAATAAATCTTTGTTGTGTATACAATGTTCTGCCTGCGTGTGTGTCTGCCCACCAGAAGAGGGCACCAGATCTCATTATAGACGGTTGTGAAGTCACCTTGTGGTTGCTGGGAATTGAACTCAGAACCTCTGGAAGAAGATCCAGTGTTCTTAACCTCTGAGCCATCTCTCCAGCCCCTGTGCTGTGCTCTTTAGCTTTGTTGTTAGTCCTATGTTGATTTCTTTGAGAATCTGAAGTATTCTTGAAGATGTTCCCTGTTCCCACTTCAAAAGGTGTCATCACTATAGTGATAACAGGAAAGCGAAGTCCTTAAGTTAGAGGTAATTTAAATAATCTTTTCTGTGCCCTCTTTCCTGTATGTCTGTGTGTGTTTGTGTGTGTGTGTGTGTGTGTGTGTGTGTGTGTGTGTGTATAGAGATGTGAGGAAAAAATTTTTTTTAAGCAAAGCATTTTTGTGCTGTTAAATTGAGACGTACTTTATGTCACAGGGACACATACGTGCATGTTTGGCTTGATTTTTTTTCCTTGTTGGATTTGATTGTTTTTGACAGATGTGATGCTCTATAATCTACTTTCCTGTCAAACTAGAACATTTCAGATTTCAGAAATTTATGCATTTTCTCCAGTTAATAATTCTTATTCCCTCCAAAGACCTAAGATGTCACGTTACTTTGCAGTTCTGGAGTGCAGACAGATCATGCAGGCTTTTCCTTTTTGGGTTAGCTTTTTTAAAAATTTTTTTTGAGACAGGGTTTTTCTGTGTAGTCTTGGCTGCCTAGACTCACTTTGTAGATCAGGCTGGCCTCGAACTCACAGAGATCCATCTGCCTCTACCTTTCTGAGTCCTGGGATTAGACTTGGGTTAGTTTTTTACTCAACCTAAAGCTAAAGATTTATCAAAGTTGGTCATGATTGTGGGTCTGGCTGGTCTCTTACATTAGTTACTCTGGGCCAGGTGTGGTGGTGCACACCTGTAATCCCAGCTCTCAGAAGGCAGAGGCAGGCAGATTGCTTTGAGTTTGAGGCCAGGACAGTCAGGGCTGTTACACAGTAAAACCCTGTCTTGAAAAACAAATAAAAACAACAACAAAAATTACTCTAGTGGATATGTAGTAAGAAAGCCATGTTTTACCATAGAGATGTTGTTATGAATGGAGATTGAGATTTTTTCTGGGGTAATAGTGAGAAACGACCATGGTTGGATATTTTCCTTTGAGCATCAAAAAGCTGAAAGTGAAAATAGAAACCCTTTACTAGAACCTTGAAGTGACACTGAATTATTTATATTAGACAAGTTAATGTTGAAAGTCGTCATACGGCTTTTGCTCTAAGCAGTAATATATAGGAAATTAGTGCAGAATCTAGGTGTGTGTGCTTTTAATGTAAAGAACCATTTAAGGTTCATTGTCCTCACATGAGTAAGACTAGAAGGAAAAAAATACTTTGAGAAATTTGAATTAAAAAATTGAATCCTAAAAAGTTCTTTCAACTAATTTCTTTTCATCTTAATTTGAGGATGGATTTAATCATGTTGTGTTTTGCATTATGTTCCTAGGTATGCAGGTGCCTTGCGAGCTTCTGGGGAAATGGCTTCAGCACAGTATATTACTGCAGGTCAGTGTGTATACTGTTATTTTATATGTATATGTGAGTATGCAAATGTAGCGCTCAGAGGACAACTTTAGTGACTTGGTTCTCTTTGGACAATGTGGGTCCTGGGGGAATTGTATTCCCATTTGTTAGGCTTGGCAGCAGGTACCTTTACCTCTTGAACATCTTTCCAGGTGAAGCCATAGTACCTTTTTTATTAAAAAAAAAAAGGGGGTCGGGTGGGCATGGTACTACAAGCCTTTAATCCCAGCCCTTAGGAGGCAGAAGCAGGTATAGCTCTGTGGGTTCAAGGACAGCCTCTTCTATGTTGTGAGCTCCAGGACAGGCAGGGACACATAAAGAGACCCTGTCTCAAAACAAATGGACAAACAAATAGCAACAAATTTCTTTTTTGTCTATCATTTCATTCATATTGTTGTATCTTTATCCTTATTTTTTTCTTGAAAAATAAACTTTCAAAGTGGAACCAGGCATGGTAGTACATGCTTATAATCCCAGTACTTGGGATACTGAGACAGGAAGTTTGTTTGTGTGTTAATGTGTGTTCATGTAGGTGGGTTTTGTGTGTCGTGTATTTGTACATATGGAGCCAGGATTCAACCTTAGGTGTTGTTCTTCAGGAGCCTTCTCTCTTTTTGTTTGAGACAAGGCCTTTCATTGGCCTAGAGCCTGCCAATTAGTCAAGTCTGTGTGGTCACTGACTCCAGGGACCTGCCTGTCCTCAGCTTCCTAGTCTCCACGGTCTCCAGCCTTTTTCTGTGGGTTCTGGGAGTTGAACTCAGGTATCCATGCTTTCATGGTAAGCATATTATTGAGTGGGTCATCTCTTCAGCTCAGACCTTTAGCTCTCTTGTGTTATAATTTTGTTTGCAGGTTCTATTAGTTAAATCTCTGGGAATGACATTAAGGGACCACAGAAACAAGTTTTAGTAGTGTTGATGTGACTGTTATAAAAAATCTTATTTGATGTTAATAAGGAAGTAATATGTATGAAAATAAATCTTAATTACTATTTTTATGGTGCTAAGGATTGAACCTAGGGCCTCATGCAAGCTAAGTGTGCTCTCTACTACTAAGCTCTTTGTTGATATTCTTTAAAGGTTAGAAATCATGCGCTTCTTTACTATGCGAGAAGAATCTGACATTGTAATAATTTATATGATTTTATTTTATGTGCATTGGTGTGAGCTGTCAGATCCCCTGCAACTGGAGTTAAAGACAGTTGTGAGCTGCCCTGTGGGTGCTGGGGATTGAACCTGGGTCCTCTGGAAGAGCTGCCAGTGCTATTAATCACCGAGCAATCTCTCCAGACCCCTGACATTGTAATAAATGAAGAGCCTCCACTTTTTTATTACTGAGACAAGATGTCTCCATGTAGTCCAAGTTGGTTTTGAACTCAAGATCTTATTGCCACAGCCTCTTGAAAAATGAGATTATAGGAGCGTACCACCATGGCTGACTAGAAATGAGTCACCTCATAAGTAATTGGACTAGATAAGGTTTTATAGCTGGCTGTTTTTCCTCAGATGCTTTATTGAAATGTCAGTCACACATCATAGAGGTCATCCATTTGAAGTGTGTCCATCAGTATTCATAGTGCTGTATAATTTTAGGACATTTTACCAGTATAAAACAGCCATATATTAAATGTGTTACTGTTTTTCTAAACCTATGTTTTCTTTTCAAGCCCTTAGAGATTTGTTTGATTCCATGGACAAAACTTCTTCTAGTATACCACCGATTATCCTACTGCAGTTTCTGCACATGGCTTTTCCACAGTTTGCAGAGAAGGGTGAACAAGGACAATATCTTCAGCAGGTAAACAGGGACAGTTTTCTCTCATTTTGTAAGTGAAAAACTTAGATTATCTTTACATGTTTGTGTGTGTAAATCTGGCTACACACTTGTCACAGTGTGCATGTGCTGGTCAGGGGACAATCTCTGGTGTTGATGTTGCTCTCCAACTTGAGGCAGCCACTGTTGCTTTTCCACTGTGTGTTCCAGGAGAGCTGGCACACAGGCTGCTGAGGATGCTCCTCTGCTGGTGGGAACACTGCAGTTACAGATGCTCACGATGTTGACATGGGTTCTTTTTCTTACTGCCCTTATTCTTGGACAATAAACACTTTCCTCACTTAGCCATTGCTCTAACGCAGGGTTTTCTGCACTCAGTATAGTAATTGGAATATATTTGGAAACACTAAATTTTAAAGTATCTGCAATTACTCTAGCCCAATTAGCACAAAAATCTATGGGTGAATCTTTGGAAATTTTTTAGTTTTTGAAAAGTCTTATTCCAGTTTGGCTACAGTAGTTATTTTTTTGCAGATAATTGAATTAAGGGCCTGGTGTGGTGGCACATGGTTGGAAGCTGAAGCAGAGGCAGGCGGATCTCTGTGAGTTCAAGGCCAGCCTGGTCTACAAAGTGAGTCCAGGACAGCCAAGGGTACACAGAGAAACCCTGTCTTGAAAACAAACAAACAAACAAAACCTCCAAAAAAAACCAAACCAAAACAAAAACCAAAGAAGGGTCTGAAGTTATGGCTCAGTGGCTAAGAGTACTTGCTGCTCTTCCAGAGGACTCAAGTTTGCTTCTCATCACTCAAATCAAGTAGCTCTCAACTGCCGGTAGCCCCAATTTCAGGGATCTATCACCCTCTTTAAGGTCTTTGTACGCGTGTGTGCGTGCACACACACACACGGTGCACATGCATACACTCTGGAACATGCACACAGATAAATATTAAATTTTTAGAAAA
Organism: Acomys percivali; assembly: GCA_907169655.1. NCBI lineage: Eukaryota > Metazoa > Chordata > Mammalia > Rodentia > Muridae > Acomys > Acomys percivali. The sequence continues at coordinate 72,607,163 of OU015744.1, forward strand.
ATTTAACTTGTATTTTTAAGCCAGGCGTGGTGGCGCACACCTTTAATCCCAGCACTCGGGAGGCAGAGGCAGGTGGATCGATGTGAGTTCAAGGCCAGCTTGGTCTACAAAGTGAGCCAAGGCTTCACAGAGACACCCTGTCTCAAAACAAACAAACAAACAAACAAAAACAAAGCAAAAGAAAGTTATATTTCTATTTATTTTGTGTGAAATGTGTTTGTGTGTGGGAAGGTTGCAATTTGTGTGACCTGGTACATATATGGAGGTTAAAGGTCCCATGTTCAGGGGTCAGTTTTCAGTTTTTTCCTTCTATCATATAGGTTTTAAGGATCAAACCCAGGTTATCAGGTTTGGTGGCAGATGTATTTACCTTACCTGTTGGGCTATCTTACTAGTCTATATGTGGCAGGAGTGGGAATAGGGCTTGGGGGCAGGGACGGTGGGAGGGAGGCGGGGCTTGAGACAGAGTCTTGCTCTGTAACCCGGCTGGTCTCAAACTGATGGCCATCTTCCTGCCTTACAGCCTTTTAATTGCTGAGAATAAGGTGTGCACTGCTGTGTCCAGTTTACAATAGTGTTTGCTTGTTTTGAAACAGGGTTTTGCTGTGTAACCCTGACTGGCCTGGGATTATTTGTAGATCAGGCAGCCTTGGGTTTATGGGCAATCCTTTGACCTCTGCTTCCCAAGGGTGGGATGGTACCTGTGCTTCATCATGCCCATCTCTGCTCGCATGTTCATAAAGAAGACATCTTCCTTCCCTAAGGAAACAATGGTTTGAAAGAATTTTATAGACCAAACACTGTTGCAGCCGGACAGATCAGTCTCATTTTACATTACAGGATGCTAACGAGTGCTGGGTGCAGATGATGCGAGTGCTGCAACAGAAACTAGAAGCCATAGATGATGATTCTGTAAAGGAGGTAGGTGAAGTGTATTTGTGATAGATTTAATTATGCCACTTTGTGTTTTATTTTAATTTTCTTTTTGTCTTCTCCTCTGAAAGGCTTTAAATAAATACATTGCAACAGGTAGGTATCAGGCTGAGGAGATGGCTCAGTGGTTAAGAGCAATGGCTGTTCATCCAGAGGTCCTGAGTTCAACTCCCAAAAACCACATGGTGGCTCATAATGAGATCTAATGCCCTCTTCTGTCGTGCAGGCATGCATGCAAATAGAGTACTCATACATACATAAAAAAATCCTTAAAAAAAAAAAAAAAGGCAGATACCTGCTGGAATACTTCAGGCGCTTAGCCTGTGCTTAGAATGTGAGGACTTGCATTTCAGTCTATTTCTAAACATAACCTATTGATATTTGTTTACATGTTTAATCTTTTGCTAATTTTTTTGAATCATAGAATGAAATACACAGAAGGCCTACCTTTAAACTCCTAAGTATATTTTAGTAAATGATTGTGTTGAAATCTACAAAACTAGAATTTTCTTTTTAATTTTGCAGACAGATTCTTCATCTGCGTCAGCAGTGACACCTTCTAAAAAGAAAAGCTTAATTGATCAGTTTTTTGGTGTTGAGTTTGAAACTACGTATCCTTATTGAGCCAAGATTTGTATAGACTGTATTTATAATTTATTTATTTCTTATTTATGGTTTTTTCAAGACAGGATTTCTTTTGTAGTCCTGGCTGTCCTTGACTCGCTTTGTGGATCAGGCTGGCGTCAAACACAGAGAGATCTGCCTGCCTCTGCCTCCTAAGTGCTGGGATTAAAGGCGTGCCACCACACCTGGCTGTATTGATAATTTATAAGAAGTAAATTGTCACTAAAAAGCATCGTTGGCTGATAGGGATTGAGGGTAGAATTCATCAGGGAGGGTTTTATGCCTAGAAATTTATAATAGTGTGAATTAGGAGTTAGTAAAATAGTCATTCAGTGATTTTTTTTATTGAACTTTAGATAAATGTGTATACCTTAAGGGTATTCATTTTTTTCTTTAAAACGTGTTTATATGTGTGTCTCATTAATTTATCTCAGAGAAGTTTCATTTACATGAAATTAGTGTATTAATAATGTTGATGAATTCAAGGGGTTGTTGTTCTTCTGGTTCTGATCTCTGATCCCTGGGTTATTTAGATATGTAGAAATCATGACAACAACTTATGTTTTGCAAGAGTTTGTCATGGTGTCTCTTTACCATACTCACTGTTGTTGAAGCTGTGAGCACAGGAACATTCTTATGCATGTTGCAGTGAAACTTTATTGGGAAGCTAATGTTTAAAGTAAATCAACGAATGACTATTAATAACTTTAGGATAATTTATTCTTTTCAATATTAATTAACAAATTGAGTACCTGTTGCCATTCCTTAATTTGTGAAGCATGAAATGTGCAGAATCTGAAGAAGAGGAGGTCACCAAAGGAAAGGAAAATCAACTTCAACTTAGTTGTTTCATTAACCAGGAAGTGAAGTATCTTTTCACAGGGCTTAAATTGGTAAGGAAATCACGCTTGTGCCTCATTTGTGGCCTCCATATTTGTGAATATGTTCATTGCTAACATTTATTTGTAACCTCAATGGATCCTCACTATCTTTACTGGTTGTACACGCACAGATCATGTGCTTTTCTTGGTGGTAGGTATGTGTGCATTATTTGTGTATAGGTCAGAGGGCAACTTTGGGTAGTGTTCCTCCTTAGATGATGCTCATTTTGTTTTTAAGACACTCACTAAGCAAGCTGGGTAGTTGTGGCACACGCCTTTAATCTCAGCACTTAGGAGGCAGAGGCAGGTGAATCTCTGAACTCGAGGCCAGCCTGGTCTCCAGGGCAAGTTCTCAGACATGCACACGCAGAAAGAGACAGAGACACAAGGACCGAGAGACCAGAGACAATCACTGACATATAGCAACCTGCTGATTGGACCTGCCTGTCTCTTCCTCCCCAGCACTGGGATGAAAAGTGGCCATTTAAAAGAACATGGGTTCTGAAGATTCAGCTTGGATCTTCAGGCTTGTGTGGCAGGGACAGTACTGACAGCAATTTCTCTAGCTCAGTAGCACAGTTTTTGAGTTGTGTCAAACATACTAGTCCTACACAAACTGCTTTGCCTTCTTGGTTTAGTTGACCGCTGTGTAAACATATCCTTTGTAACATCATGCTTTTTTATTTTTGTGCTTTAATTGGTAATTTTGGTGTTTAGCCCAGGAACTTGCAGTCCTTTTGGCTCAGCCTCCAGGTTGCTGGGATTATTGTCCACCGCTATACCTAATCCAGCTGTTGAAAAACATATTTTGAATTTTTTTCTTTATAATTTTAAAGATGTTTATCACTTGTTTGGATTTTCTTTTTTCCTTTTTTGGACACAAGGCTTCTCTGTGACAGTCTTGGCTGTCCTGGAACTTACTATGTAGCTCAGGCTGCTTCTGCTTCCCGCGTGCTGGGGTCGAGCTGTGCTCCACCACCACGTAGCTAATTGTTTGCATTTTCTTAAGCATTGTACTCATGTTTCACCTTTGTGTGACTATATGTTAAAGCTCCACAGTGATTCTTTTTGTAGTGCGATTGGTAACTTTTTAAAAAACCATACACAATTGTAAGATACTAAATTATAAAAAGTTAAGTTCTCTTAGTTCATATTTGTTTAGTTTGGCTAATTTGCTAATATATAATAATATAGAACCTTTTTTACAGATGAACTATGTGCCAGATTGTTTCCCAGGTCTTCAGCATGTACTAATTTTTGTCTTTTTTTAATTTTTTTTCTCCTGGAGACAGGGTTTTTCTGTGTAGCCTTGGTTGGTCTTGACTTTCCCTGTAGACCAGGCTGGCCTCGAACTCACAGAGATCTGCCTACCTCTGCTTCCCAAATGCTGGGATTAAAGGTGTGTGCCACCACGCCTGGCTAATTTTACATCATTCTGAATTGGAGACATTAACCGATGTGGCCAGAGGAGATAAATTGTATCTAAAGACTTCCTCGCATCCCTTAGATCAGTTGATCTCAACCTTCCTAATACTGTGGCCCTTCAATACAGTTTATCATGTTCTGATGGCCCTACCATTAAATTATTTTTGTTGCTACTTGACAACTGTAATTTTGCTACTGTTATGAACCATAAAGTAAACATTTGATATTCAGGATACATGATGTCCAGTCCCTGTGAAAGGGTCATTCAAACCCCAAAGGGCTTGTGACCTGTAGGTGAAGAACCTCTGCCTTAGATTAACAAGTTTTCTTTGTTAATTCTTCTCACATTTAAAATTAACCTAATTGATGCTGGCAGGCTTTTATATGTAATGCATGAAAACCAAGGGTTTCCTACATTCTCTTAATTTCTAGTGTGAGTATTCTGATAATTCATAGAGGGTAACAGTAAAATAACAGTATACATTCTTTGACTTGGAGGAACATTGTTATCAGAAGACTTTTTCCTTTTCATTTATTTTATTCTTCTCTGATTTCCTGACTGCAGTCTCCAACCACCCAAATCCCATTCCCCGTTTTCACCCATACCTCCCTACCTTTCCCACCTATTCCTCTTCTGTTTTCCTTCAGAAAAGGGCAGGCCTCCAAGGGGTGTCAACCAAGCATGGCATATTAAGTTACAATAAGAGTCGGCACCTCCCCTAGTGTTAAGGCTGGACGAGGCAGACAGAGGAGGAGGAAAAGGGTCCCCAAAGCAGGCAAGACAGTCAGAGACAGCCTCCACTTCCACTGTTGCCAGTTCCACAAGAACACCAAGCTACACAATCATAACATGAACAGAAGGCCTAGGTCAGACCCACGGCAGGCTCCCCGTTGGTTGTGTCAGTCTCTGAGTCCCGGTGAGCCCGTGTTCTTGTGGTGTCCGTAAGTATTGAGCAAATTCTTGGGGAAAAGAGCTTCCCATATCATGCTTATTATTTTTCACTAGGACACGTCCACTGATGTATTATTAATTAAGAAGTGCTTTAAAAAATTAGATGTGTGATTCTGTGTTGCAGACAACAGTTTTTAAATTTGGTTGTTTATGATGTCCTTTTTTAGCGACTTCAGGAAGAAATTACTAAACAGTCTCCAACATTGCAGAGAAATGCTTTGTACATCAAATCTGTAAGTTATACATTTCCTTTTGAAATTGAATTCCATTTCTTTGAAAGAGTTCAGGGGGCAAGGAGGTGGCTTAGCAGGAAAACTGCTTGCTGTGCAAGCTGAGCATTGGAGTTTAGAGCTTCAGAGCTCATGCAGAAGCTCGGTACATGGCTTCCTGCTTCTAATCCCAGGGTGCTTCTGAAGGGGGAGTCAGCTGGCTGACTAGTCAGAGCAGTGAGTTCTGGGTTCAGCAAGAGACAGAAAATGTAAAGAGGATTGAGAAAGACACCTGTTGTCAACCTTAGCCATTGCATGCACATCCATACATGCACTTGCACACATACATGTACCTACACACTTGTAAATATGCATTTACAGATATGCAGATGCTCACCTACACTACACATATATCCAGAAAAGAGAAAAGGTGCCATTTAATTTTGACTAGTCTTTGTTTTTAGCAAAAAACAAAAAAACACACAAAAACACCTTACGTGGCCTTAAGACATAAAGAATGTTTTCTTGTTTCTCTCCTTAGTCTAAGATCAGCCGGCTACCTGCTTACTTAACTATTCAGATGGTTCGATTTTTTTATAAAGAGAAAGAATCTGTGAACGCCAAAGTTCTTAAGGTTAGTAATGAATTTTAGTCTATTAAATATAATTTTTGAAGACAATTCTTAACCTATAATAGATTTATTTACCTTATTATGGATAGCTTTGAGATAGGGGTGATTAACATTACACAGATGGTCCTTAGCACACAATGTTTATTGGAATTATGTATTTTCTCTTTTGTTTCATGTATTCCTCAGACATCTAAGTCTCAGAGCCAGCATTCTGTATTTTTCAAAAGATTCATAGATAATTTATATTATTTCTTGTACTCTCCAGAAATACTGTCCTCCAATAGCCCTTTCACTTGATAGATGCAGATTTGAGGGGACTCAGTAGAAGGACACATGCAGCAAGCGCACTGCATTGCATGTAAGCACCACAGAGCGTACGCGTCGATTCCTTCAGTTGTGTTGTACTGTGTCGTCTAGCTGTGTATACACAGACTTTCTTAGGAAGAGGTGTATGAATCTAGCTTCTGGAGCTGAAATTCCTAACATTTTCTGACAGAGTTGTAAGTTAAGGTTAAATGTAGCTTGGGTCTCTTACTGTATTTGCTATAACTATTTTAATATGCTCTTTAACTGTTTCAGTACTGTTTGTGTATAAATTTGTGTTTCACAGCAAAACGCCGGCTGGTTGAAATACCACATTGGCATCCATTGCTTGTATAGCATCTTACCTACTGCTTGTGAATCACTTCTCTGACATACAACGGCAGCTTCTGTGGTCATGTGTATGAGCTTGATTATTTAATGCAAAAAGATCTTGAAAGTTAGTTACCATATAAAAGTTAGAATCCGGCCATTCTTTAAATTTTTTTGAAGTGTTTGAGAATTTTGTACATGCATATAATTTGTTTTGGTTGGGTTTACTCCTTATTCTTCCTCCTCCTTTCCCCATCCGTACACCACTATTCCGTCCAATTCCATGAGTCCCACTGTGATGTTACAGATTTAATTTTCAACTTTATTTGAGTTATGAAAGCATTACTTTGAAAGTGCTATACAGCCGAGAGCTTGCCAGCACTAGGGAGGCAGAGGCAGGTGGATCTCTGAGTTCCAGGACAGTCAGTGTTAACCAGAGAAGCCCCATTAATGGAAAAACAAAACAGAGTTATATTAATTTTAAGTAACTGTCCTTTTGCACTTGTTTTTCTCTTGGTATGTTACAGGATGTTAAATTTCCTCTTATGTTGGATGTGTATGAACTCTGTACACCAGAACTTCAAGAGAAAATGGTCTCTTTTCGCTCAAAATTCAAGGATATAGAAGATAAGAAAGTGAATCAGCAGCCAAATGCAGTAGGTTCTTTGTGATGTACTTTTACTAGTGCTATTTAAATCTTCATTTATTGCCCAGCACTTACTGTTAAGAAATAATCAGCCTGCATTTCAGCTAAGGAGGTGCGTGTGTCTTGATGCTGGTCTCTTACAGCTGTAGACACATTGATGGTGGTGCAGGAAGCAGGCTCTGCCATGGTAAGACAGGCTCTTCACCATCTGCCCTTCAGTCCACACCACATGTGCATTTCACATCAAGTCTGCATTTCCCATAGGTGATGGCTTTCTTTGTGAGGCATTTGAATCCTCTTGATAAGGTTTGGAATATACCTTCTCAGTCTGTCCTCCATCACTTTCTTCTATGCTTTTGTAATTTTAAAAAACTTACTAAATGAAATTAAGCTCCCATCTTTTAATAAACTATTGAATTTACTCTTCATTCATAATTCCTAACTTCTCAGAAGTCATCAAGGTTGTGTATGTCAATAGTTATGTTTTACCCTGAATAAGATTTCCTTGTGTGACTATTTTGCAATTTAACCATTCCTTTATTAAATGACATTTACATTGTTTTTAGTTTTTTCTATTATGAGTAAAGCTGGTTTTTAAAAAAGTGTTCATTTGCAGATATTAGTGTAAGCAGGAGTTTCATTTTTCTGTAATGAATATCCAAAAGTCTAATTGCTATGTTGCATGGTGTGGTTGCATGCCAAATGCTACCTGCTTTATATTCCTGTCAGCAGTGAGTGACTGACCCATGTCCAGTCCAGCCTTTGCTCTTATTGTCAGTTCTCATTTGAGCTGATGGGTAGGATTGTGGTGCTGCCTTAATGGTGCTGTTTTTCATGTTCGCTGAATCCTCTATCATTCTGTTGTAGACTGTCTTTTGTTTGTTTTTGGAGTCAGGGTTTCTCTGTGTAGCTTTGGTTGTCTTGGACTCAGTTTGTAGACCAGGCTGGCCTTGAACTCACAGAGATCCATGTGCCTCTGCCTCCCAAGTGCTAGGATTACAGATTGTAATTCTTAGCTATGCAGATTACAAGTATTCTTCTCAAAGTCTGTAGTTTTATCTTTTTATTATCCTAATAGAGAGAAAAAGTTTAAGAGTTTTATAGTTTGTTCATTTAAGTATTTGATTCATTCTGGTTTAACTTTTTTTTTCTTTTTTCTTTTTGGTTTTTGAACACAGGGCTTCTCTGTGTAGCCTTGACTGTCCTGGACTCTTTGTAGACCAGGCTGGCCTCAATCTCATAGAGATCCGCCTGCTTCTGCCTCCCGAGTGCTGGGATTAAAGGCGTGTGCCACCACGCCTGGCTCTGGTTTAACTTCTATGTGATAAGATGTTCGGATTCATTCTTTTGGATATGACTATCCTGCTCTCCAGCATCTTTAAACCAAACCTCCTGCCTCCAGACCTCCAGAGTGCTGGGATTACAGACATGTGCCACAATGTCATAATCAGTGCAGTTTTTCCCTGTAAGGACTGGGCTATCGTCCCCAGCTCTGCTCTTTTTAATTCTTCTGCAAATGGCATCACTTGCTTCCTTGAGACCTTTGTGTGTTCAAACAGACTGGGGAGAATCGTTTTCTGTTTGATACATTTGTGGAAATAATCAGTGTCTGGAGACTCTTCTTTAAAGTTTTCTAAGGTTTGACTTTGTTTCATGAAACTACAGGATCTGTTCTATATTTGTTCTTGTTCTTACATAATTGACTAATTACATTTAGCAGGCTAGATTTGTCTATGTAATTGTTCCTGATATTCTTTTATTAACTATTTCATGTCTATAGGGCAAATCTAGCCCATTTCTTTACTGATAACTGTAATTTGTCTCTTACCTGAGGGTTCCCAATTTTATTGATCATTTCAAGGACTGGTCCTTTTTTGCTGAGTTTCCTGCTGTTATTTTTATTTGATTGGAGGCCTATTTAATTTTTCCCTATTACGTAGGTGAGTTGAGACAGTGAGTTCCTACTAAAGTCTCATGTTAATTATACTTCTTTTAGTGTAGGCCTTTGTTCAGTTTAGCTAAAATGGAAGGGGCATTACTTTGACATAGCTTCTTGTTGGTTTGTTTGTTTGTTTTTTTGAGGTAGTTTCTGTCCCTGCAGGTTCACAGGCACTGGTTATTTCCACACAAATTTGGTTAACAGTATATTGATAAAGTTATGGACTTGTTTCCTTTTAGTATCCCAGAGTACCTCTAACCTCACTGCTAGATCCTCTGGTATGTTAAAATTTTAGTTAGTGGTTTACGATATATTACACATATATATTAGCCATATATCAGGAGACTGTTATTGTACTGTGATAGTATTGTATAGTATTAAAGAGTAGAGACTTTAGCTTTGCAGTTTTTATGCTGTGTAGTTTATTGCTTACTTATTTTTCAAGACAGACCATTATGTTGTCTGTGATTCAGTGATTTATAGGCAGTGTAAATATTTATATAATTAAGTACTCAGCAAGAATGTGTTCATTTCCAGAATCACAACTTAAAATTATTTTTCCCCCTTAGAATGACAAGAATAGTCCCCCTAAAGAAGTTAAGTATGAGCCCTTTTCGTTTGCTGATGGTAAGTAGACGCCTCCTTTCGATTGTGTACATTTAAGCTAGATTTCTCTTTAATTAGACACCATGATTTTTGTTTTAGAAGTTTAGGTTTTTGTTTGTATTTTTTTGTTTTGTTTGAGAAAGGCTCACTCTGTAGTCCAGGATGGCCTGTATTTCACCATGTAGCTAACTGTGGTCTCAGCGTTATCTCTGTTCATCTGCTTCTATTCATCACCTCAAGTGTTGGTGTGACAGACAGAAGCCACCATGCCTGGCCTAAATTGAGGCTTCTTGAAAAATAATTTTCTTGCAGGGTGCAGTGGGGCATGCTTGTAATCCCAGCACTCAGGAGGCAGAGACAGGCAGATCTCTGTGAGTTCAAGGCCAGCCTGGTCTACAAAGCGAGGTTAGATCAGCCCAGGCTACACAGAGAACCTTGTCTCGAGAAACAACAACAAAAAACCTAAACCAAACCAAAAGCTTAAGTAAAGTGGAACATTTGGATGTCATAAGCTGAATTGTAGCTCTGTACTGTAATATTTAGTGGAGTCCAGTAGAACAGCATTTCTCCAGTGTTAACTTGCACTTGTCTGCTGTTCTAATTGAGTCCCTTCTCTTTAAGATATTGGCTCCAATAATTGTGGATACTATGACTTACAAGCAGTGCTAACTCACCAGGGAAGATCTAGTTCTTCAGGCCATTATGTATCATGGGTGAAAAGGAAACAAGGTAAAGAGAGTTATTTCAGTTGTTTACTGCTACCTTATTATTTCACACTTCATAGCACTGTGGGTGTGTTTGTCTGTGTGAACTTCTTTATTCCTTTTTAGAATGAAAAATAATAGCCTATTGTCTGCATGTAGGGGTGTGTGTGTGTGTGTGTGTGTGTGTGTGTGTGTGTGTGTGTGTGTG
>OU015744.1:72621000-72636960 GCA_907169655.1 Acomys percivali
TCTTTCTTTCTTTCTTTCTTTCTTTCTTTCTTTCTTTCTTTCTTTCTCACAATTCAGGCAACACTCAAAGCTGTTTTAATTAGACCCGAGGGGATATATTCCTTCAACCTCCACTAGTTAGCAGTTTAAGGATCTGCTGTAAAGCATATCTTCTTTACCTTTTAAAGCTATCATTTTCAAATTTCATTCTATAAAGTGTATTTTAAATGACTAATGTTTGTAATTTCTCACCGTAAGTCAAAAGTAGACCTGAGATAAAATGGTAGAAGTGAGAAGTACATCAATTAATTAGCTGTCAACCCTGGTCTTTTCCAATTTTGAAAAACAGCCAAGAAAAATCCATTCTTACTTTCGTTTTCCTTCAGTAAAGCATCATTGTCTTCCTCATCTTCATCCTCGCCTGTTTTTATTTCTTCAGAAGGAGGCTACAGTAAATGAGAAACAGTGATGTTTAAAGAACCCCAGTTTCTAGATAACTGGAAATGCATTTATTTATATATGTAATTATAAGGCTGTATGATTCCCAGTAACGGACCTCAGATACCCGCAACCCACACAGCCCCTCATTTTGGGTAAAAGAAGCCCAAGGAGCATGAACGAGCTGGGTAGTCAATAGTATCTAAGGGGACTAGAGACTAGAGACTGACCATGTCCGTCATTACCAGACTAAGACGAAGTGGAAAGAGCAGAGTAAAAGTTCTGCCAGGGACTGCCTGCCACTCAGACTCTGCCTTGACAAGACAGGAGAACACACGGCATCTAGTTTACCGCAGATAGTCTAACACATGTTCATGAGACTGCACAGAAGATTACCACTCTGTTCACATTTCCTCTGTGAGTGCATATTCAACAACATCCCTGTCCCCATTTGAAAACATGGTGGTCTGTAGATCACTATTTTTGTGGGATAAGATACATTGAGTTCTGCTCAAATAGTGATAGCAGTTTTAAATAGATAGTGTCTGCTAAGGGAAATGGGAAAAAATGAAATATGTCACTTACTGGTAGTTCCTTGGCTAGCTTTATTACCATGTTTTCCAGATACTCTGGTAGACTCTTAAACTGCTGGTTGGTTGGCTGGAAGAAGTGAGGGCTTCTCCGTGCTAAAAGTCTGAGAGCTCTCCATCCATAATTTGAATTGTTCACGGCTCTATAAGAAGAGATGTGAGCCTTGTAATTTATATTTATGCATTTCCATAGCTGTTTTCACATAAGTGCCACATGAAATTTTGAGCCATACTGCAATATCAGCTCAAAGTGTACCATCTTCTAATTTGAGTGCTGGGATTGTATGTTTGTGCTGCCAAGACTGCCATTTGTGAATGTGTTTAGGAATGTACTTATTTATTTTAGGCAGGGTCTCACTGTGTAGACCAGGCTGGCCTCAAACTCAAATCCACCTGCCTTCTGCTTTCTGACTTGCTGGGGCTAAAGGTACGTGCAACCAAAACTGTATCTATCTAGTTACTTATCTGTGTATCATATGCATGGAGTGCCAAAGAAGGTCAGAAGAGCATGTCACAGCCTCTGGAACTGGAGTTAAAGATGGTGGTTATAGCCACCATGTGGGTGCTGGGAATCAAATCTGGGTCTTCTCGAAGAGCAGTCAGTGCTTTTAACCTCTGAGCTGTTTCTCCAGCCTGTGTATTTATTTTAAAGATCACTCTCTGATGCACAGAGAATAGAACATACAGTTAAGAGATTGGAGTATGTAAAAACTTACCATGGTTTCAAAACTAGTCATTGTGTGCTAACTGCGTGTTATGCATAGATCAAAATGAATCATTTAATCTCCAGAATAATACTATTAAATGAGTAGTTACTACTTAGCAAATGAGCAAAGGGACATGGGATGGAAACCTATGCATTTTGATAAGAGGACCCTTGCGTTTAAATTACAACTCCCGAACATGTTCCTAAAAACCAAGACTGCAGTCAAATGGGACACTTTAGGTAATTTAGAGTAAGGCAGCAGATGGGGAGGGGGCAGCAAGATGAGTGTGAGTGGTTCCACAGGTGCTAAGACAGGCCTACTGACATGCTGTTGAGAGCTAAAGAGAAGAGTACTGTGGGAGCTATTCCAGTGGAGCTATCCCACAGCAACACAGTTCAAGTGCATGGGCTGACAAGATTGGGAGGTGGGTGAAGAAGTGAGGACGAAAACTAAATTGGTAGTGAGAGAGACTGCTGTGAAGAATAAACAGTAGAAGTGACAGAGAGAGAGATGGGGGACAATGGCTGAGTTCTTCAATTTGAAACACAGGTTATTCCAAGTCATGGTGGAGAAGGAGGTTACAGCAATGTGAACTGCGGCATAAGCTCACCTAAAAGCACCACTCTGCTGACTTAACTGTAGCATAGAGGGTTCCAAAGAAAGCATGCTGAAAATTAGCATCAGTCCATTAGAACATTACTTACTTATATTCACTTTCAACCATGTTTTCAGGATCTGCTTGTTCAATGGCTTCTTCGAAGAACTCCTCCAAAGTTGGCATGTATTCTCTGGTCATTGTAAAGTAAACAGTGAGGTTCATGTTTAATACTCTAGAAGGTGGCAATATGAATTTTAATAGTACCCAAATAAAAAATACCTAGACCTAAAAGGAAATACAGATTCAAAGCTAAATTCTAAAATGGGATAATAAAGTATAGGTCTGAAAACTATTCACTCCATCTTCCAGCCACTCTGCATGCACTCACTATTATAGACTACCATTCATTATAACGCGTATGCTGATATATGTTTAGCAAAGGTTGAATAGCATTTGAAATTCACCAGCAAGCAGAATTTCACCTTATGTCCTTATCTCCTAGTATTGTTTTTATTTAACCAAAATTAACTGAACCTAAACAATAAGCCATGCTGAGACTTTATGTCAGAGAATCCATCTGTAATGATGCACTGGTCATTATGAAATCTGTCAAAATGTTTGAGATTGTTTTTTAAGATATAAAGATTAGGTAAATGTGCATTTCGGATGCATGTTTTCCTTCATTTTTATGAAATGACTGCATTTAAATAACGCTTTCTGTTTTGAAGACTTTTGTTTGTTATTTAACTAAGCTCTGCATATCACATTTTTATTCTTTTAGTGTCAACATTTTTATATCTTTGTTTTTAAGGCATGGATCTTATAAATATTTAAAATGCCCATTAATCTGTCTTTGCACTGGGAAGCCTGATTTTTGTTCATTTGAATTTAAATTATATTGTCTGTGCGTTTTGGTACTTGATGCTTCCGTGCTTTTTTTCCCCTTGTGTATCTTCAGTTGCTTGTTTGTTTTCTGGTTTACCTTTGTTACCTCAGTTACTTTAGAAATTATATATTCTGTTATTACAACTCTTTGAGGCACTCTGATTTTCTTTTGTGTCTGAAACCTGCTGTTAAATCTTACTTTTGTAGGCTCTTCTTTTTTTTCTCTCATCCTTGATTTTTCACATATATAGATTTGGATTATATTAAGTGCATACATCTTAAGCCAAAGAATTTATGCCTGATCTTAAGTAGTGTTTCTTTCGCTCTTACTTATGTTCTCTCTGCTGGGCTTTGCTTGACTTCTTGTTGTATTGTTTTTAACCTAAATCTTTGCATTCTTAGAATTTACTAGTTTTTTCAAATATTCTTTTTTTTTTTTTTTTTTTTTTTTTTTAAGCCAGCGGTGCATTCTGTGTCCCAGACTAGTCTTGAACTCAGTGACCCTTTTGCCTTGGTTTATAGGTATGGCCCACCACACCCAACTATTGGTCTTTTGTGACAGTGCCAAGTTTTTCTTGTTTTCAGTAGCTACTTCTTTGTTTTTATTATCTGAGATATATTTTTACAGCCTTTATCTAATTCTGCTTTCCTTCCTTCCTTTCTATGTATGAGTATTTTGTCTCCATGTACATACATCTGTGCACCACTTGTGTCCTTGGTGCCAGAAGAGGGTATTGGATCCCTAGGACTGGAGAGAGTGAGTGCTACGAATTGCACCAGGTCCTCTTGAAGAACAACAGCATTCCTAACCACTGACCTGTCTCTCCACCCCCTGTCTGATCCCTTATAGAACTCATGGGAGATTGTTTCCGTAACTGTAAATTTGGATGAATGTTTTGGCTTTTCCCTGTGTGACAGCTCCATCTGAAGGTATGCCCTTCAGACAGATTTCACCACCAGCCTAGGATTTCCTAGCTGACTTTTAGCCTTGGGTTCCTAATTGCTACTGGTACTAGAAATGTCTGTTCTTGTTTCTCAGGGAATTCTTAGCAGACATAGCTAAGCTGTCTGGTCCCCGGTGCCAGGGAGGCATGTCCTGTTGTCTCCCTCTGCTTCCCTTCCTTTGCAGGCAGTGTCTGACATAAGCAAGCTCAGTCTCGGTGTCTTCCGCATCTCTGTGTACTTCAAAGTGGACCATCTCACTGCTCACTAGCTTGGAATACTGAATGAATCCAAAGTTATTCTTTTTGTTTTGTTTTGTTTTGTTTTTCGAGACAGGGTTTCTCTGTGTATCCCTCGCTGTCTTGGACTTGCTTTGTAGACCAGGCTGGCCTTGAACTCTCAGCGATCTGCCTGTCTTTGCCTCCCGAGTGCTGGGATTAAAGGTGTGCACCACCACTGCTCAGCCCAAAGTTATTCTTTTGGTATTAAGTTCCCATTTCTTTCGTGAAACTTTTAATTTCTTAAGACCTCTAAAAATTTACCAGAATTTCTAAGTGTTTTAAGGCAAATCATATTCTGCCGTGCCCAAAGTCAACCACAATTAACTTTTTAAGCTTTTGAGCTTTTGATCACAACTAAGAAAAGGTTCCATTCTATTTTACTGAAAATTGAAAAAACAAGTTTTACACTTGCCTTGTCTCTGATTTACAGGCTTCCATATTATCAGGACAGAGATTCCAAAGCCTTGTTAGCTCCTCACTGCAAAATAAGGCAGGTGTAACTTTATACGATAGCATCCTTAGCATGTCCTAAGACTGCACACACAACATGCATAGTGGGTTTGGGGGAGGTGATATAACTTTCTATATACGTATATATTTAATGAGGACCATTTTTCAAACACTGTTCAATCACAATAAAAATGGAGAATTAAGTAAAAGGTCAGTATTCTTTCAGTAACTAGAAGTGAGCTGCACTGGCTTCAACAGTTTATGTCTATGACATGGAAAAGATGAGAATCTACAGGCAATGGCTTTTTTAAAGTGGGAGACAAAAGGAAGGCTTAAGTAGTTCCATGGATTCATACAATGACAGTAGTCACCATGTACATAACATACAAGTTCATCTAGATGTGAAAAATTGTAGAGCTCTTGTCTTTTTGGTTGTGAGCATAGCCTTTAGTGGCAGAGCTATGTCTTCAGCCCAGCTGGAGAGTTTTAACAGTAACATTTTCAAAATGTAAAAATAGAACATAGGGAGGTGAGTGGACATACTTTCCAATCAGGATTTTCTTGTTGGGCCCTTTGCCTAAGAAGTCTTCTGGGGCTGCTCTCTTCCGCACCACTCTTGTGGGCTTGGTATCTGATGCTCTGTGAACAAAACGTATATTCTGGAGGCTATACATGAATAGCAGAAATGGAGGAGTGTATTTGTGGTAAGCATTTGCCTAATGTTTACAAGCTTCTGGATTTATTTAATCCTATTTACATCATACCAAGCAAACTATCTCAGAAAAAGAGA
This sequence comes from Acomys percivali, assembly GCA_907169655.1. Taxonomy (NCBI): domain Eukaryota; kingdom Metazoa; phylum Chordata; class Mammalia; order Rodentia; family Muridae; genus Acomys; species Acomys percivali. The sequence continues at coordinate 72,626,661 of OU015744.1, forward strand.
GCTACTTATTGGTTTTACCCTAAAATATGAAAGCTTCATAGTATGACAATACTCATCAGACAGAAGACAAAGATATCACATTATAAGGAAACTAGACACAGCACTCTCTCCCTCTCCTTTCTCTCTCCTTCTCTCTCTCCCTCTCTTCCCCGCCTCCCCGTCCCCCCTCCAGGGTTTCTCTGTGTAGCCTTGGCTATCCTGGACTTCCTTTTTAGACTGGGCTGGCCTTGAACTCATAGCACTCCACATGCTTCTGTCTCCCTGAGTTCTGGGACTAAATGCATGCGCCACCTCTCCTGACACAGAAAAATTTCAAGAACACCAACTTACTCTGAGAACTTATAAAATTGTACTTTGACATGTCCTTTTCTTATGATGATTATCTATTTACCTTTCTTTCACAAAACTTGGGCAGCCTTCATTTTTCCATGAGTTCCAATTTTCTTCAGTGTTTAATATATGCTAGGATAAACAAAGGACATTATATCTGCATAACAATATTTTGTAATTATATTTGATATTAAGTAAACTAGTAATCAAATACATACCTCTACCATCTTTGAAAATCTTTCTCCATCGGGGGGGTTTTCAGATAGCAGCTGTGATTAGAAAGAATATACTAAGCTTTCAACAACTTTCTGCATCATAGGAATGGTTCGTAGGCAGAGAACCAAGAAGTGTTTGTGTTCTTGTACCTGAGCTTAACTTTATCCTTATTTTCCTATTTGGGGCTGAAACAAAGAAAATTCTAAATTTTCATTTTTTTCAATCATAGGTTTGTTGCATGTTGGACTTACTTGGTAGACTGATTTTGTAGTATCTTCAATCCAGAGTGATTGCTCATCAGTTAAAACATAGTTTGAGCTAGGGAAAGAAAGAACAAATGCACGCCTGAGTTACAGTATGTGCATACATGTTGAGGCTTATTTACAGCACCATAAATTAATCATATTGTGTCAAAAATTACCAAGAACCATTACAAATGTGAGATTATGAGAAATTCTTACACTTCATAAAAATACAAAGGCAAACAAGATACTGAATTAACTGGCCTGAATACAGAGTAATAAAAATTTCATACACTTAATATAAAGTTAAAAATCTGAGCAAACATCAAGATAACCATGTAGAGCTCCACATGACATGTAACCACACAGGCGAGCTAGGTTTTCTTTAAAACGCATCCAAAATATAATGGGAAAGGCTATTGGCAAAACTCACACTAACAGCTCCCATTAACCACTAACTGCTAGACTGTCATCTGATCATGGGCTCAGAAGCCACAGAACCATTTAAAGAGAGTACAGTGAATGACTGGCTTTCCCAAAGCTCAAAGCTTGAATTCAAACCATTGTCTGATTCCAAGCCCTTGAACTTTCTATGTAATACTACACTAAGCTTTGAAATAGAAGAATAAAAAAATTAAATTTGGGGTGGGTATCCTGTGCTACTTAATGACAATTCTGAAGGAACTGCAGTAAAGGCTGACACCAGAATATGGATCTATTAGGCTCTAACGTCATGCCCTTTATGCAAGTACACTGCCCTGATTTGTGTGTAAGCAACAGGGTTCTAGCTTCAGTAAGAAATTGTATACTTTTTGGTGGAGGGGTTTAGACACAGTAGAGATCCTGATGTAGTTAATGAAAACCTAAAACAACAGAACGGGGGTGTAGGGGACGGTGGGGCAGAGGTCAACCCTGGGTGTTATTTCTCAGTTGCCATTCACCATGTCTGTAGAAAAAAAGGGCATCTTACTGAGATCTGGTACGCACTGATTAAGCTAAATGGCCAACAAGATCCTCTTACCTCCACATCTGCATTGTTGAGACAAGTATGTCCTGTACCTCGCTACTTATGTAGTAGGTGATAGAGAATGAATGTGGATTCTCATGCTTGCACTAGTCATTTTCCAGTGCCTAGAACTCACCTTTGTTTCAAGATTTTCTTTGTTTCTTTCAGTTCTAATATGCTAGATGGCTTATGCTATGTGACAGTATTATTTCCTCAGTTTACAATTTAGCATGAGACACAGAGATTGCCATGCACCAGTAGAAACAAAACTCCTGGGAAAGCCTGGGACTTTGCAGGAGACTCACATTAGCAAATGTGCATTTTGACACTTTTCCTAAAACAAATATCCTACGTCTACAAGTCCCCAACTGGCTGGCTGGCTGCTTCAGTAGGAGTGTTTTTAGGTAGGCAGCCCTTATGCTCAGAGTGGGCTTGGGCCAGTGAGATAGCTCAGTGCCAACAAATGAAACAACCTGAGTTCCGTACTCAGATCTCATGATGGAAAGAAAATTGACTTCTGAAAAGTGTTCTCTGATCTCCACAGGTGTACCATGGCACCCCACCCTGCAATAATATTTTTTTTTTGCAATCAAAATTTATAATTAAAGAAAAACAACTTAAATTATGCTGGGCAGTGGTACATACACCTTTAACCCCAGCACTCAGGAGGCAGAGGCAGGTGCGTCTGAGTTCAAGATCAGCTTGGAACACAATGAGTTCCCGGACAGCCAGGGCTATACATAGAATACAAAAAAACAAAATAAAAAACAAACAAACCAAACTCCTAAATTGTAAGTATTTTATGGGCCTAAAACATATGAAAAATCTTTGCAGGGTCTTTATACATATTTATACACTTACTATACATATTAACTTACCTTTTGAATTTGACCTGTCCCTTGAGATATTGAAATAAAATGAGATACTGCAACAGGATGTGTCGACGAAAGTTACTGTCACTCAGTTGTAAGTCCATCAACTACTCAAAATACAAGCACACATACAAATCAACACATTAAAACCAAGTATGACTAAAAGTACAAATTACACAATTGTAGAAATGGAAGATTGTTTCAGTTAAAAAAAGCAAAAACAAAAATGGGGCAGGAGAGATGGGTCAGAGGTCACCAGAGGTCTTGAGTTCAATTCGAGAAATCACACGGTGGCTTATAACCATCTATAGTGAGATCTCGTGCCCTCTTCTAGCCTGTAGGCATTATATGCAGGCAGAGCACTGTATACATAATAAATCTTTTAAAAAAATTGCTGTGAACTCCCTCCCTGCCCAAGCCCAAGAACAGAGCAGCAATGGTTTCATTGTGACATCTTGGTCATTTTATGCTGTGCTGGTGAATAAAAACTCACGTATCATTTTAAGTCAGTACAGCAAGTCTTATGATTTCATTGAGTGGGCGTATGATTCTCTAGGACAGTGATTCTCAACCTTTCTAATGCTGTGTCCCTTTAATACAGTTCCACATGTTGTAGTGATCCAACCATAAAATTATTTTCATGGCAACTCAGTAACTAATTTTGCTGCTGTTATGAATTATAATGTAAATATGTGAGGCTTTTTATTTTGATGGTTTTATACAACCCTTGTGTACTGGCTGGTTTTATGTCAATTTGACACAAGCTAGAGCCTTGGTTGAAGAAATGCTTCCATGAGATCTAGCTGTAAGACATTTTCTCAATTAGTGATCAAAGGGGGCCCAGCCCATGGCGGATGGTGCCATCCCTGGACTAGTAGTCCTGTGTTCTATAAGAATGCAGACTGCTGTAATCCCAGCACTTGGGGAGGCAGAAGCAAGCAGAACTCTGTGAGTTCAAGGACAGCCTGGTCTACAAAGTGCGTCCAGGAAAGCCACGGCAACACAGAGAAACTCTGTCTTGAAAAACAAAACAACAAAACCAAACAAAAGAAAGCAAGCTGAGCAAGCCAAGTGAAGTAGGCCAGTAAGCAGCACCCTCCACAGCCTCTGCATCAGCTCCTGCCTCTAGGGTCCAGCTCTGCTTGAGTTCCTGTCCTGACTTCCTCCATTGACGGACTAGGATATAGACGTGCAAGCCAAATAAACCCTTTCCTTCCCATCTTGGTTTTTGGTCATGGTGTTTCCTCACAGCAATAGAAACTCTAACCTTGTCAAAGAATCACTGGATTCCCAGTGGGTTTTGCCACAGATTGAGAAATGCTGCTCTAGGAGCTACAACTAGTAATCAAAGTTTTTAACGTTAACATTTAAAGTTGTTAAAGTGGTTCATTCAGTTTATAACAAAATAAAATTTCACATTTTCTCATACCTCTGTCAAAATAACTTATCTTGGGCTTTTTGAGACCATTAATGAGGGTGCTCTCCGGCAATCCTACTACCCAGCTGCTTCTACTCTGAGAGTGACTGGTGGTGAAAAGGAAAGACGTTCTGATAATGCCCTTAGGAGAGCTCGAGGATAGCCGAAGGCTTTTTGAGACAAGGTCTCACTGTGTGCTGGGATTGAAGGCGTGCACCACCACGCCCGGCACTGTAATGATTTCTTAACTTCTGAGAATGCAGAATTATGCTACCATGCATGCTTCTTAAGATTATCTTCTATGCAATTCTAATTTAATTACACTGGCCAGACACTGTGTTTGGTATAGTAAGAAATCTTTGAAATTTGCTGAGAGAGACAGGCAGACTGCTGTGAGTTTGAGGCTAGCCTGGTCTACAACATGAGTCCAGGACAGCCAGGCTACAGAGAAACCCTGTCTTGAGCAAACCTCCAACCCCCAAAATTTGCTGAGACTTCCCTTGTGATCTTGTATATAGTTACATTTGTGAATGTCCCACATATATGCAAAAAGAATGCAATGCCTCCATTTTGTACAGATTTCCAGATGTACTTCATCAGGCTTACTGCCCTTAAACATAGCTACATTGTAATTGTGAAAGTAATTTTATATTTTTACTGTTTTAAGGATATAGTTAGTGTAAGTCAGCTCTTCTTGGTGGTTCATTCCTTTGTTATATAGGTTTTTAAACAACTTAGACTATTTATATATTTTTCCTGCCAATTCTTTGAAGTCCAAGTGCTTTCTTTTGTCTTTTTAAAAAGACTATTTATTAATAGGAGTGCTTGCGCTATTGTGCACACATGGACCTCTGGCAATAGTTTTGTGGACTTGGTTCTCTCCTTCTACCTTAGTATGGATTCCAGGGATCAAATTCAGGCTGCCAGGTTTTCACAACAAATGCCTTTACCCACTAAGCCATCTTGTTTCTTTGTGTAGCCCTGGCTATCCTAGAACAAACTCTGTAGACCAAGCTGGCCTCAAACTCTTATCTCTGCCTCAAGTGCTAGGATTAAAGGCTTGAGTTACCACAGGCCAGTACCACTAAGCCACCCTGCCAGCCCCATGTAGTAAGTAGCTACTGCTTGTTTCTTTCCTTCCTTTATTTCTTTTCTTTCTTCTTCCCTCCCTTCTTTTTATTGTTATTATTATTATTACTACTATTAAAATGATTATTATTTTGTAGACATAGCTCAGGCTAGCCTTGAGATCAAAGTAATCATCCTGTCTAAATCTCTTCAGTGCTAAGATTATAGGTACAAACCACTATGTCCTATATGAGATAGTTTTCTTTTTAATTGGCATGTCTCTTTCAACTACAATAATTTCATTTAAATTCTCCCCTGATCTCATATATAAACTTGAAGGTTTTGAAGCAACCAATAGAATTACAGAGCTTCGCTATAAACACTGTAAATAAACCAGAAAGGAGCTGGGTGTGGTGGTACACACCTTTAATCATAACACTTGGGAGGCAGAGGCAAGTGGATGTCTGTGAGTTCTAGGCCAGCCTGGTCTACAAAGCAAGTCTAGGACAGCCAGGGCTGTTACACAGAGAAACTCTGTCTCGAAAAACCTAAACTCAATCGATAAAATAAGTAAACTAGAAAGGAATAAACTTCTTCAAGTAAATCTCATTATTAAGAAACTATTTCCAGGGCTGGAGAGATGGCTCACTGTAAAGGCTAGGCTCAGAACCAAAAATATAAGAAACTATTTCCAGGAAGACAAATATACCAATGCAAATTGGTCTATGGAAGCTCAGGGCATCTGTGTACATGAGAATTTATCCCCACGGAGGTAGGGCACACAAAGAGTTATTTTTGTATGCTCTGAACTACTACAGAATGTTCTCCTCTTAGAATAAAACCACTCTTTTAGATGTGCTAAGGGTAATAGTGACAAGAAAGTTATGGGGGTAACCAGTGGTTAAGAGTACAAGCTGCTCTCTCAATGGACCTGGGTTTTGTTCCCAGCACACGGGCTGCATGGCTCACAACTTGGAATACCAGCTCAGGAGGATCTGATACTACATGGTGGCTCACAACCATCTGTAACGTGATCTGATGCCCTCTTCTGGTGTGTAGGTATACATGCAGGCAGAACCCTGTATAATAAATAAGTCTTTTTTTTTTTTTTTTTTTTTTTTTGAGAAAGGGTTTCTCTGTGTAGCCTTGGCCATCCAGGAGTCACTTTGTAGACCAGGCTGGTCTCGAACTCACAGCGATCTGCCTGCCTCTGCCTCCCAAGTGTTGGGATTAAAGGCATGCACCACCATGCCCGGCATAAATTTTTTTTGGGGGGGTGGGGGGGAGGGTATTCAAGACAGGGTTTCTGTGTGTAGCCTTGGCTGTCCTGGACTTGCTTTGTAGACCAGGCTGGCCTCGAACTCACAGCGATCCACCTGCCTCTGCCTCCCAAGTGCTGGGCTTAAAGGTGTGTGCCACCATGCCCAGCAAAATGTTGATTTTAATATACATGTATTCTAAAGCTATTTGTTATTCCAACCTTTTCTTAAATATTAGAAGATCTGCACTGAGCTTAAATTACTCACTGGAGACTTCTGCTTTCTTTTCCATATTCTATATATTCTATATATCCATATATTGTCATTGTTCCATGTTAGTTTAAAAATTAGCTACTATGTAGATTCAATAATAACTCGTCATGTTTTTCAATTTTTGTGCTCACTGTTGCTTTCTATATCCCACTCCTCTCTTATAGGTCAGCTTCCTACTTCCTAAAGAACATCTTTTATTTGTTTTTTTCAAAGTGAGGATCTTTGAGTGGCAAGCTTCTTATCTTTCAATAAAAGTAAGCATCTGCCTTTTAATCTTCAGTCTTGAATGTACTTAGCTGGGTTTGGAATTTTACAACCACGGACCTGTTTTGCTTATTTTCTCCTCAGTACTTAAATATTTCTCCAGTGTTTTCAGGCAGCAACAGTTGGGAAGTGTTGGGGTGATCTTTTTGTGTGCTGTGTACAGATTATCTTTGTATATTCATATGCTGATTTCTGTACCAGCAGAGAGCTCAGGACAGGCCAGACTGTTTTTTCCCCCCCTTTGTCTGCATCATAGTTTGTAAACTTTCCCTCCAACACCTTCTGACTGGTTTAATAAAGAGCTGACTGTCCAGTAGCTGAGGCAGGAGAGAAAGGCGGGACTTCTAGCAGAGAGAGGAACTCTGGGAAAGAATCGCAAATGAAGGGTGTTTCCAGCCAGACACCAGAGGAAGAAGCAGGATCCAGGACTAGAGACTAATATGGACAAGAAATGGTTTCAACGAAAATCGGTTTTATGGAAGTCTGAAATGGCTATTTTGTCTCAGTATTTCCCTATCTTTGGTTGCTTTTAAAGGTTTTCTTGGGGGCTAGAGAAATGGCTCAGTGGTTAAGAGCACTGGCTGCTCTTTCAGCTGTCCTGAGTTCAATTCCCAGCAACCACATGGTGGCTCACAACTATCTGTAATAGGATCTGATGCCCTCTTCTAGTGTGCATGAAGACACATACTTATATTCATTAAAAAAAAAAAAGGTTTTCTTTACCATACTGAAGGGTACATTTGTCTTTTTCTGCTGGGTAGCTATCGTAGAGTTTTAGCCTATACTCTTGGGCTTTTTGCAGTTCTTTCCAACAGTTTCTATGCTGTCCCTCCATTTTGTTTCTTAGAGATTGCTTCAGGGCTAGACATTCTTGACCTATGTCCCATGACTTAGAACTGTTCTTTCACGGTGTGTCGAGTTGCATCTTGACCAAGTTCTCATCACTGTCTTCAGCTGATCAGCATTTTTGTTGTTGTTTGTCTGTTTGTTTGATCCATCGTTCCGTCTGTATACTAATCCTATGTGTTGTGGTCTGGTTTCCATGACTCACAACTAGTTGTCAAGTCCAATTGTTGTTCTATCTTTATACCTATTTCCGTTCCAATTTTCTTGTCTTTTTTTGATGGATCCTATCTCATTAATTACTTTTGAGTATAATATACTTATACAGCTGGGGTGTGTGTATGTATATATGTGTGTTAATCAGGTTGACTATTACCTGTAATCAATGTATATATTTGAATAGTTGATTTTTGTGAAGGTGATCTTTTACTAGATTTCCCTAAACTTTGGAGTTTTAATTAATCAGAGTGTTTGAATGGGACGCTTTTCTCTTGAGGTACTTGCTTAATTCACTTTCCTTTCCTCTCTGTGTACACCCATCTCCATCAAGTACTTTTGCATTTATATCATCAATCAGAACACCAGGGTCCAAGTGTGAAGAAGTATTCTGACTTCTGGGGGCAGCTGTTTAATGAGGTCATAGTATGCATATCATAACATGCATACATGTTAATGACATCATATATACAATCACTGAGTAAGCAGACAAACCTAGAGCTTTGTTATCCCTGGGCTGGTAACTTCCTATAAAATGAAGGCTCTTGGCAGAAATTGGTAATATAAATAAAATGCTACACCAGTCCCAGTTACCAGCAGTATGTGGTTGTACCCTGGTCCAACAGGGAACACACTTGGCCTGTTACTTGCAGTCAAACTGTTGGACCACCACCTGCTTTCGATGGAGTCCAATGAGGTGTAGCTTCAGTTTCACTCTCATAACTTGCTATTTCATTTATTTGTTTGTTTGTTTATTTATTTTCTAAGACAGAGTTTCTCTGTGAGGCCCAAGCTGTGCTTGAATTTAACTGTGTACATCAGGATGGCCTCAAACTCAGAGACTACCTGCTTTTGTCTCTGAAGTGCTGGGATTAAAGGTGTGTGCCACTACCACTGTACATAACTTGCTATTTCTGATCTATGAAGATATTTATTTCTAGAAACCCAGCTTTGTCTTTTTAGTGCTCTTTTTAAATATTTTACTTGTCACTGCTATATTTGCGAGTGAGTAAAACATAAACCCAATGTGCCACTTTGAACAAAACTCACTGAAGTGCATATAAAATCAACAGGGAACTTTAAAGCCCCTTATTTTTAACCATGTGATAAATGAACTACAAAATATTTTTATAAATGCAAATTAAATGCTAACTTAAACCTTAAAATATAAACAGTTCAAAGTAATTAAGTACATACATTCTAAAGTAAGTTTACTCCAGTGATTTAATGGAGAAATACTTGGTGATCAAATTAGTTCTGTTTGTTCAAGTAAGAAAAGGAAATTTCAAACTAAAACCAATTTTGGTTATAACCAAAAGTAAAAAGCAAATCTACTGAATATAGACTGCACTTTTAGAGAAAATCCTTCACACTTAGTGGGAAAGAAGACTTGTACCTTTTCACTTGTTAAAAACTTTGCAAAGTAGACATGCTCTCCTCCTGTTTTCAGTTCTTCCATTTTTTTCCTGGAGGCTTGAGTATCATCTAATTTATAACTCTTAAAAACAGCTAAAACTTCTTCAGAATACTGCAAAAGAAAAAAAAAAGGAGTTTTCTTTGACATAATTATAAATTTTTCATTTAGTGATTTTCTGTATCAAATACTTAGAATTTTCTTCCAGTTTATGTATAATGTAAGGCATATTTTTAAAAAGGCATAAAAAATTCTAATAGCAATATGGGAGTAAAATGCTTTTGGATGAGATTCCATATTGTGAAAGCAGGAATAAACACTATTCCTCTAGAACTACAAGATTTCTTTAAAAAAGTATTAAGCAGCAAACATTTTATGTGCCCTGATTAATAAAACAGTAAGATGATAATTCAACTGAGAAGATAATCCCTTATAATTTCTCACTCGCCATTTTAATCTGAATTTGGATGATGCCATTCCTCTAAACTGCATATAAATTAACACAAACACTTAACATGTTGCTTTAAAAACTATTTTTTAAAAAAATTTGAATCACAACCTTCCATTTCTACAAGACAAATATGAGGATTCTCCTAAGACAGGGTTAGCAAATGTTTTGTAAAGGCGCAGACATTGAGTATTTTGGGCTTTATGGTGTCAGTTCCAAATGCTAAACCCTGCCACCACACTGCAGAAAAACCACAGATAAATGAATCATCATGGCTATAGCCTAACTTTTTGTTGCAGGATATTTGATCCCATTGGATCCCGAGATTATGAATTGGAAAAACTGTTTCTTGTGGTGTGGCTCAGCCCTAACACAGGCACCATTAACCTAAGTGCTTTCTGTAAGCAAGAGCTAACTAAGCCAACCATAGGT
>OU015744.1:72641960-72657076 GCA_907169655.1 Acomys percivali
ACCTATGGTTGGCTTAGTTAGCTCTTGCTTACAGAAAGCACTTAGGTCAATAGAATAGTGAGGGGGGTGAGGGGGATGAGCTACAATGCAACAAAGAAACAGGTTTTTCCAGTTCACAGACATGAGGTTCACAATGGGATCAAATACCCCATACCACCTCTTTACAAAGCAGACTGACTTAGCTAGGGGCTGTAGTTTTATGTCCCCTGTTTTAATAGGACAACTGGGAGAAAACAACTGGGCAGGACTACTCCTTTCAAGCCTTCTTCCTGCTATGGTATCTGTCCCCTACTTCTCAATAAACCCTTCAAAAATTCTGCAAATGTAGAAGGTATATGAAAAACTATCAATTCATGTAAACAGCAATTTCTATTAAAAATAAACCTTCAAAGCTTTAATTATTAACTTTTAACCTTAAGCCACTTAAAACTCTACTACAAAGTCAGTGGTTAAGAATCAATTCACAATTTAGTTTTTGTATACTCTATAACAGGTATAGAAACACCAGAGGCAAAGTTCTATAGTAAAAAGTATTTGGACAAGATAAAGTCTAACTCTGCCATTATCCGTGAAGGATCAGCTTCAGAGATTGTGTCTAGTAACCCACCTTGAGAAAAGTTTTCCAAGAAATCTTCTCATAGCATTGTACAGGGTTCCTGAAGTAATCCTGAAGTGACCAGAATTTTCTATACAGGTTGTAATCAATTGGAATAGAGCTATAAAATAAATATTACATTAAATTACTTACATCGTTTGGGAGACATATACATGTTCTTTTCCTGGGCCACAAAACCTTTTCAGAAGCTCATAAAAGGCTTCTAACCCCTTAAAAAGCATACATTCAGAAATAATTATATAAACATTTAGAAACAACCTGAAGGGATTAGAAAACCTCGACAGACCCTCTATACACTAGTAGAACCCTTGAATTTTGACAAAACATATGGCTATTTAGAATGAAAGACTAATGACTTGATTTTTCCTGCTGCTAGGAGTGGTCATGACAAACTAGTTGGAAGAAGGCATATGTGCAATATTTGGGCCATGTTTTACCATCTGTCTTATTGCACTATAGAAAAAAGTTCCAACATATCCTGGAAAAAGAGGTCAGAAGAAATCTGAGTTCCTAGACTACCCTGTGAGTAAGTACTAACCTGCCAACGCTGGAATGCCTCTTTCCAGACTTAAATGGATAATGCCACAGGCATTATCATAACTATCCACTATTCTAGGAAAGGCAAGTATGAGACAAATAGGTAAGGAACAAATCAAGTTAGTATCACAAAAACAGGCCTTTTCTCTAATGACTAATTCAACTTCCAATTTGGCAACAATACTATGTGGGACCACAGTAAATGGAAGGTTGTCTCTAGCAGAGAGAATCATGCAGCCATTTATATGGCCAATTTTTTTTTTGTCTCAGTCACTAGAAGATCCAAATATAATTTAAAGCTTGACATCAATAAGAATCTTTTGTTTATTTAAGAGTTGGAGAGATGGTTTGGCAGTTCAGAGCCCTTACTGTCTTGCAGACGACCGTAGATCAGCTCTCAGCACTCACATCGGGCAGCTCAAAACTGCCTGAAACTTCAGTTCTAGGGGACTGGACATCTCTCTAGCCTCAGAGGCACTTGTACTCATGTGCACATACCTACATACAGACAGACACACATACACATAAATAAAAAGAAATCCTTTTTAAAAAAGGATCTTTTGTTTTTAGTTATCTTCCTCTGTATGTGTGCATGTATATGTGTGTAAATGCACGTGCCTCCCACCTTCTTCAAGGCAGGGTCTGTGTAAGTTACCTGTGTGTGGACTTCTGGCTATTCTCCTATAGGAGCTGAGGGCTATAGTGCCTGGGTCTACACTGGTTCTGAAGATTCCAGCTCAGGTCCTCACAACTGCGTCTCCTTACCTCTGAAGAACTGTATTCCAAGTTGCTGATTATCATTTCCAGCCTTCTATAACTGGCTTACTGTTGACATGCCTTACACAATCAATTTCATCTGTTTTCTGTGGTGCTGGGGGGTCAAACTCAGCAAACAGTTTGCCACTGAGATGCACCTCCATCCCAGAGTAAATTTTCAAGCAGTATGAATATATTAAGAATCTTTTATAGTTGAGTCAAAATATCTCCCACTTGATGGTTATACTTCCCTCTGCTAGATGTTATTCTTTCATGGCTAAATTAACTGTTTTTTTGGTGTTGAGGACTGAATCTAGGGTTTGTGTTTGCCAGGCAAGAGCTCCACTGAGCTATACCTCCATCTCTCTAAATAAACTTGCGTCTACACCCTGAACACCAACTTACTGTCCACTTTTACTAATCTATAAAAACTTGTGGATTTCCATTAGGGTAACACACACACACACACACACACACACACACACACACACACACACACACGCCCACATATACACACACACACACACGCCCACATATACACACAGAATATATTGTGGCCCAGGGAATTGAGCCCAGGATTTCAAGCATGCTAGGCAAGTACTCTACTACAGAGCTGCATCCTTTGTGTGTCTGTCTCTGTCTGTCTGTATCTCTGTCTCTCTCTTGAGACTGGGTTTCTCTATGTAGCCCTGGTTGTCCTGCCTGCCTCTGTTGGAAAGACACGGTTTTACTATCTTTCCACCCACATAATGGAAAAAGAGAACTGACTTCCACATGGTATCCTTTGGCCTTTGCTTTCGTGTTCTGGCACATGCATTTATATATGCACTTAACAAATAAATGCACAAGTATAAAAGTAGATAAACTCATCCATAGGAAAACTGTTTAAATAGAATCTGCCTCACCTCTCCAGCAGCTAGGACTATAGGCTTGTACCAGTTATAAGCAAGAATCAATTAGAACAATGGCTGAAGTACGATGTGGTCAAACCCATACGTTAGGGTAAGAATGATTTCTCAAGCCTAGGAGCCTAATTGTTCGTGTGGCCAACAAAGGAAGACCCCATCACAACATCAACAACAGAATGATAGAATGTTACCTAAGTATCTTAAACTGAAATGCTCCAAAAAAGCAATTTTTCTCTACTGTGTTGAACTTCTTTTTTTGCTGTCATTATTTTGAGATGGGGTCTTACTCCATTACCCAAGCTGCCCTTAAATTCTAGACAGCTTGATCCTTTCAGGTTCTGGGATTAAAGGTTTATACTACTGTTCCTGCTCCACTGAACCATTTAACAGAATCGTCTGTTTGTTTTTTGAGACAGGGTTTCTCTGTGTAACAGCCCTGGCTGTCTTGGAATCAATTTGTAGTCCAGGCTGGCCTCAAACTCAGAGATCAGCCTGCCTCTGCTTCCCAAGCAGAGGGATTAAAGGCATGCGCCATCATGCTCAGCCTTATTTTACAGAATCTTATACACAAATTTTAGTATAAAAATGTTTACTCATTATTTAAATCAAATCTAAAATAGACTCCATAGTATAAATTCTTAGGTAATATGTTATGCTTTGTAATCCTACTTTTTTTTCCCTATTTTTTTTTTTTTTTTTTTTTTTAGATAGGGTCTCTCTGTGTAGGCCTGGCTGGTCTAGAACTTGCTATGTAGAACTCACGGATATCCAGTTGCCCTAGCTCCCTAAGGCTGGGATTAAAGGTATGTGCCACCAAGCCGACCCATAAATTCAGTTCTTTTGGTTTTTCGAGACAGGGTTTCTATGTGTAGCCCTGGCTGTCCTGGACTCACTTTGTAGACCAGGCTGGCCTAGAACTCATAGTGATTCGCCTGCCTCTGTCTCACAAATGCTGGACTAAAGGCATGCACTACCATACCCAGCTCAGTTCTTTTATTTTTATTTTAGGTTGACTTATTTTAATATTATGAGGGTTTTGCCTGTATGCATGTATATGTACCGTGAGGTCAGAAGAGAGCATTAGCTTCCCCTGAACTAGATTACTATAGAAGGCTGTAAGATACCATGTGAGTGCTGGCAAGGAAAACTGGGTCCTGTATTAAAACAAGTATCAACAGCTGAGCTACCTCTCCAGTAGCTAAATTCAGTTCTTAAATTCATAAAGAATTATAATTCTCCCTATACTTTCTTCTTCCATTCATAAACTATTTACAATAGCCAATGACAGCTGAGTGCTAGATCCTATTTAAACCACATTCCTGTGGATGAGTGTACTTAATTTTACATTTATATATGCATTTGTTTAGTGTGTCTGTATGTGTGTGTGTCATAGGATGAGCACAGAGGTCAATGGACAACTTGTAGAAGTCAGTTCTCTCCACCATGTGTGTTCTGGGGATCACTCTCAGACAACCAGAGTTGGCAGCAGGCACTTTTATGCACATATGCACCTTTAGCCCTTGGACTAGTCTATTATCAAACAACAAACCTGAAAGCTTTCTACCAGGCCAAGCATAACTAGCCAGCACAGTATCCCTGGGGTTCTGTTTACACGTCAGGTAACTCATTATCTTAGCGCCTACTACTTTTGCCCAGTTTTATATAGGCAGACCCTAATAGTCCATTCTATTCATAATATATGTAAACAAATTGGTCTTTAAAAAGAGTAGCCACAATTAGGATAATGAATAATGATTAGAAAATGACTGGAAAATGAAGAGATACTTTTCTGTGTGCTTTACATTTTCCATTGCATGTTTCATCAGCAACTACCATGAAAAATATCTTTCTGAATCTTTTCAACAACCACAGTGAGTAGGCACAACTGCTACCTTTTAAAGGTACTACCACAACTCACTTGGAGGAAACCACTTGTTTAAGGCCATATGACCACAAGCAAGCACTAGAGGAAAATCTGGGGATATATCACCTCCACCTGTCTCTTATATGACTAGCTGGTTGAATCTGAAATCTGGGATATCAGAAATACCTCACTCTGTGCAGACAGAGGAGTCCCCTATTGATCTGGGCAGCAATTATAGAAATTCTTTCATTTGTAACTGATGGCAATTCCTATTGCTTCAGACACGGAAGACTGCTATTCTGATGTGCTGGAAGACTCTGGTCTTCTGGTCCCCATCTTCCTCACTGCTTCTAACTAGCACTGTGAAGAGATCACCTGCAGCAAAGGCTCAGGACTACAAAGGGTAGGAAAGGAGTGATAAGAGAAAGGGAAGTTTGTAATTCTTTGTATGTCATTAAGTCAGTACACTTACCATGAGCATGAAGTCCATGGTTTAATGGAAAGGGCTAACGTTGCCACTGGTTAGGATGTGTGTAAGATGGGCTGCTCAAACAGTTAAGTATTTGCCTGTAATTTAGAAGCCAACTGATACAGCCTACTAGTGATTCAGGGTTTATTATTTTAACATACGTGAAAGGTGTACATAAGAGAAACCTATAAGCACAATGTCCCTCCTCTGTATCCTCATTCCAGTTTTTGATGTCTCATTCCAGGGCTTTGTAAGTGAGGAAATCTTAAGCTCTACAAACTCACCAAGTTGTAGGGGCTTCATCGTCTCCCATTTCACCTTCTTCTACATCCATCCCTTCTTCCCTATCCTCTGTGTGCTGAGCAAAACAGATGAACATAAAACCCACTCTGTCATGAAGTAGTCATTGAGCAAAAGATGACACGCTATACAATTAGGTAATTTATATTGTTAAGGAAGCCGAGTTATAGTAATTGTTCAGATCTATAATCTTTAAGGCAGTGGGAATATTAGGCAACAGGAAACCAAGAGTTGTATTACAATAACGTAACATGGTCATGTGTAAAAGCACAAAACTCCCCTTATTTTCCATCACTGAAGCAAAGAGTAATAATTAATAAAAATAGTAGAAGTAGTAGCAAAGGAGAGAAGCTAAGGTGGGTGCGAGGCTGTAGAAAACAGACAGGCAGTCTTCCCTTGTTACTGGCAGCAATACATATAGATGTACCTTTTTTGAGAGGCAACAACAAAATGTGAAATGCACACACACTTTGACTAAGCAATTTTACTTATCCTAAGGAGATACATGCATGGGTTAATAATTATACACACAATTCACTGTAATGGTAACAGTTTCTTTTTATTTTATTTTCTTTTTATTTTATTTTATTTTTTTATTAATTGGCAACAGTTTCTTACTACTAGAAATTATTTGAGCTGGGCAGAGTGACACAAGCCAGCATTTGGGAGATGAAGGAAAGCAAAAGGATCACCAGAGCCTAAAGTCATCTTCAGCTATACAGTGAGTTCAAGATCAGCTTGGGCTGTGTGAGACCCTGGCTTAAAATTAAAAAACAAAACAAAAGGATGACTTAAATGTCTACTAACAAGAAATTATGGTACATCCATTCTGGAATCTAATTTGTAATTAAATTTAAACATATCAATTTAAAGAAGAAAATGAACTTAGAAGCTGTATATATCATCTTATTTAGGAAAAAAATAACATTAATTTGTACAAGTACTCAAAAGTCTTGGAAGATTAGTTGTAGAATATTAGGAGTGGTTATAGAAATAATGTGCACTTACAGAAAACATGTAAAAACTATAAATAATGTTCAAAGTGGAAAACACTTTCCCACTGTCGTTGCTTTATGGCTATGACCAGAAAGAGCTGAGCACAGCTTCTCTAACACCCACGACAACAGAGGACAAGCTACTCGGTAACACATACTCTGATTACAGTCACTATATTTTGTATTGTGAATTGTGTTTCATATTTTACAAGAATGCATATTACTTCTATATATTAAAAATGAAGGGCCAAATGAAATTGCTCAGCAGGTAAATTTATTTGTTGTAGAAGGCTAGTTACCCAAATTCAATCCTTGAAATTCACAAAGGAAGAAATTCTGCACAGTTGTCTTCTGGTTTCCACATATGCTCTCCTCCCCATGTGCATACGTCCCACACATGAATTAATTTTTAAAAATGAAGTTGAAGGTCTACATTTTTGGTAATTTAAAGACACCGTTTTATATCAATCTTCATAACAAAAACTTCTAAGCATGGTTTCTTACCAGCCTTACCTTCTGACCCAGGGTGCTTTCCTGCTCATTTGTATTGAAAACAGTGATGTTTTCCAGGTTAAACTGACTCTGCAAGTTAAGACCTATGGAAAAGAGATTTTCGTGCAAATGCACTGTCACTTAAAACTTACATAAGAACATGACTTGCTTCACATTACCAAAACATAAAATACCAAATCTACAAATAATCAAATAAAGAAATCAGAAATAACCACCACACTTGACTTTCAAACACTTAAATAATTTTTGTTTTGGTTTGAGACAGGGTTTTTCTCCATTGCCCTAACTGTTCTGGAACTCAGTCTGTGGACCAGGCTGGCTTTGAACTCACAGAGATCCACCTGCCTCTGCCTCTCAATGCTGGAATTAAAGGCATGCACCACCATGCCTGGATAAAATTTACTTCTTAAGGTACCTCTAGAATACTCAAAATTCCGTTGAAATTATAGTAACAAATAATTTATCTATTTTTTGAGATAGAATCATACCATGTAGCTCAGATTGATGACTCTCCTGCCTGTGAGCCTCCTGAATGCTACTGTACAAGGCTGAGTTAGTCCTTTTTATTCACAACATTCAAACAAATCCATAGAATATAGAGTATTTAGAATTTTGCCAAGCCATGTATTTCAGTTTGAGAAGATATAATGAATAAAAACATCATCAAGAGGGCCAGGTTATTTAACTTTCCTTTTTCTGGCTGCTGAGAAGGTGTAGACACAACAGCTGTATCTTAGTTCCAGATCCTGGCTTTTATTTAGGATCTAAATCTTGGCTTTAACTACCATTCTTTTTTTTTTTTTTTTTTTTAAAGATTTATTTATTTAGGCCAGGTGTGGTGGTGCACGCCTTTAACCCCTGCACTTGGGAGGCAGAGGCAGGAGGATTGCTGTGAGTTCGAAGCCAGCCTGGTCTACAAAGTGAGTCCAGGACAGCCAAGGCTACACAGAAAAACCCTGTCTCAAAAAACCAAAACCAAAACCAAAATTATTTATTTATTTATTTATTACATATACAGTGTTATGTCTGCATGTATACCTGTACACCAGAAGAGGGCATCAGATCATATTACAGATGGTTTTGAGCCACCATATAGTTGCTGGGAATTGAACTCAGGACCTCTGGAAATCAGTGCTCTTAACTACCACTTCTAAATAAAAGGAAATTGGCTATTTGAAAAAATAGCTGGGAAAGATAAGCCTGGATAATAGTCTATACCAAGAAAACCTGAAAGAGCCCCCAGTGGCAGAAACAAGAACAATGTGGGGGGGGGAACCCGAAAAAACAGAACAAAAACAAACCATTATCTATTATGTAACACACACACACACACACACACGCACACGCACACGCACGCATGCACGCACACACAAACCCAAGGATTTGAATACCCACAGTTCATTGAGAAAGAGGTAACTGAAGCCAGCGAGAAGACAGCTTTCCCTTGTGGAGGGATCACCACCATTAGACATAGAAAGGTGAGACAATTACCATGATGTCCTAATAATATTCCTATCAGTCAAGATGCACTGACAGAAATTAGCAGCAAAGACTGAGGAGAAAAGAAGTATCTGTGAATCATCTCAAAACGTCATCCCTCCTTACAAGTATTACAGCTCCCAAAGGGAGAAACTGTCATCCCAACACACAAGAACAACAGGAGACACCATCTTAACTAAGCAGTGAGTGATAACATTGTCAGTACAAGGCATGTCAACATCAATTTTAAAATGATGCTTTGAGAAGGTACATCAGTTCCTTCTGTGTTCTTTAAAGGCCTGACTTCAATTTCTATGTGTCAAACCACGAAAGACAAAGGGATTGTCATTGGGGAGACTAGGTAACATGAAAAGTAAATGTACTATGGATCCTGGAGTAGAAAAGGGAAGTATTGATGCAGTTGATGAAATTCAAATGTCTCTAACTGACAATGAATGTTCTAACAATGTTGATTTCTTAGTGTTAATAATATTAGAGTTATACACTACTAATATTATGTGATAATATGCAGATATCTATGCTATCTTTGTAATTCCTATCAGAAAGAATCAAATGTGAAATTCAGTGGTTGTATTAGTAGCTTTTTGGGCCAAAGGAAGGAGAGGAATCTGATAAATGGAGAAATCTCATATTAAGCCATCTTAAAATCTATGGCTTCAGGCAATGGTGAAAAAACCTAGTGCTGAATTTTCTGGATGATGAAGAGAGTAACAGGCCCTGAACTTGGCTAGATTAGAGCTATCCTCACTGGCTACAATCCATTTTTAGGGTATTATACAAGCAATGAAAACCTTCTCTCAAAACTATCCCTCTCAAAAAATAACATACGCTAGCCTCGCGCCCCCTGCCCCGGGGCTGCTTGCCGCCTCGGACCCCCCGCGGCTCCAGACGAGCTGCCGGCGGAGTGTACGGAGGGACCTGGTCACAGCTTTCTTCCTACCACCCACCCCACTCCACCCCCCTTCTCCCCAGATCTCACGCACACACCCCAGCCCCGGAAGATGGGGAACTGCCTCAAATCCCCGACCTCTGATGACATCTCCCTGCTTCACGAGTCTCAGTCCGACCGGGCTACTTTTGGCGAGGGGACAGAGCCAGATCAGGAGCCGCCACCGCCATATCAGGAACAAGTTTCCGTTCCGGTCTATCATCCAACACCTAGCCAGACTCGGCTAGCAACTCAGCTGACTGAAGAGGAACAAATTAGAATAGCTCAAAGAATTGGCCTTATATAGCATCTGCCTAAAGGAGTTTATGACCCTGGAAGAGATGGATCAGAAAAAAAGATCCAAGAGTGTGTGATCTGTATGATGGACTTTGTTTATGGGGACCCGATTCGATTCCTGCCGTGCATGCACATCTATCACCTGGACTGTATAGATGACTGGTTGATGCGCTCCTTCACGTGCCCCTCCTGCATGGAGCCAGTTGACGCAGCCCTGCTTTCATCCTATGAGACTAACTGGGCCAGGGTCTCTCGTCTGACTTCAAGTGAACCATCGTTTTTGGTGGTTTCGATCTTTTGTCACTGAGCCCAAAGAGCCAGGGATTAGGAATTAAGATCATGCACAAAAGTTTCCTAAAGCTTCCTGGATGGCTGCAGATGTTGAGGAAAGTATGTGATATTTTAGATATTTAGGGGGAAAGTAGGATGGATGGTATTTTTATGTAAAGCCTTGACCCAGTGTTTAAAATATAATTATTAGACCTTGTTCTTGCTCCATTACATAGGAATTGTGTAAAGTGTTACAGCAGCTGTACATGTTTAAATTGTGTGTGTTGAAGATTAGGGAAAAGGTAGTTGTTCTTTTTTCCTAAATGAGAGAAGTTTCTTCTCCCTTCCGTCCAATTTCTTTTCTGAAAAGTTATTGGCATTTGGGTCAAGGTTTTATTAAAAGTTACATTTTATAACACTGGCACAAAAAAAGTAGTTTTAAGCTTGTTTGCACAGATCTTTTTTTCCATTGGAAATGGAATTCATTGCCTTAGGTCTTTTTAAATAGTGTATTATTATCGTTGGGGCTGGCTCTATGCTTGAAAACCAGTTTATTTATAACCTGTTGTAAGTGCTATATTCTGTTTGCAGTTAGGAAATGCAGAATTCAAAGTCATCTCCTAGCTTGTAAGCAAACTGATATGCACTATCTCTTTTTTATTAAAAATGAGTTGATGTGTCAGAAAACCAAGGCTAGCAAAGTGGATTTGATATCCCCTTGTGTGTCTTATTGTTTGGTTGTTAATATGGTGATAATTGTTGAGCTTTAAACTATGCCACTATGCTTATGTAAAAATGAAGATGGCACCATGGTGAAACTTAGCCAGAAGTAGTTTCTCAGCTGTAACAGTTTGATTCTCTTTCCTGTGACCTCTTTCCCCACTGTCTGGAACCATAGCAAAAAGATACTGCATCTCCTGTTACTGTAGTGCTGAGGTTATTGAAGTTACAGAAACACATTTAGTCTGTTTCATAGAAAGGTATCCTTTAAGTCCTGTAGTGACTGACAGGAAAGGTAAATGTGTTTCACGTTTCACACACCAAATGCAGCAGGATTTGTATAATCACATGACTTCATAGTTGTGATCTCAAAGGAACTTTTCCTTTACTTTTTCTTGCAATTAATGTAAGAATAACTCTAAATCTCTACACTTCTGAAGGGGGGGAGGCAGAGACTAGTAAAGATGTAATGCGTTATCCATTTAGCACGTGTTTATTTTTCCTTATGTTCTCGAGGTGATTTGTTCCTTGACTCAGTGATATTGTAGTTACAAGTGATGAGCAAAAGCACTCTCCACCTGACAAGTGAGAAACTGTTTTTATATTGTGTTGAGTGTTTGATTAACCCTTTTTTGCATACAGAAGGTCTCTGAAGGTTCTTCATAATTGCATTACATAGAAATTATGTCTTAGTTATTGACATTCAGATGAAGCGTTCATACACTGCTTAGTTCCAATGGACCCCATGATGGAAAGACTTAAAGATGAACTTGGAAAATGCTGAAGAAATTAGATTATCAGGTTCTATTAAATTGTTACGTGTATCTTGCTTAATTTCTGTTCATTTATTTATACCCACCTAATTATAAAGTAAATTTGGAGGAAAAAAAAAATAACAACAGTTATCAGAAACACAAGAGACAAGACATTCTAAGTTAAAAAAAAAAAATCCAAAAACAGATGGTTGAAACACATTCCCAAAAATATAAGGCTCTGAAGTGATCAGACGTAGACAACAAGAAATGCTTACCATGTTTTAAAACTAAAGAACAAACCTCAAAGTATCAATAGGGAGTAAAGAGCTAATAAGTGAAAGGCCTTCCAGAAATCAGAACCACATTAGACTACTCAGAGTGTAATGAGGTAGACAGACAGAGTAACATTCAGGTGGAAAGGCAGAAAGGGAGAGAAAAGACAGAGAATACAGTCAAGGAATGGAAGATAGAATTACAAATGCAAAAACAGAAAAAGAAGTTAATTATAAAGTGTGAAGAGGTAATCACTAAATTTTTTATTAAGTGGTAAAAGACATGAATCCAAATTCAAAATGTCAAAAATCCTCAAGAATGTTAGGCAAAAAGCAATCCACACACAGTCACATCATAGCAAAATCAAAAGAAATCTTAAAAGCAGAGGAAAAAAAATCTTCCAAGTTAGACATCTTATTTTTTTTTCCTAGTTTTTTGAGACAGGGTTCTCTGTGCAGCCTTGGCTGTCCTGGACTAACTTTGTAGACCAGGCTGGCCTTGATCTCACAGCGATCCGCCTGCCTCTGCCTCCTGAGTGCTGGGATTAAGGGGTGCACCACCACGCTTGGCTTGACATCTTATTCTATAGAACACAAAACCAGGACCACGAAATGGCTTAGCCTGGTGACATAAGTTCAATACCCAGGACTGACTCCCACATATTGCCCTTTGATCTCCATATGCATGTATACACATGCACGCATGCAAAAAATGTAATAAAAGGTTTAGTAAAAATAACAAAAAATGAGAGACTAGAAGATAAAGACTATCACAAATGAAATGAAATCTATCTAGTACCAACTTAGGATTTTAAAGCTGCTGAACTCTTATAAGAATTAAAGAGAAAAAAAGATTTCATGAAAATGATGTCAAGTATGACAACAGTTCTACCTGGTTGTGGTGTGTGTGTGTGTGTGTGTGTGTGTGTGTGTGTGTGTGTGTGTGTTTGTCAACTTGACATAAGCTAAAGTCATCTGAGAAGAAGGAACCACAATTGAGAAAATGCTGCTCTAAGATTGAGCTGTACAGCATTTTCTTAATTAGTGACTGATGGGTTAGGGCCCAGTCCACTGTGGGCTGTGTCACTGCAGACCCAGAGTGTGTAAGAAAGCAAACTGATGATGAGCTTAGTGGTGCAGTAGTGGTGCATGCCTTTAGTCCCAGCCTGGCCTACACAGTGAGTTCTAGGACAGCCAGAGCTAGACAGTGTGACACTGTCTCAAAGTGGGAAAAGCAAACAGACCAAGCCATAAGGAGCAAGCGAGTATGTAGCACTCCTCCATGGTTTCTGTGCCATTTCCTGCTGAAATTCTCTCAGTGATGGAGCTGTAAGCTGAACAAAATCCTTTCTTCCCCAAGTTACTGTTAGTCATGGTGTTTATCATTAACATTAGAAATTCTAACTAAAACCAAAAAATGGCTAAGAGGAAATAACCACAGATAGAACATCAGAAACGCAGAGAGTAGCATACACATTTATTAGCACTCACCAAGAATGACTAGGAAAGACAGAAAAGCTAGACCCAGCACAACAGAAAGCACACAAACCCACCATGAACATAGTCTGTAAGCTTACTATAGGGATGGACCATTGCATGCACACCATGTTTTAATACAATCATCATAGTAGTGTATTAAAGGCAGGGAACAAACAAATCCAAGAGATATGGTGTATCTGAATAGATCAAAGACTCTAGCGAATTAGCAGTGTCCCAGTTTTGGAGCCAAGTGATGGTTATACAAATGTTTGCCTCATTATTATGTTTGTGTTATATACTTTTTTTTCCTCTTTTTTCTTTTTGGTTTTTTGAGACAGGATCTCTCTGTGTAGCCTTAGCTGTCCTGGACTCACTTTGTAGACCAGGATGGCCTCGAACTCATGGAGATCCGCCTTCCTCTGCCTTGGGAGTGCCGGGATTACACCACGCCCAGTATGTGTTATACACTTTTCATTGAGTTACATTTCACAATAAAACATTGTGAAATAGCGAGTGCTCTTACAGAGGACACACACACCACATGGGTGGCTTACAACCATTTGTAACTCCAGGCCCATGGGCAATACATGGTATGCATACATGTGTGCAGACATATGTATAAAATAAAAATCAAATTTTCATCTAAATATTGTAAAATTAATTAAAGAAATTAAATATGACTAAACAGCAATCAATGAAACAAAAAATGGAAACAAAGAATAGGTTTATATTATGAAATGAAATACAGACCAAATAGTTCATACCTACATATATATTGCTATGATTCATTAGTACATTGTTAATAAACTTTGAACTTAAGATTACCTATAGCTAGGGCTGGTAAATTTACAAGAAAATAAAGCAATTGTCTATGCTTCAATTTTTTATGTTGTTTTCTTATTATGACAGATTTTAAATCAATAAAAACTGGAAGAGATTTCCTTGCAAAGAATTTAATGTATAAAAGCTTACCTGATTTCTCAGATAGAGGAAAAAGCCTGGCCAAAAAGAGTTGAATTCGTCCACAGAAAACTGTATTCTGAGATTTAGATAATCTTCTGAGGAGATCTAGCAATGTTTATAAATGAATAACACAGAAGAGGTCATTCTATGTTCATTGCAATTGTACCTGAATTTTAAACTATTTGTTCAGCCTTTTTCTAAAGCAAAGATTCCCTAAATGGAAGCAGAAATCATTGTTACAGAAAATACTATGTTAGAAACAAAGTTCTGTGGACAAGATCAATATTAGTCAATGTTCAGTTTTAATAAATTAAGACTGTTAACTTAAAAACAAAGATTCTAATATACTTTTAAGACATTTTTATTGGTATTTAATAAACCATGTATTATTCTGATCACATTCACAGTTTTTTGTTTTTATTTTTCAAGACAGGGTTTCTCTGTGTAGCCCTAGCTGTCCTGGACTGGCTTTGTAGACCAGGCTGGCCTTGAACTCAGAGATCCACCTGCCTCTGCCTCCTCAGTGCTGGGATTACAAGCATGTGCTACCACGCCCAGTTTACTTTCAGTTTTAAAAGCAATAATTTAATACTGAATTACTTACCATTGCACATTCGTAGTAAATAATTTTTGCCAGCAGAATAGAATGTATTCTGAAATTAAGACCAAAAGTATTACTACACTTTGGAAGTTGCTCACTCCTTTCAGGAAGTCATAGGAATTGAAATATTAAAGAACACTAATGTATGAGAGTCTACTTCACTTATTTCAAAGAATTTTCATTTGGATATGCAATAGAGCATGGCATTGAATAACTTCTAAACATCTAGAAGTGTGCATGCTTACTTTATCTTTAAAAATTTGTTTTAAATTTATTCATTTTATTTTATGAGTGTCTTGCCTGCATGTAGCATGTGCACCACATGTGTGTCTGGTATTTGCAAAGGCTAGAACAAAGCATCAGATCACCTTCA
>OU015744.1:72659430-72685493 GCA_907169655.1 Acomys percivali
TTCTTCTTCTTCTTCTTCTTCTTCTTCTTCTTCTTCTTCTTCTTCTTCTTCTTCTTCTCCCCCTCCTCCTCCTCTTCCTTCTTCTTTTATTTTGGGGAATAGGGTCTTGGCCTGTTTCAAATATCTGCCCATTCTGATTCAGCCTTAGAAACACTGGATTACAGGTATATGTCATGAATCACAACCCATCTTCCTTTTAAAAAATTCTTCCTGATTCCTTTACATTTTTAATCTATAGAATCTAGAGTCATCTTCCCTTTATTATATCAACACACAGTAAGATATCCACACATTCCTCATTCCTTTCTCCACTACCACCCATTAGATTCTCTCTCTCTCTCTCTTTTTTTTTTTTTGGTTTTCCGAGACAGGGTCTCTCTGTGTCACCTTGGCTGTCCTGGATTCACTTTGTAGACCAGGCTGGCCTCGAAGTCACAGCAATCTGCCTGCTTCTGCCTCCTGAGTGCTGGGATTAAAGGCGTGGCCACCACACCTGGCCCTACCCATTAGATTCTTACAGGATGGCTCTATGATTTATTCACCACCGAATCTCCAAATCTTAACTTAGTACTACGCATATAAAAGATGTTTAGTAAGTATTTGCATATGATTAAAACACTTGAAAAACAAAGATATTGCAAATGTGCATGACATAATAGATGAGAAGTAAGTATTGAGCTAATCTGAAATAAGTATGAACAAATTCTTGGCAAAGGTAGGGGTCAAACAATGACCATGGGGCTGGAAAGGTAGGCCAGTGGTAGTAGCATGCATGAGGCCCTATGTTTAGTCTCCAGCGCCACACAAAACCAGACAGGGACAGAGGTTCGGGCGATAACTTTAAAAACAAACAGAACAAGTGATACTCACTTTCGGTTACTCCCCCAATAGCAAGAGAAATAATAGCTAAAACGTTCTCACATGCTGAGTGATTTATCTATCAATAAAGAAACAATTTTATTAGAAGTCAGACTAATTTGATAACAATAAAGCAAGTTCCATGAAATTAAGCAGGAATTATACAGGAATAAAAACATCCTATACACAATTATGTTCTAAGATGGAAAAACATGAACAGTAATATACATACTATAAAACTCTGTCAAGCACTAAAGAGTGATTCAATCAAAATCCTGCAGGTTTGGGAAAATGGTAACTTTTGCATGACTAAGACTATAAATTTACTGGGTACAAAAGTTCTAAGGCTGTGACTAAAAGTCAAAAGGACAAAAGCAGGGCCTGGATTTAATTTAATATTAACCATAACAGTGAGCATCACAGAGTGCTCACCGTGTTGTGTCAGACAACACTACCAGAATGGTATTTCTCTTCTTACAAATAAAGCTGAAACTCTGAAAGGGAAGTGATTTCCTCAGTAACTCACAACGGAGAAGTGATTAAGTCTGAAAAAAAAAGAATCAACTGGTCTGACCTAGAATTCTCTGAGAAAGAAGGGGGAATACTGTATTATGGCCTTCAGAAGAGACCCTACCACTATAGAACCCAATTTCTGCATGACCAAAAATAAACCCTTAGTTTCTTTCATTCAGGATCTCTGCTAAGGGCAATGTATAGGGCCTCATGGTTCGATGAAATGTCTACACAAGCCTTAGTTACTTATGTATGTTTATGGATGAGGAAGATCCAGCAAGAAAATGATGGCATGGAATCCTAAATCCTAGCTCTATTCTTAACATCCTTGGACTACCACTTATGCCATTACACAGTATGTCATCATTTTCATAGCAGAATGAGAATCTACTTTAAAAACTATGTTTATTTTTAAAAAAAGATTTATTTATTTATTGCATATGAGTGCTTTATCTACAGAAGAGGGCATCAGATCACATTATAGAGGGTTGTGAGCCACCATGTAGTTGCTGGGAATTGAACTCAGGACCTCTGGAAGAGCAGGCAGCGCTCTTAACCACTGAGCCATCTCTCTAGCCCTAAAACTACATTTAAAAAAATGTATTTGTGTGTGTGTGTGTGTATGTGTGTGTTCGTTCGTTCCTGTGTGTTTGAAGTTAGGACAACTTTGATCAAAGTCATGCCATGGAGCTCTGTAGCAGGCACCTTGACCTGCCAAGCCATCTTGCTCTTTTAGACTGACTGTAAAAACCTTCCTTATCATCAAAGCCTTACACAGTACCTGAGCTATTGAGAGTCTTAATGAGAACATTCTCCTATCAATGCTGCTTCTAAAAGGCAGAATGCTCAGAAAACAGATGCCATGTTTAAATATCCACTCCAATAATAAAGCAATTTCTAATAACATGACTTATTAACTGGCCAGAGAACTTTAACAACAAATAAAAGGAAAGAATACTTACAATTTCTTCTTCCAGAACACCTCTGAAAGCTTGGTCAAGGGTACATTTTTTTTCATTTTCACTATTAAAAACAAAAAACATCTTCATTTCACAAATAGTTCACTATTAATATAAACATTTAGGAAGTCCTTTTGGACAATATGCTTTACCTGCCAGGTAACTGACTGAAGGCATTCAATAATGGCTTGATAGTTTTGTTATTCAAGGCCTCTCTGGTAGATTTCTACAAAAATAAAAATGACAATTGAAGTAAAAAGGTTTTGCTGTTTACGAAAATTTACCATTCATCAATTATGTCTTTCTAACTAAAAAAAGAAAATCATGTTTTTAACTGGGTAATATTTTCTGCCAGTCATTTTTTGTAACCTTTATTTCTAATACCACGTAATAATCCTGATCCTTGTTACATGGAAACCTAGCAAGATCTTCTAATTAGACTTTGGCATCACAGGTTTTCCTTTCCTACATATCACATACATGCAAGTTTCCTGCTTTAAAAATAATATTATTAAATATGGTGGAGCATCCTGCAACCAGCACTGGGGCGGCAGAGCATGTGAATCATCAATTTAAGGTCAGCCTGGATTCTGAGTTCCAATCTAGCCTGGATTGCATGAGAAAACCCTGTCTTGACAACAACAACCCTTTATATGGTTCTTTAATTACATGTTTGGTCTTGAAATTCTGTAGTTTCTCTAAGACACTCCCACCCCTAGCCCCTGTGACATTACAGTTACCAACTGCACATGCACTGGAAGCGTGGCAGTGTTTCAAAGTCCTTTTCTATCAACCTCATTTCAGCATGGTCACACACTCATGCTGTTCTTTCTACCTGTTTATTTTTCACATCTGTTTAAAGGGAAAAAAAAGAAAGAGTAAGCAGGCTACCAGGATGAGACCTGGTGGTAGAGAATGTCCCCTTCTGTCACAGACCTAAGGGAGGGGAATAGGATAAAAGAGGGAGGGAGGGGAGATCAGGAAGATACAAGTGAGGAGATAACAATTGAGATGTAATCTGAATAAATTATTTAAATTAAAAAAGAAAAACCTAAAAAAATTTGTCTCTGCACTTTGGAACAAAAATTAAAGGAAAAAAAAAAAAAGAATCTACTTGTTCACTCCCTCTATACATTCTTTCAGACTCAGGCATTTTGCTCAGATAGCAGAGTACCAGGGAAATCTAAGTGATGAATAAATAAATGGTTGTCTTAAACTGGTCATAATTTATAGAGGACAAAAATATTACAGTTATTGCACATATTTGGAAAGCCATCTTTAGTTCATAAAGGCTTCAAATCTATACAATAAGTGTCCACTCCTGGCTCCTATTACTAGGAAAGCTGAGTAACTTGGGGATCATTCCTTTCTTTTGAGTCACCACCCTTACCAGTTAAAGATGGGTGGTAGTATACGAAGATCCTTACTATTATCAGTGGCAGTGGCACTGCAGTGAACTTTCAAGAAGGCAGATTCTTGGTGGAGCAGTGGTGGCGCTAACCTTTAATCCCAGCACTGATATGGCAGAAGCAGGTGGATCTCTGTGAGTTCAAGGCCAGCCTGGTCTACAGAGCTAGTTCTATGACAGCCAAGGCCATACAGAAAAACCGTGTCTTGAAAAACAAAACAAAACAAAACAAAACAAACAGAATTTCTGGCCTCCATTTTAGACTTAATGAGTAAGTATCTTTATTTCACAAGATTTCCAGGAGACAACACTAACAGAAAAGCTTGAGAAACACTAATCCAAGTGATCTCCAATTAAAGAACGCTGTCGTTCAGCAGTAGAGTTCTTTGCTTGGCATGTTCTAGGCCCAGGACTGAGAGAAAAGGGGAAATGTTCCTTCAGGGCTACTGTAACAAAAGAAAATGTTTCTAATGACATAAACCAACAAAACACCTTACAAAACAGAAAACGACTTAAAACAATTACTGATTATGAAGAGTATCTTTTCTTTCACATAATTTTCCTCCTGGCATCGTTACAACTACCTAAACACAGTTAAACATCTGGTCGAAACGTGCATCTTAGTACACATTTGTACCATTATGGGCCTAAAAGCTTGTAACAGCGTCCTTTTGAACCTATACTGATGGGATGGGTAACACAAAAAGGACCTTGGATTTAAAGTCAGAAAACCGAGAAAAGCCAGTCACTTCAATTTTGCTTTTTGAGGGGTTAGGGGTGTCTTAGTTTCTAGGTCATGTACCAGAGACAAGAAAATGAACTATTTTAACACATAAGCCATCATCAAACTGTTTCCTAAATGCTCAACTGCCCTTTCCCAAACAGGCAAGAACGAAGCAGCTGCTGGTATCTCTTCCCAGTTGGTACCCTTCCCCAAGGTGATCAATTTGCCTCTTTCCGTTTAGGAGCTCTGTATCTATCTCTGGATGAAATTATCACGGGAGATGAACTGGCTGCCAGATTAGCCTCCTGGCAGGATAGGAGGCGGGGCGGTACGGCTGACTTCAGGGTTCCTCCTGAGACAACTGCTCAACCTAGCTAGCAGAGGCACTGGAGCTGACGGAGCTAGGCAGCGGATGAGCTTTCCACGCTCGCCCGCAAGAAGACGACCAGGACCAGAGGCTTCGGGACCTGCTAGCTAGTGCGCCTTTCCCTGAATGT
Organism: Acomys percivali; assembly: GCA_907169655.1. NCBI lineage: Eukaryota > Metazoa > Chordata > Mammalia > Rodentia > Muridae > Acomys > Acomys percivali. The sequence continues at coordinate 72,664,390 of OU015744.1, forward strand.
CAGTCCCGGAAGGGGCCAGGGTCGGACGCGGCGGTGTAAATCCTTCCAAGTCTGAGAAATTTTCAGGGAGAGAACGGGAAAGAGTGGCGTCTGGTCAGAACCACGGCCTCCAGGCCCTCAGCTCACCGTAAACCGCGTCCGCGCCTCGGGCAAACTGAAAAGCGCCGGCGTCGGAGACATCTTCTTGGCTGCGCGTGCCCAACCACCCAGCTGCGGCGCCGGGTGATGACGTCAGGCCGGGAGCAGCGAGACGCCCGGACACGGCTAGAGCGGCCAGTGAGCGGAGGGGCTGGGGGGCCGGCGGTCTTAGGCCAGGCTCTGGGGCGACCCTTGAGGTGGAGCCGCTATGAGTGTCTCCTCCGTCAGCTTCGCCCTGGGCGCAAACGAGGCTGGTAGATTTCCTGGCGGCTGACTGACGGCTTGGTGCCGCTTCAGGGGCGGTGCCGGAAGGCAGTGCTCGCGGGAAGTTGCGGCTTGCCAGAAGCAGCAGTGGCATTGCGACCCCCTGCGGTCTTCCCGGAAGTCTGAGTGCCAGAGTGGCGACAGAATTTGGATTTGTCTTGACAGCCCGGTGGTCCATGGACCCTGAATCTGGGAAGTTAGAGTAACACTCGTTTCACAGAGTTGTAAACGAAATGGCCCGAGGCAAATGTGGATTGCAGACTCATGAGTAGTTATTTTATTGTTACTATTATTTGAGGTACGGCCTCCCTAGGTATGTCTGGCTAGCCTGGGACTTTCTAGGTAGACCAGGCTAACCTTGAACTCATAGATGCACCTGATTGTCTCCTAATTGCTGGGATTACAGGGTTGGGCAATGGTGTCTGGTTTACTTACTACTAATATAGCATTGTTCTCAAAGAAGACCTACGAGGAATATAGTAGCCGTTTGGGAAGGGTGGTACTGCAGCCAGGTTGGAGGCCTGCCTTGCTTACCTCCTATGACTCTTTTCTCTGGAGAGGTTTGGCTAATGAGAAGCTGAGTGACACTGATCTCAATTATAGTTAAACTGCAGAATAATATAAAGTACTGGCTTAAAGGCAAGAGAATGTTAACAGCCACTAAGAATACATGGACTTAAGGGAAAGTTAACTGCAGGATCTTGCCCCTGAGTGGAGATTGTGAATAGTCATGATACCTGGATGGTTGCAGTTTGTTTGTTTGTTTTAGCCAACAAATCACTGAAGTTTGATTATAGAAAGGAAAATTGGGAAAATATTATTTAATTTTGGAAATACACTTTATTGATTGATGATAACTGATACAATAGGATTATCATTTTCCCACAGGTGATTAATAGCCATCTAGAAGACAAGACCTAAGCTGTAAATACAAAATTTGGAATAGAGGAGATGGAGTTTACTGACTTATCCATAAAAGCCCAATTGGAATTCCATTTGTTTATTCAATAAACATTTCTTGGACAGTTTGTATATAGCATTGGCTGGTAAATTAGTTCCCAGTGAGCAACTCGAAATTGCCTGTGACTCCTGCTCTTAAGTTATCTGACCTGAACTCTGGCCTTTGGGCACCCATGTATATATCACCCCCCCCCACACACACACACTCATACACATAATTTAAAATAGATCTTTTTAAAAGACTGGTGCTTTTTCATTATGCATTCATGTTTGTAAACAAAGGCCCAAATAGTTCAGCCTCATAGCTATTGCAGGGGCTCTGTAGCACTACTCTCACTTGTCAGTCTTGTCCCCCACCCACCCACCCAGAGCTGGTCTCTGAACATTTTATTCTGAGAGTTAGAGCTAAGGGTGCAACAGGGATAAGGGCATTTACCTAGCATATTTTCAGAGTCTGGGGTTCCATCCCTAGCACCCCTCCCTTCCCAAAGAAAAGAAGGAAACTATTGAAGATTGAGAAGTTCCTGGAGGTTGTCAGAGGCTTGCAGCCAGGTGAAAGGCTGGCTTGACCTTTAGAGAGGCAGTGCTAGAAGGAAGACAGTGTCAGTCTTTCTAAGTCTCTGCTGATACCATCTCTACTGGTGTCCCTGCCCTGGCTTTGAGCCCCCATACACTTGCCTCCACACCGGGCTTGGATAATCTTCAGATCTACACATTTTACATCTCTGTAGATTCAGAGTTACAGGTGCGAGTTTTTGACTTGCCACTTCCAGATCTTGGGCTCTTTGTTCTGAGAGCCTTTATACCAATTTTTTCTTGCTTCCTTTCAGCTGACGTAGGATCACATAGATCCTTAGAAAGGATTTCATCCTTTCTCTCCTTAGAAAGGGATTTTGATTTGAAACAGCTAGCAGGAGAACCCATTTACTGCTCACTTGTATTTTGTTACTTCAAGGGTCATGATGAATATTGATCTAATTCATCTTCCCTAATGCTTGGAGGATGCCCATCTACAGAAAAAAAAATGGGATCAACACGTGAAACAGTTGAAAGATTGGCTGAGAAAATGAGGGACAATTCATTTGCAGTTATGTGGTTATGTGGCTTAATTTCCTTTTCATTTTTCAATCCCTAAATGAATTTGGGCCACAAAAGTCCTGCGTAGGATCAACTGATGATTCAGAGTCCCCATGAGCCTAATGAAGTTTGTAGCTGAATTTTGCCTCAAAGCAGCAATACTTTGTAGATCTTCTGAGGACACAGGAAAGTAGCATATGCCTTCTCTTGAGTGAAGCCTATATTGAGTGAGTGAGTGGGTGACTATGACTCTTATCCTTACAATGGCCGGGAAGTATACAGCGAGATTCCTTTCCAGTGTTGCTTTAATCATAGCTCTAAATTATGTCAGCAAAGCAGCTGTAGATAGAAAAATGACTTACTTTAGTCTGGGTTATCACTGAACTCTGAATTCTTCAGTGCAAGTGATTTATTTTGAAGGTTTTTCAAGAAGCAGGGCAGTGGGACCAGGAAGAATGAAACAGAAAAAGCCAATGCATACGGTATATTTTAGAGCTGGTCAATTGTATTAAGTTTCTCTTATAGCCGTGACAAAAATACATAACAGGGACAGCATAAGGGAAGAGAAATGTCTTTTGTCTTATGGGCCAGAAGATATCAGTCTGCCGTGTGGCTGGAGTGGGGTGGTTCATGGAGGCAGGAGCTACAGCACAGCTTGCTAAAACCTTGGCTGATCAAGAAGCACAGAGCACAGTGCACATGGGGCTGGCCCATAACCCTTAGTGGCCTAAATATGAAAGCTAGGCCCCGTGTCCCAGAGTTCTACAGCCCACAAGAACAGTGCTACTATTTGAGGACCAGGTGTGCAAATATATGATGAGCCTGTGGGGGACATTTGTATTCCAACCAGAGCAGTCACTGTTATGGGAGGACGGGTTCAATTTTACTGAGACCTTTTGAGTGCTGTATATAATATAGCATAATATGACCTGTCCAGCCAGGCTGTGGTGGCGTACACCTGTAATCTCCACACTTGGGAGGCAGAGGCAGGTGGATCTCTGTGAGTCTGAGGCCAGCCTGGTCTACAAAGCGAGTCCAAGACGAGAGAGAAACCTGTCTCGACACACACACACACACACACACACACACACACACCCTGTCCAACGGAGAAGAGGCAGCCCAGATGAGTATAAATTATGATGAACTTGGAGATGCAGCTTCTGTTGGTAGAGTATGTGCTTAGCACTGGCGAAGCCCTGGGTTTGATTGGCTATATTGCGAACTCTTGGCTATGAGAGATCCTATCTCAGAAAACAAAGTAGATAAAAATAAATTATGCTGGTAGAAACAAAAGCAGGCGTCAGGACATGGCTAGGTCTCGCTTAATATTTACATGACTTGGAAAGTTTAGTATTTAAGAACATTTTTCAAGATTATGCAGGGTGTGATGATGTGTGCCTATAATCAATGTGTTGTAGAAAATTGGGATATTAATATTTACTGTTAATCCATAGGTTATTATGGCAGTTAATTATTTAACTTGCTATCATATCAATAAAAGAAACACTTGTTAGATTTTAAATCTACCTATACATTGGGACTGAGCAGAAACTAGTCTCTAAGCTGTCTTTATATCCCAGCTCCACATCCCATTTCACGTGCTTTTCATCTGGGCTGCTTCTCTCCAGCCCGAGGACTTTAGCGCCACCTACTGTTGCAGACTTGAGGATAAGTCGCAGAGGCTTTGCTTGACAAAGTTCCAAAGATCTCCAGCTGATCACCAACCATCCCTAAATATTATATATGGTCCAGGTGTAATGTTGGTTAGAAATCTGCTATTTCTTGTATAATTTTTTTCTCTTTATTTCTCATCCCTAAGGAAAAACATACAGGGAAATTTTTTTTCCCAGAGAGAATGTTGAAAGAGGGCATCTGGCTAAGGGCTTGAGACAATGATAGAGTTTTTTGTTTTGACTGTGAGCACCCAAGCAGAAACTGCATGAAAGAAAGTTAAGATCTTGACATAACAGTACCTGGCTAGATACTGTAAGCTGTAGAAATGTTTTCTTAGAATCTGCTTTGAGAGCACTAGAAGGTGGGCTTGAAACATCATGCTTTACAGAAATTGTACAATAGAGGTCTGGGACTGGAAGTCATGTTGCTGTGAACTCAGAGCCCCACGTGTGCTAAGCTTATGCCCTATCACTGAGCTCCATCCCCTGTTTCTATATCTCAGAAAGAAAAGTTCCTTCCTGGTCTTACCTATAAGTCATACACCTCGTCAGTCATGAGATTTGATGGAGCTGTATAATGCAGTTGATATTTTCACATCAGTTAACAGCATCCATTCCGTAGCCTATGGATCAAGAAACAATTTCAACTTTCAAGTCACGTTATTGAGAAGGTGTGTTTTGGAAAGACCTATTTGATGTACATGCTGATTCCTCGGAAGTATCTTGTTAAAGAAATTTGAAAACATTATGGAGGGGATTCAAATTTCTGTATATCATTAAGAACATTTATAACTCATGGAAGAAATTACTTTCTTATGTTACTGAACACAGAAAAATAGAACTCGAAGCTTTACCTCCCACTGACAAGTGTTCATTGTGTTTGGATGCATACTTCCATCAGAGAAAAATATCGTATAACTCAGCCACAAAGCCTGAAACCTCTAACAGCGATCTGCGTGAAAGGTATACTGCTGCAATAGTGACATGAGTGTCATCACTTTTTGGTTGGTTTTAAGGCCTGCTCCATGAGATGACATCTATACCCGGCATTGTTAAAGTGGCCAAGATCCTGAGCCTAAAAGAAAATCTACTAAAAATTTTCTACTAAAGGAACATAGCAATAAAATGACTACTAATAACAGTGCTATACCAATAGAACAGTGCTTCACTCAACCTTTTATCAAAGAAGTTTCTCGGAGTAGATCGTAACTAACACAGAGACCCACAACTGAACAGTGTGCAGAGAGTGAGAGACTTACAGCACTCATCCCTGAATGGGATGTCTTCATCAAACACCTCGCGAGGCTCAGGGAGCTGTTTGGAAGAGGAGGCAGAAAGATTGTAAGAGCCAGAAGTGGTGTATGACTCCAAGAGATGAACACATATGAACTCACAGACACTGTGACAGCAGCGACAAGACTGTCACAGGGTTAAGCCAGACAAAAGTGCAGCACTGAGAAGGGGAAGTGGACACAGAGCCCCACACTAACCAAGAAGCTATTTGTAATTGATAACCGCTGGCAAATGGAAAATCTCCAATGGAATGTCACTGGGTATATCAACCACACTGGGTCAGGCCCTGTTCTCAGGAGTAATTGGCCAACACAAAACAGACTCCATGTTTATTTGTTTGTAAGCTTTTTGCTTTATTTTGGTATTTTTATTTGTCTGTTGATTTTGTTGTTGTTGCTGTTTGCCCTGTTTTTATTTTTATTTTGAGAGAGACTGTGAAGTTAGGGAGGTAGGAGGGATATTGGAGGAGTTGGAGGACGGAAAAAACATGATCTAATTATACTTTATGAAAACATTTAAATAAAGAGGTAAGTTACTCAGTACAGGAAAAGTAGATTCTGGTGACTGGAGAGATGGATTGCTGAGAGCACTGGCTGCTCTTGCAGATGTTCAAGTTCAATTCTCAGCACCTACATGGTGGCTCACAAATGCTTATAATTCCAGATTCAGGCATCTATGCCTCTTCTGACCTCCTCAGGCACTGCAAATATGATTTATACATAAGAACAAGCAAGCAAGCAGACGCACATAGAAAAAATTTCTTTTTTTCTTTTCTTTTCTTTTTTTTGTTTTTTTTTGTTTTTTGTTTTTTTTGTTTTTCAAGACTGGGTTTCTCTGGGTAGCTTTAGCTGTCCTAGACTCACTTTGTAGTCCAGGCTGGCCTTGAACTCACAGCGATTTACCAGCCTCTGCCTCCCAAGTGCTAGGATTAAAGGTGTGCGCCACCACCGCCCAGCCAAAAATTTATTTTTCAAAAGAAAAGTAGAATCCTTGGATGTGTCAGAATTACTGCAATCACATGGTCTGTTTGAATTGACAATGAAAAGCAAATTTTTTTTTGAGGCAGTGTAGCTCTGGCTGTCTTGGAATTCACTCTGTATCCCAGGCTGGCCTCAAACTCACTGCCTCTGCCTCCCAAGTGCTGGGATTAAAGGCTTGCACCAACATACCCATCAAGAAACAGATTTCATGAGAAAGCCACAGATAAAAATAGGAAGTGCTGAGGATTTCTGAGAAAAAGCATTTTGTGGATAAGTTTTTGTTTTTTATTTTTTATTTTTTCCTATATTTAAGTACCATTTCATTTAGCTTGCCTCTCTCCACTGGAGTGGTGTTTTCTTTGAAGTAACTTGTTATTACCACTAGAGGGCAGCATTGGCACGGAAACACCTCGGAAGTGTGCTCTGTGCTGAGAAGAAGCAAAGATTAAACATGCACATGCAAAGGTTTGATTTCAATATTTTCCTACCTGGTGTGGCTGCTGTTCTAATATCTTTTTAATTTTTTATTTTTCTGAGACAGGGTTTCTCTGGCTGTCCTAGAACTCAATCTCTAGACTAGGCTGGCCTCAAACTCAGAGATCCACCTGTCTTTGCCTCTGCTTACTAATCTTAACTACCTCAGTTAATACAATTTTATATTATATTTAAAATTTTTAAATGTTTATTTTCTTTTCATGTAAATATGTGTGCCTGTGTGTGTGTGTGTGTGTGTGTGTGTGTGTGTGTGTGTGTGTGAGTGTGTGTGTGTGTGTAGTATGTGCATGAGGGAATTCAGGGAGGTCAAAAGAAGCCTGGGATCTCCTGCAACTGGAGTTACAGTGTATTGTTAGGTGTCTTGTGGGTGCTGGGAACTGAATCCCAGTCCTCTTCACAAGCAACAAATACCCTTAACCTCTGAGCCATCTCTTCAGCTACCATGAACACAATTTTTAAATGTTGCACAGAATATAGTATCTTGGGATTGTGAGGTGACTCAGCAGGTAAAGGCACTTGCTGCCAGATCTGATGACCTAAGTCCTAGGCATCTGGATGGTAGGAGTGAGCTGACTGTTGCATATGATCTTCATATGCATGTTCACACACAAAAATAATTAAAAAAAAAATTTTTTTTTGTTTTTCAAGACAGGGTCTCTCTGTGTAGCTTTGGCTGTCTTGGACTTGCTTTGTAGACCAGGCTGGCCTCAAACTCACAGTGATCCACCTGCCTCTGCCTCCCAAGTGCTGGGATTAAAAGCGTGCACCACCACGCCTGGCTAAAATGTTTTTCAAAGAGAAATTCATACCCTAAAAAGAAGAGGAAGAAAGAAAACAGTTTCTGCAGTTTAGTGCTAGAACCCAGCAGCTTAGTGACTCTCATGAGGACTCGTCTTGCCTTTGATACTGTTTTTCATGAGATTTCATTCATGGCTGATTGCATCACTTAAAAAGAAGCATTACTCATCTACAATAAGGTAATTACTAAGTTCTGATTATTTCATGGGGGTTTCCAACTTCACTTTTGTTGGGCTTAGTCTGGTGCTATATGTACTCAGATGCTAAATTTTGGGCCCCAGGATCTGGTTGCAGTCCAGGTGAGGGCATTCTCACGTACACCAAAAAATGTGCAAACTTTGCTCCCCAATTATCTCTGATTTGTAGGCATAAGGTTATTGTGTAATTCAAATGCTGATTTTTGTACCCCCATATCTGTTTGTAATCCTTGATCTGAGCATCTCCTGTCTTAATGTTATGTTAACACTGCTCCCCAATGTCACGACCCCTCCAGTAGAGTCTGTGTGGCAAATGTTACTGCACAACCCGAGGCGGCGACCCCTGCCCAGGGAGAGCCTCCTGGAATGGGTCTGATATTCCTGCCAGGAGTAACTGATTGCAGCCTTCCTTTTACTCATTGTGTTGGCATATTCTGTCTTTCTTTTTTCTCCTAACCTTACTCTCACATCAGAACTTTTCAACCATGACGACTGTTTCTGTGAAACTCCCTAACACGGGACTGCAGCCAAGGGCCATTCAGCCCCGGAGTTCACCACCAAGTTCTGCTCCACTTGTTAAAAGAAACGTGGCTAAGAATTAATCATCAGTTAATAATTTATACTATGACTTACAAATAAAGTGTTTAAGAAAGCTCCAGATAGTGATGCTCAGATAAAAAGAAGAACTAAGAAAAAATTGTCTTGGCACACAGATATTTGGTATAATTGACCTTTGATAAAGAGGACACATGCGTACTGATACCAAACTATTGGCTTAAGGACGATGACAACACTATTACTTTGCATTCTGAACTTGGTACTGTGTATGCCTGATTGCTTCACTGACTCCTTTGGTGCTACTCCATGAAAATATGTGGCCACAAAGTACTCCCCATTTAAAAAAATGTGTATAAAAATCTAGCTTGCTTTCCTGCAAAATACACTCAGACTTAAACTCTCCTCTGGGTTTGTCTGTCACTCGCCTAATCTTTGTCCACCGTCACTTCGAGAACTCCCGTTACCAAGGACCTATACCTGACTGAGACGGTCCATGGCACCCAATTGTCCTGATATGCCAACAAGGCAGTTTACAGCCAATCGCGGAGCAAGGGAGAGAATAGTGCCAGACTTCCTGTCAGCCAGGGAAAAGAGGAGTTTGAGGAGGAGGGGATTCAGCTATGGCAAAGGTACAGGAGACTTCAGGAGAGAGTCAGGCGATCAGGAAAAGCCATAAAGTGAAACTGTCTCTGGGAGGAAGCCAGATTAGCTTAGAGGGTTAACAATAGAGTCATAATTGCTCAGTTATTGTGCTGTGAAGCTTATTAATATAACACAGTCTCAATTATTTGGTTGGTAGCTGGGTTAAGAGAAAAAAGAAACACAATTATATAAAAATAACTTTAATGCTGATTGGTTAATAACAGAAGGCTGGACAGTTTGGAACTTGGCAGGAGAGAGGTGGGTGGGGTTTGGTTTCCTGGCTTGGAGTTTCAGGTAGGGACCACAAGGAGAAGAGAGGAAGAAGAGAAGACAGAGAGAAAGACCTTGGCCTGATGGAGCAGATTCAGCCTAGACAGGAAATATTGGCAAATAACATGAGGAAGGTAGCTGGAGTGTAGCCAGACTAGCCCAGAAAATTAGTTTAAATCATATCTGCCTGGTTATGATGCTTAAACTTGTTAAATAAGTCAAAAAGGTGTCTGTTCCAATTACTTAGGAGTTAGCCAAGTTAGAAAAGTCCTGCAGAATTAATACATTTTAAAAATATTTGGCATACCATCAAGAATTCACATAGAATCCAAACTTAGATTAAAAATTCTGGTAAGGCCAGGCATGGTGACACATGCCTTTAATCCAAGCACTTGGGAGACAGAGGCAGGTGGATTTCTGTGAGTTCGAGGACACCCCAGTCTACAAAGTGAGTTCAGGACAGCCAGGACTACAAGAGAAACCCTGTCTTGAAGAAAAAAAAAATCTGGGTAAAAAGCACATTGTCTCTTTAAAACATAGGTGGCGCCTTTGAAATGGCAGCTTTTACTGGTAGTAAGCAGGAATACAACAAAAGCTCAGAGTTGCAGGAGGTAGCAGCTCTCAGCAATTAGGCTCTCATAGGCTGGGAGCAGAGGACCTGAAATTCTTGGGCTCTCCCTAGCAACTGTTCAGTAAGTGTCGGAGTTGTCACTGGAGAGAGCTAAGTAGGGGCTCACACATAGCCAAGCTAGTCAAGTGAGTCCTGTTAGGGCTGACAGAGAGGCAGGAATTAGCACGCACAGCCAGACTTGGCCTTTAAAATTTTTTTATTTAAATAATTTCATCAGATTACATCCCAATCGTTATCCCCTCACTTGTATCTTCCTATTCCCCCTCCCTCCCTCTTTTACCCTATTCCCCTCCCACAGGCCTGTGACAGAAGGGGGCCTCCTCCCCCACCATATGACCACAGCCTATCAGGTCTCATCCAGATTGCCTGCTTCTCCTTCCTCTGAGTGCCACCAGACATCCCAAACAAAGAGGAAGTGGTCAGATGGGGCGGGGGCACCAGAGTCCATATTAGAGTTAGTCCTCACTCTCCACACAACTGAATAGGGGGGTCTTGGTTTACTGCATGCATTGTCCTTGGTGGGTACAGTAGTTTGTGCAGGCCCCCCTGGGTCCAGATCTGGCAGCCTTGATGGTCTTCTTGTAGGGTTCCAGGACCCTCTTGGGGCTTGGTCTTTTAAGACCTAGTACCCAGTCTGTACCCAGGTCCAGTGTGCTTCTCTAAGTAGCCAGCCCCAGCCTCATTTGGGGAAAAACTCTCTGGGGGTGGAGTGGGGTACACAAATGATAGAGTTGGGCATCCACTAAGACACAACTCCTGGTCAAACACTGTGGGCACAGGGCTGGACTGGTGCCACTGTCCCAGAGAGAAGGTCACAGCAGCCACGCACAAGGGTCCAAAACACAGAAGATGCAATCTACCCCTCCTTGTGAATGAAGAATCACCAACCACTGCAGTGTCCTGAAATGAACAACAGAGGGAGACAGAGACACACAGAAGAAATCCAAAGCACATTAAAACAGGTTAAAAAGGGTTTGAAATTGTGTTTTAATGTTACAGAGGGAAAGAACTGAATATAAAAATTCATAAATAGGTATAAATTTTATAATTTAAAATAAATAAGGCATATAAAGACTAGAAAATAACAGAGGTTTTGTTCTTTATATAATGCTCTTTTAAATAATTAAAAAACAGGAACAAAAGGGGATAAAGGACCTAACTGAAAAGGACACATTATTGATTAGGATTATTATTACATTGATTGTCCTAACTCCTACCTTATAAATCATATTAGCTTTCTATGCCTTTTCAAAGAAGAACGCTTTAGAGAAACATGGAGGCAAGGCTTAGAGGAGAAATTACAAAAATTATTAAAGTGAAGAAAACACTCAAATATCAGTTACAACCAAAGGGGGGGGGAGTGAAATATGTAGTGAAGTCTTAGAGCAGAGGGTACACAAATTCATAGATCAAAATGGATAGCAGAGAGAGAAATATGAAACATGGAAGCAAACATTATAGGATAAATTTTAAAAATTATAAACCAGAATGAACAAAATGTTTGGATGACAGAGATACAAGCACAAGAGAGGTAAGAAAAATGGACACAGGCCTTAAAAGAAGAATTTAAAATATTAATAAATAAAAATATAAATACTAAGATAGTGACAGAGAATAAAAATGAAAAAAAAATCCAACCAAAGGTTGTTAGAAAACAAACCTTAGCTTATCTGGGTAGTATTACGACAAAAGCCAGAAGATGTTGGACACTCCAAGGTTAGGAAAGAGTATGGCTAGCACCCTGCGCATGTGCTGGGTTTGAGAAGATTTAAGGCAGATGTCACTAACTTTGGAAAGCACACACCTTCTTACCTTCTTAGGGGATCAAAAACAGAATAATTCTCCAAGACTTGAAAAATATGACAAGAGCAATATTAGAACCTGGTCTGCAGTTTCAATGGCTTTCATGGTGGAGAGAAGAGACACAGAGAAACAGGGCCAGAGGTGTCAATATTTCTAAAGATCAGTTGCTAAGAGAAGGTCAGTATTGCTGAGGGACAGATACAAGTCATATATGATGAAGAAACCTTGGCATTATGTTGCATGGCAACCTGAAATGCCTGGGACAAGGTCAAAGAAAGAGGAAAAAGACAAACCATTTACTCAGGTTATGCAACATTAAAAAAAAAATTCACTGACTTTCTACAAAGATTAAATTCAGCTGTAGATATCAGATCCACTGGATAGGAAGGCATTAATTGAATCTTTGGCTTTTGAAAATGTTAACACTGAATGCAAAGAGGTAATTGGGCCTTTAAGGGCAAGATCGGTACCAACAGACAAATGGATTAGAAATATAGTTGATGTTAGGCTTAATTCACCTGATACGACTTTAATAGGAGAAGCCACCACTAAAGATTTTGAGAAAATCCAAACTCTCAAATGTCTTCATTGTGGTGAGTAAGGTAATTTCAAAACGAATTGCAAAGAAAACCAAACTAATTCTGAAAAAGAGCCTATGCCTTCTGGAATATGCAAAAGATGTGGTGGAGGCCAACATTGGACTAATGAATGTAGATTAACAGTGGACAAATGGGGTAACCCTTTATCAAAAAAAAAAAAAAAAAAGCCACCCGGGGGGGCCTCTCACAAGCCTCAATACAAAACAGCAGAGATACTCATCCACAAAATAAACACCACTGCTCTGAAGACAGACATTAAAATCCAAGATACCAAAGTCAGAGAAACTTCTAGAGATGAAACAAAAAAGCCCAGAGGGATCCAAGAAATGAGTATTTTGGCAAATATCTTATAGAGGATCAGAGGCCAAAACTAAACGTATTTCTAAATAATACTGAAATGGAAGGAATGGTAGACATTGGAGCAGATGTAACTATAATCTCTCAAAAATCTTGGCCTACAGATTGACCTCTTCGGGAGGTAGATAGCCAACTCAACAAATTGGAACTTTATTCCAGGTTAAAAAAAAAAAAAAGATCAAATGGCTTAAATGTACAGGGACAGAAGGTCAAACAGGAAAAGTAGGTTCATACATTGCTGGTATAGCCATGAATGTATGGGGAAGAGATCTCTTACAACAATGAAAAACACAGATTAGCATCCCTCCAACTTAAGGGACAAGCCATCAAATAGATAATGCTCCTTATTAAAAAGTTAAAAAATGTTATTAAAGACAGTTACAGACTGGCCAAGCTGTCCATAAACAGAGTATGTCAGAGACTGACTCTTCAACTTTATATTGGGGAGCCACTGTTGATAAAAGACCATCTGGCTTGCCTCTAAGGTGGTTGACTGACTAATCCATTTGAATTGAGAAATGACTTATGACAAAAACTACTGGTCCAAGAGCAACTGGAAGTTCAACACATAGAAGAGTCCACCAGCCCTTGGAATTCTCCCATATTTGTCATTTTAAAAAAATCTGAGAAATGCAGGATATTGACAGAGCTAAGACAAATCATAAAATTATTCAGCCATTGGGTTCTTTACAACCTGGAATCCTAGCCTCCCTTGTTACCTAATGGGTTGCCTTCTACAGAGACCGAATCACGGTTCACTTGAAAGAGGGGGTGCGGATTGAAAGTGGGGACAGAGACGTGAGAAAATTGAGTCAAGTCTGGAAATTTCTGATCAAGACTCTCTTTAATGCGGACGAGTAAGACTTTATATAGCAATCAAGAGGATCTATTCCAATCCCACTTTCCCTAGTCCCCAGGCAAGAATACAATCGCCTGACTAGCTCCCTGTAAGAACTTCTTTAATCATCTGTGTAGTTCCCTGTAAGGACTTCCCTATTTCTTTGAAAGGTAAATAATCCAAAGATATCCTAGAACACAAAATCTCCTTCAGTAAGGGTCAACAACTCAAAGGTCACAGCCTGCGGCCTACGCATGGGATTTCTAACATGGCTGAATTTAGAATGGCTCCCCACAACAGTGCCCATATTTAACCACTCTTTGCCAACCAAAAGGTACCTTTAGAGAGTCTTGCCACAAGGAATGTTGAATAGTCCTACATCGTGTCAATACAACAGTCATTAGAAATAATTCATAAGCAATTTCCTCAATTCACAATTTACCATCATGTGGATGATATTTTGCTGGCTGATTCTAATAGAGATAACTTGGAAATATGTTTGACAAAGTAAATAAAAATTTTCTTTGCTGGAGAATACAAATTGTTCCTGAAAAAATACCAAGAAGATACTCTACTAATGAACTAGGATATAAGATATGGTTACAGGAAATTTGACCACAGAAGGCACAAATCAAAGAAGACCAATTAAGAACAAAAATTGTTGGGAGACATTAATTAGCTAAGACTCACAATTAGATTGATTACCCAAGAGCTAAGCAATTTATTTCAAACTTTACAAGGTGAAAAGGACTTAAATAGTTCAAGAAAATTGTCAGCTGAAGCTAAAAAGGAATTGGCTTTGGATTCAAAGCTAGACTGTAGTTTAATTATTTTACCTTCTACTCCTTCCCTCACAGGAATTCTTATGCAGAGAGAGGATTATATCCTATAGTGGATATTTTTCAGCACACAAACAAAGTAAAAATTTAAAAAAACCTATATAGAAAAGGTTTCTGAATTGATTCTGTGTGGAAAAATGAGACTTCATCAATTAACAGGAATTAAGCAGAAATTGTGTGTGTGTGTTTTTTTAAACCAAAGCTGAGTTGCCTCATTATGGGCAGAAAATGAACTGGGCTTGCAGTAATTTGGGGGGAGAAATTAACAAATACTCCAAAATCAAGCAACTGCAGTTTATAAATAGAAATAATTGAATCCTCCCTCGTATTATAAAAGGGACACCAAATTATAGAACCTCTTCATTTTATGTTGATGCAAATAAAGCAGGAGGGACAGATTACAAATCAGAAAAAAATCAAGTGGCTCAAAGTCCTTATGACTCTGTTAAAAAATAAGAGCTTCATGCAATTATCATGTATTATTTGTTTTTTTCTGAACTTCTTAATGTAGTAACTGACTCTCAATATGCAGAAAGAGTTGTTTTGCATGTAGAAACTGCTAAACTTATTTAGGATGATTCACAATTAACTGGTTATTTAACTACAAGTGATCAGAATTAGAAATCATCCATTGTATATAATACATATCAGATTCCAGTCTACCAGGCCCTATAGTTAATAATGAAATTAACCATCTATTGATAGGAAATGTATTAGAAGCTTCAGAGTGTCAATAAGAAACACCATATTAAAAGAAAATACTTAGAGAAAGATTTTTCTATCACTTGGCAACAAGCCAAAGAAATTTTAAGAAAACGTCTTGTTCTTTCTATAGCCAGACTCCATGACTTGTAGGAAGTAACCCTAAAGGTGCCCAAAGAAATGATGTTTGGCAAATGGCTATGTTATATTTTGCAGAGTTTAGTAAACTAAAATTTGTGTACTATATTATAGACACATATTCAGGGTTTCAGTGGGGAAACTGCTTTAATTTATGAAAAGGCTGATTCTGTAATTACCCATTTATTAGAAGTTATGGGAATATCTTTACAAATTAAGACTGAAAATGCTTCAACATATGTCTCCAGTAAAATGAAACATTTTCAAAAACATATTATAATATAAAACATGTTACAGGTATACCGCACAATCCTGAAGGCAAGCAGTTATAGAGGATCTAATCGTACTTTAAGAGAGTTGCTTAACAAACACACAAGGCTAACAAAGACTCCCAGAGATAGATTTCCTAGTGCTTTATTAACTTTAAAACTATTAAATGCTAACAAACAAAAAACTATAGTTGCTAAGAGACACTGGATTATGGAAAAAAACTACTGAACTAAATCAACGTGGGTTTATTAGGAACATTTTGACTAACAAATGGAGGGAAGGAAATATGTTACATAAGGGAAGAGGCTTTACATAGGCTTCAACAGGAAAAGAGAATTTGTGGATTCCATCCAGATTAATAAAAATCAGATATGATCAGGGGAGGCTTCCTGAAGTTGTTGACTACAGACCAACAAAACAGGTAACATGTATTTCTGATTCCACTACATGAGAACAGCTCTGAAACTGACTGAGACATGAAAAATGTCTCTGCATAGCCAATAGCTCTTGTTTGCTACAGAGTCCTAGGATTGATCCTGCTATCTTTACATATGGCATAGATAAAAATTGATATTACAGTTTGGTATAGAATCCAGACTGGCTTATTAAGAAAGACAGATGCCTTTCATCTGCTCAAACAAAGAGCAGAAAATCACTTTCATCTAAATATGTACACTGCACATTCCACACATGCGTTATAAAAAATTTATATTACCTGCGAAAGTTTATGTGTTTACAGGACAAAAGGACAAGACACCAATGAAGTTGGAGTATCCCTAACAGAATTAATCCTAAAGGATGCTGAGATGCTGACATGTTTGTTCTAGCATCCTGCTTGATACACTTCTCAGTAAGTTGTGTTTTCAAACGTCTACATCCAGAACAACTTAAAAAGGCTAGCTAAATCATCCAGCATCACAGACTATTCCAGTCCAAGGTTCAAATAAGCCTGCACTTTCACAGCACACAGAGACTGGACAACAAATGTTACATGCAGCTGGCCTTCTTAAGACTGGACATTATCCCAAATTTTCTTAGGCTGCCCAAAAGAAAACTCTACCCCCAAAACAGCAGGAAACAAATTTAAGAGAACAACATCCAATTTTCCCAAAAGGTATATGTGATTTTTTTGGTCATTCTATGGATCATAAATGTTTGTCCTCATTAAAAGGGATTGGTTACAAATTTTTATGGTTTTCATCAGAGAGAAAACCTGAGTCTCTTAGACTCAGATATTTCTATCTTTCATTTTCTTTCTTGTATCTTTTCTCTCATCTAATGTCAGGGAAAAGTAGGGAGAAGGGAGGGAAAGGAAAAAAGGAGATATAGAAGTAATAGAGGAATAATAGAATAAAAGGGTAGATACTGAATCTTTTCAAAGTATTGAGCTATTACTATTCTCAAATATTTTTACATTGATATAGATTATTATATATTGATACAAACTTAAGGTTTACAATGGTTTAGATTATTGTATGTTGATACAAATTTAAAGTTATTTTTGGTACATGTAATGTATATACATTTCACCTTTTGTATCAGGTATTGTGCCTATGCAACTCATTTAAAATTGCAATATCAAGTTCTAGTCCTTTTGAAAGTCTTTTTCATATGAAGTTGAGAATTGATCTTTCAAGGTTTGTAAAAAAAAATTGTGTAGGTATTTTGATAGGGATTGCATTGAGTCTGTAAATTGCTTTTGGTAGGATGGCCATTTTTTACTATGTTAATTCTCTCTATCCATAAGTATGGGAGATCTTTCCATCTTTGGATATCTTCTTCAGTTTCCTTTTTCAGAGACTTGAAGTTTTTTCATATAAGTCTTTCACTTGCTTGGTTAGCGTTACACCAAGACACTTTATATTACTTATGGCAATTGTGAAGGGTGTAGTTTCCCTAATTTCTTAGCCTGTTTGTCATTTGTATATGGCTGTGAGCCTAGACTTTAATGGCTGAGACATCTCTCCAGCCCAACATTTGTCATTTGTATACAAAGAGGGCTACTGACTTTTTTGAGTTGATTTTGTATCCAGACACTTTGCTGAAGGTATTTATTAGCTGTAGGAGTTCCTTGGTAGATTTTTTGGGGTCACTTATATATATACTATCATATCATCCATGAATAGTAAGACTTTGGCTTTTTCCTTTCCAATTTACATCCTCTTGATCTCCTTTAGTTGTCTTATTGCTCTAGCTAGGTTCAAGTCCTCTGAGGGACTCCACCCAGCGGGGCATCAGGACAGATACTGGGATTCAAAGCCAGACTCTGGGTGGAGTGCTGAGAGTTGTATGGAAGAGTGGGGGGATGGAAGGACCTAGAGAGATCAGGAGCTCCACAGGGAGACCATTAAGGCTGTTGGATCTGGACATAGTGCGGCCTGCACAAACTGATGCACCAACCAAGGGCAATGCATGCAGAGAACCTGGCCCCCTGTTCAGATGTCGCTGATGGACAGCTAATTCTCAGTGTGGTTGAGGAGGGAGGGACAGCCACTGAACCTCTAACGTGCACTCTGGTGTCCACAATTTTATCACTGCTCCTTAGCAGGATGACCTTGTGGGCACACAGAGGAAGGGAATGCAGGCTGTCCTGATGAGATCTGATAGGCTGTGGCCAGACAGTGGAGGAGAAACCCCCATCAAAGATCTAGGGGAGGGGAATAGGGAAGAAGAGGGAAGGAGGGTGGAATGGAAAGATAAGAACAAGGGAATAATAATTGGGATGTAATGTGAATAAATTATAATAAAAACAAAAGTTGCTATGACAAACTGTTTAGGATAATTTAGAATTACAAGTTAACAGTCAGACAATCAAACTCATGGTCATATTAGGTACTAGTCTAGTTAATTACAAAAATATGTTTCCTAGGTTGAACAGATAATAAATAGCTTGAAATGAGTAATGCTTGCCTATTCAGATTTACTATACATAAATAGATAGTTTTCAAAATCCTCAGAGATCCACAGCATATGGTTCTTAAAGATGTTTTATAAATAAAAAAATTCTATTGACAGGGAGACATATTAGCTCCTGGCAGCAACCCCAGTCTACTTCAAAGGAAATAATGGGAATCAAAGAACTTCCTTATGGAGTTAGCTTCAAATGTGGCAAGTGAGCCATTGGGAAAGGAACCTGTCCTTCCTTCAACTACAAACAGAACGCTGTCCAAGATATGGACAAGCAGGACTCAAAAGAAGTTGATAGGTGAGCTTTGCCAAAAAAGGTAGGCAGTCAGTCATACTTCCTGCTTCACACACACACACACACACAAAGCCTCTGTCATATAATGTGCCAGAAGGCTGAAGATGATACCCCAGTCTTGCAGAGAAAATTGGGGTGACTGTCCAGGCAGCCAGCTGTCTATTATTTCTATATTTTGGAAGCTGCTTGCTCTGCTCTTCCTGCATACCCAGGTAATATTTATTTTTTTCAGGTCTCTGTTGGGTTGGAGACTAGATAATAATAGTCTCACAATTCAGCTTATGTTTTAAAAATAAAAAATGTTTTAAGAACATAGTTTTAGGTCTAAGTAGAGTTTTTAGAATGTTAAATGCAAGCTATGATAGAAAATGATTTGGGAGCCGGGCGTGGTGGCCCACGCCTTTAATCCCAGCACTCGGGAGGCAGAGGCAGGTGGATCGCTGTGAGTTTGAGGCCAGCCTGGTCTACAAAGCGAGTCCAGGACAACCAAGGCTACATAGAGAAACCCTGTCTCAAAAAACCAAAAAAAAAAAAAAAAGAAAAAAAAGAAAAGAAAATGATTTGGGTACAGAACTCTGAACTCACCAAGATAGGATAGATAATTGTGTACTTCCTCCAAAGTTGTCAAATACAAATGGACTGAACATTGTGATGTAATTCTTATATGGTAGTTTTCATAATTGTTCTTAGTGTATATAGTTTATTATTGTAAAAGAAAGAGCTGTGGCCAGGCATGGTGGCACATACCTTTAATCCCAGTGGTCAGGAGGGAGAGGAAGGTGGATCTCTGTGAGTTTGAGGCCAGCCTGTTCTACAAAGTGAGTCCAGAACAGCCAAGTACATAGAGAAACCCTGTCTCAAAAAACAAAAACAAACAAACAAAAAAAAAAGGAGAAGGAAAGAAAAAGAAAGAAAGAGCCATTTTAGCCATTTTATTTAGACAAAAAGGGGAAAATGTTGGAGGTTGATCTGGTGCTATATGTACTCAGATGCTAAATTCTAGGCTCCAAGGTCTGGTTGCAGTCCAGGTGAGTACATTCTCTCACACATCAAACATTATTGTGTAAACTTTGCTCCCCAATTATCTCTGATTCATTAATTAAAAAACAATGGCAACCTGTAACTGGGCAGAAGTGAGGTAGATGCGACTTCAGTTTCCATGCTTGGCTCTCAAGAATGGACCATGAGGTGAAGAGAGAAAGAAAGGAAGAAGATAGAGAGAAAGAATGAGGCTTGATGGAGCAGATCCAGCCCAGACAGGACAAATATTGGCAAATAACATGGGGGAGGTGGCTGGGAAGTAGCCAGATTAGCCTAGTAAATTAGTATAAATTGTACTTGCCCAGTTATGGTGCTTAAGCTTGTTAAATAAATCTACAGGCCTCTGTCTCAATTATTTGGGAGCTATCTGGGTTAGAAAAGCCCTGTAGAATTTAATAAATATTTTACAATATATTTTAATGGATTTTACTTTTTTAAAGCAAATGAAGCACTCTGCTTTCTGGGCAGAAAAAGATCCTTGCTACTATGTCATGGTCAACTTTCATCACTTGACACTTCTTGACTGAACTCCAGATTCCATCCAGTTTGTGTGTGTGTGCGGGAGTGGAAAATAGTTTCCTGTTTTGAAGTTTAGGACTAGACACATGATAAGTTGTCAAGTTTGATGACAACAAATTATCAGTGGCAACCTAACCTATAATTTTGATCCAGGTGTTTTGAATTGCTTTGTATATGACCTGATACTTGGATTACTTCCATGATGAAAATAAGCTTAATACATTTCTCAGCAAAAGATCTTTCATGGGCTCCAGTAGTTTTCAAGAGTTAAAAAACCAGAGAGATGCTTCAGTGGTCTTACAAAGGACCATAATTCAGTTCTCATCTATCTATCTATCTATCTATCTATCTATCTATCTATCTATCTATCTATCTATCTATCTATCCACGGCTTACAGCTGCCTGTGATTCCAGCTGCCAAGGGATCCAACATTCTCCATGGATGCCTAAGCATACACAAACATACCCTTTTGTTGTTGTTGTTGTTGTTGTTGTTGACACAAGATCTATCTACATAGCCCTGACTACCTTTAAACTCACTGTGTAGAGCAAGCTGGCCTGGTACTCAAAGAGATCCACTGCTTCTTGTAGGCACACTTTTTTAGACTACTTAATTTGATTTCTATATGTAACACTCTTCTCTACCACCCCAATCCCTTCCAACCTCACAACACTGGTAGGTGAGAAAGAAGGTTAGAGGGGAAAGGGGCAAAGATCTCTTTAGACTACCTCCTGCCCAGCAGGGCCATCAGATTCCTAGGGGCAAAATATCTCCAGCAACCAGCAACCAGCAACCAGCAACCAGCAACCAGCAACCAGC
>OU015744.1:72685503-72707582 GCA_907169655.1 Acomys percivali
CCAGCAACCAGCAACCAGCAACCAGCAACCAGCAACCAGCAACCAGCAACCAGCAATCCCATATACAGCAGTGGGACTAGCAGTGGGTGGCTGTAGGGCTGGGGGCAGCATCAGAGAGAGCAGCAGCTGCCGTAGGCCCTCTGAGAGCTCTACCATTTATAGCATCTCCAGAGTCCCTATAATTAAACTATCTGTAGCTAGTAAAAATCATGACTGTCCTAGAGCATGAGACAATCATAGTTAATGGCTGTGGACAAACTGAAGCAGCCCCATATCCCACACATGGGATTAAAACAAAACATATTCACATAATGGGTTTTTAAAGAAACCAAAATTCTCACTACAACTTCTACCTCTTGAGTGCTAGGGTTAAAGGTGTGCACCATCCCTTCTTAAATAATTTAACTCAAGAGCCAGGCACACACCTCTAATCTCAGTGCACAGGCAGCTGAATTAGGACAATTGTGAGTTTGAGACAACCTAGGTCACATAATGAGTTCCAGGACACCCTGCAGTGGGACCCTGTTAAAAATAAAAAGCATGTGCGGACACTTGAGATTTTGATCTTAGCCATTCTGATAGATGTAAGATGAAATCTCGGAGTCATTTTGATTTGCATTTCCCTCATGATTAAGCATCAGAATGATTAAGCATTTCTTTAAGTCCGTCTCAGCCATTCGATATTTCTCTATTGAGAATTCTCTGTTTAGTTCTGTATCCCATTTTTTAAAATGG
This sequence comes from Acomys percivali, assembly GCA_907169655.1. NCBI lineage: Eukaryota > Metazoa > Chordata > Mammalia > Rodentia > Muridae > Acomys > Acomys percivali. The sequence goes on from OU015744.1 coordinate 72,686,239, forward strand.
ATTATTTGGTTTGATGGTGTTTAACTTTTTGAGTTCTTTACATATTTTGGATATTAGCCCTTTGTCAGATGTAAGGTTGTTTAAGATCTTTTCCCAATCTGTAGGCTGTTGCTTTGCTCTGTTGACAGTGTCCTTTGTCTTACAGAAGCTTTTCAGTTTCATGAAGTCCCATTTATTAATTGTTGATCATATGGCCTGAGCTGTTCAGGAAATTGCCTTCTGTGCCAATGAGCTCAAGGCTTTCCTCTACTTTATCTTATAATAGATTTAATGTTTCTGATTTTATGTTGAGACCTTGGATCCACTTGGACTTGAGTTTTGTGCAGGGTGATAAATATGGATCTATTTGCATTTTTCTATAGATAGATATCCAGTAAGACCAGCACCATTTGTAGAAGATGCTGTCTTTTTTCCATTGTATGGTTTTGGCTCCTTTGGAAAAAATCAAGTGTACATAGATGTGTGGGTTTATTTCTGGGTCTTTAAATTGATTCCATTGATCAACCAGTCTATTTCTAGGCCAGTACCATGCAGTTTTTTATTACTGTTGTTCTATAGTACGGCTTGAAGTCAGGAATTAAGATACCTCCAGACTTTCTTTTATTGTATAAGATTATTTTAGCTATTCTGGGCTTTTTGTTTTTCCATTTGAAGTTGAAAATGGTTCCTTCCAGGTCTGTAAAGAATTGTGTTGGTATTTTGATGAGGATTACATTGAATCTTCAGATTGCTTTTAGTAAGAAGCCATTTTTTTTTTACTATGGTAATCCCACCATCCATGAGCATAGGAGATCTTTCCATCTTCTGATATCTTCTTCAATTTCTTTCTTCAATGACTTGAAGTTCTTGTCATACAGGTCTTTGACTTGCTTGCCTAGAGTTACACCAAGATATTTTATAGTATTTGAGGCTATTGTGAAGGGTGCTTTTTCCCTAATTTTTTTCTCAGCTCATTTATTGTTTCTGTACAGGAGGGTTACTGAATTAAAAAAAAATAATTTGTGTCCAGCCACTTTGCTGAAAGTGTTTATCAGCTGTGGGAGTTCTCTGGTGAATTTTTTTTGGGCCACCTATGTATTCTATCTTATCATCTACTAATAGTGATAGTTTGACTTCTTCCTTTCTAATTTGTGTCCCCTTGATCTCCTTTAGTTGTCTTGTTGCTCTAGCTAGAACTTGAACTACTATATTGAACAGATATGGAGAGAATGGGCAGGCTTGTCTTGTACCTGATTTTAGTGGAATTGCTTTGAGTTTCTCTCCTCTTAATTTGATGTTGGCTATCAACTTTCTGTATATAGCCTTTAATATGTTTAGGTAATGGCCTTGTATCCAAGACTTTCATCATGAAGGGGTATTGGATTTTGTCAAAGCATCTAATGAGATGATCATGTGATTTTTTTCTTCCAGTTTGTTTATATGGTATATTACATTAATGGATTTTCATATGCTGAACCATCCCTGCATCCCTGGGATGAAGCCTACTTGAGCATGTAGATGATATATTTGATGCGTTTTTGGATTCAGTTTTCAAGTATTTTATTGAGCATTTTTGCATCGATGTACATGAGTGAATTGATCTGAAATTTTCTTTCTCTGTTGAGTCTTTGTGTGGTTTAGGAATCAGGGTGACTGTGGTCTCCTAGAATGAGTTTGGCAATGCCCCTTCTCTTTGTATTTTGTGGAATAGTTTGAGGAGTATTGGTATTAACTCTTCTTTGAATGTCTGGTAGAGTTCTGTGCTAAAACCATCTGGCCCTGGCTTTTTTTCATTGGGAGACTTTTGATGACTGCTTCTTTTTCCTTAGGGGTTATAGGATTCTTTAAATGGTTTGTCTGATCTTGATTTATCTTTTGTAAGTGAAATCTATCAAGAAAACCATCCATTTCCTTTAGACTTTCCAATTCTGTGTCAAATAGGCTTTTGAAGTAAGACCTAAAGTTCTTTGGACTGCCTCAGTGTCTGTTGTTATATCCCCTCTTTAATTTCTGATTTTGTTAATTTGGATGCTGCCTCTCTGCCTTTTAGTTAGTTTGGATGAGGGTTTGTCTATCTTGTTGATTTTCTCAAAGAACCAGCTCTTGAGTTTGTTGATTCTTTTTGTTGTATTGTTCTCCTTGTTTCTAATTTATTGATTTCTGTTCTGAAATTGATTATTTTTGGTCATCTACTCCTCTTTTATGTGTTTGCTTCTTTCTGTTCTAGAGCTTTCCTGTGTGCTGATAAGTTGCTAGTATGTGGTCTCTCCAATTTACTTACGAAGGTACTTAGTGCTATGAATTTTCCTGTTAGCATATCTTTCACTGTGTCCCATAAGTTTGGATTATTTTGTGCCTTAATTTTCATTGAATTCTAGAAAGTCTTTAATTTCTTTCTTTATTTCATCACTGACCTAGTGGTCATTGAGTGGGGAGTTGTTCAGTTTCCATGAGTTTCTGTTGTTATTGAGTTTCAGCTTTAATCCCTGGTGGTCTGATAGGATGCACAGAATTATTTCGATTTTTTGTATCTATTGAGGTTTGCTTTGTGACCAAATATGTGGTTGATTTTGGAGAAGATTCTGTGAGGTTCTTAGAAGAAGGTGTATTCTTTCATGTTTGGGTGAAAAGTTCTGTATATATTAGCTAGCTCCATTTGATTCATGACATGTGTTTCATTGTTTCTCTATTTAGTTTGTGTCTCAATGATCTGTTCATTGGTGAGAGTGGGGTGTTGTATTCTCCTACTATTAATGTGTGGTGTTTGGTGGGTGACTTAAGCTTTAGTAATGTTTCTTTTATGAATGTGGATACCCTTGCATTTGGGGTGTAGATGTTTAAAATTGAGACATCGTCTTGGTGTATTTTTCCTTTGATAAGTATGAAAGGTCCTTCACCATCTTTTTTGATTAATTTTGGCTGAAAGTATATTTTAAGTCTATTCTAGATGCTAGAATGGCTATTCCAGTTTGCTTCTTGGGTCTATTTGATTGGAAAAATCTTTTTCCAGCTCTTTACCCTGAGGCAATGTCTGTTTTTATTGCTGAGATGTATTTCTTATATGCAGCAGAATGATGGGTTCTGTTTTAGCATCCATTCTGTTAATCTATTTTTTTTATTGAAGTGTTGGGGCCATTGATGTTGAGAGATAGTAATGACCAATGATTGTTAATTCCTGTTATTTTGAGATTGGTGGTAGTAGAGTGTATGAGTGATGTGCGTGTGCTTCCCTTCTTTTGGTTTTGCTGTTGTGGGTTTATTTATTTCCTTTGTTTTCCTTGGTGCATTTAGCCTCCTTGTGTTGGAGTTTTCCTTCTAGCTCCTTCTATAGGACTGAATTTGTGGCAAGGTACTGTTTAAACTGTGTGTGTAATATCTTGTTTTCTCCTTCTAGAGTGATTAAAAGTTTTACTGGGTATAATAGTCAGGGATGACATCTTTGGCCTTTAGTGTCTGTAAGATATCTGCCCAGGCCCTTCTGGCTTTCTGGTAAGAAGTCAGGTGTAATTCTGATAGGTCTGCTTTTAAATGTGACTTGGCCCTTTCCCCATGCAACTTTCTTTCTTTGTTCTGTACATTTAGAGTTTTGATTATTATGTGGTGGGAGAATGTTCTTTTCCGGTCCAATCTATTTGGTGTTCTGTAAGCTTCTTGTACGTTTATAGGCATGTCTTTTTTCTAGGGTGGGCACATTTTCTGATTTTGTTGAAAATTCTTCTGGGACTTAGAGCTGGAAGTCTTCTCCTTCTTTTATTTATATTATTCTTAGATTTGGTCTTTTCATAGTGCCACAGATTTCTTGGATGTTTTGTGTCAGGAACCTTTTAGGTTTGACATTTACTTTGACTGATAATATCGATTTCTTCAATTGTATCATCTACACCTGAGATTCTCTTCCATCTCTTGTATTCTGTTGGTGCTGCTTGTGTCTGTAGTTCTCTAGGTTTTCCATCTTCAAGATTGCCTCCGATTGTGTTTTCTTTATTTCTTGTATTTCCATTTTATTCATTTACTCCTCTCCTTTGATTGTATTTTCCTGTATTTATTGGAGTATTTCTTGTCCTCTTTCAGTTCCTCTATCATTTTCATAACATCAGACTTAAAATAATTTTCTTGTGCTTCAGGTATGTTAGGGTATCCAGGGCTTGCTGAAGTAGATTTGCTGGGTTCTGGAAGTGCCATGTGACCCTGGGTTATGTTCTTACGCTGACCTCTAGCTATCTGGTTGTCCCTGATGTTAGTAACTCTGTTGGTGCCTGATGGTATTAGGCCTCTAGGATTGTAGGTAGAGCTGGTAGTCCTGTGTCATAAAAGACCTCTGGTTTTCCTGGGTGGTAGCAGGCCTCCAGAGATACATGAAGAACTGGTAGTCTCTCATGGCTGCTGGTTTCTGGGATTGTAGGTGTAGATGGTGTCCAGAAAATGGGGTGGGTGGGGAGTTGTTGAACCCTGATGGTTGTCTGTCTCTGGTGCTTCTTGATGGTTGGTGCTGTTCACTGATGGCTGCTGATCTCTTGTATTGCAGGTGGGGGTGGTGTTCCAGGAGATGGAACGTACCTGGTGGTTGGAATGTGGAGCTCCCTGCCAGAATGGACCTCAGAGGTATGGAGTCAGAGAGGGAGGATAAGCCTTTGCAAGTGGTCTGATACAGGGCTGGATATAATGGGGGACCTAGACTTGGAGGACAGGAAGGAGCATAAATTTTGCCTACCTGATTCTCAGAACAGAGGAGGAGAAAATGGGTCCAACAAGATGATTTGCTGAGTCCCTAGGAAGTAGAGGCAGAGAGGATGGACAAGCCCTTCCAGTGGTCTGCTTTTGGCTGGGATGGCACTGGGTATAGTGGACAGGATATAGAGGACAGAAAGGGGACTGAAGATCACCCACTTGATTCCCAGGCCAGCATAGCCAGAGGGGATCCAGGTAGAGAGTACCTTTGGGTGTTGATAGCTGAGAAAAAAGGATAGGGTAAGGGAGGAAGGCTGAAGAAGAAAGTTTTCTGGGACCCCTGGGCATAGAGGCAGAGAGTAAGGGATGGCCCCAGAAGTGGGTGCTACAGGGCTGGGCATAAGATACTGGGGAACTGGAATTGGAGGGTAGGAGAGTGAAGATGACCTAGCTAATTTCTAGCCTTGTGGCCAGTGAGGTTCCAGGTAGAGCAGGAAAGGTTCCATTCTTAATTCCATTCAAGTACCTTGAGGCAGAAGGGGCAAGGTCCTAGGAAATAATACAGTCACAAAAGGAATAGATCGTGGGATCCCAAATCACCATGAAGAGAGATCTGAAAAATAACCAGGAGCAACTTCTTCACACCAAGTGTGGGTTTGCGGTTGTCAGGCAGTCTTTGAAACATTATGTGGTTCCTTGAGGTTTGGTTGTTATAGCAGCTACTTTTATATTAATTAGAATGTAATTATCATCATGAAGCAGAAAACATGGAAAGGATGCATATTTTGCAATTAAATATGCATTGTAGGGGCTGGAGAAATGTGCCAGCTGTTAAGAGCACTCGCTTCTCTTGCAGAGTACTTGGGTTTGCTTCCCAGTACACATATAGTAATCTACAGCTGCTTGGAATTCTAGTTTTAGGGGATCCATTGTCCCTTTCTGACCTTCATTGGCATCTGGAATGCACACAGTGCACGTATATACATGCAGGCAAAATGCTAATACACATAAAAGCTTTTAAAAACCATGCTTTGTAGTTAAATTTTAAAATTCAGGATATAAGTGTAGAAACAAACTAGAAAATGAGTCCTCTAACCCACAAAAGGCAGGCCCTGTTCAGAGCCTTTTGGTCTCACTTTTGTATCTCATCGTGACCATCCTCTGTTATTTCTTCACTGCCCAGGCTCCCAGGCAACAGCCTTCTCAGCTAGAGCACGGAAGGCATCCACAACAGTATGTATTTCTACACTGGTGTGATTCTGTGTCCTTCCTGGGCAATCTCTTGCCTTCCCTTATGATCATTTGGCAAGTTGTACAATAAAGTGTGACCCCCTCCAACAGTCCATAAATAAGGTAACTTAGTAACCAAAGGGACTTTATAAGACACTAGGCATGCAAGCTATTAAGTAAGCTAATAAGTAAGTCTTATTGCTGATCTTGGGAAATGTTTTAAAATTCCAGAATAATTGCAACATCTGTTTTCTGAAATAAAATATCTTACTTTGAATCAACACTTTTCTAAAATGCCAGGCTTACAGCCCCATGCAGTGGCAAGGATGGAGAGTGGTTCCTACACTTTCTTATCACCTTTCTCCAGACACCATTATAGATTTCACCAAGACACACCTTAGGACATGCACAGCCCCTGGTGGAGCATGTCTGCATGTGAACTGAGGGGCCCTGGACAGAGCGAGCTCCTAGGCAGGATAGGGCTTTTCAGAGAGAGAGAGAGAGGTGCTGGGTGGTACGGCCTGGCATGGGTCTGTTAACTGTGGACCTACTCCAGTCCCCCGGAGACCTCCCCAGAGGGAGGTATGGGTGGTGCTCATTTCTTTCCTAGGCATTGCTGGTCCACAGTCTTGGGTTGGGAGATTTAATAACACAACTAAAACAAATCATGGGCAAATTTTGCCTAGAGTTGCTTTCTGTCCTAGATTGACCATTCCCATCTAATAAATAAGCCCAAATCTCCAGATAAAGAAGCATTTGGGCATAGCAGGCCGAGCTGTTCAGTGGTGCAGAGAGAGGGAAGGTTGAGCCTTGCCGGACTCTTGGGACAAGGATGTGTACCCCGACCCCCCGCGCCGCACGCCAGCTCCCTCGCCGCAGACCTCGCTCCCCAACCCCATCACCTACTTGATGAAGGCCTATGAGCTCGTCGTGGACCAGCTGGTGACCCTCGTGAGAGAGTTTATTGAGCTGCAACACGCCACGCCAAGAACCGAACCTACAACTATCACCGACAGTACCGTCGCATGCCAGACATCACAGAATGCAATGTGTATCTTTGAGGCTGAGATGCAGTGGAGAAAGGACTTCAAAGTTGACCAGGAAATTGTCAACATCATCCAGGAAAGGCTTAAGGCCTGTCAGCAGAGGGAGGGCAAGAACGCCAAGCAGAACTGTTCAAGGGAACTGGAGCAGTTCGCCAAAGTGGCAAAAGCCTACCAGGACTGCTACCTTGACCTGGGAGCCTATTACTCTGCCAGAAAGTGCCTGGCGAAGCAGAAGCAGAGGATGCTGGAAGAGAGAAGGGCAGCCGCCTGAGACTCCAGTGACAGCAACTCTCGAAATAAAGTGATAGATGCAAAAAAAAAAAAAAAAAAAAAAAAAAAAAAAAGAAGCATTTGGAAGCTTACACTCCTCCATACCTTCTTTTTGTCTGTAAACTCCTAAACCCTGGATACTTCTTAAGTTACCATGTTCAGGTTCAGGTGCCTATATTGATAGTATTTGATAATAAGACTTTATGTTTAAAAATAATATCTACCTCTGAAAAACTTATCACTCTGCCAGGTTTTCAGGAAACAAATGCTTACCATGAACTTTCGAGAACCAATTTTGGAGAAATTACTTACTCAGTACTTTAAAGCATCTGTGACTTCTAAATTCTTAACATAGGGCAGACCTCCTGCTGATTCCTTGACTTTTTTATTCCCCTAAGAACAGCAATCTCTCAGTAGGGTGGAACATAATTTATAAGAAAGGTTGGTCTAAACTAAATTGTGATTAAATTTTTTTTTTTTACAGCAGTGGTTATAGCAGTAGCTCCAGCTCAAAGAGTGTCCCCCAAATGCAGGGCAGAATAGGATCTGACACTGCAGGTCTTTCTCTGCTTTGCTCTGCTCTGTAGAGGGTGTCATGTTCTGGCTGGTCACTAAAGGAGTGAGGCCCTCTACTGGGTTTAAGCAACTTATAGCAGGCAGTTATGTATCCCATCTCAGAGTTCCTCTCAAGATAGGTAGCTAGTGAAAGCCCAGACTCAAGTACCAAAGGGCATAACTCATATCAGACATCTACCATAGCAGGAAAATTACTGTCACCTACCATTTTTTCAGCATGAAAACGAAAGATCATAGGGTCTTGCTGTTGATTAAAAATGGACTGCCATCATCCGCACTGGTCAGGGTTGCCTTAAAGGAAAGAAGTGAAGGATGATTCTGCTAAGGAGCAGAAATGTAAGCAGCTCACTTTACAGGGAGGGAGAAACAGTCTGGGTGGCACAGACTCCAGACCAAGGGTGAATGGCATAACTATTTGGTCAGTGTCAAGAAGACACTGGAAGGCCTATGTATGGGGGTATGGATGAATAGGAGCTCTTGGTTGTTGGCATTTTTGAGCCTTACATTATTCACTAGAGAACACCCACACAGAAGACATATTGACAGTGAAATCTGTAGGGTGTTTCATTCTGTGGTTGTGGACAGTGAATATTGAACATTTAAGATGATGCTACTTCTTGAGGTGACCAGGCCAGCCAGTGGGTGTCAGATTAATTTCAGTTTTTCTTTTCTCTACTAGATGTCTTCCCTACAATGTGTCTCTGTTAACACAATCATCCAGAATCTCATGGGGTAACTAGTCAGTTGCCATGTGACCCTGTCCAGTATGTGACAATTAGCACATGACCATGAGACCTACATATATGTCAGTTATAAGATCTGCCAGAAATAGTGGGTCTACCGGGAGAGAGGAAACGCTGCTGAAGGCTAGAATGGTAGATTTGGTCTCTAGAGTTTATGTTAACTACTGTTTGTTTCTGTGACCAAATGCATGATAGAATTTAAGGACAAAAGATTTTCTTGGGTCTTGGTTTTAGAAATTTCAACCAATAGTCCTTGACAGCATTGTTTTGGGGCATTGGTGAGAGAGAACACCTTGGTGGTAGGTGTGTATGGAAGAGGCTGTTCATCTCATGGCAGGCAGAAAGCAGAATGAGTCAGGGACCAGGGCCACTGACAGACTTCCTAAATTTCCCCCAAACTCCTAAGATAGCACCACCAGCCAGGGCCAAGTATTCAACACACGACTATGTGGGGGAACATTTCATATTCAAACCACACAGGTACAGTTGCCAAGAGGTAAAAATAGAGTTGGAACCCTCATAACTTTAGGTTCTGCCATATTATAATCCTGGCTTCTACAGGGGAAACCAGGCAGTCACCAAACTTGAAACTATGTCTTAGTTAGGGTTACTAGTATTGTGATGAAATGCCATGATCCAAAGTAACCTGGGGAGAAAAGGGTTTATTTAACTTATGCTTTTAAATAAGTATCACATCACTGTTCATCATCAAATGAAATCAAGAAAGGAACTCAAACAGGGCAGGGACCTGCATCAGGCAGAGCCGATACAGAGGCCATGGAGGGGGCTGCTTACTGCCTTGCTCTTCATGGCTTGCCCAGAATGCTTTCTTATAAAGTCCAGAAACACCAGCCTAGGGATGCTACCACCCACAATGGTCTGTGCCCTCCCACTTCAATCACTCATTAAGAAAATGCCCTACAGACTTGTTTCTAGCCCAATCTTATGGAGGCATTTCCTTCACTGAGGCTCCCTCCTTTCATATGCATCTAACTTGTGTCAGGTAACCATAAAAATAGACATTGTAACCTATCATGTCAATGGACAAAGTAACAAAGAAAAAAATAGCTATAAACCAGGCACGGTGGTGCAGGTGTGATCCTAGCTCTTGGGACACTTAGGTAGAAGGGTCACAGGTTTTGAGGCCAGTCTGGGCTGCATAGTGAAGCTGTATTTCAAAAAATAAACAAAAAGAACAGAAAAATATAATGATGGATAAAAGTAACCTTCATATTAAGAGGAGTTGAGTTGTTCCTAGATAATGGAGCATAAACACATAGTAGGGCCCGATGAGCCAAAGCACCTGAAGATTGTGGGCTGAGCTTCTGGGTCTTTCCACAAGGCTGGTGGCCTGAGGAAATTATTGGGTGTGGGAATTCAGTACCTGACTTGGGATATTTTTTCTCAGGAATCAGATGTGAGAACAAGAACCCAATATGGAGACGCTCTGCTTTTGGCTATAGAGGTCTTTGAGGAATAAGTGATTGACTAACTGTGTACTGCGCTCTTTAGTGAAGGTGCTCATGTTAATGCTTGTTGGAGGAATGCTTAGGAACCTCAGGGACCTGAGTTGACTTGTGGCACTTCCAGTCCCTGATTCTGTAAGGTTTTCCACATATCCTTCCCACAGAACTAGGGCTCACATACAATTTTGGAAGGTCACCAAGACAGCTCCCTCCCTCCTCCATAAGCCACTGTGTCACCAGCAGAAACTAATTATTCCTTCAACTGAAGTGACAGAGAGAAATATAATCCTTAAAGACTTAACCATTTTCTTGATCCCAAATAAAACAGCCAAATCACACACATGGCCATAATTTAGATGCAGCGTTACTTTCACACTTCATTGCTCAAAGCACACGCCAGTTGAGTGTTTTTGTAAATTACTGACTGAATTTCGCTTAGAAATGATCACATGTACTTTATTCTGATCAATTACCAGGTTAAAGCAGAAAGCATCATATAATTATAGTGTTGACAGTGGTCTAAGGTTCATCAAGATGAAAATTTGTTTTCCCCCACCCTTCATTTTCTCTCCTGAGATGGTAGGTTGGAGCTCAGCACATTGAGCTGTTCAAATGGAGCATTAGGCTTAATGAGCTTGGATGTGCTCTAGCCTAGTGCACAGTTGTAAAAGCAGAAGCTTTGCAGATAGAGATAGCTATTTTAGCCTTTCACTAAAGTCCTTATTTTTTTCTTCCTTGGGCTGGCCTTGAGCTCTTGATCCACCTGCCTCTTCCTCCAAAGCTCTGGGATTATACAAGTGTACCACCATGCCTAGCCTTCTAGCTTGTTCTTGAATGTTTGGATAGATACTTGAAAACCACAAAGCCTCTGTAAATAAGTAGCAGTAATTATGTGCAGACTCTATGGTGGTGTACTGCTTCCTTGTGATGACTATAAACACTTTCATGTAGCAGACTTTTTTCTTTTAAAACTTATTTAATGTGTATGGGTTATTAACATCCTGAGTATATAAAGTATAGATACCCATGTCCTGTGCATTTGGAGATAGTTTTTTCATCCTGTTATCTCCCTCATTAATAACACATGCCCATTATAGATTTGTATGAGAATTACATTTTTAATATTTTTTCAGTATTGGGGATTAATCTGAAGTCTTCTGCATGCTGGACAAGCATGTTACTGCTAAGTTACACCACCATCCCTGCTTTTAAAACCTTTTATAACCATACATTGATACACTATTTTTATGAAATGACTCTAAGATGATATAAATATTCTTTTTGTGGTTCAATGTACATGTCTCTTGATGTTAAGACTTCATTACCTCCATATCAATGGTGGTAGGCATGGACCTTGATGTGGCCAAAGGCTGGCTGGGTGAGTGCTTCTAAAAGAGCCAAGGAGACATTACTGACCAATGTTGTAATGGGTGGTGATCTCACAAGAGCGGTTGTGGAGAGAACTAATTATTTTTTAAAGTTCCTTAAGATGATACTGGGTGCCTTGAGGAATTAACAGATCATGTTAATTCCTAATTATTGTTGTAAGTTTATGTCATTATTGTAAGTATTATTGTAAGGAGATTTTGTCATAATAGTGGAATAGAAGCAGGGCTGGGGTTGAGGGGTTTGCTACTAGGCATCAAGTCTGTTAATACTTGGAGCTTCAACCATCTCATTTCATGAAGGATAAACTGTGATAGCCATCTCATAATACTGCTTATCTTTATGTACATACTTAATATCTTCATCTACATAGAATTGTATAATCTAAAACAAATGAAAATATGTGTATTTTTCTAAGCGCAGTAGAAGAGGTTATAAGTTGATACTGAAATTGGGAAACTCATGTAAAGAGGCAGATTGAGGCTATTATTAGCTTTGTAACTGCTCAACTCTGCTGTTACAGGTGCTGTGTTACTTTTCAATCACTGTGACAACATACTCAAGGCAATCAACTTACAAGAAGGAAAATGTTGTTTTGGCTCCCACTTTTAGAGGGTTCAGAGGTCTCTTGGTCCTGTTGCCTTGGGCTATGGCATTACAAAACAATGTGGCATAGATGGACTTTAATCCAGCAACATGGCTACTCTGGCTGGAATACAGATACCCCCTTAGTATACACCTTTAATCCCAAACAATGAAGGTAAGGTTAGTTTGTAGAAGAAAACAGCCAATTTGAAAGTGACATCTAATTGAGAGGCAGACAAAGTGACAAATCAGAGAAAGATTTGACAGACAGTATTAGTCAGGATAGGATATGCCCAACTCTCACCAGAAGAGACAGGAAAAAGAAGAATTAAAAGAGAGCAGGCAGAGAGAGGATAGGGTACAGTGAAGACTGTTTTTAAGAGACAGGTTGAAGAGAGAACAAGGTAGACATAGGTGAAGAAAGAAAGAGCCAGAGAATGAGAAGGAACCAGATTAGAACAGATTGTTAGAGCTAGTTTGAGGCCAGGCAGAGCAATTCAGTCAGAAGCTAAGAGATGCCAGTTTAAGTCAGTCAGCTTGGAGAGATGTTTGAGCCAGACCAGCTGAGTTGAACCAGCCATCCGGTGTTCAGAAAGAACAAGAAAGGATGACTTTATTCCGCAGTAAGCCTCAGAAGCTGAAAAGAGTCTAGGCCTAGATTAGATTGTACAGAGGCTAGAAGCTTCCAAGACTAGGCCTAGGTTAAAGACAGAGGTAGTAAGCTTCTGTGATGACAATTATATCTTGTGAATAAAAGATACTTTTATATTTGGTGCCCAACAATTTCATCTGAGGAAATAAAAGCATCATTTACAATGAGGTAGGAAAGGCCTGCCTACTTTATGGTGGCCACAAAGGAAAGAGATAGACAGGAAAAAACTAAGCTGTCAATATCCGCTTCAAAGACAATTTCCAAGTGACACAATTCCCTCTCATGGTACCTCAGCTCCCAGTATGTCATAGGCTGGTGATCAAATGTTTTGTGTGTGGCAGAAAGTGAATAAACCAATGACTTGTGTTCTAATCACAGTTTATTTAAAAGAACAGATTAAAGGCCACATTTGCTGACCCCTAGTCTAGTGTGAGCATATACAATGTAAAAAACGCACACAGTCTTTCTTTTACAATCTCCTGTGTGCGTGGGAAGGCATTCATTGAATTTCCCTGAGTATTAATTTACAGAATAGAAAGTCCATAGGTGGGGCTCAAGACATGATTGTAAGCCTCCCTCTGACACAGCAAGAGTACTTCCTTGCTTTCTACCCAAGGTCCCATCTTTTCTTGGCATGGAACCTGGCCTGCTTTAATGGGAGCTACCACTCTATAAAATCGCCCACCCATTACCTAGCCTATGTCATTAGGTGTCTGGAATGACTTAAAACCTGTTATTTCCTTAGCTGAACCAGCTGCTTGAAAGATCTATAAAGAAAGGAAGGGACCAAAATCATGACATGTGTCTTTAGAGCCAGACACTGTAGTATGTGATTTCTGCATATCACCTCATTAAAGTTTGCAGTAATTTTGTGAGGCAGGTATTAGTATATCCAGTGTACATTTGGAAAATTCAAATATCATAGTTAATATTTGCTTTTTCTGTTGTTTTGTTCTTTCAGTATTTAAAAAATTTTAATACACTTTGACTGCAGTTTCCCTCCCTTTACTCTTCCCATTCCCCATGCCCCCTCCCCCTCCAGATCCACTCTTCCCATTCCCCATGCCCCCTCCCCGACATCAACTCCCCCATTCCCTACTCCCCTCCCCTCAGATCCATTCTTCCCATTCCCCACACCCCCACCCTGACATCCACTCCTCCAACCCCTCCCCCCATATCCACTTCTCCATTTCCCTTCAGAAGAGAGCAGGCCTCCCAGGGAGATCCACTGAACATGGCATAACAAGATACAATAAGACTAGGCACAAATCCTTTTTAAATGGATTTAAGTTTTACTTATGTGTAAGTCAGTGCGTGCGTGGCAGGCGTATACGTGCTCACGGAGGCTGAAAGACAGCGTTTGAATCTCTTGGATCTGGAGTTACAGAAGAGTATAGGTGCTGAGAACTGACCTCAGATCCTCTGTAAGAGCAGGAAACCTTTGGAGGTTTGTTTATAGTTTTGATTAAAGAATGACTAAATGTAAATGAAACATTTCATCATTTTCATGTGTAAAGGCTTAAAGTCTCTCTTTGTTGAGGTGGTTCATGTGCTCAGTGTCTCCATTGTGTTTTTATTTTTGTTGTTGTTAAGTAGACTTTGATTTTAGATGACATACTTATCTTGTCCAGCATAGAAATTAATATCTAAAGAGGTTATGAAGGCCTTAGAACTTTAAATTCCTTTTGTTTTGCCTAAAATGTTGCATCCTGGAGTTCTAAACTCACTTGAAATGCTTATATGTTACCATTTCTCTGAAAGTTTACCATGCTCCCCCCTTTTTACACTAAAGTAATTAATATTCATGAAGTAGAATGCTTGTGTATTCAGAGTTTGTAATTAACGCCTTTGGTTATATTTGAAACCAAAAGGTTTTGGTAATGTATCAGTTTAGATTAATATGTGCTTTAAAAAAACACAAAAAAATAATTCAATGACACAGTAAAAATGTACCACACTAGCAGAGAGTCATGGCACGTGCCTGTAATCCCAGCACTTGGGGTGGCAGAGGCAGAAGCAGGTCGATATGCAAGTTTGACGCCATCCTGGTCTACAGAGTGAGTTTAGACAGCCAAGACCAAAAAGGAAAGAAAAGAAAAGAAAAGAAAAAGGTGCCACACTTAATCTTTGTATGACAAGAAATTGTTTTTAAAAGCTTGTAACTCATAGCGACTTTTAACTTCTAAAAATAGCACTTGCACAAGTCACTTGATATATAGATATACAAAAATTCCTGAGGATGGGAGTTCTTTCTCTAAAAAGTATTCTTTTTTCCAGTCTATCAGAAAGCTATTAATCTGCCTTCTTGCATATGATGTTCAGCTTATTTGAGTATTCCTTATTGTTCCCTAAGTCACGATATCTCAATTTCCACAGAAACAGAAAATTTAATTTTGTCAATTCAAGGTGACTCAGTCACTTCAGGATTTAAATGTAGTTAGTATAGTTTAAAACACAATTAATAGAAGACTATTTTTATTTCTTTTCCAAAACACTTCTCTGATTCTGAGCTATATGTTGGGAAGGAGAATGGATCTGGCTAACTCTCTGGGATGGTTACTGTCAGCCATCAACTTGGTGAGTGCCAGCACCACCTGGAGGTGAGGGGTTTTAGATTTGCTGAATTGGAGGAGGAAGACCCATCCCTGTGGATGGCACCCTATCCTGAGATTAGATTCTGGACCATATAAAAAGGAGAAAGTAAACTGAGCACAAGCCTTCCCTGGTATTTTCCTTCCTGACTATGACAAAAATCAACCAGCCCCTTAAATATCCTGCTGCCCCAACTTTCCTACCATGATTGTGAGGCAAAAGAAATCAATTCTTTAAATTGTTTTTGTCAGGATATTTTATCACAGCAGCAGAAAAGTAACTAATACACCCTCTGATTCCTCTCATGCAGTCTTCTTTTGATTTTAACATACCAGGTTAGCCCTCTGAAACCACAGGATCTGTATCTGGATTTAACCAGCCATAAATTGAAACAATTTGAAAAAAGTTTATCTCCTGAGTATAATCAGACTTTTAAAATGACTCTCCAAACAGTAAGGATTTGCATAGCATTAGGTTTTATAAGCATTTGAGAAATGGTTGAAAATATAGAGAGAGCCATGAAAACATAGGTTATATGAAAACGCTCTGCTACCTTGTGTAACTAGAACACCTTTTGATTTTCATTTTTGATTTCTATGGGGCAGGGGAGGTGCTTTGGAATCTGAGGGATCACCATACATATATAAAACTATTGGTAACACAAGTTTCTTCATTTCTTTTGCTTGCCTTTGTTTACCTTCTAGCTTCCCAGCCATATCCACCTTTCTTTAATTGATGTATCTTTTAGACTTTTTATTAGTGACAATATCTTCTTTTGTATACAGAGCAGACAGTGCACTTTTGGCATGAATGAGAATTGTCACACCCTTGGGGCAGGATTACTGGGAAAGGAAGGATTCTGGCTAGAAAACATTCTTGAGTCCAATCTTGGAGGCAAAACTTTGTAGTAGAACACAGAGAGGTAGAGCACGGTAGCAGGCATAGGGAGTATCGGTCAGATGTTCAGTTTGTTCTGCAGACAGAGGAAGACTGTAGTCAGAATTCAGGAACCAGGCTACATGGATGGCCCGTGTACTTGTGCCCTACAGGCATCATAGATCCATGAGAAGTGTTGAAACTGGAGGAGAGTTCATCTGATATGTGAACTTGGGTTTGGAGACCAAAGAACAGAGAGGCTGGTCAAATTTACATTGTTGAAAAGGACTGTGGTAAGAATGTGTTGGATGGGCAAGGCTTTAACTTGAACCTATTTCTAAATCGGCGTGATAGAGAGCTAACGCATGTGCAAGTGGGACACAACCACCCATTGTTTCTTTTAATATTTTTAGTATTTTAAAATACCATTGTTGGTTTTTAAAAACCAATATACAAAATAATGGTCTCATTGTGGCATTTTTATAACTTACTTTGTCTTTTTGGTTCTTCTTTCCCACTTTGCTGCCCCTGTCTCCTTCCTCCCCATGCCCCTTTTTGCTTCTTGTCACGTATTTATTACCCATTTCCTCTTTTGCTTAGCTCTCCTTTAACCCTTCCTTCATCCCTTGCCTACACACACAAGCACACATACACATACAAACTAAAATCAAGGATCTATCTATATTGTGGTTTAAATGTGAAAATGTCCCTACAAATTTGCCTGCTTGAGCACTTGGTTTCCTTTTGTTGTTACTGTTTTAGAAGGTTCTAGAATCTTTAGGAGGTGGACCATCACTGGAGGAAGTGGGTGACTGGAGGTGGGCTTTCAGGACTTTACTGTAAACACTTTGTGGCCAGCTGTCTCACATTCCTGTAGAGGTGACCTTTGTTTACTTTGTATTACAGTGGGTCTCTGTATATTTAATTGTTAGTTGCTGAACCAGCAGTGAGCCAAATGCTAACAGATTCTGGCACTGTCATTGCTGTTGAGGAGTTTCCTGTCTCAATATTGTGCATATTATATTTTTATCTATTTATCTTTTTTTTGCTTTTGTGAATAGGAGAAGCAATAAACATGAATGTGCAAATATTTCTGTGACGGGACTTCCCTGGGGGTGGCACAGCAGGGTCACACATAGTGGCTGGATCTTTTTCTCATGCCCACCGACATTTGCTGTCCTCTGTTTTCTCGATGTTGGCCATTCAGACTGAGGTGGAATCTCAGTGATTTTGCTTTTCATTACTTGATGACTAAGGATATTGAATATTTCTTAAAATGTTTTTGTTTGATTTTTGAGAGCTGTCTGTTCAGTTTATCAGCCCATTTACTGATGGAAAGATGTGGAGTTTTGTTTTGTATTTACCTTTTGCAGATAAAAGAAAAGATACTCTAGATTTTAGGCCCATGTTCAAAGTATGATGGAGAAGATTTTCTCCCATTATTCAGGTTGTTTTTTCACTGCTCTTTTCTCCAGTTTACCTTTTTAATTTCATGTATTTTTTGTGGTTACTATTATACAACTCAGAGGCATGTGCTGTAGAAGCTAGCAGGGCTTTCCCAGTGATGACATTTGATCCTCATTTCAAGTCTCCTCCTCACTGTGCTTGGGATGTGAGTCTTATGTAGGTAATATACCATTGCGCTACACTCCTGCCTCAGCCGACAAACCCTAAATAATACCCAAACACAGTAAATGCATGGAGTTTAGTCTGTAAATGTTCTTGAATTTAAGGACTTTTTGGAGCTCAAGTGCCTGCCTTGCATTTTAGACTTCAGCAATTTAGGCTCAGGTAACACTGAGGCCTGGCAGCTTATCCAATCCAGAGAGGATAGCAAGAGGCATAGATAGAAACAGAGGATGGTCATTCCCAGGCCATGAAAACAGCATGGTCTGAGGCATACAACATTAGTTCATGGGGCCATGGCTGTGAAATTATACTCTGTGTATGTTCTATCATTTTACTTGGGTTTGGTAGGAATCCCACCCAGGAAGACCCTTGGGAGGTGACATAATAGTAGTTGGATGGAATCCTAGTTATGCTCAGTTTCTCACTTGAGTGTTTTCACAGCAGACTCTTGGGTGGCAAGACAAGAGTAAGGAAGTTTTAGGCTCAGAAGGGAAGATTCTTCTCTGACTTCAACATGGCCAGAAGTTTATTTTTGCGTTTCATTTGGCCTGTCTCTTGGAGTTATGTTTTGGGAGTTGTACCTTCCAGGTAGTATGGAGCTGGTTCCTGTTTTACAAGCATCACTTGTTGCCTATGACTGATGTGACAATGTTCTAATCTCCCATCTGCTCTGGTGTGCATGACACTAAGCCTAGTCACACAACAGCCACAAACCAGGGCCTTCTAGACATCCAGGCTCAGCTGCTCTGTCCATCCTCACAGATGTTTCTCCATCACTGCTGCTCCACAAAATATAACAAAGGCATGTCCTGAGTCAACACTTCCTCATATGTTAAGGGCAGTGGCCATTGCTGGGCTCATGGCCTGCTTGAATGAGCCATCATGACTTGATCTCCATCCACCACCAACATGTGCAAGGGTGTTCTAGATGCCTCATAGCATTCACTATTCTGAAGAAGTCTCTCTCTCTCTCTCTCCCTCTCTCTCTCTCTCTCTCTCACACACACACACACAGATATAATCTCTTATATACTGTATGGATTCTTCACCTGTCAATAAACACCTGCTTGGCCTATAACTTAATCAGGATATAGGAGGGACGAGTTCTGGTAGAGAGAGTGAATGCTGGGATAGAGTGAAGAGCGCAGGGAGTTTGCCTGGGGACACAGAGGAGGGCAGATGCACGAAACCTGAGCAGAGGTAGCCAGCCATGTGGCAGACCTTAGAGCAGAAAAAATGGGATATCAGTTATGAGAAAGTCATGGAACAGGGAACATGCCTAGCTGTATAGGCCTTTGTGATATATTTAAGTATCAGAGTCGTTATTTCTGGGAAGGGTGAGTGATAAACATGGGTTAAATCTCCTTCTACACACACACACACACACACACACACACTTACCACAACTGAAAAAAATTCACTACAGCTGGACAGATTAAATCTTAAGAGAAACTCCATGAAATTTTATTAGTACCATTATTGTTTTCTTTGGCTTTATGTATTATATAGGTAAAATTTTAAAAGGAAAAAAATGATTGTAAAAGGCAAATATTTTGTACAAAAATACAATGTTTAAAAGCTCTTTATATTTCATATTATTACCAAAAGGTGGCCTATATACCTGTATGTCTGCATATTCTTCCTACATTTGGGATTTTAAAAATGCACTGATAAGACAGAGTCTGTAACTCAATTTCTCTGGTTGGAGCATTCCACATTTAGGAATGTATAATTTGCATAAACTGCAGGGTTAAAGGCTGAGAAAAAAATCTATATAATTCAGTCCATTTGCACACTGGAAATCAATAGATGAACGTGGGGGAGCATTTTGACTCCCTAGTCCTTTGGTTATGGTGCAGTCGGTGTCCATTTGCTTTGAATAACTGCTTTTCAGGGCTTTTCTCACCCAATCTGGTGAGAAGTGATGAAATCAGAAAGGAGTCTCCTTCACCTTTCAGAGGCATCTGAAAATATGTTTCTGCCATTATACCACACTCTGTTATAATTGTACTGAAAGAGAAAAATAAGGATGGGTATTAGGTTTATATTTGAGGAATAAACTTATTTTCAACTTAAAAGAGGAGGAATCTCTTGGAAAGAGTATAAAAGGCATCATTCAGTGAAGAATCTTGGGGGCTGGAGAGATGGCTCAGAGGTTAAGCACACTGGCTCTTCTTCTAAAGGTCCCGAGTTCAATTCCCAGCAACCACATGGTAGCTCATAATATTCTATAATAAGATCTGGTGCCTTCTTCTAGCATTCAGGCGCAGAATACTGCATAAATAATAAATAAATAAATCTTAAAAAAGAAGAATGTTGGAAATTTTTTTTCAGATTAAGTAAAAGTTACATTTCATTTGAGGAGCCAATTCCAGGGAACCCTGTTCCCTACTCAACTCTCTGCTGAGTAAACAAGGCAAAAACTACGATGCTTGATTGTCATCATCAACTGTAACCCATGTTTAGTGATCTGTGCTTCTGCCCTCAGCTAATCAGACTGTGTTCCTTACTTGAGATCCCTAGCATTCACACTACTATTTGACATATCAAAAGTGCTCAATAAATGTCTCGAATGTGTATGTAAGGAATTTGTGTCCCAGTTGCATCCAAAAATAATGTGAATAGAATATAGTTAGGTGTTTTTTTTTGTACTACTAATTAACAAAAATATATTTATAGAACTAATTCACAGAACATGCAGATTATCCATAAAATTTTCTTTTTACTTCATGGGCCTTAGTATATTTCTTTTTTTCTAATTTTATTTATATAATGCGTATGAGTGTTTTGCCTGCATGTATGTCTGTGCACCACAGACTTACTGCCTGTCAAAGCCAGAAGAGAGCATCAGACCCACTGGGACTCTCTATATGGGTGCTGGGAATTGAACCAGGGTCCTGCACAAGAGCAGCTGGTGCTCTTAACTGCTGAGCCACCTCTACAGTGCCCTTCTTTAGTATATTTCCAAAGTTGTGCCATAAGGTCTGAAGAGGGTCACACAGTAAATAAAGCTTTAGATTAGCTTCTTATGAAGTCAAAGAGATGCACTGCAGGATCTTTAGGTGAGCATTTTAAAGATACGCACACTATGAGCCTCCACTGCACTCATACAGCCTGACCTATCCCGAGTGCTCAGCTAAGTGCACATGGATTGGCTATTTGGCTGAAGTGGCTGGATGTGGATGTCCACAGCACCCCCGAAGACATCACGGCAGTGCCACATATTGAACAACAACTACCTGACAGTATTATAAATTGAGGAGTTATTGTTATTCCTGTGAGGTTGGTTACCTACCTTGCTACTAAGCAGCAGCAATGGATTGGAAGCTCAGGCCCGAGAGCCTGCATTCCGAGCCGCCCTTGCCACCGCTCCCCTTTGACGAGACTTGGGCCCTTGTCGCTTCATAGTAAGCTATGAGGCTTACCTGCTTCCCTTTCTCTCTCACAAATGAAGTTAATTATTTCGTCGCACTGGAAGTCATTCCACTGCCCGGCGTAAATCAACCCAGCACAGTCTTCTCCTGGCCCGTGGCCATTGCCCCAGTCATCCGGTTGTCCAGCTTTCCAGTTTCTTTTAAGAAAACAAGAAGGGGTTGTTACCTACACAAGATGCCCAAGACCAGCAGAGGGATGTAAAAACACAAAA
>OU015744.1:72707592-72728209 GCA_907169655.1 Acomys percivali
GGTTTCTGCTTAAGGAGACAAACTGACTTCTTACAATCGGTCTTCTAAAACATCTGTAATGAAGGTACTTCCAACAGTGACTCTTTTCCCCATTAGCCACGGGGTATGTAATAGCCACTGGAGGTGAGAACTCATATTGCCTTCCATCTTTTGACAAGGAGATCATCAAGTCAGAAAGCAGTGGGAAAGAAGAAACAATCAAAGTCATACAGCACAATAGAAGTAATGTTCAACTAATCACAAACATGCATTTGGGGATTTGGCAAAAATGGTGACCCCAGTTAAATGTAATGATGCAAAGATAATTTAGAAGGAACGATCCAGTTTCCTGATGAGAGGAAACTATAAGTAAGAATGAGAACCCATTCACTGGTCCACGGTCCTCACAGTACTGTGAACTTGGTATAATTCAGGCCATGGTAACAAGAGCACAGAATATGGCTCCAGTTCTCATGGAACTTCATAATAGACTCGAGGATGAATTAAGACTGAGTGTGTTGGGCTGGAGAGATAGCTCAGCGCTTAAGAGCACCGTCTGCCCTTCCAGAGGTCTTGAGCTCAATTCCTAGCAACCACATGGTGGCTCACAACCATCTATGATATGATCTGATGCCCTCTTCTGGCCTGCAGGTGTATATACAGGTACAACACTGTGTACTAAATAAATAAATAAATAAATAAATAAATAAATAAATAAATAGCTGAGTGTGTCAGTGGTGCCAAGAGGGAGGTACTGGGAAGAAAAGGAGCTTCCTTTCATGGATGTTTTCTTGTATGTTCCTTTCTGCTTTGCAGGCCGCCTCTGCAAAAGTCAGTGGTGCCCAAGCAGTTTGTTCTCGCTAACATATATCTTGTTCATGTCTAGTGGTAATGGTGAAAGGGAATGATTCTGATTTCATTTATATAGCTTGATATCTATGATTCTCAAATGTATAATATATTTGATATTCTTGATTTATCAGTTACTTTTAAAAAACTGTATGTACTTATATACATAGCACCACATATATACATATGCACATGGTTTATTTAAATTCAGAAGAGCTGCTTAATATGATTCTGTTGCTATTTCTTTTAAGTCATTTAAAGTTGTATAGGTAAGAAGGACTTACTGAGTAAACGAAAAGGGACCCTTTCTCAGTTGGGTTCCCCAAATCACTAGAATTCTTTATGTAGCGTATTCAAGGATTTCCTTATGACTAAAGGTGGCCCAGATGCCGTGCTGTAGACAACTGATAGCCAACATAGATTGGAGCTGGGCCTGTAGAGTGAGAACCTGGGATGCCAAAGCATTTCTGGAAAAGCTAAAATGCCACTGAGCAACTGTGACAAACCCCTCAGTTTGTGTGCTACGGGAACACAGAACAGAGCCTTGACTGCAGTCACAGGTAGACTCTGAAGGGAACAACTCGAGCTCAGCCATTTTATGACACATATGTTACAGCAACACAGATGCTTCTGAGCACCCCAGGAACCATGGGAACGCTTGAACAGACAGCTGTAGTGATTTGAAAACACAAACATGAGCTATGGGGAGAGGAGCATCCTCAGAATTTGGGGAACATGCTAGTGACGGCAGAGCACATACTTTCTATCTTGGGAATAGATCCTTCCAACTTCACAACTTAAATTTTTTTTTTTTCACCAACCACAAGATTAATCAAGACTACAGCCAAGAAGCTTCTGCTAGTAAGGGCCTGGCTTCCAAACAGGAAAATGTTACTGGTAAGAAATGTGTCTTGAAGCAAGATGCTCTCCCACTACATGGGCCTCTGTTGTGGAAGATTCCTCTCTTGTGGTTTGGGCTGGTGCCACCCTGGCAGGAACATGAAGTGTTGACTAGTATGGGCTGTTGCTGAAGTGGTAGAAACTGAAAAGTCCCTTCTGGCTCCCACTGCTCCGTGTCTTAGTACTATGAAACTACAACATGAAGTTACATAACTGAACAGGACAGCAGCCTATTTTTATCTTCATAGCATAGAAACAAAAGCAATTATGTGAGATGTGTTATCACATTTCTACCAGACGGTATCTGGTGGGGAGGAGAGGGGGGAAAGAAAATATATAGGAGTTTTTGGCAGAGTTGGAAGGCAACTTTGAGCAGCGAGCAGGAGCTCTTAAAGTTCTAATGTGGGCGGAACCTTGTCCTTCCTGTATGAATCTGGTTTGCCCAGGGAAAGCAACCCCAGCTTATTAAATGACAACTGGCCAAATGACACATCTGCAATTATTCCATTAAGCATCACTATGCCCCCGTTCAGTGGCCATTCCTGTTTACTCCTATGTCGCTGCTTTCCTGTTTCTTCTCTTCCTTTCCTTCTATTTAGTCATGTGTGGAGCTGCAGATCCCTCCTGCCCAGGGCTTTGCACACGCCTCTCTGCTTAGCTCAAGGTTCACTTCTTTTTCTTCCCTCATAAAGTGGAAGCTAAGGTCATTGCTTTCCAACCTTTAAGAAAATGTAGGGCTGGGTGTGGGGCATGCACCTCTAATCGCAGCTCTTGGGAGGCAGGGGCAGGCAGAACTCTGTGAGTCTGGGAGACAGCCTGGTCCACACATCAAGTTCTGGGACAGCCAGAGCTACATAGAGAGATACTGTCTCAAAATAAAACAACAACAAAAAACAAATACAATGTTTCAGGGCTGTAAATGTCCCCCTAAACACTATTTTGGCTGTAGGTCATACAGTTAGATATGTTTGGGGCCTGGAGAGATGGCTTGGAGGTTAAGAGGTCCTGAGTTCAATTCCCAGCAACTACATGGTGGCTCACAACCATCTATACTGTGATCTGATACCCTCTTCTGCCATGCAGGTGCACATGCAGGTAGACATTGCATGCTTAATAAAACTAAATAAATCATTAAAAATTTTTGATATGTTCTTAGTTGTTTAAAGACATTTTTAGATTTTCACTGTAATTTCCTCTGTGGTCAATGGACAAGCTCAGCCATGGCCAGGATGGTACTGCGATAGCCTCTTTGGTTTATGTCATCCAATTTCCAAATACTTTCTAGGTCTTTAGTTATCTGTTTGTTTGGGGCTACAGGACATAGTCTCTATAATCCCAGCTCTCTTCAATTTATTGAGATTGTCTTATAGCCCACTGTGTAGTTTAACTGTTCACACAAGGATAACACCTCTCACCCACACTCCTGTCACCATGCTCCAGCTACCACTTCTCTGTGGACACCTCAGGATAATGTAGTGACTGTCATCATGTGATCCTAACCTCTAGTCAGGTATTGGTACTGGACAGAAATGAAGTCACAGGATTGTGGTGACATGAGAGAAACAAAGGTGGTGTGTAAGGTAGGAAGTTGTCTTTTTCTGAATGGATTATTTATTATTATTATTATTATTATTATTATTATTATTATTAATTATTATTTTAAAATCACATCTTCCATTGGTATATCCAGCAATCTACATTGTCCTCTAGTATTTGCGTTGAAATCATATTGGTTGTTGGTGTGCAGTATTATGGCACACAAGGACCTGGCCATGGCGCCATCCCAGGATTCCTTACATACTCCCTTTCCCTAGCTGGTCTTGACCTTCTTCCATCCAGTGACTTGAACGGCTCTGTGAGTCAGTATGTCTGCAGAGAATACACCGGAGTCAGGTCTGAATGTGTCCTAAGTGGCTGGCATCACCACAGCTTTTTTTTTTTTTTTTTTTTTTAAATCTGCGTGCCCTGCCTTTCTGAACCACACACTTGTGTAAATAACAGAGTGACACAGAGAGGCAGAGGAGGAGGCCTCGGAATCAAAAGAGGAGGGCAAATGTGGGTCTGAGAATCTGGGAAAGTGTTTGGGAGGCTCCTGAGAATATAAAACCTATTTCCATTCCTAAGCCACAACGGAACATTTTTGGCTTCTTCACAAACCTGTTATAAGATGCCATGTTTGTGTGCCTCTAATTAAGATCCTGCACACTACAAATTCTAGGGAGTAATATTCCCCAACTCAGGGTACAAGCTCTACGGTAAGTTCACTCTCTGTCTCGTTCTCTCCCTCTCCGCCTCCCCCCCCCCAGTCTCTCTCTCTCTCTCTCCCTCTCTCTCTCGTGTGTGTGTGTGTGTGTGTGTGTGTGTGTGTGTGTGTGTGTGTAGAAGTATTAACATAGTCTTTTTATCCAGTTCATTTTACCACATGGGGACATGGAGATCTCGTGTGACTGAGTAACACATACAGGTGTCAGGGGTGCCTGAACCTAGGTCTCATCCAAGTCCAAAGTCTGAGCTCCCTCTGCTGTGTGGTGCTATCTCTCTCACTGTTTGTGCAGTGTTTATTATTGTATGTCAAACTAAGTTAGCCTTCTGCCATTGAGATCTCATACAATGTCTGTGTAATTTATTCTTGCTTTTAGAATTTAATCCTGGGGAGATTTTTATGAATATATATTTCTTTGGGTAGAAAGCTAGACACATGGTTTAGTGGTGTCTGAGGTGCAGGGGCCTGAGCTTCCAGGGGGCTCCAGGGTGGCTGTGTGATGTCACCCCTCTCAGGGACCAGGGATTAATTCTAGTGTTTTCCTCCCCATCACATATTTCTTTCTGGATCCCAGGGAAAGGAGCAAAACTTCACCTTTGAGAGCTGGAGCACCAGCTCACTCAATGCCACATGAGCCCAGAAAGTTTAAGATTGGATGTCTTCGTTAACCCAAAATCTCTCTTTCCATTTACAGCAGGGAGAAGGGTGGGTGATGAATTTTTCTTAGCTTCTCTTGATGTATAATGATACCCTGGCTCTCTTGGTTGCTGAAGGAAGAGCTTTGCCTTTTCTTTACTAACCCCTGCCTCCTTTACCTTCCTCCAAGTCACATCTTCAAATCACAGCTTCTGGTTTACATATCAACACCCACAGCTGTGTGGAGTCTTGCACAGCACATCCCTGCCATCCTGGGCACTTTCTCGAGCCCCAGAGTCTTCTAAAGGCAGTCACAAAAGAACAGATAGAGTTCCTGACAGGCCAGCAGGCAAGCACAGTTGTATCTCCTCAGTTTTGGAATAGACTTAAACTCCACATTTGTTTTTTTCCTTCAGAGATGGTATCTACTTCCTCTCACCATGTTCTTCAAAGCCTCAAGGCATCATGATGCAGGCTGACCAGTACCTGGGTGTAGGAACCAGGCCCAACTGGGCTGCCTGCCTGTCTTGCTGTTTCATGTCCTGTTTCTAGCAGCTTCCATGTCTGTGTTTATCTTGGTTAGCTAGTCATGTTTACTGCTCTGAGGATGCGCCCCTCCCTTCCTTGAGACTTTTCCTCCTGTGTGCGATTACCTCTTGAGGGATTTCACCTGGGAGGAGGATTCCTGTTTTGCTGCCTGTAAGAAGGCTCTTTGGAACTCTGGAGGAGAATAATAAACCACTGCCACGGCTGCTGCTCTCTTAAGCACGAAGGACCCACTGTGTTATTGTGTGTGTGTGTGCGTGTGTGTGCGCGCGCGTGTGTGCATGAGTTAAATCCGCAGTCCTTCGCCCTCAACTCGGTACTGCGGCGGCGCGGGTGTCACACCTGGGTGCTGCAGGCAGAAGACTATAAGTTCCAGGCCCCCGCACCCCCCATCCCCATGTTACCACAGCTTCCTGTCATATGCTGCTGATGTGCCTGGCTTCTTAGTCTCTAGCAAACTGAAGGTTCCTCAGAGGTGGTATTTATAGGTCTCCATATTTTCCCCAGAAGTAAGGTAAGACTTGAGAAAAGAGGTGAAATTTGAGTTGGCAGAATTTAGTCATCTTTTACCCGATGGAGGATGGATATTCTGGAATGAGTGTGGCACACTTGGACTTCCTGTGTATGAGAGACCCACAACCTTGGAGTGTATAGTCACATTTGGGTTGGAAGCCGGATCAAGACTGGAGTGCTCCAGTCCTGAGAAATATGTCTGGGCAAGCACTGAACATTCGGTGAGGCTCTGCACTTTGTTAGGCTTCCTCAGATTATGTAAAGACAACACCCTGGTCACAAGTGCCCGACTTGACAGCACAGTGGCTGCCCACCACTGCTTCCCTACTGGAAATAGGCAACAGTACCAGGAGCCTAGCCCTCAAGAGGACGGTCTAGGATACAAGGTCATTAAGGGAGAAGTTGGAAGGAAACGAGGCCAGAGGGAACACGTGGGACAGTGAGCATACGGCCACTGTCGGGAAGTTTTCCTACTCACTTGTAATCAACAGGCGTCCCGTCTAGCCACTTCCACTCATTTTCGTGCTCAGAGTCCGTGAGGCCGATCCAGTAGCTATCTCGTCCCACCATCTGCTTTTTTATCCATTGCTGAAAAGGAAGCCAGGTGTGTTCATTATTAGCCTATACAAAAGGGGTTTTGTTTGTTTAATAGAACTGACAAAAGACATTTCTCAGAGCCTTAAAGGGCCCTAGCTATCCACTTTGTATTGCATTTATGTTGTGGGCGCTGTTTCAGGGTCTTTGACTTTTTTGGCCAAGATTAACAAATAATAGTAAAGTACTTCCTCGGAGTCCTTAAGAATGACTGCTGTGGGCCGTTTCCCAGAAACCACCCATCCGTGAGCCTCTACCAGAAATGATGTGCCAAAGACAAGTAGCTGAGCCATTGTTTGGGCCTAGGCCCCTGACTACTGCTTTTCATATGCTTCTGGCTCAGTTATGACAAATTTCAGTGTTGTGTCAGTGAGTGGTACCAAATGAAGATTGTTAGTCACGTTTCAGCTCTATGTTTACCCTTTTTTCTGTGAGAAGAAATCACCTATTTTTTAAAGATTTATTTATTCATTCAGTATTGTGCCTGCATGTATGCCTGCACACTAGAAGAGGGCACCAGATCTCATTATGGATGGCTGTGAGCCACTATGTGGTTGCTGGGAATTGAACTCAGGACCTTTGGAAGAACAGCCAGTGCTCTTAACCACTGAGCCACCTCTCCATCCTGAGAAGAACTCATTTAAACCTTGTGGGGCTTCAGTGTAACTCGTCTGTGAAATGGGAGAATCAAAAGCAGTGGCACATGCCTGTATTCCCAGTCCCTTGGAAGTGGATGCAGGGAGCTCACCATAGGTTCTAGGCCAGCCTGTTTTACACTGCAATTTCCAGACCAGCTAGGATTACACAGCAAAGCTTGGTTTAAAAAAAAAAAAAACCAAGGGGGAAGATGGCAAGTTTAAGGCTTATATTGCAGGCTGTTGTGAGGTTTTTAAAAAAGGGCTTTGCACAGGACAGGGCCTTAATAAAGGATTCAAACTCACAGCAATCTGCCTGCCCCTGCCTCCCTAGTGCTGGGATTGGTGTGCGCCACCACGCCCAGCCCAACCACTTTTGAACCTACAAGTCCAGTTTGTGGCACCCACCCCAAACCTACTTGTGCCTCTCTCTCTCTACATCTCTGCTCCCCCAAAGCTCACTTCTCTGCTGTACTGCAATTCTCCAGAATGCCACCAGGAGGAGCTATATATCTGTGAACGTAAGCATGGCACTACATAGGCTCTAGTCCCTGGATAAAGCCCTTGCCTGCGAACTGCAGCCTCCCTTGTTTATGAAACCATGAACTTTTTATCTCTTTGATGCCCTCAAAAGCATGCAATTTCCAGATATAACCGATTTCTAAATTATAGTTTTATCTAACCATGTATGCAGGTGACATATCATACCTGCTCCTCTCTTGAGTTTATGAAAACAAGATGAGAAGATTTGTCTGTACAGAAAAGCTTAGCATCCTCAAAAATTTCTTTCTCCACCGAAAAATAGTAACATTTATTTGTGAAGTTCTTCCAGCGAGGTGGACAGCCTAGGAATGCAAAGTTTTAAAAGATGATTTAAAAACACAGAGAGCACCCTGCATTTCCTCAGCCGTGTTTATGATACCAAAGTGACAACCTGGAACCACCTTTCATGCCAAAGGAAGCCTGCGTGTCCCTGTGCGGAACTTGGACAGATGTTCACAGATGTGGACTGCAGAGCACACACTAGTAAAAACTGCAAAGTCTGGAAAGGTGTGCCTAGGTTAGGGTTAGGCTTTAAAATGACATAAGAACAAAGTGGGGTGTGGGGGTGGGGAGCCCTGATACTCACTGCCAGTCTTGGATTAGCTGGAGCCTGTGAGCAAGCACACACAAGTACTAGAACCAGAGTTCAGCTCATGGGCCAGCGTGAGTGACCCACATGGCTTGGCTCCTAACGAGTACAGAGTTTTGCAAAAGGCTTTAATGGTCAAAGAGACACAAAGGCAGCACGGCAGCTTCTTAAGCAAAACCCGAATGTGGACATTGTCACAGAAACCCCATCTGTCTACTGGTGGAGTTAACTGAAGAAATAGTCTGTTTCTAGGGAGAAAGCAGAGGTGAAGGATGGTCAGGGAACAGCTAGTGCAGGGTTTCTTGAACAATGTTCAGGGTGTATGTGTCTTCTGAGGGTCTGGCTCACCTGATAATGTTTGAGCAGGAGCCCAGTATCCTGACTGACAGCACTGAGGCATCAAGGGGACACACAGGGCCCCTACTGCTAAGTGTAATTAGGAAACTCCTGGGGGTTGGTTTAACCAACAGTACACACTGCCCTGCTTTTCCCCAACTCTGGCTCAAAAGGGTGATTTGGACTTACCGTTGATCTCTGATGCTGGGGTTGGCTCGTTCTGTAGAGCCAACGGCTCCATCGCTCCTGAGGGGCCTGGGGGGCCGGGTGGTCCCTTGGGCCCAGGCATGCCTGGCACTCCTGGCAAGCCTGGCAGTCCCCGAGGTCCAGGTACACCAGGCTCGCCCACAGTGCCCTGCAGTCCCTGGAAGCCAGGAGGGCCCTGAGGGCCAGGGAGTCCATCCTTGCCTGGTGGACCTGGTGGGCCTGGGTCCCCACTAGGCCCTTGAGGGCCAGGCTTCCCTGGGGACCCACGTGACCCTTTGGGACCCTGTGAGCCTTTGGACCCTTTGCTGCCACGCTCTCCAGGGGGCCCTATTGGTCCAGTTGGTCCTCTCTCACCCGCAGGGCCAGGTGGGCCAGACTCTCCTTTCTCTCCTTTTTGTCCCTTGTTGCCAGTTGGACCAGGTGGTCCTTGAGATCCTCTGTCACCTTTTGGACCTCTGGGGCCAGGAGGACCTAAAACATAAAAACATATATATGAAGCTTACTGTGTGAATGTACTTATATAGCCTGTAATTTTAAAAAAAATCTAGCACACAAAGACAGGCATTAAGGAGTGCTTACTATTCATAATGTATTGTTGGCATCAAAGAAAAAGATAGAAGGAGAAGCAGTTCACCCAACAGCTTCCTCTGGCCTCCATGTGTGTGCATGCTATGCATGCTCCCCCCCCACACACATGCCAACAAAAACAAAGAGATCAGGAGACAGAGGGAGAGACACGTGGGAACACAAGGAGGGCATGGCCACCTGCCATCCAAGGACAGAGGCCTTGGAAGAAACCAACCTTGCCAAGACCCTGACTTCTAAACGCCGAAGCTACGAGGAAAGAAATTCTGTTGTTTCAGCCAGTTTAAGTCTGTGCAAAGCAATATGATGACGCACTGGTTTATTGTTCTTCCTAAG
This sequence comes from Acomys percivali, assembly GCA_907169655.1. Lineage (NCBI taxonomy): Eukaryota > Metazoa > Chordata > Mammalia > Rodentia > Muridae > Acomys > Acomys percivali. The sequence goes on from OU015744.1 coordinate 72,717,104, forward strand.
AGCCCTTCCCTTCCTGTCCACAGAGTTTAGGATGGAATCAGTGGTTCTCACTGGTGGCATCCACGCTGACACGAGCACCTGTGTGTTTGTCACCAGCAGAAAAGCCATGCACTTCACCTTTGGTTTCTATGAATTCTGTCCCTGCTTGGCTTGCTGAGACTACCTAAGCCTTCACCTTGTTTGACAGCTGTGTTTAGGATTGTTTATCAATGCATGTGCCTCCCTGTCAGAAGCATCAGCTCCTGACTCTAATGACATTGAAGAGTGGCCCATTGGTCTCAGCTGCAGTCTGAGGGAAAACACTATTCAACCCACGTCATTGAGGAACGAATGGGAAGATCTTCTACTGCCAAATGTAATCTCTTTAAGGTAAGCTAGTGCCTGTATCACTGCAAAATGGTGTCACAGGGGCTTACAGTGGGGAAGCTGCCGTGAGAGTGCCCTGTGATGAGTATATTATTTTGCGAAAGTCTACTGAAACAGGCACATAAAAACATAACTTGAGCCAGGCGTGGTGGTGCATGCCTTTAATCCCAGCATTCAGGAGGCAGAGGCACGCGGATCTCTGTGAGTTTGAGGCCAGCCTGGTCTACACAATGAGTATAGGACAGCCCGAAAAACCAAACCAAAAACCACATAACTTCTCAACTCATTCACAGTATATGTCAGACCTCAGGAAATCTACCAAATTAAGATTTGTTAGAAAATCCAATCACTTTAGTAACCCTTGATTCTTACTTTCTAAACTTTCCGCCAATAAACAGTTTCTCAGTTCCTCACACTGGGGGTTGATGCTTCCCTGCAAGCTTCAGGAAATGAGTTTATCTGCAACGATAAACCGTGCCTCTTCAGAGCTTGTCTCTCGACTCAGACTCCTTTCTGCAAAGACCCCAGACTTCAAGGCATACAGCTCGCCCAGCCAGATGCAAATCTCCCTCCCTCATCTAGGCTGGCAGCTTTTGACTGCTGAGCTCTGGGTCTGGCAGTTCATAGGATCTAGATGAGCCCCACCCCAGCTGGAAATAGATGAATATCCTCACCTAGTACGCACAGACGCTGAGGGTTGTGTGGAGGAGGGCATCAAACATGGCTCCCAGCAATGCTAATTTCTAGATCATACAATCAAAGGAGTAGAATATGGGTGTGCTGCAAGTTTTTGCCTTTAATAAAAACCTAACTTCCAGTTGGTTCCTAGCTAGGTTAGCATAAACCCAAGTCTCTTATGAAGCACTGCACTTACCCACCACACATGGTTTTACAGTAAGGTTAAGCTTAACATCTGTGACTATCCATAAACTAGTAGGCACATATCGATGTCCTCACTCACAGCTGCCTTCACCTTGCAAAAAATGCCTAAAAGCAGGCACTCCACCATGGGTAGTAGGATTCATATCATGTACTCTGTGCACTAGAAAATTAGATGTTTACTTTTCTTGTTATTTAAAAAAGTTGATAAAATGAGCCAAAGCCATTTTAAAAGCTAGCACTGGACCTGGGGGAGGCTTTCTTTCCTCCAGGACCCAGGGTGTGAGTGCCACTGGCTAGCCTCTGGACTCTCAGGTTTTCTGGTCTTACTGGAGTCTTTTATTGGGTGGCTGTTGAAGTAAAAGTAAAATGAAACAGGGGCTGGGGAGATGCCTCAGTGGATGAAGGCGCTAGCTGAGCAAGCCTGATGACCCAAGCCTGACCCCTGGAACTCATGTAAAAAGGCAGCTGCAGTGGCTTGCATCTGCAGTCACAGCTTCATGCAGCTAGGCCAGTGGCAGAGAGACAGGCACATCACCCAAAGGCTCACTATCACACTAGGCAGTCACAGTGCAGCATCAGAAACAAGAAGCGGGAAAGCCTGCCTCAACAGGCGAGAGAGCAAGAACAGATTCGTGAGAGCTATTCTTTGACCTCTCTGTGTAAGCTGTGCCACAGGTATGCCTATATGCAGGCACACACATATACATATAAATGAAAATTAAGTATGTTTCCTATGCCTACTTGCCACCCCCACTAAAGTGAGAAAGCATGGATATATACAACTTGAATTTGGAGTCAAGAGCATCACATGTGGAGGCATATGAATGGTCATACGGAAGTGCAACTGAGATTTGCTTTCAGACTGACCAAAATGTAGTTAAATGTCAAGGCTGAGTGGGTAGCTCTTGACTTGAGATTCTAAATTACCAGGGTACCTGTATGGTTGGCAAAGCTGTCACAAGGTCCCAAAATACACACAGACAATCAACTGCAGGACGCCATTTGCACTGTCACCTTGTGGCTTCCAGATGTGAGAGGCTTAGGGACCCTTAAGACTGAATCCTCAGATGTTAGACTTCTCATCACTATCCCTTTTCTGCCTCAGCATGTGGAAGTGCAGGCTTTGAGAATTGTTTTCCCTCCTAGATCCCACTTGAGACAGTTTTAAACATGTTTTCCAACAAAACTCCTGTGTGACATAAGTAGAGAAATGGCTAAGTTTTGTCTGACTTCCAAGTTTTTGGAGACATGACGCTAAGGAACTTGAATGCCAGCACCTGGGAGGCTGCAGCGGGGAACTGACATGAATTTGAGGCAACCTGGGCTACACAATTTACTCTAACTCATCCTGGGGTACAGTGTAAGACTCTGTTACAACAACAATGGCAACAAAGAACCCCAGGATAAGACTGGAAGATAGACAGGGTAAAAATAAAAAAGATACAGTATAACGCAGTTTTTCTCATTAAAAATAATCTACTTTGACTTCAATTAACTAAACGTATTAATCATCTACGTGTTAATTTTCTGTTACTATAGTGAAATACCTTAGATAATCAACTTACAAAGAAGAAATACTTAAGTTACTTCACGGTTTGGAGGGAGGGGTTTGGTCCATGGCTGACTGGTTATCTTGCTTTGGGGACTAGGAGCATAGCAAAGCCTGGCACACCCGGAGCACTTTATGGCTAAGATGAGAAAAACTGGTATTCCACAAGACCTTCAGGGGTCAAGGGTAAGTCCTGACTGATTCAGGCACTGTCCAACCAGGCCCTCTCCAACATTCTAACACTTGCCAGTAGCAGTAAGCCAAGGACGGAGCCTTCAATACACAGGCCATTGGGAACATTCCAGATTTGAACTACAGCAATTTGAAATAAGCAGCTGTTAATTTAGCTTCACCAAGGTGAAAAGAAATGTATAAATTCAAAACAACACAACACAACAACAAAACCATAGCTAGTTTGGCACAGTGGCACATGCCTTTAATCCCAGCGCTTGCACTTGTGAGGCAGAGGCAGGCAGGCCTTTATGAGTTCACGGCTAGCCTGGTCTGCATACGTGAGTTCCAGCACAGCCAGGGCTATGTGCTGGAATGACCTTGCCTCAAAACAAAACAACACCACAATGCCAATGTCAATAGCTAGGATTTGACAGCCGCCCTGAAGAATACTTGCATTCTTGATGCTGAACTTGAGTACCAACTTCTAGAAGCTCATGCTAACACCCGTTCATAAAGAAAGGTATATTTAACCCACTGTTTCTCACCCAGTGACCATATCTGCCTTCTGGCCTCCTGGCTGACCCTGAGGATGCCTAAAGACACTGTCTGCTTTGGGGTAGTGTAGCTTGAGGGAGAGAACAGGTAGGCCATGCGAGAACCTAAGGCCTCATAACCTAACTACTTACCATTGCTCCCTGATCTTCCAGTCTGCCTACACATCCTGCAGAGCTTAGTTCACACGTCAACACCTTATCCAAGAATCAACCCCTGAAAGTAAATTCTTCAGCTTTTCAAACTGTCAAACAAACAGTCTCTGAAGTCAGCACAGGAAACAAAGTACCTCGGGAGGCCTGGGAACCAGCACTGCTGTCCCGTAACCAACTGTTCCTTGGGCTTTATGTTTCAGTTCCCTCCCCTGCAATGGGAGAACACTAGTATTTTCCACCTTAGGTAGATGTAATGATAGAAGGAGACCATTTATTTGAGGGCTCAGCACCATGACCTGCATGCTGCACGTTCGTGCTGAATGTGGTGGATGTGCAGAGTACCTGAGTGTGAGTAGCCTCCAGGTGAGGCTGCGGAAGCCAGCGGGAAGCCACTCTAACCCGGTGTGTTGTAAGACTGTACTCCTTACGTAGGTGGTGCTCTGCTTTGTCTCTGCTGCAATGTGCTGTCTGCAGGTACAGCACAGGGGAAATCTCTTCTAGAAGCCAAATCCGCCCTCACACAGGTTCTATTCTAACCCAAGCATGGCACCCCACTCCATACTTGCTGTTATCTCAAATGAGCTCTCAAAAGTCTTAAAGGAACTGAGCACGGTGGTGCACGCCTGTAATCCTAGCACTCAGGGAGGTAGAGGAAGGCAGACCTCTGTGAGTTCAAGGCCAGCCTGGTCTACAAAGGTCCCGGACAGCCAGGACTACACAGAGAAACCCTGTCTTGAGAAATAATAAAAAGAAAAATCCCAACCAAACAAATACAGTCTTAAAGGTACACACAGATGAGGGGCAGGTTCCTGGATGAAGAACTTGGTGCTCAAAGGCTGTGTCACTTCACACTCATGAATCATTACTATTCTTTCAGAAGGGCTGAGAGGAGAACATCAGACTATACAGAAGGTGCAAATGCCATGGGCGGGATTCAGCAGAAGAGCAGTTCTGGATAGAGCAGGAGCTTCCAGCATGGCAGTGTGCATTCAAGGACCTCTGTGCCCATACTTTGGACAAAAGTCATATTTGTAACCAAAGGAAAGGAAAGTCTCCTTAACAAAAGTTTCGGTTGATGTATGTACAGATGGTTGCTGCCAAAGCCCAACATATGACTACTTATCCACTTCTCTTTTATGTGTTATTTTATTTATTTATTTATTTATTTATTTATTTATTTATTTTTATTTATTTTTAACATAGGGTTTTCCATGTAGCCTAAGCTGGTCTTGAATTTGCAGTCTTACTGCCTTTGGCCTCCTGAGTGCTAGGATTATAGGTGGGTACCACTTCATTTTCTGCATCTTGGTGAGGATGCTTCAGGTAGCTGCCAGCACATGGATTCATTAAATGCACATTAAGATGACTTTCTTGGAACGTACCAGAGAATTTGAATCTCACAGAGGCCAGGCTCACATAAACTATATAAATCAGCATCATTCCACCCTGATTTATCAGCTTCTCCACATTTATGGAAAGAAGAACAGGGCCTGATGAGCATGTGTAGGAGGAAGGACTTGTATCCAGAATTGGGGTGCTCTCGCAATGTCTTATTATCTTGAAATATCTGGTTGTCTGCTGTTTTGGAGGCAACTGAATATGGCTGTTTAGGTGAGCTTCACTCAAGAGGCTGAGACAGGATTAGACCTTGAGGCCTGACTGAGCTACATAGTCTGATCCTGTCTTGCCAAAAGAATAGGAGGGGTCTGCTGGGTCTAGTCTACCACCAAGCAGGATCTTGACAGATGTAATAGGCTCTGTTCTATTGGCCTGATTATGTTGCCGCTGCTATCCCCAGCTCCTAGGTTCTGGGCAATTCTATCATCTTTTCTTACTATATGTTTTGCGTTACTGACAAAACTGTTGAAAGCAGTCCTACCATCTGCCACCTGAATCTGTCTTTCATGTCCACAGATGCTTTTTATAGTTGATCATTCAACTAATGTGAGAGGAATTCTGCAAGGTGACTTGCAGTGACTACATACATCACTTTCCCTTGAGTATTAAACCTGAGACTTACTTCTAGCCACTAATACATGGCAAAGGTGATGGGAAGTCACTTCCTTAACAGGTCACGACATTCAAGGCTCCACCTTGGCAGACAAGACAGATACAGGCTTGCTGGCTTTGCAGAAACCGAGATAACTGTGACATGGCTGCCTGACCAAGAACTGAGCAGCCTCCGAGAGCTGAGAATATTTCTCAGATGACAACCCTTAGGTAAGACAGTGAAATGTGCGAAGAGCCTGAAGCAACGGAAACACAGAAATGTACACCTGCCCCGGACGGTTTCTGATGAACCTACAGCTCCTCAGGCAAGTGGCAGCATGCAAAGTCCCTAGACAGATGACCCACCTGCACTGCACCAGGACTGTGGTGGACAGAAACTGAGATACTGCCTGTGTTCGGTGTTACCTTACGTAAACGCGTACCCAGAAAACTACTACCATAATCTACCCACCCAACTGCATTCAAGCCACCTGTTTTTTTTACAGTTGTTCTTAACAGTGTCAATGTTCAATGCTTTGTTGAAATCCAGACATGGTTTCATCCTCTGCGTTTAACTAATCTGAGAGCTCTGTCGGGGTAAGGAAATAAATTTTGGTCACCTGCCTCCTTTTTAGTGAACTTGTAGTGATACTGAATTTCCTGAAAGCTTACAAATTATCTTTCTCTGATCCCTTCTTAAACTTTTCTCAGGCTTGAAAGCAAATCCCATGCTAAACACAGTATGTAAAGTCCACCGTTTATTCCCTTTTTGAAAGTCAAGAATGGTTACTGGTCACTCATCTTTGGAGGCTTTAAAGTTCTCTCGAGGTTAAACTACCAAAAGGTAAGCATCTATCTGGCCATCTTTGTAGCCCTGGATAGCAAAGCATAGCTTAAAACCTGTGCCTTAAAACCTACCATGGCGGTTCCCTGCCGGAAGCAAATCTGAATGCAACAGTGCCTCGGCAGCACACACCGGATGACAGTACCACTCATTCTTCATGCCAGGCACACTTTTTCTTTCTTCTGTGAACTCATAGTTACTGTGATGGCCAACTGCCCTTCTACTGTAAAATGTGTAAGCAGGGATCCCTTCATAGTGTCTTAAGACCCAGATGAATTAATCTTGGTTTTACAGGAACTCAACACATACAGGCATTGAAACAGCTCAGAAACTGAGAAGATCCAAAGCAATGACTCTTTATTTAGTCCAGCAAACTAGTTAGTCACACATCTTTACACCACTCTTCAAGACATGGAGCTTAGTTCTCCTCCTCCTCCTGGTGATTTTTAGCTCAAGAACGGAATATGGTGGGATAGGGTGTTGGGTAACCCAGGATAGCTTCAACTTTTCTCCCATTAAATAATTTAATTAATTTACTTTACATCCCGGTTGGGACTTCACCTAGCTTCAACTTCTTAACGTGGATAAGAATGACAGACCTTCCACTCCTGGTCTTCCTGTCTTTGTCTCCTTACTGCTGGGATTACAGGTATCTGAATAAGTTTCCTCCTCCCCTTGAGAAAGGATCTTGCTACATTGCCCAGACTGACCTTGAGCCTCTCAAGCACTGGGATCACAGATGATCACTCCTGCTAAGAGTATGTGCCTTCTGAGGTGAGGTTACAAAGTGTTTTCATTTTTTCTGTCCTTTGGATCACTTACTTTGGAGGCAGCTAACTGCCCTGTTGTAACACCATTGAAAATGACCTGGTGGTGAACTGAGGTTCCTGCTGAGGGCTATGTGAGTAAATCATGTTAGAAATCTATGTCCCATACCTACCAAGCCTTTGAATAACTGTAGCCCCAGCTAACACCTTAACTGCCAACACACAGAGACAGACACAGACACAGACACACGCACATGCATGCACACACACGCATGCCAGTCAGGACCAACCTATGAAACTGCTTCTGAATTCCCAAACCATAAAACCTAATATATAATACATATTTGTTTTAAATTGTCAATTTTAGAATAATTTGTTATGTAGCAATAGACAATTGATACAAATCCAAGTACAGAATTTACACTTACCTTGTAGGATTGTAAAATTTTTGATGAGCTGACCATGCTTAGAGTCAACCAGCTTCATCTCTTCCATAATCACTGATAAATTGGCCACTTCAGTGTCTAACCTTGACCTCATCATGTCTTGCTGCATCCTGAGAGAAACAGAATCCAAACGGATGTTGACTAGAGTGTTATTCAAAAAAGTCAGGTCATCAGTGTGTCTGGTTAGGGTATCTGTGCAAGTGGTCCTGACTTCATTCAAGTTGCTTGTCAGTGTCCGCAGGTGATGGGCTGTATAGCTGATGTTGCTAATGATGTTCACAATATCTGTCTCAAAGACCTGGAAGCGTTCCTCTAGTTGGCTGAATTTGACTGCTGTCCTGTTTTCTGCATCCTTGTGTAGGTCCTGAAGGTCTTTCAGGCTCTGCTCATTGGCCTGTGAGACAGTGGTGATGTTGTCCATCTGCCCTGTGAATGAGCTGACTTGGTTGTTCATATCCTCCAGGGTGTCATTATTGGCTTTGGCCAGAGCAGAGTTGTTGGCAGCTAATGTCTGCAAACTCTGTACTTTCTCCTTTAGCCAATTGGTGTCCTTCTTGGCTTGAAGGAAAACCTGCTGCAGACTTTGAAAGTCATTCTTAATTCGCTGGATGGCCTGGCTCGTGTCGTCCACAGATCGCTGCAGGTTCGTGATAAGGTTCCTCTGCTGAACCTGGGTCAGGTTCAGGTTATTAAGGTTCATGATAACCACGTTGTGAGAGTACATTTGGCTCTGCAGGTTGCCCTGGAGCATGCTGGTATCTTGTTGCAGATTTGTGACATAGCCATTATACGCCTGGAGGGTTTTATTGACAGTGGTGATGAGGAAAGAATTATTCCGCAGGGTTTCCTTCAGTTGACTCTGCCTATCCACCAATGCATCCCCACTGGCCTGTAGCTTCTCCAGGGTATCTTTGTTCCTGCTGGTTTTTTCTGTGATCTCCTGAAGCTGTCGACGAAGATCCAGTATATCTGATCTGAAGGTAGAAAGTTCTGAGTTGGTGCTTACAGCTTTCTTTCCAGTTTGGTCCCCTGGAATAAGAGATGTTTATTACTTAGACTGGTGGTATCTATACCACCATGGTATAGATGGTTAGATGAGGCCAGAGACCCAGATATGGACCAGAGAGATGGCTCAGTGGGTAAACATGTTTACTTCCAGACCTGAAACTCTGAGTTCTGTTCCTGAAGCTACACAGTGGAAGAAGAAAACAGACTCTTATAAATCATTTGTCCTCTGATGTCAATATGCATGCTGCGGCCATGTGTATGCCCCCCATTGAATAAACAAAACTAAACAAACAAATAAATAAACGTAGTTTTAAAAATCCCATATACTTCACTGGTAGTACTGCATTCTAGATGTAAAGTTTGTGGTACACACAGGCCATAGTACTCTGATTCTGCATCTATTTAAAATGGGCTTTGAAGAATCAGTCAAGGTGCTAATCATATTCATAAAGCTTTATATATCATTGGAACCAACATTCATTTTTTTTTTAATAAGTGAAAACAAACATCAAGAAACCAAACAGGACAGTTGTTTGGTTAAAGGTACACGCCTTTAATCCCAGCCTCAGGAGGCAGAGGGAGAGGCAGGTAGATCTTTCTGAATTCAAGGACAGACTGGTCTACAAAGTTCCAGGATAGCCAGGGTTACACAGAAAAACCCTGCCTCAAAAAACAAACAAACAACAACAATAGCAACAGAAAGAAAGAGAGAGAGAGAAAGAAACAAAGAAAGAAAGGAAGAAAGAAAGAAAAAGCAACCAAACAGACTATTGTCTTTTATATTAAAAGTTAACCCTGCTGGGTATAGATTAATCCCAGCTTTCTGCAGGCAGAGGTAAGAGGGTTTCTCAGTTTGAGGCCTGACTGATCTACACAGGGAATTAACTCCCAACAATGTGTCTATGCAGTTTAGAATATTTCAATGGAGCAGTTGACCAAAGAGCCTTTGATAGAGGCTACTTAATAGTCCTGTTCAGTCAAGAGTGGGGTGCAGATTTTATATCATACACTAAATTTTAAGGTGGGAGCCCTTACCTTTGAAAATGGAAGTAAAAAAAAAAAAAAAGAAAATGGAAGTATTAGAACTAAATGGCAAGGAAAGACAGTGCATGCAACAACAAAAACCCTGAATGCATTACCATCCTGAAACATTGTCATCACTCCTACAGTAGATGTGTGGGGGACTCCCTCCACTCAATGGTTCACTCTTGTTACAGTTTACCTAATTTTTTCAGGTCACTTTCCACTGCAGTGAGCTTGTCGTTGTAAGTCTGGCGAGATGTCTCCATGCCACCTGTGACATTGTCCATTTTCTCTACAACTAAGATTTAGAAAAAGAATGCATTAGTTGACTTAACTGCTCATGTTTAGTTTTTCAGTTCCAAGATGACATAATTTCATTATAGAAGAAAGCAGATTTGAAATACAAAGCTGAGATCAAATATGGAAGAGGCTGATCTTTAGAAAAATAGCTGGTCACAAACCCAATGATACAACTAATTGGTGGAAAATCATATATCTTTAACTGGTCTTTTGATTCTGTAGTATCTTGGAAGCTCTAGAAAGTGTTTGGACCAATTTTGGATTTGCTAGAGTTCTCTGTTAGGTATCAAACCCCTTATTGTAACTCCTGTGTTTATTTCTATACGCGGAGACATACAACTCTATAATTATTCACAAAATTCTATGACTTTTCAGCCTCTCCAGTGGTTTCTACACGTTGGAACTCCACTGGCAAAGAACCGGCTAAGCTGGGCGTGCTGGCACAATCCTCTAACCACAGCACTAGGGAGATAGAGGCAGGTGGATCTCTGTAAGTTGGAGGCTTACAGAGCCTGGTGTACATAACAAATTCCAGGCCAGTCAGGGATACATATCTGAGACCATGTTTTAAATAGATAAGTAAGTAAGTAAGTAAGTAAATAAATAAAAAAAAAGAATACTTGGCTTAAATGTATACACAAAGATGTCTGAGAAGGGACCGAAAGCAAATCCTATTTGCTACTATGAGTTCTACCCCCTAGGCCTAAAATCTATTTTCACTAATGACAATAATTTATAGCTTGTTAATTCCCAAGTAGATGTATAAATGATGATTCAATGATTTACCAAGATTATTTTTTAAAATATTTTCTTGACTCTTCACCAGGGTAGTGATGTAGTTGAAGAAGGCTTCACTTATGAGTTGTCCTTGGGAGATAGTCATTCTCTGTGGTCAGGAGTTCATGTTTGCGTCTAAAGGACTAACAAACTATTTCTCTGGAAGTGACTTCCATGACACCCACCCTCCAACAGCTTGGCACCAGGAAGTCTGGCTGTTATGCATTCGTGTGTGTGTGTGTGTGTGTGTGTGTGTGTGTGTGTGTGTGTGTGT
>OU015744.1:72729024-72745333 GCA_907169655.1 Acomys percivali
GAGGCAGGAGGCAGAGGCAGAGGCAGGAGGCAGAGGCGGAGGCGGAGGCAGGAGGCAGAGGCAGAGGCAGAGGCAGAGGCAGGAGGCAGAGGCAGAGGCAGAGGCAGAGGCAGAGGCAGAGGCAGGAGGCAGGAGGCAGGAGGCAGAGGCAGAGGCAGAGGCAGAGGCAGAGGCAGGAGGCAGAGGCAGGAGGCAGGAGGCAGGAGGCAGGAGGCAGAGGCAGAGGCAGAGGCAGAGGCAGAGGCAGAGGCAGAGGCAGAGGCAGGAGGCAGAGGCAGAGGCAGGAGGCAGGAGGCAGAGGCAGAGGCAGGTGGATCTTTGAGTTTGAGGCCAGCCTGGTTTACAGAATGAGTTCGAGGACAGCTACACAGAGAAACTCTGTCTGGAAAAACAAAAGCAAAGACAAAGACAGACAAACAAACAAACAAACAAAGAATGTTTTAGGAGCATGGCTGTTTTGTATATTACGTGTGAGCTCAATGACCTAGGCTTTACTACCTGAAACATTCTATCCATGCATGACTGTGTGGGCAGAGTGTCCTGGCTTCTTTCAGGAAGCAGACCACATGTGACCCAAAAATTGAATCAGTTCCTTGGCTCCTGGAACTGAGCCCTGAAGAAGCTCACACTGCTGTCCTTCAAGTGTTTAGTCTGGTCCCAGTAAAATGCACTGTCCTAAATGCTCTTTCTCTTTTGAGCTTTTCCACTTGCTCTTCTTCCATCTACAGTACTACTCTTCCCTGTTTTTGCTTTGTTTTCTAACTGGTTTAAGCCATGGAGGAGAATAATACACAACAGCAGCTGGGGAACAAACAAAATTCCCAGTGTGCTTTTTATTGGTGTCTATTGCCTCACACTGTTATAAGTTGACAAATCATGGTAAGTTGAGGACCATCGTCAGCTATACCTCCAGCTCTTAGCTTATCGTGCAGTATGTAATAAATAGCTACTATGGCATTTATTTTAAAAAGTGAGAATTTGCTGAGGTCTAGGGAATGTAGCTGAGCTATAGGTTATAGAGGTCAATATATAAATCAGGGAGATCTCAGTATGACATTTAAAAAACTGTTATCATTATTATTATTGTTACTATTATTATATATTATTGTCATTATCATTATTAATTTCTAGAGTTGCCACACAGGAGCTGGATAGCTGGCTCAGGGGTTAGGACTGACCACTGCTCCTGCAGAAGACCAGCATTCAAATCTCAGCATCCATGTTAAATGGCTCACAACTGCTTCTAACTCCAGCACCAGGGAGTCTGACATCTCCATGGGTACTATATACATGTGCACATAATCCGCCCACCCCTACATAAATACACATAAATTAAAACAACAAATTACTATGGGAATACAGAGATCCAGTTCTAACTTGGCCCTTGGGGCTGTGGATGGGCACACATGCTCCTGAATCTATGGAGATTTTATGCATTTACCAAAGCTACATTTGAAAAAAAAAATGCTTACAAGCTTAGACTCAGTTTTGACTCTCAGATGAAAACATGCCTTATTCTGTCCTCAAACCACACATAGGATCTCAAGTCCTGCCTCTTTCCTGGAAGCCAATTAAAAAAAATCTGAAATATGCTGACAGCCAGTTGCTTTCCACCTTCTCTGAATTTTCTTGCATTTTAGTTTATAAAAACATGTAGCTGTTGTAGACAGATAATTCAAGTGTACTTAGGATAAAGGGAATAATACTTTCACTTAAAAAAAAAAAAAAAAGAACAAAGCAACTGCTAGTTTTTCTTTCCATGAGGAAAGGAAATGATGTGTCCTGCCCACAAGTGTTAATGAACCAGCCCCGTGTGTGTGTGTGTGTGTGTGTATGTGTGTGTGTGTGTGTGTGTGTGTGTGTGTGTGTGTGTGTGTGTGTCTGTGTTTAAAAATAGCGCCCGGTATAAAGGTGTAAACCATAGGGCTGCGATGCTGGCAGCATGCAAGTGCTTTTTATGCCCAAGCTGACTGAAAGGACTCCAGAACTAACCCTGCACTAGCACACAGCATCCTCTTCAGTCTTCCCCTACTTTGTAGCACAAATTTTCAGCCAGAAGCATAATGGCTGAGCTTCTCGTCTCATGCTAGAAATTCCAAGTCGAAACAGACCTGTTTCTGGTCATTTTCCTAAACAAAGACAAAGAGGCAGCACAGAAGAGGCACCAGCATTCAGGCTGTCCATGGGGGTCCTCCAACTGGGAACTGTTTCTGGTGTGGATTTTTTCATCAGAAGGAAATTTCCTTAGTGAAGTTTGAGTTAGTATGCCTGCAGACCCACCCCTCTTCAAGCACTCGGCACATTCACCCCAGAGTCAGATAGGCTACCTTTACACCTTGGTACTATTCCTTCCTTGCTCCTTTTGTTTCCACTCACTTCTTTTTCTTTTGTTTGTTTTTTGTTTTTTTGAGACAGTTTCTCTTTGTAGCTTTGGCTGTCCTGGACTTGCTCTGTAGACCAGGTTATCCTCTAACTGAGAGATTCCTGCACCTCTGCCTCTGAGAGTGCTGTGATTAAAGGTGTGCATCACCACTCATTCTTAAGGTCTACCCCATGGCATTAAGCTTTGTGTCTCACTTGAGTCTGGAACACACCAACGGAATCTCTGAATGATAATAACAATAGTCTGCGTGTCTTATGATATGAAATATAACTCCTAGATGTGCTATGTGTACTGTACCATCACTGCAGTTGGTTCTTCTAACCTCTATTTTACAGAGGAAGATAGATACTGAGTTTTAGAGATAGTCAAGAACATCCCAATCACACAACTTGTAAGAGACAAAAGGAGACACCAGGCTAGGAGATATGTAAAATCCACATCTCTTCTTCAACCCCACATGAATTTTTCTTTATTATTTCTTTCTTCGATCTGATTTTCTCTAATTAAGGAAAATCCCTAAAGGGGGAAGCAATCATGGCTTCATCCTTTTTTCTTTAAAGCTACCATCAATAGATGTTTATTATGCATTTGCCACGGTGCTAAATATTGAAGGTAAAGAGACACACCATGGCTCCTCCCTGAGGGCAGGGAACAAGAACAGCATAGAGCTCCCACCTGCTGCTTGAAAATGCTTGTGCTATACTGACAAATAAAAGACACAGGGAAAGGTTCTCAACAGTCTTGGGAATTCCAGTACCAGCAGTTACACAATCTTGGAACTCACCAAAGGCATTTCTACCATTAACACTATCTCAAGATTCATTACTGAGAATCAGAAAGTCTGCAGGACGTCACCCCAAGTTCTAAAGTGTGTTTTGATGTGTCTGTGCATCCTCTGGTGTCTTCACTATGCTGGCAAAGTTTAGCAGCCAGGTTTCAGACAGACTAAGGGTAAGACTTGTTGATTCAGATTTGTGCCTTTTTTCATTCTAAGCATTGCAAGAATGGCCTGCTAGCAGGCCAATGGAATAGGATTTTCATGGTTAGGGAATGTTCTGGAAGGAACATGACTTACTGAAGAGCTTAAATCATGATACCCTTCATGTAGGCTCGTAGACTAATAAAAAAGAGTTTAGTGTGGAGGATGTACCTAACTGCAACTGTCCAAAAATATGTTTCTGCAACCTGAGCAACGTGTCTTTTGGTCACAGCTGCTGTACAGACTGCATCTGAGTGACTAAGTGATCCTCCAGCTTGCTCAGCAAATTCTCTGCATGAAACTTTGTTAGATTCTAACATGTAGCTATGGAAGCAACATAAAAGGAGAAGCAAAGAACAATTTTGAGGAATATAGTACAGAAATAGCTTGCCAACCCTGTCTAAGGGAGTTTCGTTTCCTTTCATCGTCTTCAGAGAGACACCTCCTTGGACTACTTTCACTGCATATTTTTCTTCTTTCATTTAACAGGGAAGGGTTTTTCTAGCCATCAAGGGGGGGGGCTGTGAAAGGAGGACTGGGCTTATCTTTCTGCCTCCTACAACACTGGGGTCAACTGAGTCTTATCAGCAAGAAAGAGGAATCGGATCACGTAAAGAGAAAGTACATCTGGAAAACGTCAACTCTGAGTTCGTTAAGGCTAGCCTTGGTGACCAGAAGAATACATTGCATTATCTTCTTTTTGTCAGCAGAGACCAGAGGAATGAAGAAGGCACTGAAGGAGAGGAAAGAATGACAAGATGTCATCTACTCCCCAGATCTCTTCTCTTTTCACCTTGGTAAGATTGCACCACAGAGCAAAACTATGCTGACCTCCGGAATGTTGTATCTGGGTAGTGCTTTGAAGAGCAGCAATCCCCTCACACAGACTGGCTCAGAGATGCCTGGGCATCTGTTCCTTGTCTGCATAGAAACCAGCCTCAATTCATCTACCCACCCCATGATGTAGCTAACTTTCCTGGGTACCTAATAAAGAAGCCATACTTGTAGGTACTAGTGGGAGATTTCATAAATAAAAGACAGTTTTCAGAGTTCTGTAGTTTGGTCAGAGACACACTGGCCATAATGACGTGGTTTAACAGGGCCTACAGTGAGGAACACTCTCCACAGGAACAAATAGGAGGCTCCACTCAGGGACTTCTGGTGAGACATGTATCAGAAACATGAGAAGTAAGGAGAGGCCCTTTAGGTACAACACAGGCCAGGACCACAGGCCAGTGAACAGCACATGGGCATGCAAGAGTGATCCTAATGTCGTGGGAGGTGGGGTGAGAAGAGAGCTGGATTCTTGGGCTTTCTGTATAATCCCAAAGCCGCAAATCTTAGCCTTTCTTTCTGGAAGAGTAAAATTCACAAAATATATCCATTAATCCCCTCTGCTCTCTCTGCTAGTGCTAAACTTTAACTCGAATGCTTTCACACTGTACTGAGCCCTGACACCCCTTACTGACTGACTGTTTTCAACCATCTTTTGTCCCACTAGGAAAAACCATAGTCCAGAAAAGAAGGGGTCAGACCCCATCCCTCATTATGATTCGTCAGCCTTTCTTGACCACTGTCTTTGCTCCTTCATGAGAAAATTTAGGTCTCTACAGATTAAATAAATTCATCACAAATGGATAAAATAACCAGGCAATTTTCTAAATTCTTATTACTCCAACTTATCAATCAATGTGCTCTGCGGGATACACTTAATTTTCCATAGATATGAATAGATACAGTGAGCACTCAAGGAAGAGCGAATAAAGAAATACTGTAGGTTGATTCTAGACCAACAGCTTTGCTCATCCTGACTACCTTGAAAAGTGGCATGATGGTTATTGCTTTACAAAAATCACACCATCTCTAGATCATGATTCTTACCTGATTGTAGCACTAAACAGGGCAGGACCAATGTGATGCCTGGCACAGTGGCAGACACTCACTGGACATTAATAAGTGTGTTATACAATAGGTAGGATCATGTTGAATTTGGGCCATCTGTTTCCTAAGTCAATTCTAGTTCAAATGTATTCATCCTGCCTCCTCAGAAGCCACTCAGAGAGGGAGGGAATTTACTCTCAGACTTTCTCTTTCTACACTGTCACTATGAGTTAAGGGACAGGGAAGGTGCAGTAATTCCACTTGGTAAATCTGTCATCTCTGAGGTGCAACTGCAGCTGAGGTGACTACTGAGAGAATGGTGGGAAGATGAGTGACCCAAGTGTGCCCCTGTGCTACAACCAGTAACCTTGTCTGTCTCATGTCACTGTGATAAGGAAGGCTTCTATGTTTGCTTTCTATACAAGGACTTATGTAGTTTTGTGTTTCTGAATCATGACACCTACCTATGGTCTCTGAGAGGGAAATGATGAAGTAGGGTGTGTGTGTGTGCATGTGCGTGTGTGTGTGCGTGTGTGTGTGTGTGTGTGTGTGTGTGTTGGGGACCTAGATTAGCAAGTCTGAAGACTAGAGGATTCAGAGAAAAATCTTCTCTACCATGGTTAGGCATAGTAGGGCTAATGTTTTACTAAGCAAATAGAGGTGGTGCTGCTGCCTGTAAGTTTAATTTCTAGGAGGCAGTATTTTTATGGAGATATATAAACAACAGTGACTGAATGTACTGTCGAGAAAACCAAAACTGGGCAGTCCCTGTGTGGGTGAGTCATGGCCCTGGAGAGCCTGTGTATTGCTTGGTCTTCTCTGTCAGTAGCATTTTCCTAGGTAAGGGCTGCAGGTTTTCACAGAATCTCTTAGAAAAGATGAAAAATAAAAATAAAAATAAAAATTAAAAAATTAAAAAAAAAAAAAAACAGAGGAAGAAGGAATGGCTGGGGAAAGGTGGGGAAAAGCACAAAGAGGGAAAAACCTTTCTGACTCCTAAAGGGCTGTCTGTGCATGACTATGAAGGGACTCGGTACTGTCTCAGCCACAGCTAAGGTCTCAGGGCACAAGGGTGGAGCTCATGGGGTTAGGGAATTTTACACCAGAATATCCTCAATAGAACTCAGGTGTCCTTCAGGGGCTCCAGGTCCGTGGATTCATCCAACCTCTCAATGAAAATATTTGGGAAAAATGTATTTGTATTGAACACACACATTAATTGGGCATTATTTTCTAAATAATGAAGTTCAGCGTCTGTGTACATAGCATTTATCTTGTATTAGATATTATAAGTTATCTAGAAATGACTTATGGCTGTATATAGGTTATATATGGAAGTCCTGCATGAAGGAATAATAGCATACAAAGGTTTTGAGATCCTTGGAGGGGCCAAGGGACCTAAAACCTGTACCTCATTCTTCCAAAAATGATTTTTCTGTGTTTAAATTTCACTCACACACCCCTCCCCACCCTTTTGCTATTTGGAAGGAAAAAAGAAAGAATGCTTACCTTTATATCCCAAAATGGCTACTGTGATGGTTAGCAAGGCACATAAAATGTATAATAATATGATCGAAAACTTCAGTGCCCAGTTATTTTTACATTTGGTACACTGTGTTCCTTCCTGGATACCTGTAAGAAAAGTCAGAGTTTAATACTAGTAAACAAAAACATCATTTTAAACAGTATCTTTGCTAAAGTATATCTTATTTTTCTTGATGCTATAAGAGTATATACCCTGACAAGAAAGAAAAGGTGTATCTGGCATGCAGCCCAGGGCTACACTCCATCACAGCAAGAGTGACAGAGGCGGTTGGTCCCATCCAGTCAGGAAGCGGAGCGTGGTCAATGTACATAGCCAGCTCACATTCTCCTCTTCACACTCCAGCATCCCTGCCCAGGAGCTCACTGAGGGTGGGTCTGCCCATTTCAATGAACTTAATCAGCACAGTCTCTCACAGGCCTGCCTACAGGTTAAGTGTTCACACACAAGATGTTCCTGGAAGCTTGTCTCCTGGATGACTCCAGGTCCTGCCAGGTTGATAATTAACACTAACCATGACAACACATTTGGATTTAAATACCGTGAGTAAGAAGAGCTTTGTCATTATGCCTTCTTATATCATGAAAACATTTTGAAATTAAACAAACTCATCACTACAGCATTCCACCGTTGGGAGTCCAACAACCACCTCAAGCTAAACAACCACAGTAGTATGCTATATGTGGAGGACCTAACGCAGACACGTACAGGCTCATGGTGGGCCTTCAGTGAGCCCTGGTTGGTGGATTCTGTGGGCTGTGTTTTCATAGTGTCCTTGACCCCTCTGGCTTCTACAATTCTTCTTCCCCTTCCACAGAGCTCCCTGAGTTTCACCTAATATTTGGGTGTGGGTCTCTGCATCTGTTCTGGGAGAAAGTCTCTCTGATGACGGATAATCACATTTTACTTATTTATTTGTATGTGTATGGGCACACATGTCATTGTGTGTGTGTGTGTGAAGGAGTTTGTGGGACCTGGGGATTGCTCTCAGGACATCAGGCTTGGTAGTAACTGCCTGCACCTGCTGAGCCATTTAGCTAACCTTAGAGCTAGAACTTTAATAACAACTCTATTGTACAAAACACTTAAAACAACCATGTCTTCTTGTTTCGGACATTATTTCAAACAACACCTTACACCCAGACTCAGGTCTTGATGCTTATTTTGGTTGTGTGCTGGGGGTGATTTCCCCATTTGAGAGTCAAATGTTAAGTTGTTCTCTGTATTTTTCAAAGGTCAATTTTGAATTTTGCCAGGTAAACTGATAGTAACATAACATAAAATCAGCCCTAGAAGGAGTATTTATATCTTAGAAAAGAGCATTCTACAAATTAGTCTGATCTACAAACCCTAACCCTAACCTCTGATTTATTCATGTGCCCTTGATTCTAATATTCTAGAATCTATAGAAGAAAACATGGTTTATCATCAAATGTTCAATATAAAAATATTTTATGGGCTGGAGAGATGGCTGAGAGGTTAAGAGCACTATCTGCTCTTCCAAAGGTCTTGAGTTCAATTCCCAGCAACCACATGGTGGCTCACAACCATCTATAATGAGATCTGGTGCCCTCTTCTGACAGGGAAGCAAAACACTGTATAATTAATAAATAATTTTTTTAAAATATATTTTATGTATCACAGGCATACAAAACAGTCAGTAAACATTAGTTAAGTCACCACAGTATTCTGAATAACAACTACTGAAAAAAGGGAACATGTTTATGAAAATAAAATTTTCATAAATAATTTAATGAAAGGAGGTCATTTTTACTGCTTACATCTTAACTCTTTGAGAAATAGGCTAGTTTAAGTGGAAAAATCAGCATCCATGCTCCAACAGAGTCCAAGAAGTAACCCACGAAGAGGAACTGTTCATCTGACTAGTTGGAAACGCAGAAGACAAGACTGTGGGTGGGTGTTTAGCATAGAACTCACATTGCAGAGGCTCATGGATCTATACGGTCCTTACTAGCCTGCCCTGCTTCTCTGTGCTTACACTAACGGAGCCCTACAGGAGGGACAGCACAAACAGTACTGATCTAGAATTGTACACGCCCACATAGCTTCTGGTGGGCAAGCCAGGAGGACTAAGCCTTAGACAAACTTCTCTCCGTTGGTTTGTCACTTTATGCAGTGTCTTGAACAGTTCTACAGCTGTGCTTACTGCAACAGGGGAATGAAGAGCCTGTCAACAATGGCTGAAGCTTAGCTCTCAGGACTCAGCCACTCCCTGCAGGGTTCTGTGCCACAGGCAAGAGGAACTTTCTTTATGTCTCAGAGCAGGCCTCTTGATGGTGGGGGGCACGGGATGGGTGGGTGGGGTTGGGCGGCACACCAGGATCACTTGAAGGGCTCGTGGCCACAGGTTTTCTGACTCTGGAACCCGAGGACGGGCTTAAGAGTGTGAATGTCTAACATCCCAGGAGATCAGTTTCTCAAACTTGACAGGGCTTCCCTTATCCCATTTTCAAAATGCAGATTCCAATGTAGTAAGCCTGAGCTAGGAGCCACAGTTAGCAAGGTGTAGGTGATTCTCACCTAAGGATCACAATTTGAGGGACAGGAAGCTGGGTATGACTGTAAGCTGCCGATTTGCTGATGGCTTTTAGATGAAGTTGTAGAATCAAACTCATTCATCAAACACACCTACAGTAAATCATTTTGTTTTTCTTTTAATAATTTGTTTATTTTTTTTTATTTCATGTGCACTAGTGTTTTGACTGCATATGTCTAGATGAGGATGTTAGGTCCCTGGAACTAGAGTTATAGACAGTTGTGAGCTGCCATGAGGATGCTGGGAATTGAACTCGGGACCTCTGGAAGAGCAGCCAGTGATCGTAACCACTGAGCCATCTCTCCAGCCCCCTTGTTTTCTCAAGAGAGAGTTCCTCTGTGTAGCCCTGGCTGTCCCAAACTCACTTTGTGGACTAGGACTTCCTTGAGTGATGGAATTAAAGGCATAGGCCACCATGCCTGGCTAATCAATCAGATTTGTTTTCTTTTGTTTTTGTCATTACAATTCGCCACTGCATGGGAAAAGTATTGCCTAGAGACAGGGCCTCTCAGCAAGCCAGGAACCCGCCATTTAGCCAGGCTGGCTGGCAGGCTGTTGGGCTCTGCAGTCTCTGGCCACAACACACTGGGTTTTCAGTTGCGCAGAACCATGTCTAATTTTTACACAGGCGTTAAGGATTCAAACTCGGGTCCTCTTCCCTGTAGAACACCACTCTTGTCTGCTCTACTTCTTTAGTAGGTCCTCATACTTGCAGAACAACCACTCTGATCCGCCATACTTATTTGTCTCAGGGCCGCCTCATGCCCATTGCTGCCCTAATGACTACATCTGCAAAACTCATCTCTAACTTCCACTCAACCTACATAACTAAACTAAAATCACAGGGTGCGCCTCCTCTACTTACTTTTCAGTTTATGAGTCCCTATTGACCTTCTGATAGGGCATTTTCATCATTGTCATTATCACCCAATTTCCTGATGATCACTGGCTTCAGACAAAGTACCAAGTGCTGAGCTGAGTCCTTTATGGGTAGCATTTGGAATCCATAGAACAGGCTACAGGGAGGCACAGTGGTGAGAGCTCAAGTGCCATCTTACACATAGCACAGCATCTACGAGCCTTCCTCCTTGATCTGCTCATCCATTGCCACTGTCTCGGAGTGAGATCTCTACCCCCAACAGAAGCTTTCTTTTCCATTCTCACTGAAATCCAGCTTCACCCTCTGCTAGAATATTGCTCTCCTCATGACCTTTGCAAAGAAGGAAATGACAAAAACAACCTTTAATGCCTCACCCTTAGCTAAGAGATGAACAAACAAATGAATATATACACATACAAACTCTAATCAAGATTTAGGTTTAAGATAAAGTTGGGTTATTGATAGCTCAGTAGGTGAAGGCACCTGACTTTGATCCCCAGGGGCCACGTGGTAGGAGAGACCCAACTGTGACTCAGAGAAGTTGTCCTCTGACCTCCACCTAAGTGCATACACATGTGTGTACAAGCAAACACACATACACATAAATAAATACATAAAAATTAGTTAATATAAAACAAAGCCTCTTCTATTCAGAAGATGTGAAAGTGCTATTAAAATGAGGAGAAAAAAACTTGTAAGCAGAGCCGCAAACATGTCACATTCCGTCTTGAGAAAGAACACATTGGTTTTGGTAGAAACTGCAAGAGAGGAGAATAACAGACACACAGATGTTGGGCCAATCTCCTGCAGAAAGATTAGATACTACTGAGGCTGGGGGTAGGGGTCATTCCCCTGTGTTTGGGGGCTTGTAGTGAGTAAGTTCTTCACACTTCTTCAGGGTGATTTCTTACCCTCTACAAGAACACCCTTGGAAGATTTGGTTGGAAAGATCACGATGAACAATGGAATTTGGGAGTTTGAGGATAGAAAAGAGGTCATTTAAACAAAATGTCACTGTGTTACTGATGGGAAAATGAGGTCCAGTGAATTGAGACAAGATTGGAAGACTTGTCCTGACTATCCCAAGCATCTGTCCCTCCTGTCATCTGTGTGCTAGCACTGGGTTGTCACTGGGCATCCTCACATGTGGGATGCACAAAGATCCACTCCCGGACAGATGCCACAGGCCCAGGTGCTTCCCAGCACTGTGCACTTCCCACTGCTGATTATCAGGGTTAATCAATATCAGATGGCACAGCCTGGCCTCCCTTTTCCACTTGCCACACTTTCTCCGGCTCGTTGTTTTTCTCCCTCAGAAGACTTATTTTTAATAAGAACTCTGTTTTATCTTTCCTTCTCTGCCCTCCCCCAGGATGACATCTGGCCAAACATGTAGAAACCTACTACAAAGAGGCCCTGCAGGCTCCTGGAGCTGGGAGACCCCTTCCTCCTTGAACCTAGATAGTCACACACACACACAAAATCAAACATTTGAGAGATATCCCCCTGTTACCAGCCTTTGTAGTGTTTGTTTACTTAGCATTACTTTCCAGAGACTAGGGACTTTGTTTCCAGGGGGGCTGAGGGAGGTGGAGGAAGAGCAGAGGGGGACCAATCTTCAGGATGCTGTGCATCAGAGATTTCAGTTCAGGAGGTGGAGCAACTCTGCTCCTTACCACCAAGAGATCCAGCTTCTTGAGATGCCTGCCCCAAACAGCGCATTTGTAATGCAGCTGGCCACAGGCAGCAAGGGCCTTCAGGGTCCATGCTTCCCCGCTGGCTACCCTCTTGAACTACCTCCCCCTCCAATCCATTCTTGGCTCATGATTTGAATGTATTTTCCAGTGTTCAAGTCTTTATTATGCAAAAACCTTTGGGGGCCCATGAAGCCAGACTCAGTCTGATGAACTTGAATAGCCGACGAAAGTTAGGAACAGGCAGACAATTTGGTCTCCAGTGTCTACACTCAAAAGTTCTCTCTGTTTCCCTGTTTCCCGTAACACATGTTTTAGGTAAGAATGGGATGGGATGGGGCCACCAACTGGGGGTAGTTAGCTAGTTGCAGGAATAACTGACACTCCCCAAGAATGCCAGTACAAAGGGCCAGAGGAATTCATCAGTAAAGAGAATTCCTTGTGGCTGTGGTTCTCCATAAGAGCCTCCCATGTGCTGTGACCCAGGCTTCAATCCAGTCTGCTTTTACAATCTTTTTGAGAAAGGTGTGTGTGTGTGTGTGTGTGTGTGTGTGTGTGTGTGTGTGTAGCATTCCCTTCTCTGTTGTGTTTGCCTGCCATGTGTGTCACCCAAGATGGGCTTGTCCGTTAAGAGGGATCCACACTAATTGAGCCTCTTCCTTAAAGGTGAGGTTGCACCGTGGGCATAGTAGAACAATCTGGGTCATTTTAATCACCTCAAGACAATATGGCCAAAAAGAGGCATCACAAAGCTGGTAGATTGCAAAATCCCAAAGACCACAGTTTTGATCTGAAATTTGAAGTGACCTTTTCATGTGGCTTTTCTATAGTTACTAATCTATTGCCTGGTGGCATATATTCCCATAAACCTAGGAGAATGACTTGGCCCTAACAGTAAAACTGATGAGTCAAATAAATACCTACACATAATTATAACTGCCCTCCACAACAACAAAACAGACTCCATATCCTGGCTAGCTGCTCCAATGCTATGAAATCACGAGAGGCTACATGCCCAGACCCTCTCATCCTACAGATGGTTAGCTTGTCCTCATTACACAGGCCGCTTAGTATGTGATATAATATGAATTTTGTTAGTATACCTCTTTTTCTTATTAAGTGAATTTGTTTCCTAAATGTAAACCCCAGTCTTGGATACCTTAGCATGCCAAGTTTCCTTGTGACATGGGGAATCACAAAAATGGAATCAAGACGAGAAGCCACGTTCTATACGAACAAGCAGCACTTCTCTTCAAAAGTCTATTCATGAACATGTATCTAAATCAGAAAAACAAGATTAGTTAGACAATAGTTTTATGAGTAAGCCCTTCCACATTTATTATGAATTTACTGTAACAGTCTATGCATTTACCAATGGTATAGTTTCTTTCTATTTATTTTTTATATATATAAAAGAAGGGTAGTAGTGATTCTGGCTTGACTCTAATTTTTTTTAAGAGTAAGTATTATTTATTTAAGATTTATAATTTATACACCGCCTTTTTAATAAAGAATTGCTATAGGCAAAAAACAGATGTAGTGGTCCCACTCAGAATATAGAGTGTCTGCCAGAATGTACAGTGTCTCAAAACAACACCATTATTTTCTCTTTGAGGTTTTCATATAATAAGAATTCTTTATCGGATGAGCTGTCCACAAATGCTTTCAGTTCCGAGCAGAGGTCAAACATCACATCTTGTCTATACACTCCTCCTAGCTGGTCCCCTCCCTCTTGGCTGCATTCCTAGTTGTTTCATTCTACGGCACAGAGTGAATGGACGATGGATCCCAGCAGTCCTGGCAGCTTCATTTTCTGGCACTACTATGTAGTGTCCTTCTGTGATTAAGCTCTGAATCTCTGCACAAAAAGAACTCTGGTGATTCAGCTCCCGCATGAGCCACAAGAGTCGGCCGCATAATTAAGATGGACACATGCCATGCACGGACTTGGAGAGAGGCTGCCAGATATTTTCCTGGTTGGTGCAGAGTCTGTGACTGCTGCAAACACAAACAGGAATTGCTAAGAATTATTGCTATTTCTGGGGACCCAGTGTGCGCCAAACTCTCCCTCCTTGCTGCTTACTCCTCAGAGCAGGAGCTCCCACCCTCACTTTCTAGACTTTAGAAAACTGGATAGTCAAACAAGTCGAGTTTCCTCAACCATTTCACAGAACTGGGACTTGGACACAACTCTGTCACACATTTCTTCAAGCTTATTTTACTTTTGGGGGGGTAGAGTGGGGGTGGGGGGGGAAGAATGGCTAACTAGCTAAATTGCAGGGAGCTGGTGGGTTAAATGTGCATGACAAGCGTCCTGTCAGAATAAAGCCATACAGAACATTTTATGTGTTGAGAGAGAAGCTTTCTCAGATGTGAGCAATAAAATGTCATCCCCATTAACTATGACAGGGCCCAGATGTCTGCACGTTGTAACTCTTCTCTGTGTCAACATACCTGATCAGCAAGCAAGGTGATTTCATCCTAAATAAATGCTCATTATTCCGTGAATGAGCAAGATCAGCTATAAAGGTCTGTTGTCAAGAAAGCTTGTGGACCGACCCCTCATGGAGAACAGCTGTGCCTCCCCCGCTTCTGGTGTTCTGAGAACAGGGTGGACTGGGGTGAGAGAGTAATCGATTTCAAGTCAAACTATGGGGCACATAGAGGTTTCCAACAGCTTAGCCTAGAAACCAGATCAAGTCAGTCGCCATTAGCATGTTTTCTTTAGAAGGTCTATGCACTGAGATAGGAATTCCAAAGACGAGCCTCCAAAGTCTTTTCTTTTCTTTCTTTCTTTCCTTTTTCTTTTTTTATTTATTACATATACACACCAGAAGAGGGCACCAGATTTCATTATAGATGGTTGTGAGCCACCATGTGGTTTCTGGGAATTGAACTCAGGACCTCTGGAAGAATAGCCAGTGCTCTTAACCTCCAGCCCCCAAAATCCTTTTCTATAGACCTGAACATTGCTGGTGGAAGCTTGCAGGAACCAAGCACACACAGCCAATAGTGACTAAAGACAGGTTGTCTTTAGTCTCTAAACCTCCTGAAAAAGCAAACACCAAAAATCTAGCTGGGGTAAGTAGTCAATTTTTTTTCCTACAAAAGCCACATGATCCACTTTGTTTATAAATCCCAATAGCGTCCACTGTCGCTG
The DNA here is from genome assembly GCA_907169655.1 of Acomys percivali. Taxonomy (NCBI): domain Eukaryota; kingdom Metazoa; phylum Chordata; class Mammalia; order Rodentia; family Muridae; genus Acomys; species Acomys percivali. The sequence goes on from OU015744.1 coordinate 72,744,102, forward strand.
TATCAGCTCCTCTAGTGGTGGAAGGTTCTGTGATTATTTGGGCTGGCTTTAGGGTCCAAGTTTCCTGACACCCCATAGAACTTTTCAGACCCCAAATGTCACCAAATCACTGTGCTCATTTCTCACAATGGGTCTTTATGATGAGATGAGAATAGAAGAAGTTCTATTTGAGGAATAAGAATGGGGCGCATGCCATGTACCAGGCTCCAGGGATAACAGCCTGGGCTCCCCAAGCATTTAATCTCTGGGATTTGGTATTACTCTTCTCTTCCTAAAGTACTCTTTCCATCTACCAAACAATTTCCTTATGACTAGCCAACCTCCTCTTCAGGGAGTCCCTTCCTAATTCACCTTGCACCTGCACCCTCACTGCCTGCTGCACTACGCACATCTGCACTCATGTATGTGTCTCTCAAGTAATTTAAATGCCATTCTCAGGACACCTCCTTTGACAGGGATGGAGATTTAATATTTTTCTATAGTACAGCTTTTCACTTCTCGGAACAAACGGGCATTCTCTGACGTCTTGCATACCATGGGACTGAACTGAGTAAGAGTGGAATGGAGGCAGGGTACCGGGAAAAGGAAGATGGTTCCCTGTCAACTCCTTCACACGGAAGGGGAACAGCTCTTTGTGTCTGTCCTTGCAGATGACGAGTGACAGAATGACCTCACTGTCCTGTAGGCCAGGGTGTAGGCATCCTGGGAGAGGTGCATGGATGTCAACGTTCACATACTCAGCGTGCACCATCCGCCCACCCAGGCAGGCTGCTCCACAGAAGGACGCTGGCCCTCTGGTTGAGGCAGGAGTGGCACTGGAGTGGGGGACGAACAGGAAACACGCCTCGAGACCTCTCCTGGACAGTGTGCATGGCAGCAGTCCACTGATGCTTGGGTTTCTATATTCAGCACTCACAAAGCTCAACCTGAAAAAGGGGAAGGTGACACGAAAGCCCATGCCTTGCCCCCACTTGCCTATAGTGTTGGTGTTTTAAAAAGTGTCACTCTGGGGCAGCTGAAGGAGTAACAAAATATTACAACTGAGCAGGAGCAACTTCAGTTAATGATAGGTTATCTGCTGTTGATGGCGGAAACACTGCTGGGTGGGAAGATTATGGGTAATACAGGTGCTCACATCAAAGCCTGAATCTGTTCTCTCATATGCACTCTTCCTTTCTTTTATGTGGTGTGTGTATGTGTGTGTGTGTGTGTGTGTGTGTGTGTGTGTGTGT
>OU015744.1:72747294-72761401 GCA_907169655.1 Acomys percivali
CACACACACACACACACACACACACACACACACACACACACACACACTCAATCACACACTAATCCCTCTAAAGAAGCACTTGCTCTGAGGGGTTACTGACAAGAGGATCCCTGGGGTGGGCTTAGATACTCCTAAAGTGTGGCTTGGCCAGATGGCTTCCTGTCTGGGGAAGCCCAGCTACCCAACCTAACAGCTGGAAAAGTAACTAAAACTTAAGTCCTACTAATGCCAGCCCAGTGGTGTCCTTTTTACAAGTACAAGGACAGCACATTGCAGCCTCCTGCCCCAACACACTGTGCCCAGCCCTGAAGAAGAAGTGAAAGAGAAGGGCTCGGTGATTCCTAACAGTCCTATTCCTAATCGAGGGCTAAAATTAAGTCTAACTGTACAGCTCTTGCTACTATGCAATGTTCCTTCCTGTGAGTGGCAAAGCTGTTCAAGACCGCCGGCATGTAGAAGCACAACCCACTGGCTGTCCTTCTGCAATCGATCACCTCTGACAGTACTGGGGGGACCAACACCCAATGAACAGCACTGGTGAGGATCATACGCTACACCACTGTTATTATGACAGTGCTCATCAAAGCCAAGCACGAATCTTCCATGATCCACCGAAGCTGAGTGACTGTCATCACATGGTCACCATCCTTTATCTGCAGGACTAGAGCACACAAGTTGAACTTGGTGGCTGTGAGCTTGGTGGAAGATCCCCTTCCACTCTTGCTTAATTCCCAGGAGCATAGCAGAGGCTGGGCACAAATCATGTAAGAAAAGTGTTTATCCAGGCCCTGCTGGGAAAGCCAGGGCTCCAGGGGGCCCTGGTTTAGCGAGGGCTCCTTCTGTTATACGGGTCCAGAGCAGGATGAAAGGGGCTACAGCGTAGAGACTGAAATGGGTTTTCTTTGGGAAAAGAACAGTATTGTGATTATCTAGACTGAACTGGAGGAAAGGAAAGCTGTGGCGTTGAGAAAGAAAAACAAGATCACAGAAACACTGGAATATTTCCACCAGCTGCTGGCGACCGATCATTCAGTTTTTGGTGTGTAGGTGCACGTGCCTGTGTGTGGACATGCCGAGGCCAGAGGTCAGTGCTGTGTGTCCCCTTGTCATTCTTCAGTTTAAATACTTTAGAAGCTTGTCAGTGCACCACATACATGCAGTGCCCACAGAGCCCAGAAGAGGGTTTGGATAAACTTGAGACTGACTGTCTGTCTGTCTGTCTGTCTGTCTGTCTGTCTGTCTGTCTGTCTGTCTGTCTGTCTGTCTATCTATCTATCTATCTATCTATCTATCTATCTATCTATCTATGTTTTTCAAGACAGGGTTTCTCTGTGTAGCCCTGGCTGTCCCTGGCACTCACTCTGTAGACCAAACTGGCCTCAAACTCACAGAGATCCCTCTGCCATGCCTCCAGAGTGCTGGGGTTAAAGGCGTGCACTACCACTGCCTGGCATGTCTTTTATTTTTGAGACAGATTTCTCACCTGGCGCTTTTCAACTTGGTTAGGCTGCTTGGCCAGAAAGCCCCAGGGATCTTCCTGTTTCCCTCACTCCTGCCCCTTCAGTACAGACATATGCCGTGATGCTTGTACAGAAAGTACTTTACATACTGAACTGACTACTCAGCTTCCAACAGTATTTATCTGTGGAAGAGGCATGTCCCCGGTCTTCTACAGTTTCAACTCCCTCCCTCCACATGCCTTTAAAAGCAAACAAATAAAACATCCAGAAAATATGTATGAAGAAATATGTATGAAGAAACCAAACAGATGCCATCAACCAACTATGTCTTCATTTACTTATTGGCAGTGCAGAGGATCACCCCCGACCCCCACCCACCAGGACTTCAGACGTGCTAGGAAAACATTCAACCACTAAGCCATACCCCTAGCCCCAGTGCCCTTAATTTCTACTGTAGTATACTGTATTGTACAAAAACTTTTAATTGCATTTATTTCTATTGAGTCAATCACCACAGTACAGAATTCACTTAGCCAAGGGGAGGAATGGATCAGCTAAACCTTCTAAATTGGTGAAGTGGAGGCAACATGTTGGAGGGTGTGCTTGAAAGGATGGTATTTAAAGATATTGCATAATACAATTCATCTAAAGCAGAGCATTTGGTGATTCAGGGACACAACTAGAATTGTCTGCCATGGGGACATGTAGTACTGTGACAGTGCAAGTATCATGCTGCCCCATAAACTGAAGAAGAACCACAACAGTAGCCCTCCTGGAGCTAAGGCCACGTAGGAGTGTAGACTGACAGTTGAGAGAATGCATATAGTTTCTCTCATTTTTAAGTTTCCATCCTGATGAAAACCAAGATTTTTTTTTTTTTTGGCAATTGAATTAATACAAATTCCTACGCCATACCGGTTATTTAAGCGTATGTTACTTATCAAATGCAAGCTGTGTTTAATGTTCTTGATTTTCATACTCTTCATGCCCGCTCAGTGACAAATTCTCAACGTCAGGGACATGCTGTGGCATCCTGATCCATGTTTCTATCTCCGATGTAAAAAGCAGACGTCTGCAGAATAGTGCAGGCATGAGGGACCATTCAGGGGATGGGAAAAAGTTAGTGCCTGGCCACACTGATGGTGGGTTTCTACCAATTCTTTAATGGGGAGCTGATATCACGGCCTGCTGTGTGTCTCTTATAGTTTACTGTATATAATTATGCACCGTATCCGTGTGTGGTTTGCATTCCAGGGCATGGGATCAGTCATTCTCAGCAAATCCTCTGTTGATGTCTATAAGTCCCAGCTAAGAGGCCCCTTGTAGGCTTATCTGAACCTCAGTAGAACGGGTTATTGTGACCCCAATCCTGAGCCCTGAGAGTGCAGCAGCCCCTACAGAATCCTGCCTCTTCTGCTCTATAGTACATCTCTATAGGAGACTGACTGGCAGACACACTGGATGGCATGGTAACAAGAGATGCCGACAGGTTTATTACCCCTTATCTGAAATGCTTGGAACCAAAACGTTTCAATTTTTCTTTTCAGATTTTAGAATATCAGCATATAGTTAATGAGATATCTTAGGGATAGCACTCAAGTGTAAATGGTGCATGTCTTTAATCCCAGCACTCAGGGAGACAAAGCCAGGAGGATCACTGTGAGTTCGAGGACAACCTGGTCTACAAAGTGAGTCCAGGACAGCCAAGGATACACAGAGAAATTCTGTCTCAAAAAACAAACAAAACAAAACTTTCACAAAATTCATTTATATACTTCCATATAATGTGTTTGGTGTGTCTGTATTTGGGCCCAATACACGAGGTTAGGTATGTAATGTCTCACTGTGGCATCAGTCAGTGCTCAAAGTTGCAGAATTTGGAGCATTCAGGATTTTAGGGTTTTCAGATGAGGTGTTTGTTCTAGACTTTTTGCCCATGGTGTTGCTATGAAATTTTTGAATGTCCTTGCTAAATTTTTTTTCAGTCTTCCTTAGAGACTGGAATCCTTCTTTCATGCTGGCAATGAGTATCTGAAAGGTAGGGGATTCCAAGTACCCAAGGCCTAGGTGGAAACCACTTGGCTCGTGTATTCCTGTAAATCACAGGAATTAGGGGGTGTTTTAAGGCAACACATAAGAGCCCTACACATAAGGTGGATTCTTGGTGACTTATGGTTGTTGATCAAAGAGACTAAATAGACCTTGCATGACAGTACACACATTGGTATCTTCAAACACACATTGGGTAACTTTTAGGAGACAATGCTATCTAACTTGGGAATATTATACATATTTTCCAAGTAGGGAGATCATGACTGCTCAATGTTAGGAACTGAAGATTCCCTTTAAACTCCATTTTCAAACTGGCAACTCTCCCTAGCTTTGAAAAAACGCCAACTTGCTAGCATATCTGACATTTTGCAAGTATGGCCTGTGACTGTGACTAAAGTTATCCAAAACACTAATTAGGTGGTAGGTAGGATCTCATCTTAGAAAAATACCCACAGATATACATTTAGACTCAATTTTAGGAGATTCATAGGCACCAAAAGCCACCCAAGCCTCAAGGGTCAGAACTGATTTCTCCTAGAAGTAAGTTGTGTGTGTGTGTGTGTGTGCGTGCGCGCGTGTGTATGTGTGTGTGTGTGTGTGTCTGTCTGTCTGTCTGAATTTTTTCTCATCAGTACTTACAGGTCCTAGGAGGTTTGCTAGTTGCACTGACATTCTTGACATCCCACAGTCAAGGGTAATTCCACTTACAAGCATCTCTTCCTCCCTCCTTCCTTTCTCTTAGCTGCCTGACCCTGGTACCAGTAATTGTATTAAAACAGCAGTACCTTAGGCATAGCAGGTATACACCATATTACCTACAATGACAGTTAAGGAGCACTACAGAAACTACCCAGCCTAGAGCTACAGCCAAGGACAGAACTAGCCAAAGAAAGGCAGGAGTCTAGATGCAGACATAGGGGAAATTGAGGAAAGTCCACGTGTTGTCAAAATCAGAAAATACAACTTGTTCGTGGTAGCCCAGATGGCCCCTTAAGAAATAACCTACTTAAATGGACTCAAAAACTTGGCAACCATCCTGTGGGAACCAAGAGCAGGAAGAGCCACTGTAGTGACCAAATGTGTAGTGTCCCTTCTCATATCTGGCATCATCTGGTTCAGATCCCTTTTTCCAGGTCCTTCTCATCTTAGAGAGAAAAGGCTGTGGTCCAGAAGGCTCCGAACTGTCTGCCCCATTCTGACCTCAGCTGTTCAGCCCTTCCATTCTGGCTATAGCAGCTTCCCTGCTGCACCTTAAGCACACCAGGCCAGTGACCATAAGATGTTCGTAGCTATATAATCTCTTAGTTCTTACACATCTATGGAGGAGCTACATACGCACACCCCAGCTTCTCCACCGCCTCACCCCAGGTTCTAGTCCAATGATACCTTCTCAGGCACTCCCTGGTTACTCTTTTGAAGGTAGCAACCCTATTGCCTGTTTCCCATCTTCCTCTCCCATGTTAGCTTTCTCCATAGCTCTTACCTCCACTTAACCCACTGGCTATTCTATAGTCTCCCTGACAGCAGAAGGTCTGTGCAGGCAGGGATTCCTGGTTTGTGCTAACTCATGCACACCTAGAGAGAAGTTAGAAAGTTTCAGTGTCAAAGGGCTGTCAAGAAGATTAAATGAATTTATATATATATAAACCCCTCCCTCCCCCCCCCCCCCCCCCAGACCAAAGAAGAGCCCATGGGAGCCAGACGATGGTTTCAGATCCTCTGGAGCTGAAGATACAGACAGCTGTGATTAGCATGACAAGGTGCTGGTAACCAGTGGGGTCCTCTGGAAGAGCAGCAAGCTCTCTCAACTACTGATCCATCTTTCCAGCTTATAATGTTTCTCTTTATTTTGATTTTGTTTTAAAGTTTGTGATAAGCCCAATGGGTAGTTATTATATCCATCTGACAGATTAGGAGTCTGAGACCCAGGGTAAGTTACTTTAGAGTCCACATTAAAGGTTGGTAGTGCTAGGATTCCAACCCAGATCTGCTTCCTTGCTTTGTGTGCTCTTTCTCCTGACTCTGCTTTGGAAGTCCTGGGATAAAACAGGGGCAGATCCAGCCAACGGAGCGGGAGATGGGAATTAAAGTGCCCAGAATGGAGCCAGAACTCACTTATAGACCGGTATGAATCTGAAATGATGGGTGGCATTCTGTTTACTCCTAACTTGTCCAAAAAATGTAATCAAGCTTGCCAATTAAAAAAAAATTTTTCCTGACCCCAGAAAATCTGTGGATTGGAGACATTCACTTGAAACAGCCATTCCATCATAACAGGAAAGAGGCAAAGCAGGGGTTTATTATAACAGCTGCTTTCATACCCCAAACAAGGCTTGGCTGGTTTTGGCCAGTTGCACTGTAGTAAGAGTTGGCAAGAAGCTGACTGAGTTTCCTTTCAAAAGATCATTCTGCTTTGAAGAAAAAATAAAAAAAAGCTAGTTAGTGTGCAATGCTGGTTTTTCAGCTGCTCTTCTATGTTAGCTGCTTGTGTCTCAAACCGCAGTGCCTGCATCTGCAGAGTTATTTCTTTTTCTTTTTCCCTTTTTTTTTTTTTCAGAGTTATTTATAAGGAGCAGGGGAAAACACTCAGCAAGGGGAGGTACTGCGGGTAGCCAATATGGTGACATGGCCACTGCATTGGATTTAGAGATCTAAAAGCAGGAGTCCTGTGCCCCTTACACGGGCTCTCCTGAGCTAGTTCACGGTCTTACGCACACAGCAGAGACACAAAGGTATCTTCCCTGAGAAGCATCAATGTTGTCATTTCCCATCAAACCCATAAGTGAGATAAAGCATGGACCAAGGACAAGTCTCCACACACAGACACATCATTGCTATTGGGATCCAATGAGAGAAGGATTGGACGCTGGTCTGGAGGGCAGAGTTTTGCTAGACCTTGAATGGAAATCCTCCAAGAGCTGAAGGCCCTTGGCTGCTTAGACCTGGCAGTGTTGGGTTGAGCCTCCCGGAAAACCAGGGCTCAGTAAGCGCTTGAAACCAATTCACTGCTAATGGCTTCCAGATGGCAGAAGAGCAACCCCGTGAAGGATGCGCAGGATACAGTCAACATGTGCAAGCCCAAGAGGCTGGTGCCCATCAGCCAGGCTGCTACCCCTACTTAGAGCCCCTGTGAATGGGGACTGGGACACCTGCAGATGTCCACACCCCTGGCTGGACCTAACAGCAGGACTGGGTTGTGGCAGGAATTCAAGTTCTAGAAACTGCTCTCTGCCCCTCCAGCTATTCTTACTTCTCAGTATCTAGATCTGACCTAGGTGGGGGCCTGAGGCCCAAAGGAGAGGAACCCCCCCAGAGCACTGCTGGGGCTTAGGGGCCCAAGTAGAGGGAACCCAGGTGCTGCTGGCAGCTTTGAAGACCTATTTTTGATCTGAAAAGCCTTTAATTCTGTTTCTTTAGAGCTGGAGTCTGGAGCACTTGTCTTACAAGCTGGTGAGCAGCCTAAGAAAGCCAGGACATGATTCAGAGAGCAGCTACCAGCCAGCTGGTAACAGCACCACCCCTGGGCTGAGCCTGGGGACAAGTAGAACTGGGAAAGAAGGGCAGTAGGAGATGTGCCTGTACCGCTTCCCCACGGGGAAGGCTGTGCTTTAATTCAAATGCTAACATGATCCAGATTCTAAAGGCCTTCAGCCAAAGGGAGAACATGGGGCTGTACAAATCTGGCTCAAGGGGCGCTATTCCCCAAATCTGATTTTCCACAGGGATACCCCATAGTGCACCCTAGATGAGTATCAGCAATGTGTGCCCCAACAGACAGACAATAAACATTGCCAGTTAGTGGGAAATCCTGGAACAGCCAATTATGCACTGATGACTCAGAGATTTCACTGCATGGTGGTCTTCCCAGAGGGCACCCTGCTCCACATGGACCAGGCTGCACCAAGCTTATGACCCATGAGAATACAGCCTTTAAGCCAAATTACGAATTGAAAACAAAAAAAGTTATAAATGAAAGTAGATGAATGAATGGCTATTTTAAGTTGTTCCACTCTTAGGAAAAGTAGCTGCAAAAACAGGTGCCAAGGCTTAAGAGAACACTCTTTCCACTTCCCTGAGGCAGTAGAAAATGCCCAAGTGTTTTGCAGTAGCCACTGGTCATTTAGCCAACTGACCAACGCTGTGCAGGGCACAGAGTAGAGGGAAGGAAGCAAGCAAAGTCGCACCCAGCTCCTACCCTCCTGGTGGCTGATAAGGCCTTTATGACAGCTTTTCTGGCAATTATTAACTGCTTTACAGAGAGAAGATTTGAGTGTCAAGAGGTGTAGTAAGAAAGGGGAGTTGGAGAGCTGGTTCAGCAGCATCAGCTTAGCAGTTGGGGGCACTTGCTGCTCTTGCAGAGGATTTGAGAGTTCAGTTTCCAGCACTCATGTTAGACAGCTCACAACTGCCTATAACTCCAGCCCCAGGAGAATATGATGGCCTCTTTGGGCACTTGCACATCTGTCTGTTCTTCTGTCTGTCTGCCTCTCTACCTCTCCCTCCCCACCCCCCACACAAGATAAAAAGAAAAGTAAATGTTCTTTTAAAAATGGTGTACTAGGGTTTAGAGATTCATCTCAATGATAGAAAACTTTGATTAACATGCTCAAGGCCCCAAATCTGAGCCAAGCATGGCAAAAGAATACAAACAAACAAACAAAAAAAACCTAAGAAAATCTATTTCTACCCACCAATAACCCTAGCAACTGAGGGGCTGACACAGGAAGATTATGAATACCCTATTGTGAATAGCCCACCTGGGCTATAAAAGGAGACCCTTTCTCAAAGCTCCAATTATGATATGAAAACCTAATTCAGTGGAAACTCCCTAAAATATAGGAAGGTGAATCAAATAAGGTCTCCTAATAATGGGGAATACAAAGTCTCAACTAGCAGTCTCTTTATATCTAACACAGCTTCCAATAGTGGACTGGATTGCAGTCATTTGAGTTGTTGGCCAACGGGATATATGGAAATCCCCACACAACTCAAGCTGTGTCTTACAACAATGGATTGGGTCTACGAACAAAAGAATAAAAAAGACAGTGGGTTGCTTTTTGCAAATCTACATACAGCACCTACTACATACAGCCTGCATTTCTGATGACAGCACTCACACAACTCATTAAACATGGAGAAGTCAAACTGGTGCCTACATGAAGCCCTCACCCTTCATGTTCTAATGTCTTTGGTGAGGGAAGGTACTCTGCAGACTACCAAAGGAGAACTGTGGACACCAACCTTTGACCTACAGTCTTGTCCTGCTTGTAAGGAATGCTGGGGCAACGGTGGCACAGAACTTGTGGGAGTGGCCAACTAATGTCTGATTTGACTTAAAGCCCACTGCAGGAAAGGGAATTTATGTCCAGTACCACTTGGGTAACCAAGAACCAGAGACTAGACAGCCCAGAGACCTAGGATCAAATACTACTGTTCTTAAAAAAGAAAAGTATCAATAACATGACTCTTAACGGCATTGTGTTATACTTACAGATTAGTGTCTTATTCAGTCATCATAAGAGAGGCTTCCTCCTACAGCAGATGGGAACAGGTGCAGAGACCCACAGCCAGAAACTACGTGGAGAAAGAGGCAAAGTGGGATGTCTTCATCAAGTCTCTCCCCTCAGGGCTCAGGGAACCCCACAGAAGAGGAGATGGAGGACAGCAGGAAAACAGAGCCCTCTGAATCATCTAAGCAAGGCAGACATGAACTCACAAAGACTGAAGGAACAAGCACAGGACCTATAGGGGTCTGCACCAGGAGGAGCACAGGACCTATAGGGGTCTGCACCAGGAGGAGCACAGGACCTATAGGGGTCTGCACCAGGTCCCCCCTCTCTCTATATATATAATATGCATGTGTAGATATATAGATTACATATATGTACATACATATACATAACATATAAAATAGTTATTAGCTTAGTATTTTTAGGGGACTCCTGAGTGTGAGAAAAAGTGGGTCTCTGATTCTTGTGTCTGCTTTTGGGACTCTTTTCCTCCTATTGGATTGCCTTATTCACCTTCACTGTGATGATTTTTGTTTTATCTTATTGTATTTTATTTGGTCATGTTTGGTTGTTATCTCTTAGAAGTAGTTCTTTTCTAATGAGAGACAGAAGGGGAGTGGATCTGGAGGGCAGGGGAGGTGAGGAGGAGCTGGGAGGAGAAACTACCGTCAGGATATGTTGTATGAAAAATAATCTATTTTAATAAAAAGGAAAATAATAATAATAATAATATAATAAAATAATAAACCGTATGCTGTCTTGTGCTTCCAGCACCTTTTGATATGACACCATCTACTTAGTTCCAGCTACTGCCTCCTTCCTATCTGGTATCTTTTAACCCTAAACGCTCTCTCCCTGCTCTCACTTACAGGCTCTGCATTCTCTACAGCTGTGTTTTTTCCCTTCTGGTTTGTTCTTGTCACTCGTCCTCTGGGAACCTTACACCAAATTGCCAGAAATAACCCTGATGGCGCTTAGTAGAAAACGGAGTAGGCTTCATGCACGTGCAGAGCATTCCAAGGATGCCTGTCCTGACACAGGGTCACTAGATTTTAGTCTAGGGCTGGATGGGCCAATCAACCTTCCTAAACACTTGGGATGTATTAGGACAAAAAGTCCAAGTAGGCAGGAATAGTCACTGGATCCATGAAACCCAAATTTTCCCCCAAAACGCAAACAAGCCAAATAAAAGCCACCATGGGGGGAAAGGATAAGGAATAAAAAGGAACAAAGGGCTGAAGAAAGAGGCCCAACTTCTGAGTGATCATGGTGGATTCGGGTCAAAGCTCAAAATACTAAAACTGTTTCTAATGTTCCACTAAGTGGCAGCCCCTTAGTGCTTCTGACAAGTGATTTAGAGCACAGTGCTGGGCTCCTGAGGGGCCCGTGGTTGCCATGTATGATGGTTCAATCCAGAGAGCTGGGGGTTAGTTACAGTCAGGAAGGTGGCGGTGGTGCAGAGGTCAGCCGGGCAGGGAGGAGGCCATTCGTCAGCCTGACATTTGAGCATGCCTGGATAGTGCACAGACAAGAGCCAGCTGGTTGCTTTGCTTGCAACCCCAGCTTAGGAAGGCGCTTGTACAGAAACACAAAGGTGAAAACAGATGCATTTCCATAGGCAAAAGCAGAGATTTCTCTCCATTGCTGAGGTAAGCATTTTGTTCTCATTTTTTAAAAATAATGAAGGAAAAAAATCCTATTTTCCTCTAATTTGGGTTGTTTTTTTGCACACATACCTCAGCATTGATGCCTGGTACAATTGGCCATGTCCATTTTTAGCCTGAATATTTGATAGTTTCTGGTTGCTTCTGGTAGGAAAAAGAGTGGGGTACAGATCCCTTCCTTATGGCACCTTCTTCACTTTCTTGTGTCACTCACATCAACTTTAGAGCACTCCTGGCTGCCAGGAGACATGCTGCTGCCTCATGCTGTCCTGTCAATGCTGTTCCAAATGCCTGCTTGCTTAAACAAACAGCACCCATCCTCTGGAGCACCTCTCAAAATCCCGACTCCTCTATGAGGTCTGCATTCTAAGGAACACCCTCTCCTACACCCCACTGCCCCTGAACACCGTCTCCATAATGGTAACAGAGACCTGAAGGGCCATATTTTCATCTGTCGCTGGCACCTAGCAGAGGAAGTTACCCAAATGTATGCTGGCCATTCATAAGCACTCATTAAAATTTGGGGCTGGAGAGAACCCTGAGCTGTTCTTCTAAAGGACCCAGGTTCAATTCCCAGTATATACATGGCAGCTCACAAGTAACTACACTTCTAGGGGATCCAACACCATCATACAGACAGGGAAAACACCAATGCACATAAAATAAAATAATCATTTAAAAAATTATGTGTATAACAACACACACATACACACATCATCATCATCACCACTACCACCATCACCACCATCATCATCATGACCAACACTTAAAGCTCTAGGTTGTAACTTTTAGTTACAAAGTTTCTGAACCAGATCAGCATAAATGCAATAAAATGAACTGACCTTTAGCTCAGAATTATGTTTTGAAACTCAGAAATGGATTTCAGTACTTTCAAGCCTCATGTGTATTCACATCAGCTTTCAACTTGGGCAGTGATACATCTTGGCACAGGAGAATGCAGGAGATCACTGTGAGTGATGTTGAAAGAGAGGGGCAGAGGGCCTCCTGCCCAGGGACCCGCCTTGCCCTTGCCAGTTAGTTCCTTGCTCTGCCAGGTAGCTGTGTGCATCTTATGGAATGCCATAGATATTGGCATAAGAAGTGGAGTCTTTTACAAGTTTCAAAGCCAGCAGAAAAACCCTAGGTGAGTGCATGAAGGACTCACTTGCACAGCAGGTACAGGAGAGGAGAGAGGAGTATTCATTTCTGTTTTGCTGAGGTGTAATTTCCAAACCTTGACTTCCAGTGAGCCTGGAGTAAAGTGGATGAGAGGAGAGAGATATGAAAATGCCAAGTGTTTTGTGCCTTGTTCACTCCATATTGAGCTGAAACTTTTTACCTTCGTCCAGGAAAACAATTATTCAATTTACAAATGCCAAGAACTCATTATTCAGAGGAATTAGACAAACATGTAGGTCTGTGATTGCCCGGAAACTGAACAACAGTCCTTCTACGTATGGAACAGATATCTAGGAACCTAGTGTCACCTGTGAAATACCCAGGATCACGTTAGAGTAATGTTTTGATTACCACAGACCATGGACCCTGTGGCTGAGGCTGGCACTACAGATGACCAGAAGATCTGGTCACCAGGTAAAAATACTGTTTATAGTGCAAAAATGTATCTTTAAGTGATAAAAGCTGGCTTTGCCTCTCCTATGTTAGTGATACTTGCCCCTTTCTCCACTTCCCGTGCACAAGACAAGAGCACAGGACCAACTGGCCTTGTGTGTGTGGTCTGACCTGCTACTTTATATAGTAAATTGTTCCAAGGCAAGGCAACTGTATTCTAAGTGTTCTGCATTTCATCACAGTGAGAAAGTTTCCCAAACCTAGCAAATGTAAGGCATGCAGATGAAAGATTTGAAAAGAAGGGAATGCTGGAACTCCGAAGTAACCCTAGCATAACGAGATCCAACAGGAATGAAGCCCTTTCCTACATAAACAATACGACATGGTAGAGAGACTGTGGCTCCAGTTTCCAACCCAAAACTTCATTCATCTTCTTTGAGTGCCTATCTCTTCCCTTGTGATGCAGGTACCACTACAAGCCTATGATAATGTTATTAGATAGGTTAGACAGATTCACTCAAGGGGCATGTGTTGGCCCAGTGGACAAGAGTTCGCTCTCTTTTTCCTTTTAAGTGCAGATCCTTTAGTGGAGAGGGTGACTGCACTGAGGGTGATCTGTCCCTTAGTTCTGTTTCATGACGGCAGTCCTCACACACAGATGCTGCAGTTATAACCTGCCATGTGGGAATGCCTGTCTAGTTCTGAAGTCAGGATCGGGAGGATCCTTGTGGGAGCACTTAGCCTGACCTTTCACTACTACTAAGGGTTAATTTTTAAATAAACACGTAGCTGCTGTAATATACGGTGGGGCGATACTCAAGAGCAGTGTCAGTGAGAAAGGAGCCATAGGACAGCCAGTGTGAGATAGAGAATGCGTGCTTGATCTATGTGTGCACCTATGTGACCTAGGTGCAGTGCCTCACACCTGACAGGCTGAGAGTCAGGAAGACTGTCCACACCATGGACCATGTTGCTGGCCAGGGCTTGAAAGAGTGAGATCCTGTCAAAACAAAAACAAAAACCAAACAACAAGACAAGACAAAACAAAAAACCAACCACACAAAAAGCTTGAGATGGTCATGAGTTCACCATCAGTCTTGGCTAAACAGTTCCCACTCCAGCCTGGGCTACATGAAACACTGTGTCAAAGCCACCAAGAACCTCGATAAAAGACAAACTTGAAAACCTGAGCTCAGCTATCCCAGCTGTAGAACTGAAGTTGTACTATAGTCCATGTTAAAGAAGGTCAAGACTAAAGCTAAAACCCAAAAGACGTAACAATTTGAGCTGTTGGGGAGATGCACTAGCTTGCCTTCATTGCTACCATCACTTCACCTCCAAACGCCACACCCAGTTCCACACGTGCAGCACCCAACCTTTGTGGCTGGAGAGGAGTGCACACACTGCTTGTTAAGCCCTAGCTACGCGTGATACACGTAAGATACTCTTTCTTGCATGTTTCCTTCTTCCATGTTGTGAGGCTCTGGCCATGCTCCTGGGAAAGGAAGATTGGGTCGCTGGGCTTGTATCTGAAACACAAGCTTGAAGGAGTTTGGAAAGAAAGAGGAAGAAGGTTCTTTAAACATGGGCAGCCAAGAGAGCAAGGGGTCTGATATCTGCCACAGGGATAACTGACGAAGGTCTTAGAGGCATGCAGCTGCTTCCCTAAAATTACTTACAGGACTATTTGTGTATATAAAAGTGTTTTCTTTTGCTTCTTAGGACACAGGGTCTTGCTGTTGCTTAGGCTGACCTCAAACTTGATCCTCCTGCCTCCATCTCTGAAGTGTGAGGAGTACACGCAGGTGCCACCGTACCTGGTGAGAAAGTTGTTTTATCTTCTTTTTTT
>OU015744.1:72761411-72772835 GCA_907169655.1 Acomys percivali
GATTGCTGGGAACTTCTTATGGATTTAGTTAACTCTGATCACCTTAAAAGCCAAACCTAGAAACTCAGATTTCTTAAGACTCTCTCATCTTTCTTAGAAAAAGATGGAATTCGTCAGGTGGCACCTGTTGATAGTGGAGATGCAGCACCATGGAAAATGTCCTGGGCAGGCTCATGAGCAGCGGCTAGCTGGGAGATGGTCAGCCTTCAAGGTGCCTGACTTAGTTAGCAAAGGGCCTGCCCCCACTGCAGAACTTATTTATTTATTTTTAAGATTTATTTATTATTTATACAGTGTTCTGCCTGGATGTACATCTGCACACTATTATGTGGTTGCTGGGAATTGAACTCAGGACCTTTGGAAGAGCAAGCAGTATTCTTACCCTCTGAGCCACCTCTCCAGCCCCACAGAACTATTTTTTTTTTTTATAAGATCATCATGCAGGGACATGGGGTGAAAGAATAGAAAGTGATCACTGAATCCTGCAAGTTTTACCAGGGAAGCCGCACTGGCCGGGGATTCAGAAGGAGGCCAGGCAGGGGTGCAGGCACTAGGCTTAGGGCCCGAGAGTTGCCCTTGACTCTGATTCCAGGCGTCTTCCTTCCTTACCCTGTGGGTTTAATGGCTACTAATAGGCTAATTACCAAATTTGCAGAGCAAAGGGAGAGATTTTAACTCAGGAAAACAAATCCATAATAAATCTTACCAGTTGGATAAACATGTTGGGCTAGGCCACAGGGGGGGAAAAACAAACAAGAAAACAGAAATGCCTGTTCCCTCTGCAGCACTGTTCAGTTCACTACAAAAATTCAAAACAAAGCAGTAAAGGTGCGGGGGTGGGGATCCCAGAAAATGGCTGTGTTGTGGTGGCTCCTCAGGAGACTACCTTGTGATTTAAGAGACACTCTGAAGGAGACTCCTGTTGTTTATATGGTTGTCTGAGTTAATTATCCCATACTTTCTAGGTGAAGGGAATGGTATTCTGTGTATTTAAGTCAGATACTTGAGTCTGACTCTGTCCCTTGACAGTCATACGAAAATACATAGTGTTGTCCTTTGGGGCATTATAAGCTACCATCACATTAAAAAATAGTATCGCCTTCTTTATAGGCAGAAGGTAGTAATAAGCCTTTATTTCTAGAGCACTTTAATTAGACACAACTAATGGCTTAACATGGCATTTTTATAAGATAGGAAAAAAAAAGAAATCTTAATGGCTGTTTCCTGCTTCATGATATATCTGTCTTGAATATGAAATTTTCCCTACAGAAGGAAATAGGGCTTTAAGAAGATTAAGGGCCACCACTGGAAAACAGCAGGAAACAGCTATTGCTGCTATAACACAGAGGGCCATCAGACTAGAGGGAGAAACAGTATATGTAACAGTGTCTCAGGAGGGTGGATGGGACTTTATTTGGAAAAAAAATTTCTTTCAGACAGTAAGGACCTCCCTTATAGTATTTTCCATATGTCCTTCAAAGTTGATCTTCTTTTATACAAAGTCAGTCTGAGTGAGTTGGAGATAGAGGCTGAGGAGAGAAAGAACTAAGAAAATCAGACGTGGGAGAAAGTCAGGATTTGGCTTTGAGGAACGAGGCTCATACAAAAGTGTGTGATCTATAAGACCCGGCAGTGCAAGCTTCCCTGAAGCTGCCTCTTCCAAAACCTTGCTCTAGAGCAGTGGTTCTCAACCTTCCTAGTGCTGTAGCCCTTTAACATGTGTTCCTCATGTTGTGGTACAGAACCATAAAATTATTTTTACTGCTACTCCATAACTGCAATTTCACTACTGTTCTAAGACCGACCTTTGTGAAAGGGTTGTTCAACCCTCAAAGGGGGTCATAACCTATGGATTGAGAACCACTGTTCCAGACTTAAGACAAGGTGTGTACCATTACTGAGGGCCAAAGGTGCTAGTCACCTAAGTAAATACAGGCATAAGGGGCTGACCAGAAGACTAAAATACTGCCACAGCCATTTTAGAAGCCCAGAATGGGACTGGTACATGGCATCACTACTCACAAAGCTGCAGGTAGACCAGCATCATCTGTGGTCCCTAGATAGACTCTTGTTGGATATACAAGCTCAGGCCCCTCCTCAGACCTGCCGCTTCTAT
Source organism: Acomys percivali (assembly GCA_907169655.1). NCBI lineage: Eukaryota > Metazoa > Chordata > Mammalia > Rodentia > Muridae > Acomys > Acomys percivali. The sequence continues at coordinate 72,763,528 of OU015744.1, forward strand.
CTCCACCTTAGCCAGACCCACTTCTGAAAGCTGAAGAGCAGTGAGGACAAGAGGCATTTGAGTCTCTGACCCCTCATTTGTTAAATACAAAGTTGAGGCTCAGAGAAGTCATACAGTGTGTAAGAGCTACATCCAGAGGATGTGCTTCTGGCAAAAACATGTCATAGAAAAGCAGTAGACATGAGAACCAAGGAAACTAAGTTTAGATCCTCTCTCCATTTCCTGAGTTGTGGAAATAAGGATGTTTATGTCACTGATAGTATAATTGTGACATTTCAACAGGGATGTAAAGTGCCAGGGGGAAAAGTGCCCCAAACTTTAATCTCTCACATTTTTATCCATTCCATCTGGTACCTTTTAGGCACATATAGGTTCTAGAGGGGCCATGTACACACCTGATGGAGCTGGAAGGGTGAGGTAATTAGCTGGCCCAAGACTGAGGGACTGTATCCACTGAAGGCCGGGGCAGCCCACATGGCTGCCCCGGGTTCTCTAGGTCTGTGTCTGTGCTTCATATGGATTCCTAGATGTTTTCGGTCCTGTTTGCTCATGCTGACACACTCATTCCTGGCAGGTTAACTGGTAGACTCGTCAGCTTAGCTGCCTTTTATTGTCAAAAAATTTCAGCACCTTAAGCAACCTTAATTATTTATTATTAGGGACTAAAGTATGCCCTACTTTCAAAACATTCCTCTTGCATCAGGGCAAGAAACAGAAGCGTTCACTGAGGCTGACCACACAGCAGTAACTGAAGGAGTGACTTCCTAAAGCAGTAACTTTTAGCTGAGGATGCTTGTTTTTCTTTGTTTAGTCACCTCCTTTCCCCCTTCCTTCCTCTCTCCTCAAATATATCTTAGCAGCAAAGGTTCTTTTTTTTTTTTTTTTTTTTTTTTTTTTTAGGCCAGGGAATTTTTTTCTTGTTGGCTAAGTCTCACGATTAACCATCTACAATAAAATACTGTGATTTCCCATCGCCACTGCAGGGATATCACAGCTTCAATGCTGTGGACAGTACCATCCTTTAGAGCCTTCTTCGTATGCAAGATTTCAATATCTCATAGTGTTGTTGGCTGACAAACAACCATCTATGGCTCTTATTTTCACAGCTCTTAAAAAATATACCATAAGAAATTTCAGATCCTCTGTCAATAGAATTGAGAATCTGCCAAAAAATTTTTTTCTGAATGAAAAAAATCACTAAAACTTTCAGTGTAACTTTAGCCATCTTGCTGAATTACCAGAGTGGCTTTCCTCACCTCTGACAAAACTAATACCACTTAATGCAGGATCCTTTGCGTGGCATTCGTTTCTTGTTGAAAAAAAAAAGCCCATACATTATATTTTGATCATGTTTTCCCCTCCTCCAACTCTTCTCCAATCTTCCCACCTCCTTACCCACTCGACTTTATGTTCTTTATTCCTTTTCTTTCTCTTTAAAAATACAAAGAACACCTAGAGACTGTATTTGTCCTGGGTCTCATAATGTGCACGTCCCCTGGATGGGGAGGCCTAGTGGCACTCAGAGGAAGGATAGCAGGCTACCAAGAAGAGACTTGATACCCTATGAGCATATACAGGGGGAGGGGGTCCCCTTCAGTCACAGTCATAGGGGAGGGGAGTAAGGGGAAAATGGGAGGGAGGGAGGAATGGGAGGATACAAGGGATGGGATTACAATTGAGATGTAATATGGATAAATTAATAAAATATATTTTAAAATACAAAGAACAAGAAACATACACATAAACTCCCACAAAAACTCAAAAACAGAAGCCAAAATATACAAGCAAAAGTCAATAAGAAAAAAATTAAAGTACCTAAAGAAAGCAAAACGAGACAATAGTCTACAAAAATACCATTGGGCTCATTTTGTGTTAGCCAACTGCCCTTGCTGATTTTGAGGCGATGTTACTATGCAGCCTAGGCTAGTCTTGAACTCATGATCCCTCCACATCTGACTCCTGAGTGCTAGGATTACAAACAAATGTGTGTGCCACTACTGGTTTATGGCTTTACTTTTTTAAAAAAATTTTTTATTAACTTATTCATATTACATCTCAGTTGTTAGCCCATCCCTTGTATCCTCCCATTCCTACCTCCCTCCCGCTTCCCCCCCTACTCCCCTCCCCTATGTCTGTGACTGAGGGGGACCTCCTCCCCCTGTATATGCTCATAGGATATCGAGTCTCTTCTTGGTGACCTATTATCCTTCCTCTGAGTGCCATCAGGCATCCCCATCCAAAGGACATGGTCAAATATGGATCACCAGAGTTTGTGTGAAAGTCAGATCTCCTTCTCCACTTAACGGTGGAGAATGTCCTGTCCATCAGCTAGTCTGGGTAGGGGTTCGAAGTTTACTGCTTATATTTTCCTTGGCTGGTGCCATAGTTTGAGGAGGACCCCAGGGCCCAGACCCGCCTGTAGTTTTCCAGGACCCACTGGATCCTTCTATTTCCTCATTCTCCCAGGCTTCTCACACCTAAAGTCTCAATAGGATGTCCTCCCTTCTGACTCACTTTCCTGGTAGGTAAAGTTTTTCATAGGGACATACCCTTTGGACTAGTGTCTCGATATAAGTGAGTATATACCATTTAACTCTTTTTGCTTCTGTGTGAACTCACTCATTATGATAATTTCTAGTTCGATCCATTTGTCCACAAATTTCAGGATTTCCTTGTTTTTAATAGCTGAGTAGTATTCCATAGTGTAGATGTACCACAGTTTCTTTATCCATTCTTCTACTGAGGGACACTTAGGCTGTTTCCATGTTCTGGCTATTATGAATAAGGCAGCTATGAACATGGTTGAGCATATGTCCCTGTAGTGTGGTAGTGCATCTTCTGGGTATATTCCAAGGAATGGAATAGCTGGGTCTTGAGGAAGCCCTATTCCCATTTTTCTGAGAAAGCGCCAGATAGATTTCCAAAGTGGTTGTACTAGTTTGCATTCCCACCAGCAATGAAGGAGTGTTCCTCTTTCTCCACATTCTCGCCAGCATGTGCTGTCACTTGAGTTTTTTATCTTAGCCATTCTGATGTGTGTAAGATGGAATCTCAGTGTCGTTTTGATTTGCATTTCTCTGACAAATGTGTGTACCACTACTGGTTTCTGGCTTTACTTCTTATCCTACCAAAAAAGACTCAGTTCAGCCAAAATTCCCTAACATTACATATCTAGAGAAAAAAAAAAAAAAGATTTAACCCACAGGAAACACAAATGTCCCAGACAATATTTTCAACTGGCTAGTCAGACACATGTCTTTTTCTTTCTTTCTTTTTTCTCCTTTTTATCGAACATGGATTCTTTCCCCATACAATATAATCTGAATGTAGTTCCTCTCACTTCTACTCCTCCCAGTTTCTTCCCACGTCCTCTCTCACCCAGATCCACTCCCTTTCTGTCTCTCCCTAGAAAAGAACAGGCTTCCAGGAGAAAACAAAACATAACAAAGAAATATGTTAAGGCAAAATGAAAACCATTCTATTGAAGTTGGACAAGCCAAGCCAACAGAAAGATAAGAGTCCCAAGAGAAGGTGTAAGAGTCAGAGACCCACTCACTCTCTCATTCAGGAGTCCCATAAAAGTACTAAACCAAAAGCTATAATATATACACAGAGGACTAGACCTGTGTAGTTCCTGTGATTGCTGCTTTAGTCTCTGGGAGTTCTTATGAACTTTGCTCGTTATTTAGAGGGTCTTGTGCTCCTGGTGTCCTCCACGCCCTCTGTCTCTCCACTCCTGCCTCCTTTTTTTTGCGAAGTTCTCTGAGGGGAGGGATTTGATGGAAACATCTTGTTTAGAGCTGTGTGTGCCCAAGGCTCTCTCTCTCTCAGCTCAAGTCTGGCTCTGACCCTGTCTTTTTACCTCATTCGTTCCTACCTTCTAGTGAAGGGATGACTAATGAGCTGTAAAAAATGGTCCCAACAGAACAGCAGGAAGGATGAGGAAGAAAAGGAACTTGGTGACAGGCCATGTACATAACCGGCCCTTTAAAAAGGAATAAAATCAAGCTTAAATAATAATTCTGATGTCCATCAAGAGTCCCCGCTATTTCAATGACAAGGCACAGTGCACTGCTTTATTACAGTCAAGCACTACCTCTCCTTAAAGAGCAGCCTTCAGAGTTGAGCTGCACTAGTGTTCCCTTCACAATAGCCTGCATAATCTGCCTAACTGCAAGGGTTCCTTTGGCCATCAGTCTTAATTAGCATGGCACCATCCTTACTACACATGCTTACATAGTTTGTCAGTAACAGCTGACATTCGGTTCTTTATGAAGAGATCTGTTCACATGTTTGTTCACGCAGGGGTCTCCCACACATGCCAACCAACTACTGAAGTTTCTACACCCCAGTACTGGTCTAAAGTAGTTCCGACCTGTAATAGTTCCTACCTGAGATACACCGAAAGCTGGTGTGTCTCAGAAATGGTTAACCGGGGCTAATGCTGCAGAAATGACAAGATGCCAGCTTGTGGTGTGCCCACCTAATTAATGTGACAGTTAAGGAAGCCTCTACCACACAATTGTCACAATGTGCTTAAATTCTCAGCTACTATCTCTCTTTTTCAGGGCAGGGAACAGCTGACAGAGTACATATCTATCCTCCCCTGCCAGGGTCAGCTTAGTGACATTTTCAACACAGAAAAGTGTTTATCTCTGTAGTCTGGTGTCCACCTTTACACTATTCTTCACCTCCTGAACTAACTCCCCTGTTCCCAAGGGGGCTTATGTTCCTGCTAGCTAACTAGAGCTCTCCACATTATACTCATGTTTATACTCTTGCTCTTGGTCCAAGTCACCTCTTTAAACAACACCCCCACCCAGAGTATCTAAGCCAGGAGAGAAAGTGAAACAACCTGGTTGCATTAGTCACAATTCATCTGGAAGGTGCCATCACTCAGCACAAGTTTCCCAGGGGTCTGGACAACTAAGAAGGCGAGCTTATGGGTATCGTGGGGTTTATAATGGGTGGAATCTGAGCCAGTGTAACTTTGCTAAAGAAGTTATTTCAGGCAGGTCAGAAAAGAATGTGTGATTTTCAGGCAGAATTAAAGGAATGTTGGGAAAGCCCCCTATATCTGCTAGATTTACATCCAAAGGTCAACCGACCAAAGACTGAAAATATTTGAAAAAAATGCATCTGTCTTAAACATATCCAGACTTTCCCTGTCATTATTTTCTACACAATAAAAAGTCATATTGTTAACTTGTAATAGATATTATAAGCTCTCTAGAGATAATTTAAAATATACAGGGATATGTGGAGATTTTCTGCAAAAGGTATGCTATTTTATATGAGGAATTTGAAAACTGGAACAATCACAGATTTGGGGCCCTGTGAGGGGTCTTGAAAACTCTTATGAATATGGAAGCTCTCTCTCTCTGTCTCTGTCTCTGTCTCTGTCTCTGTCTCTGTCTCTCTCTCTCATGAAATAGAATACTATGAAGAATTTTTAAGAGGGCTATATGGAAACTCCAGGTACTGTAATAACATCCCACTTATAACTCCAAAAAGTGATACCTGATCTTCTTCCACTAACTTAGAAAACCCCCTTCCACATCTCCCACCCCCTGAGAATCAGGCCCAACCAATGACACCTATGGATTGAAAGCTGAGGAGGCGTGCTAGACAGGCAGTAAAATAAATAACACTTCTGAGAAGGCCCACAAACATGGACATTTAACCCACAGCCAAAGTATATTCCTGGATCTCCTCTCACAGATGCCAATCCTGAAACTTCATCTATAACTTTCGAATGACTGGACTTTGTTCTCATTTCTGTTCCAATCTAGGGTCCCAAGTTAAGATCTTTCTGAGATGTAAAAAAAAAAAAAAAATTAAAAATCATGTCAGAAATTATGCTAATTATCTGAAAATTCAAGAAAGTCTTTTCCTCAGCGGGGGCGCTACTACAACCTGCTGCCGCATGGCTGGTTGCCTGGGCCGTGCCTGGGTAGCACGGGCCTGGGCCTCTCCTCCTCTGAAAAAGAGGCACAATGCTGAACTTGAGTTAATTTCTTTCAAAGCAGAAATTAATCTTTGGGACTGAGGTTTATTTAAAAAAAGAAAAAGATGTTCCATTATCCATGTCAGTGCACAATGATCATTCAGCAAACAAATAACAGTAAAAGTAAGTGACTCCCTTTTTTGACTGCCTTTCTCACAGATACAATAGCAGGTCGGTCACAGAAGGCACTGGGGCAGAAGGCACTGGTAGGCAACATCCCTGAGGCAACAAAGGCTGTCTGTCAGGAAGCACCCACGTAGGGCTGTGGGGAGCTGTGTGTCCTGTGAAAATAGCCCTGCTCATTTTACTTTGGCTTTGTTTAAAGACAAGATCTCACTCACTAAGCTGCTCCACCTTCCTGCCTCAGCTTCCCAAGTAGCTGGTACCACTTCTTTAATGAAGATGCAATGTATATTTTTTTAATTTTTAATTTTTTAAATGAGTTACTTATGTGCTGCAGGGTGCACATATGTAATCCCAGCACTCAGGGAGGCAGAGGCAGGCAGATCTCTGTGAGTTTGAGGCCAGCCTGGTCTACAAAGTGAGTCCAGGACAGCTAAGGCAGCAGAGAAACTCTGTCTTGAAAAACAAAACAAAACAAACAAATGAAAATAGTTACTTATGTGTAAGAGCTCTTGCCTGCGTCTGTTTATGTGTACCATACATGTTCCTGGTGCTCGTGGAGGTCAAAAGAGAACACTGACTGGATCCCTTGGAACTGGAGTTACAGACAGTTGGGAGCTGAATGCAGGTCCTCCGGAAGAGCAACAAGTGCTCTTAACAGCTGAGCCATCTCTCCAGCCCATAATATTGCCTACTGTATGGAACACTTTGGATCCTCTTCTCAGGTATAAATTGGGGGGTGGAATGTACCATACTGAGTACCAGGAGGGCTCCCTAGTGACATGTACTTTATTGACTGAAAGAAGCATCCTGTCTTTGGGGACATTTACAATTCCGCATGTTGTGAAGTCAGAGGCTTCCACCAATTTCCCACCAGGTCAAAGTAAGGATACACAGGTTTTCAATCTTTCCAAGTTTAATGAAAATGTAGGTGAGAGATAGCCATTCTCTTCTAAGTCAACTACAGGGAGCCTCCCCTTGCTACAATGCTCAGAGTTTCCCAACAGCCTGGCAGCTTCTCACCATGTTTGTAAAGACTTTCAAAAATCACAGTCTCTGTACAGGGCTGCACTACAATCAACATGTGACAATCCTAGGCTTTCAGTATCCATGACAACTAGCTCAAGTTACAGTTTTTCATCTGCATGACATAGTGGTATGCCAGTGAGATAGCTCAGAGGGCGGGACTGCTGGCTGTGCAAGCCTGACTACTAGAGTTCAGCTCCCAGAATCCACAGTGGACGGAACCAGCACTCAAAAGTTGTCCTCTTACCTCAACATACAACTACACACTGATGCCTGAGGCATGTATGTGCAATACACACACACACACACACACACACACACACACACACACACCAGATGAGAATGACCAGAGTGTAGTTTATAAACTGTAATATTATATAACATGAGATGATATACAGGACCTGTTGCTTGGGCCTGGCTAAGCATACTCATCTTTTCTGTGGTGGCCATAGATTTTTTAAAATCAAAATGAAGGAAAATACTGCAGTACAAATATACACATCAGTGTGATGCATCTACGTTCCTACTCACACAATGCTTTACCTCATAGAAAAAGGAACAAATTTCAAAGCATAATCAGCTCATTGCTTTCTTTTTTAAAATAATTGAGGGCTTTTGTGTGCCCACTTTCAGTTTATAGTTCACAGCCAGACACAGACTAGTAAGTCAGTTTTCAGTGACAGCCGAGCCCTGATGCCAAGCCAGTCTGCACTCAGCCTAGGGGCTGCATTGTTGGTTCAACTTGATCAATTACTTCCCTTCCAAGATTAAACATCTTTGGAAAATATACTCTGTTACATAACTCAAGGTTCAAACTCCTTTGTTCCCGTGATCTCTGCCAATAAGAAGAGGGTTCCAGTTCAGTTCCTGCTAATACATTTTAAGAGTCCTGCTGTGAGAATCAGCATTCATGGATGATTGCCTAAAAGAGGGGAAGGACATCTATTCTTCTCTGTACCCTCGGTTGTGTCCCTCCATCGAGCCAAACCAGCCCCAAGCAGCAGGCGTAGGCTGAACTGCTCTGGCTTGAGCAGAGATGTTTTTACTGAATTACACTCTGGCAGAGTGCCATTGGCTTGCACGGAGGGACATTACAGGGAACAGTCCTATAAAAACTGCTAGTGTGGGGATCCTGCTGAAGACATTTCCACTGTATCCCAGATGGAGACTTTGATGAAAGCCAGGAGAAATCTCCCTTGACTCTTCCTTCCAGAAGAAGCCTGCTTCCTTGGAGCAACTGGCTTTCATCATGTAAGCAGAGTGAACTTCCTATTTCCCTTTTGGTTTTGGGGTCCAGGAAACTCAGGATCTAATTTTCCTCTCACTTCTAACAACTGTATATACACATCATATATATTCATATATATATGTATATTCATAGTTTTCCATTATTTTTCATCTCTTTTGTTTCATACACTTCAAATGTTTTTTTTAAACTGTCATTGTATATACTTAAGGTATAAACACACAAATTTCTTCATGTAGTGTATTTTCTATAAGTTCCCTGGGTTCTTTTAAAAACATATTTATATATTTAATTGCTGATCTTAAGAGAACTCTTGCAAATCTGCCAGTTTCCTCTTCCAGCCCTGTCTTTCTCTCATGGACCTGTGATCCTATTATAGTGACCCCCACAATTCCTAGACACACCAGAAGGATGCAGCATATACTTTGATGCTGTTTTTGTCTCTCCATGAAATATTCTCTGCCTGGACTATTGCTTACCTATCTTCTTAAAGCCAAGAAAAATTATGGCAGAATTCAATGCCTAAGTCATAGTCTCACTTTGTATCTGTACTACTGGTGTTACATAACACTGCATGCTACATGCATGCCTGTGTGCTAGTCTACAGACTACATGCACAGCTGCATCCCCATGTACCCTTGTGTCATAGACTATAGATTACACACATGCCTATTATATGGACTACATGCACACCTATGTCCTAGTCTACAGACTACATGTACACCTGTGTCCTTGTCTATAGATTACATGTACACCTGTGTACTGGTTTATAGACTACATATATAGCTGTGTCCTAGTCTATAGACTACATGTACACCTGTGTCCTCATCTATAGACTATATATGCACCTGTGTCCTAGTCTATAGACTACATGTACACCTGTGTCCTAGTCTGTAGACTACATGT
>OU015744.1:72775329-72793200 GCA_907169655.1 Acomys percivali
CTGCTGGGTCCCTGCAGGGTCCTCCCATCCTGCTGGGTTCCTGCAGGAGCCTGATGTGCCTGACGGCTAGAGTGCTGGTCCTTCTTTTTGTGTATGCATCACTTTGCACATATATATTTTTTGTTGTTCAAAGTTGCAGCATTATTACAGATGTGTACCTTTTAATGAATACTACTAAAAAAATAAAAGAAATAAAGATATAAAATCAGATACTTTTGGCACAGCTACACTGAAAAAGCATTGGCATTATTTTTTTTAAAACTTCAAGCACCTTAAAACTAGAATAAGAAAAATAACACTAACAAAAAAACTCAAGGTAGACAGTTCCAGAGGAATGAGGACCCGAAGTTGATCTCTGGCTTTTCTCTCTCTTTTTTTTTTAAAGATCTATTTATTTATTTATTATGTGTGCAGTGCTCTATCTGCATGTCTACACACCAGAAAAGGGCATCAGATTACATTATAAATGGTTGTGAGCCACCATATGGTTGCTGGGAATTGAACTCAGGGCCTCTGGAAAAGCAGCGAGTGCTCTTCACCACTGAGCCATCTCTCCAGCCCCATCTGACTTCTATTCATAAAAACAAACAAGGAGAGCAACTGCAGAGGACGTTCAAAGAGCCACCAGAGCTCTCGGCATTAGATTCTCAATCATTTGTGGTTTTTGTTTCAGTGTTTGATTTTCCTTGAAATGTCACAGCAAAATGGATGGGACTGTCCCTGTTTCAGCAGGAAGACAAAACTCAGCTCTTCCCACTTCCAAATGGATGAGCTGTGGCCTAGTCCGTCACCTTGACTTGCCAAAGGCCACAGTGACTTGGTAGCACAATTAAAGCACAATTCCCAGGCCATCCATCTATCTTCCCCCAGAGCCATGACAATGCATCTTGGTAATCACCAGATAAAATATACTACGGATAATGGGAAACTTCTGGAATAAACCAGTCTACTGGTTTCCATTTGGTCTTACAACTCAGATTTAAACAAACAAACAAAAAACAAAACAAATAGACATGCCTCATACTAAAGGCCTAATTGATTCCCCAAAGGTCCAAGTAGGTGAGTCATGGGTACAGGGACAGAGGTACCAAGCTTGCAAAGAAAACCTCCATCTTCAAGCTTGACATCTGGTATTTGCTCTGCCCAACATGGTGGAAGAGCCTAACTTCCCTTTGTCCTGTGCCTAGAACAATCTTGAAGCCAGACCTCAGGCTCTGTTGAGGAAGATATGTATATGCGTGCATGAGTGTGTTTGTGTGTGTGTGTGTGTGTGTGTGTGTGTGTGTGTATGTGTGTAACTTAGCAACAGGTACCTATGTGCATCAGCAAATAGGCATTCAGATTTTTTGTCTATGGCTGGCTGGTTAGTACTTGGATGAGAGAAATTCATATTTTTGTAGTTGGCTGGGGAGGGCACAAAGCCCTCTCAACAGTTCACTAGTTGGGACTGTCACAAGGAAGGCAAAAGTGTCAGTGTCCTGTAGTTTTAGTTCTGAAAACTGGGCCTGAGCATTTGTTGGTTTGTTGTTGTTGTTGTTGTTTACCAATCCAAGTATATCTGTGGTCTCCAAACATGCTCAACACAAGGAGACAGTGTACCAGGCTCAACCACTGGCGAGTACACAATGTTCTTGGGTTTATGATTGCGTTTTTTAAACAGTAAGAAACATAGATAATAATCCTTCCCAGAAAAATGTGAGGTTAAAAGTTTAATCTGAGTTCACAGCACATGCATTCCAAAAGGGTACTGTACTTGGGGAAATTACTCACCTAGAGTTTATATAAAGTTGCGAGGTGATTAGAGTTGGCCGACAAATTGGAGCCAGAACACGTTTACATTTAAGGCTTAAAATGAGATTCCACTTATGAAAAGAAAGAAAGGAGGGAGGAAATCACCCGCCACCCAATGTTTCTTGTTAAAGGAGCAGGCCCCATTAAGTGTCAGCCCATCCTCTCAAAGCATGTGGAGGAAGCCAATCCCCCAGTTACCCCTCCCTCCTGCTCCTCCTGTCACTCTCGAAAAGCACATGTCACATCTGCTTGCTATCAGCATTTATCTCACAGCGTGAGTCTGACTCACTTGGAAAAGTCAAAGTACATGTTTATTCCCACTGAGGAACCAGCCATTGCTATGCAGTTTACAGGCCCTCTGCACCCCGAAGCTCAAGGCGTGGCTGCAGAGCTGCTGAGGGGGGCTCGTGGCAGCACGGCTGGATTGAATTCCTTTCCTATAGGCTTTGTAAAAGGAGAAAGCATCTCCTCACCCTCCAATGACTTCTTTTGTCACCTCCCACCCAATCAGAACCAACCCTCTCCTTACCTGGCACTGGGAAAATGAGAAAAGTCCAAAGCCCGTGTGTTTGGGAGGGGAAGGCAGTAAGTGTGGGATAAGAAACACAGGTTCAATGTCCTTTAGAAACAAATGGCATCTGGACAACTACTCAACAAGCCCTGGTTACACTACCAGGACAGCAAGCTCCTCTCTCCAAATCCCTGCAGTCTTAGGTATGGGTCTGACTTAACGTCCCTCCCCCACCCCCTTACTGGGCTTCTCTCCACAACCCATTGTGACTTTAAGTAGCTTCTCTGGCCACAGTGCTGATGTGACCTAGTGATCTAGATCACTGCTTCAACAGTGCAAGCTTATTAAGACCTAAACAGCTATGTTCTGGGTAGGGAGGGTAAAAGTCATCAATCACAACATTCTATTCTCTTTGTTTTGATTCAATTCTGCCTCAATTCACGACAAGTTCATGGTAGCCAAGGCCAGTTAAGTAGATGTCTGTGTGTGGATACGCCCTTCTGATATATCAGCCCATGGCATAGCCTTTCCACAGGGCAAATCAAACAGACAAATGAAGGCAGCCATTCACCACAGACCTTTTTTTCCCTGTTTCAGCAGGGCAGAAACACTAAGGTTTGCCTTCACTGGACAAGGCCACAGGTTCGGATCAAATGCCATTTTACATCTTGGTGCCCTCAGGATGAAGCACACAGAGAGCAGATGAGTGGCTAACTCCACATGGACTCTACTGCCACACTTGTCATGTAGGTGGCTCTCTAGTTAAGATTGCCTGTTCTGCAATTTCAGTTTACCACAGTCTGAAGTATTCCAGAAATAAATGTTTCAAATTATTTCTATTTTAAGCAGTGAAATAAAACACTGCATTGTCTACTTAGTTGTACCTACGGCTTGGTTGTCCCTTTGCTCTGTGTCCACATTGTATATGCTACCTACTCATTAGTCACTTAGTATGACCTCTGTTACTAGGTCATCTGTCATACCATGGTAGTGCTGTCCTCATTGTTTACTAACAGCCTCAAAGCACAAGAATAGAGACTGATGCATGTGGGTTTGTTTGTTTGTCTTTGTTACTTTGTCAACTTGGTAGAAGCTCAAGTCATCTGGAAAGAGGGAATCTCACAAGAGAAAATACATTCACAAGATTGACCTGTGGACAAGTCTGTGGGATGTTTTCTTGATTAATGATTGATGTGGGGTGGGCGGGCATTGCCACCCCAAGGAGGTGGGCCCTGAGTTGTACAAGAAAGCAACCTGAACAAACCACGGAGAGCAAGCAAGTAAGCAGCATTCTTCCATGTTCTGTTTAAGCTCCGGACTCCAGGTTTCTGCCTTGAGAGCCTTCCCTGACTTCCCTTCATGATGTATTGTAAGCTGTAAGGTGAAATAAACTGTTCTCCAAGTTGCTTTTGGTTGCAGTGTTTACCTGGGCAAGAGAAAGGAAACAACCAAGGACAGCTGGCATTCCAAATAACTAAAGCGAACTAACAAAGTGCCTCTTTTAAGTGAAGACATGAAAGTTTTATGGATGACTAACTGCACATTCCTAAATTCTTTATCTATTAACTTATAAATTAGCTGTATAGCCAATGCCAGTGCACAAGTATATTTTTGAGTGCAAATGATTAACTAATTTGAGATGTAAATTTTCATCCTTCTTTCCAAGTATAATTTTTTAAGTGTTCTAAAGGTTGAATTATTTTTGTTTTGCCAACTGTTCAACAAATTAAAAAATTGTTGTTTCTGTGTTATAATAGCTGGCACAGAGTTTGGGGAGGGATAGTGGATGTACCACCTGTGCCATTTTGTCTGCTTGATTTTCTAGGGCCTGCTACTTAGTGTCATGTTTAAATAATAGTTTGTTTGTTTCTTTCTTCCTTTCCTTCCTTTTCTTTTTTCTTCCTGAGGGTTGGTGTGAGGTAAATAGGGTCTCATTATGTGGCCCAGGCTGGCACAGTACTCACTATGTAGACTAATGATCCTCCTGCCTCTGCCTCCCACATACTGGGATCACAAGCATATGCCACCACACTGACTTCATAGAAGTTTTTTGAAGCGGCATGACTTTTTTTTTCTTTTTTGCTCAAGTTATGACCAAAACACACCTGGTCAGTTCATCTGACCAGACAGTATGCCCGGGAACTTTAAAAGTTGGAGATAAAAGAATGAAGATTTGTCCATTCAAAAAGCAGCAATACCATGCCACCTAGCCAGGAGGAAGCAGAATGTATTTGGAGGGTTTCAGGAAACAATAATGCCATAGTCAAGTATATATCCATATCTTTTCTACTTTGGAATTATTTTTGTGGTGGTAGGGTGACAGGGTCTCACTATGCAACGCTGGATGGTCTGAACTTTTTGTGTAGAGCAGGATGGCTTTGAACCCAGAGATCCACTTGTCTCTGCCTCCCAAATGCTGGGGTTAAAGTGTGTGCCACCACTATTCTGGACTTAGAAAAGTTTTCAAAAGGCCAATGTGGTAACTCAGCTTACCAGAGATGTTTACATACTGATTGTCAACATCCATGGACTTAAACGGCAGAAAAAGAAGGAAGTAATTAAAAGCTGGTCTATATGTCATAATTCAGATGCAAATCCCAACCTAAACACACGCAGACTCCTCTGATCTTATTACATATCTAATACAGCAGCAGAGGTCCAAAGCATTGTTGGGCCACCCAAGTACACCAGGCTACTCTGCCAGGAACTAACAGCAATGTTTAAAAAGCAAAACCAAGCAGAAGATAACACAAAAAGAGCCCAAACCTAAAGCTCTATCCAGAAAAGGCCCCGTCACTTCCAAGGCTGGGAAGGTTTTCTCCCATGTTGGTCTTGACTGCTATGCTGGACATAATGGATTGCCAGTCCAGAAGGCACAGATGCCACACGGCAGGCCTGCTGCATGAAGATCAGATAGGGTAATCTCTTTTCATCCCTTCCTGCTACACATGCTGTTCCACCTAGTGGGCATCACTGCCTGCCAAACCGGTCTAATGTGAGGCTATATTCTCATCATCTCATTCACTAACTTACAATTTGGCAAATATTTATTGACCTCCTTTGAAGTATCAGGCATTGGGAAATGGAACACACATGGTCTCCACCATTGCTTGAAGCTTTCTCTATCCAAGTCTCCCTGGGAGGTTGTTTGTAAGCGTTTTTTTAACTTGGGCTACAATATAGGTATTTGGAGGGAAGAACTGTGCTTTGTGGTATTAGCAGCTGTTAACATAGCAGGGCAGTTAACTTCAAGTCAATGTTGAACGCTTAGGGTAAATAGGTTCATGCTCCCCCTGACCATTAGCACAAGAGGGGGCCTAGGGACAGATGTGGGGTTAAGATTATTATGGGACACTTGGGGAATCTATTTCATCTGCTGTACAGTGCTTGGCAAAAGCCCAGCCTACGGCAGCCCTAGCATTTGGCTCAGTGTTCAGATTATCCTGGCGCAGAGGGTAGAGCCGGGTGTGGGTGGTAACTGGAGGCATTCAGAATATATAGTATATAAATGATTAATCCTTTTCTCTCCATCTGTCCCCAGTGCCTCTCAGCAAGAGAGAAACGAAGCCAGATGCCAGGGATTGACGGGTATATAGAAGAGTGAGGGGCTAGGTAATTCTGACATGGGTCCCTGGGGACTGTGTCACAAAGCATTAGTGTGCTCCAAAAAACAAAGCAAGACAGCCCAGTTGCTGCCGGTGGCATGGGCAGCAGTGCACAGGGCGAGCAGGCCCTTCTAAGTTCATGCACTATGAATAACCCACAACAGATACTTAATCATGTAAAAAACCTTAAGGGCAGCAAGGCCCAGGCTATGCAGGGGAAACGAGCACTTCTCTCTGGCATGGAAAGGCTGTTGTAGTTCACGTATCATTTCACTGTGCTTCACGAAGGTGATTTCAGCTTGAAATAGCACATTTCCTTTTTAAAATTAGGTTTCCTAAAGGGTTGTTGCACCCAGGTAGTTTCTAAGCCAGCGTACTACTTCAGCTATAGTGTTTGAACTTGGGGGACATACTTGGTGTGTTCCTGGAACCCTGCGATGCAGACTTGAATCTGGATGGATGCTTATGGCGGTGTTTTCTGTTTTAAGAAATAACAACTTAGCAGGGCATGGTGGCACATGGCTTTAATCCCAGCACTTGGGAAGCAGAGGCAGGCAGATCTCTGTGTATTCGAGGCCAGCCTGTCTACTAAGTGAGTCCAGGACAGCCAAGGCTACACAGAAAAACCCAGTCATGAAAAACCAAAAAAAAAAAAAAGAACAACTTGAGAGTATATTTTGGTTTTCCCTTTTATCTTTTTTAAAGTAGCCTAGCATCTTTTCTCTGGGTTTGGGGCAAGCAGCATCTAGAAACATGGTCCAGCTTCCTGAACAATGAACCATCTGTTCTTATTTTGTTAGGATGCATTTTTTTTTCCGTTTCCCTGGCTATCCTGGACTCACGTTGTAGACCAAGCTGTCCTCACAGAGATCCACCTCCTTCTGCCTCCCGAGTGCTGACAGTACAGCCACTGTGCCTAGTTTAGGATGCATTCTTTATCCCTACTGAAACAAGTCCAGAGTTATTAATGGACAATCTACTTTCCCCCAAGGTTGGGACTTATAGCACAATAACACCAGTCTCACCTATGCATATGTCATTGGTGGAATCTCATTACAGCATCAAAGTTAAGAGCCACAGCACACGTAGACTTTGTCATATGAATATCTCCTGATCAAGATCCACTTTTTTTTTTTTTTGAGACAGGGTTTCTCTGTGTAGCCCTGGCTGTCCTGGAACTCACTCTGTAGGCCAGGCTGGCCTCAAACTAAGAGATCTGCCTGCCTCTGTCTCCTGAGTGCCGGCATTAAAGGTGTGCGCCACCACTGCCTGGCTAAGATCCACGAACTCTTATTTAAGAACATCATACACTTATCTGTCCCCAGAGGAAACCTTCTTAGGATTTAGTTATCTAAAATTAATTATCTGTGAGTGTAATCCAAGACTTTTATTTGCATTATATTATCCAGTGCATAGTATTAGGGAAAGTATTGGGAAAGTCTCCAGAAGCACTGGCTTTAGACTTACCATCCACCCTCCTGGCCCTCAGAATTCTTGTTTCCAGAGTTGGATTACTAGCACTTACCACCTCTTAAGAGACACTGTAAGACATTTCTTAAGGGAATATGCTGAAAAGCTTATCTTGGGGTATGGCACCCATGAGCCATATTAAGCATGGCTTGCAGCACACTTCCATCTTTTTTTCTTTAGGTTGTAGGAACAGAAAAGCTAAAAATACAACTAGGTGAATTTCCACATGGAAATAAATAGATGATAGATAGATAGATAGATAGATAGATAGATAGATAGATAGATGAAGCTGAAAATTATTAAAATAGTATTAAAGTTATGTCTCCTTTACCTAGCCAAAGAGAAGAAATGACTTACGCAAAAGTAAGAGAAAAACTATCCTTCCTCAAAATTATCCTTTATAGGACTGAATGTAACAAGTCAATACTGTGTCCACAGCCAAGCTTGCCAGGTCATTAGGCAGCTTCTGAATCTCCAGTGGCCACAGCAACACAGATGGGGCTGTCTGTTTGTTCTCATGTACCAGAGTTATTAGAAAAGAGGTTGTGAAAGGTTTTCTTTGGCTGCTTTGGAACTGGACAAACGCCAACATCCAAGCCAAGGCATCTTTCTTTTTTCTCAAATGTATTCCTGGTTTGTTTAATTTAATTTTAAGGCAAAATTAAGATCACTAAAATCATCAGAAAATGAAGCATGAAATAGAACCCCGATGCTTTCATCTTCAAGCATGACACCATCAACATGCGAATGTGATCTAGTGATGAAAGAACAGTTACATGAACTTCCATGATGTCTTTTGATCCCTTGAAATCTGTTTATTCTCTTCAACTGAACCAGTTCCTGTGGCTTTGTTTGTTTAGGTGAAACCATTTTTTTGAAAGACGAAGCACAAACAAAATGGTAAAGCAAGGATATTGTTTCTGGCTCTATGTATAAAATAGTAGAAGCAATTAAAATTCGCAGTACAGAATTCCAAGGGCTGTTTCATGTGATTAAGATAGTATCAATGTGGTGGCAATATAGGGTAAATTAGTTCAGGAGGTCAAAGCAAGGCTTTATTTTCATAAAGTATTTTTGTCTGTATTACCATGTAAATATTCAAAAGAAAATGGAGCTACACATGCATTTTAAGTTGGACTAAAAATGGACCTATATAAGTTGAGTGAAAAATTAGTCATTTCAGTGCATGGCTTTCCAACTAGGATGTTCCATTATAACCACCGGCTGACATCCATAGAATGAGTCACAAATATGTAAGTGTGGAACATACTGATTTGCCTCCCCAGATCCTTCTCACCTCAGCCTATCCTGCTCTCTTCTAGAGACGCCCATGAAGCTTCGGACCATTTGACTTTGCCGCTTTTCTTGTTGCACACTTGCCCCCAGACTGTCATACACTTGCACACGTACCCCTCCCACCCAGTCTGGTTCATCTTTCTCTTGTCTCTTACATAATTATCTCCTTACTCATTACTGGGCCCCAGAACCCAACACTTCTGGCTTCTATGACGAATAAACTCCAGGCTCTGTGAGGAATGACTGGACAAGGTGAATGAGCACTAGTGAGCTATACCAGTTGTGCTGATATTAATGGGTTGGGGCCATTGCAGTAAGGCTGTGACTTCGTAGTAGGGTAGTAAGGCCTTTGATTTCACAGATGTGGTTCTACTCAGGCTCGCACTTGTGAAGGGAATCATTGGGTGGGGGCCTGAACTTCTTGAGGCTGAGCTATACCTACCCTGTCTCAGGGCTGAGATGGGAGCCTGAGTGACATCACCATCTCAACTCTGTTTGATGGTGTCTTAGAGGATAAAAAGTATGAAGACTCTCAAGGACAGCAAAGATGTCCTGAAGACTTATAACAAGGAAGCACATTAATTAGGTTCTCCAATGAAATAGAATCAATAGAAAACACATCTACAGAGAATGACTTTCGCTGTGAGGATTGGCTCATGCAGTTACAGAGTGCCAGCCTTGACAGTTGATGGGCTGAACACTGGGACAATTGCTGGTTTGGGTTCCAGCCTGAAGCCAACGGACTCAAGACCTAAGAGGAACCAATGTTCAGTTTGAGTCTCAAGAGCCATGTGGAGTCTTACTCATCAAGGAGAGAATGTGTTCAGTAGATTGCAAGAGGCTCATCCATACTAGGGAAGGCAGTCGGCTTTGCAACGTCTACTAATTCAAATTAAAATTTCACACAGAAATAACTTTATCAAATACCCAGAATAACATCGACCAAATTATCTGAGTATCCCATAACCCAAGCAAGTTGACACAAAATTTAATGTCAGGAGACGCAATGTAGAGGATTAAGAGGATCAATGATTACCCGGTGATCATGGCTACAGTTCAGGAACTTTAAAAATAGCTACTCAAGCCCTACCTAAAGATAATTATCACCTCTTTTGAGGGTGGGGCTTGACATTTCCTTTTCTGTTTTTTGAAGCTGCTAAGTGACTCTTACATGGAGTCAGACCTACAAAGTTCTGGACTTAAGGAACACAGTGAACAGCTGCATGGATGACACCTGGACCTCACGGACAGAAGGGATTCAGATAGAACTCATGTCATAAATGAAGTTTACTTAGGGAGAATTCCATGTGACACAAGAATCAACACCACTCCATTTTACAGATATAGCCACTAGGCACAGTGAATCCTAACGGAGCCACACAAAGCTGGAAAACCAGCAAACACAAAGCTCCTACCTAGCTTTCCTACCTCAGCCACTGCTGCTGCTCCCTCAATATTGTTGAGCCATTCTGTTATCCCAGGACTAGAGGTGCGGTAGCATCCAATTACTTACAGAGCTGGGCCAGATGCACATTCCCATCTCTAGACCAAAGTCAGGGATAGCTTGTTATCATCCTGCCCCAGGTCTCTGCATCTTTTAAAGACTTATTCATTGTTTTTATTTTATGTGTATGGGTGCTTTGCTTGAATGTATGTCTGTGTACTATGTATGTACCTTAGGCCCTTGGGAGTCAAAGAGGGCATCAACTTCTCTGTAACTGGAAAAACAGATGGTTGTGAGCTGTCATGAGCATGCTAGGGATAGGACCCAGGTCGTCTGCAAGAACAACAAATGCTTTTGACCCCTGGAGTCACTTTTCTAGCCCCGGAGGCATACTTCTTTGACTACTTGTCACTTACTAATCTTTCTATCCTTTATAATAAATGCCTACTGAGTTGCAGAAGTTGTCTCAATGGTCTACGTCAAGTTGGCTGAGCATGGTAACACATATCTGAAACCCTAGCACTCTCAAGGCTGAAGCAGGAAGATCACATACTGGAGGCCAGCTTGGACTGCACCCTAAGTCTGAGGCCAGTCTTGACTGTTGATTTCGCATAATGTTTACAAGTCTTTGCATTTAGACCTCTAGAAGTCCTCATGGTGCTTCTCTGGGAGCAGAGGTGAGGATGGGGGGTTGGGTTGGCTCTTTAGGGACTAAGAGCCACAGAAGACATAGCTTTCCTGCTTTTCTGGATAGCTACAGTAACACAGAAGTTATTTAATTGCCTGTCAGTGACATACGAACCTAATTACACTGCAATTCACACATGTCTTTTTTCAACTACTTAATATTCTAGCATTGAACATGTTAGACTTCAAATACACTGGAGAAAAATAACAAGAAATGGTCTTTAATAGCCCTGGTACCTGGCCAACCCATTTTTCACCCTTGTGAGTTATCAGGCATAGATGCAGATAAAATATATATGGGGTAGGAAGATGACTTTTACACCTTTCATCTGTATCTCCCACTTTGCATTTTTTCCCCTTAAGGCCAAAGGTGCATGGAACAGATAAAGCAGAAACCTGACATTTTACACATGTCAACCCCCGAAATTCCACCTGGGGATTATCTCATCAAAATGCAAAAGTAAACTGAAAACAGTGAAGACTAGCCAGGAGTGCTGAGTGAAGTCTTTATCACCCACAAGCTGGGAATGCATGTCTGGCCCAGCTCTGAAAGCAATCAGATGCTACCGCACCTCTAGTCCTGGGGTAACAGAACAGCCTAACAATATGAGGAAACAGCAGCAGTGGCTGAGGTAGGAAAGCTAAGTAGGAGCTTTGTGTTTGATGTTTTCCAGCTTTGTGTGGCTCGTTGGGATTCACTGTGCCATGGCATCTGTATCTGTAAAATGGGGTGGTATTAATTCTTGCCTCACATGGAATCATTCCTAGTAAACAGTAAATCCTCATCACACATTTCTCGTCACTGGGGCTCTATCATGCACACAATTTTGGGCACTTGACAAGAAAAATTTTCCATCAAGATTGGCTAGTTTAGAGTTTAGCCTCTGAAAATCATAGTACTCTCTTTGCAATATTAGAGTTTTTTTTTAAAGATTTATTTTATGTTTAGTTATGTGTATACATGTGTGGCTGTCTATATGCAGGTGCCTGCAGAGGCCACAGGTGTTGGCTTTTCCTAGTGTTAGAATTGCAGGCTTCTGTGGGCTACTTGATATGGGTGCTGGATTCAAACATTAAACAGAAGGGGCTTTATAAGACTATATGATAAAAAGGACAGGAAGAAAAGAATATTATTCAGGACATAGGTGACTAGAGACCTAATGCATCACTGTAATGCTGTCTGTAAGCAAGGGGGTCTTAGGCTGGCCAGATGGTGAAAAGCCATGAGAGCCTGACAACCTGAGCCTGATACTCCACATTAAAAAGGCCAGATGCAAGGGGAAAATGGGAGGGAGGGAAGAATGGGAGGATACAAGGGATGGGATAACCATTGAGATGTAACAAGAATAAATTAATAAAAAAATAAATAAATAAATGAAAAGGCCAGATGCACTGGTGTGATCTATAATCCTAGCAATCTTGTGGTGAGACAATGGGAGGAACAGAAGACTCACCCGGAAGCTATCAGGCCAGCTAGCCTGAAGGACACAGAGCACCAGGCACAAGAGAGACCCTGTCTGAACAAGGTGGGAGGTGAAAAGTGGCTCCCAACACCTGTTCTGACCACTTGTGCTCTGGCACAATTCTCCTACAATGACACACATACATCAAATCACATACGATATATGGGAGTGGGGCAGGAGTCTCTACCACTTTCTTTACATTATAATCAAATGTCTTGCTCCTAAATCTCAAAAGATCCACAATTCACTAGAAATGCCTTCAGCATCCCTTCTCTAATGGAGACATCTCTTCTGTCAGATATGGGGATGTAACTTCAAGTTTCTGTTCACACTGAGGATCTGATAACCCTCCGTGGTTCTGTTGACTCCAGGTTCCAGCAATGGATGGAAGGCATTGGCCCAACTCTAGAGAAGACTGAGGTCTGATAGGTTTCTGTACCTTGCAAGGGTTTAAAAGTCAAGTACTAATGCAAGGGCTTTATACCCCATACAGAAAAGATAACCTTAGCAAAAAGAGGTAGGAGATGAGTAAGTGAACTCAGGTGTTCAGGGAGAAGGCTCACTGTACAGAAGAGCTGTGCAGAGAAGCACACCAGAGCTAAAGAACTCAGAAACCAGGACGCACCCATCATTCTACACATAGATGCACAGGTCTGTCTCTCTCTGGTATCTCCTGTTCCTATTTTCTTTTCTCAGAGAAACTAAAAACTCCTTCAGTTCAAATGCAAAACTGGCCTTTCCTCTCCTAAAAGCTTCATTGTAGTGATTACTTTATCAAACACAAAATCAAAAATGAAAAGAGTAAAGAGGAAACTAGGAAGGCCTGGGGAAGTACTAACACATGCTGGCTTGGGCCGGGTGTTATCTGGAAGTCACACTCGTCACCAATGGAAGGCTCTTGCCCTTATGGCCCCCAGCCATGCCGCATGCCGAAGGCCACTGGTATTCCCACATCACCAGGCTATTCAGTGACATGAGTGGGAAATAGATATGGCAGAGATGCTGAAATAGGGGGTGGGCAGCACCAGAAACACTGTTAGCAGAGAAGTGACTCGATTCCAGGGGCTTGCAGCGATCAGTCAGTTCCCAGACACAATGGTCATTGCAGTAGCATCTGATTCTTCATCATCAGGAGAAAAGCTAGCACTGTTCGAGCTCCCTGGCGAGTGAAAAGACTAAACAGAGAATTCTCACAAAGGAATATCGAATGGCTGAGAAACACCTAAAGAAATGTTCAACGTCTCTAGTCATCAGAGAAATGCAAATCAAAACGTCTCTGAGATTCCATCTTACACCCATCAGAATGGCTAAGATAAAAAATTCAAGTGACAGTACATGCTGGTGAGGATATGGCGAAAGGGGAATACTCCTTCATTGCTGCTGGGAGTGCAAACTTGTACAACCACTTTGGAAATCTATCTGGTGCTTTCTCAGAAGACTGGGAATAGAGCTCCCTCAAGAACCAGCTATTCCACTCCTTGGAATATACCCAAAAGATGCTCCATCACACAGCAAGGACATATGCTCACCTATGTTCATAGAAGCCTTATTCGTAATAGCCAGAGCCTGGAAACAGCCTAAATGTCCCTCAGTTGAAGAATGGATAAAGAAACTGTGGTACATTTACACTATGGAATACTACTCAGCTATTAAAAACAAGGAAATCCTGAAATTTGTGGACAAATGGATGGCACTAGAAATGATCATAAT
Organism: Acomys percivali; assembly: GCA_907169655.1. Lineage (NCBI taxonomy): Eukaryota > Metazoa > Chordata > Mammalia > Rodentia > Muridae > Acomys > Acomys percivali. Next base: position 72,789,307 of record OU015744.1, read on the forward strand.
GAGTGAGTTAACACAGAAACAGAAAGACTCACATGGTATATACTCACTTATAATTGGGCACTAGCCCAAAAGGCATGTCCCATGAAAATTTTCACTTACCAGGAGATTGGGATAGATGTGAGGACATCCTACTGAGATTCTAGGTAAGAGAAATACAGGAGATGGGGAAACAGAAGGACCCAGAGGGTCCTGGAAACCTAAAAGAAGAACATTGTGATGGGTGGATCGGGGCCCCCAGGGTCTGCTCAAACTATTGCACTAACCAAGGACAACACAACAATAGTAAACATTGAACCCCTACTCTGATCTAGCCAATGCACAGGACATTCTCCACAGTTATGTGGAGAGCGGGGACTGACTCTGACATGAACTCTGATGCTCCATATTTGACCACCTCCCCTTGGTGGGGAGGCCTAATGGCACTCAAAGAAAGACTAAGCAGGCTACCAAGGTGAGACTTGATAGCCTATGACCATATAGTGGGGGAGGAGGTCCCCCTCGGTCTTAGACCTAGGGGAGGGGAATAGAGTGAAAGCGAGAGGGATGAAGGAACAGGAGGATACAAGTAATGGGATAACAATTGAGTTGTAATCTGAATAAATTAATAAAATTAAAATTTTTTTTAAAAGATGAAAACTTCCTCCATTGATGCATCTTTCCCTCTTTCTCTAACAACTCTGAATGAGTCTTCAGAAGGTTGTCGTTTTTGTCCCTGAGGAAGATGGCCCTGCTTTGTACTATGTTTGTGTTATCAAAGCCTTTGAAAGCCACAAGGCACAAGAGTGGGAGCAGTGAAGATCAGAGTAAGAAATGGTAAGTTCAGAGTTAAATTCTGACTTGGCCCCAGGTTTCTGCCAGCCACAAAACCCAGGTGTGCTTATCTTCTCTGTACCTGTTTCCCTACTCAAAATATAGTGTTGATATTTTTCTCTCTCACACAGCATGTAGAACACAGGAGACGGCGGTTGTGAAAAGATTTTGTAAGTATCCAAGGCAAGAAGGCCAAACTATAGTGTTCCTCAGTATTGCCTCGGTCAACCAAAGGATAAAAGCCCCACTAAGTTATATAAATCAACAGAATACATAGAGTGTAAACACCAACCACAGAAACAAAATGGAGAGGGAAAACCAAAAGTCTACCATCCTAAAAAGTCTATTAAAAGTCTTTAAGAAAAAAAGGGGGCTGGTGCAGACGTAGATTGCCTGGAGTTCACAGCCAATGTGCGTGGGATATATCGTGAGTTCCAGGCCAGTCTTGTGACAGGGAGTAAGAAGCTGTGCCAGGGTGGAAAAATAAAAAATAAAAACCAACCAAAATGAGAAAGAAGTGTTAATAGTTTTGGATTGTCCCCCCAAAGCAGATAATTCTTTGCATTAGATAATTAGATAATCCTTTGCAGATTGCAGAGTTTAGCAAATGGCAACTCTTTCAGAGGTGACAAAGAAAAGAGAGAGGAGCAGCTCTCACTCATTTGTACAGCATATAATTCTTATCTTCTGTGTGTCTTGGCATTTTTAACCCTTTTAGCTGGGATAACCAATTCTTAAAGACAGCAAAAGTCACCCTTGGCAGGATTCCTTTGATGTGCAAACTAACCACCAAGGAGCCAGATCTCCTCTATCTGGCACTTGTGACCTGGAAACAATAATCTCACTGCCTTTTCTCACACCACCATGAGGTACCGAGCAACTCCAATCACTCAGACTAGCTTATTCTCCGTCACTCACCCTGCCTTGCATCTCTGCCTTTCTGTGAAAACCACAACTCTGAGTTGTGTAAGACTCTGTATTGTGGAAATGGAGCTTGTCTCTATAGCTGAATTATGGAAACTCCACAATAAGGCCACAAACATATATACTTTAATGAGATAAAGATGAACTGGAACCTTTCTGCCTAGTAATAAAAACCAAGGGTATTGTATAAACAGCTCGTCTTAGTAGAGAGCAGATGGGAAACATAACCAAGGGTATTCACCACTCTCCTGAAATGCTGTACTATTTCCTATGACTGTCAGAATCTAGATATTGAAGCCTTTGAACCTTCAAACAAGGCGCTTTGGTTTTTCATTAAGGTCAGTGGACCCTTTTCAGATCTTCCACTACAGCTTGTTTTCAGCACATGGTCTTGTAGTTGATGAGACGGAGGTGAATGTGAAGGAATCACAGGAATTCGGGAGAAAGAGGGATGTGTAATTAGCAGAATTACATGGCTGCCTTCTGTGCCTTTAATTTAGGAAGTCAGTGACTTCAATCAGCTTCTTCCCAGTGTGACACGAGGCATCTGCACGCCATGGCCACATTTCAAAGGACTCTGCCATCCAGACTGACGCTGAGTAGCAAATTCTTCATTTGGTCAGAGGCTTAAGGGACTCCAGTGACTAACTGCTGACTGAAGCCTCTCTACAAATCCAACTCCAAACTGCCACTGAAGAATCTGTAAATGTCTCCAACTCAGTGCCAAGATGAGGGAGGAGCCAAAATCAAGTTCCACGTTTGGGGTCTGCCAGCAGGGTGCAGGCTAAGAGTTCTCAGCACCCTAGCACCCTGGGACAGACTGAGCTGGCTGTCTTAGGTGAACTACAGGTGATACAGACACTGCACTGTTGTCCCCTTTGCAATACAGCCTGGACAACCCCTCAGTTTCCTGCACTGGACTTGCTTTTTGTAACTGTTTTGATGATGATGATGATGATGATGATGATGATGATGATGATGATGATGACGACGATGTGTGGGTGTTTTGCCTACATGCATGTGTATGGAAACATATGTATTTAGTACCCTTAGAGGCCAGAAGAGAGTCAGAGCCTTTGGGGCTGAACTAACCTATTGACTCTTCTTAACTGCCTTGTGGGTGCTGAGACTCAAACCTGGGCTCTCTGAAAGAACAGTCAATGCTCTTAATCACTGAGCCATCTGTCTAGGCCCCAGAAACACCTTTCTGACACACATGGGCTAGTCTAGCCCTCCCAGAAGATGAGGTCGACAGTTTTAGTGGCCTTCTTGTCAGGGTGTTGGACCTTGTTCAGTATACAGATAAATGCATTGCTAGGACTGGGCTCTTCGTCAATATTAGCTTGGTAGCTAATTTAGGGCAGGCTATGCTTTGTTGTATATGTACACTTTGGTGTGAGTGTGTACACACGTGCATATGGGCATGAGCATGATGGGGTGTGCAGAGGCCAAAAAGACTCTCTATCTTGCTGTTTTGAGAACTGATCTCTCTGAATCTGGGGCTCATCAACTCAACTACACTGGCTGGCCAATGAGCTCCAAGGATCTCCCCGTCTTCTCCTCCAGTGATGGGATTGTAGCTGCTCCCATCCCCCACAACTAACTTTTATGTGGGTGCTGGCAGCTCAAACTCATGTCTTCATGATTAAAGGAGTGGGGGTTGGGGGTGCGCCTACTGATTCAGCCCTACCCCTAACCTCTAGGGACAGGTTTTGTTGTCATTTAAATTTTGTATTATATATTTATCTACTAATTCATTTGGGGGATATGTGTTGCATGATACACAGGTACAGTAAATTCTCTCCCTTCACTCTGTGGTCCTGGGGATTGAACTTTCAGATGGGCAGGCTTGGCAGATGTCACCTGTACTAACTGAGCAATTAGGCTTGGCAGCAATCACCACCAAACCATCTCTCTAACCCCAGATGAGTTTTTAAGACAGAATATTTAGCTTGACTGCAGCAACCCAAAACTCTACCTTGGTTTGAGGGCCTCTCCCAGCACCACCCTCAGCTCCTACTCTCCTTCCTAAGCCTTCAGTTTGACTTCCACCTCATCCATCTCTTAGCTCTCCCAAAGTCAGATGTGTGATTTAATTTTCTGAATCCTCTGTGGGCAGAGTCCCCTCCCTAACTCTCAATGTTTTATTAGTTGCCAGTC
>OU015744.1:72793300-72808479 GCA_907169655.1 Acomys percivali
CCTCAATTAGCCATTTGTCCCACATTTCCTTGGACCTAACAATGGATACCGCATCTAAAAATGTGCACACTTCACTCAACATTTCTATGTGTGTACATGTAGAATATATTGCAGAGTCTTTGTGTGCACACATATATTTTGAATAGTTATGGAAAATAGACTTTTTTTTGGCTGTCTTGGACTCACTTTGTAGACCAAGCTGGCCTTGAACTCACAGTGATCCACCTGCCTCTGCCTCCCTGGTGCTGGAATTAAAGGCGTGTGCCACCACACATAGCTGCAAAACAATTTCTTTACTTTTTCCAATTTTACTCTTGGGAAATAACTACTGTTAAAAAACTATTTTATTACTGAGTGCCATAGTATATGACTTTAATTAGGGCACTTGGGAGACAGAGGAAGGAGGATTACTGTGAGTTCCCAGCCATCTGGGGTTACATATTGAGACCCTGTCTGACACACAAAAAAAGTCTATTTTCCATAACTATTCAAAATATATGTGTGCACACAAAGACTCTGAAATATATTCTACATGTACACACATAGAAATGTTGAGTGAAGTGTGCACATTTTTAGATGCGGTATCCATTGTTAGGTCCAAGGAAATGTGGGACAAATGGCTAATTGAGGCGCCTATTGACATATCAAAGAGTAGCCTGGCCACCAGGTGCTCCTGGCTCCCCTCAGCACTTCTCACCCCTTTCCCCCTATCCTAACCCTCTCCAACCCAAGAGCTTCACATCCCTTTCTCCACTCCCCGCTCCCCCGCTTCTCTTTTTGTATATAACCCAGCCATGTAGGCCACACACCCTCTTGTTTCTCTGTCCTCTTGGATTCTCTCATGGCTCCACTCTTGGTTCTTCTCCCTCTCTTCTCGTCCTCTCTTCCTCTGGCCTCACTCTTTCTCCTTTCATGGCCTGCTCTATTCTGCAAGTCGTGTTCATCCTGGACTCTTCCAGATGCCTCTGGCTGTTCTCTCCCTCATATCTACAATTAAAACTTCTCCTGATTCATACCTTGGAGTGGCCATGTCCTAGTTTTCCTTCATTCATGAGAAACAAGGTATGAATTACTGAAAATTAGATTAAATGTTCTTTTAAAATTCTCACACAGTTTTACTCACTTAAATTTCTTGGAGTTTGCAGAAAGAAGATATTACTGGCTGCACAGCCAACCAGCAAAAAAAAGTTTTGCCATGTAAATATTCTTGTTGCTCGGTTGTTGAAACAGTATTTATTGAGCCTAGAACACATGGCAGACACTGCACTATCTATAAATAAACAATGAAGATGTAGCCTTCCCCTCAAGTCCAGAGTGCACGGGGTTAAAACTAATATATGACCTCATTTCCACCTTCCTTTACTTTCTCCATTGTGTGTATGGTATGCATGTGTAGGTGCACATGCATGTTCCAGCGCGCGTGCACGTGTGTGTATGTGTGTGTATGTGTGTGTGTGTGTGTGTGTGTGTGTGTGTGTGTGTGTGAGTATTCTCAGTGGCTCTGCCCCCATTCTTCACTGGGGCAGACCCTCTCAAGCCCAGAGCTCGCCAACATGGGTGGGCTTTTGTTGTTGTTGTTCTGTTTTAGCTACCTTGCTCTAGGAAACAGGTCTCCACATCTGAAACTAGAAGTCCAGGAGCTATCACACTCACCTGGCATCTCCAGGGTTTTCTGGGTACTGGAATTCCAGTCATCAAATTTGAACATCAAGAGCTTTTCTGCTGAGCCATCTCCACCCCACCCTCTTTGTCTTTTAACAAAATACTCTCTAAATAAATAAATAAATAAATAAATAAATAAATAAATAAATAAACAAACAAACTCCAGCTTAAAACAGCCCCATGTCATGATTGTTGCTCAGGCACTAGCCTTCCCTGCCTGAGCAGCTCCCAGAAGAGCGTCACAAGTGGCTCTTCCTAGTACACATCCCAAGTAACTTGAGAAGCCTGCCTGTGAGACCTAGAGGAAACAGACCAAACCCATGGCAGCTCCGTCTTGGCCAGGGTGGGCCTAGTGGGAATGCCAGTTTTGAGTCATTGCTACTTATTAGCAACTGATTACTGGTTCAGGAGGACAGAGCATTGCAGGGTCTCCCATACATGTCTTCCTTGGCAGAAAATTATACAGCTAAGAGAGATGAAAAGGCCTTGTTACTGCTCTTCCTGTTGTATTTTTTGTCGGTGGTGTGTGTGTGGGTGTGTGTGGGTGTGTTTTCCAGGGACTTATGGGTAGCAGCACTGAACTACATACTTAGACATGAATAGCTTATTCAAAGTCAAGATTAACACAGCATCTCTTACAGAAGACTACCTCTTCCTCCATCCAACAGGGATGAAAAAGTAAGGAGCTTTGGAATGGTATTTGTAGCTGCCACTAAACCAACATTAAGAACACCACTGATTCATGAAAACATATTATATAATGTCCCTGATCATTTTTCTACGCAAAATGGAAGTCCCATGATAAATTTCATGGAAGACTTAAATCACGGCATGACCTACAAGTGACCTTATACAGCCCAGCCAGCCTGATGGTTCTCCCCCCTACCCCCATCACCACAGACGCGGAGGGTTTGTAGTGGGACTTACGTCAGCCACAGGCCCGTCTCCATCCAGCCCTCTGTTCACATTAACACTAAGCAGTATATAATTTAGGAAGGGAGAAATGCGATCACAGTTCTTGCCCCCACACTGCTATGAAATTCCAGCTTTTATGTGCAGGAAACTCTATGTTGATCTTGGCGTCCCTATGGGTTAAAAATCTTGTTTAAATGTTGCAGCCTTAGAATAGATTTGAGGTTTTCCTCTATGTTGTTCTATAAAAGGCTTCTGCCTGATTATTTACAGATGCTGTTTCTGAGAAAGCTGAAAATAGTCTCACTATGAACACTGAAATTTGGGTTCAAGCTTCCCCATTTTATGGTACAGTTTGATGTAGTCAGGCCTCAGGGTTGGCCTGCTAAACTGTTGCAACTGGAGTCTCTCCTAGTGTCTTGGGCATTGAGATTTCTCTTGATCAGTCACAGAGTAACTCCTCCATATGTTCAGTCAGCAGATACATGCTGCATCATGTATGTCAGGTCTGTGCCAGGGGATAGGGATAGGGAACAAAAGCCAAGGCTCAGTAGCTGACAATGAGTCTACCACCAACCAGAAGGCAGTATAGGAAATGTTATGTCCCAAATGAACAAGACGCGCTGGGAATCACCTCACAGGGATGAGAAGAGGAAGAAGCAGGCAAGCTCCAGCAACCTCACTCCCCTCCATTACCTGACATCCCTACTCATAATGAACAACACAGGTCAAACAAGTATGGATTTTCCTTTTCAAGTCTGAAGTAAGCCTGTGTCTCAGGACAGGCGTGTCTGTATCTCTCAGGTGAAGAGAGACCTGTCCTTGTTCTTCAGCATCTCCAAAGACCTTTGCAGAGCCTTAAGTTTGTGGGGTACAGTGCAACCCAGAAAGCCCTACTGTCTCCATAGCTCAAACTCTTCAGCTGAGGCAGACAACCTATTCCCTGGTGCCGGCCTTGGTGGGAATTGGGCTCTGGAGAAGCATCATGTCCCATGTAGAGCAGCCTTTTTTCCAGCCAAAGGCCCTCTCCACCTAGAATCCATCTTCTCTCTGTCTCTGTCTCTGTCTGTCTGTCTGTCTCTCTCTCTCTGTGTGTGTCTGTGTGTGTCTGTGTGTGTGTGTGTGTGTGTGTGTGTGTCTGTCTGTCTGTCTGTCTGTCTGTCTCCTTTCTGTGTACTCAGGGTTGCATCCTAGAATCACTCCAAACTCTACTTATCCCCTCTCCGTGACAAAGTCCATAACTGGACCACAAACAGGTAATGCCATCCAAAGATTTCCCTTCTCAATTCTTAGGAATTCTCCAATCTCCTTTGTTTAGACAAGCAGGAGACACCAGAGTGACAGCTTCACTGGGAGAAGTTGTGCAAATACAGACATACAGACTTAATTAGGGACACATGGCTCCTGTAGTCAGTGACATCCCCATTCCCAGCACCATGAGCCTCTCTGGGCATCAGGACACGTGGGTTAGCAGCAAAGATGACCTTCAGGGTTCATAGTGGGCCATAAATCACCAGGTTAAAGACTTTGGTGTGATTTACAACTTGCAGTAACTATGGATTTGTGCATGCATTTGGGAACTCACCACCTCACCTCTTATTCTATAGACTCTTGTTCTTAAAAAGGAAGCACAAATCTCAAACTTAAGTTACAGTACAGTCACTTCTGGGAGTAGCAATTTTCATTTTCCAGGATACTTCCCCATAGATTCCTTCATCTAGTTGTCATGACTTTTAACACCCAGGCTGATGGCTAAGCAAAGAAAGGCACAAAGCTGTCAGGTTACTTGTCCAAGGTCACACAGAAAAGAGACTAGGACCCAGTATGGTCTGCCTTACCTCTTTCTTGTATACTGTCACTATTCTTTATAAAACATACCTTGATTGAGATAGCATGATTCATATAAAGGGAGTCCCTGGTTCACCATTTGCTCAATCCAAGATTTGTCAAATTGATGATGTTACCCATCCAGCCATTTTATTTTGTGCTTGGTCCAGTACTCAGTAGATTCCATGAGCTTTAACACTTTGTTAGAGAATGGGCTTTGTGGTAGATGATTTCTAACTGTAGGCTACTGTGAGAGTTCTGTGCACATTAGAGGTGGGTGGGGTGAAGCAATGTTGCTTGTTAGGTGGATTATATGCATCTTCAACTGGCGATGGGCTTATCCAGAGGGAACAGCATTATAAACAGAGGCACATCTATACATTATTTGATTGGCCCTCAAAATATTCCTAGGACATAATTAAAACACTAGCAAGAATACTGATTGCTTAAGAATAGCTGTGAAACTAACATTTTTAACATGGCATGGCCTGGGTGGTTATGGGGTGGTACAGATAGGGAAGCAGCTGTCCCCTTCATATCCTTAGTCTATGGGTCTGTGCACTTTGAAGGCTTTGATTTTACAATTCTGTAAGTCTTAGCTTACAGAGAACAATGATTCTCTACCACAGATATGCAAATGACCTTGGCCAGTGCCAGTGGCACTGACGGTTCTATTCTCTTTTGTGTCTGCTTAGCAAATTCATGTCAGCATTCCTGGCTGCCTGCATACACCTGCTTTGGGATTTTCCTTTGGTTGTTCACAACATTTTTCTGGTTTCCTCACTGATTAATGCATGGGATTCCTTAACACAAGCTTGTATGATATTGTCACAACCATGATTTTGCCTTTTAAAAACAATCTTTTGATAACAGCTAGCTATTATCATAATTATGACCAGTATTTAACTGAACATTTAGGATAAAAGCTTTGCAAGAGTTTTACAGGTATTTAATTCATTCTGCTATTGCCAAAATTTTATAGATGAGAAAACAGAATACGGGAATATCTTATTCTTACCCAAGATTCCACGGTAAGCAAGGGAAAGGATCACCTCTCTCTCCTCTCTCCCTGAGGCCATCACTACTTTTCCTTCGAGTTTGTCTTAGTTACTTACAAAAGAAGGTATTTAATTGGGGGCTTGCGTACAGTTTCCGGGGGCAGGGGTTAGTCCATTATCATCATGGTGGGGAGCGTGGAGGCACACCTGGCACTGGAGTAGTAGCTGAGAGTTACATCCCAATCCACAAGCAGAGAAAGAGAAGCTGGGTCTGGCACGGGGCTTTGAAACCTTAAAGCCCACCCCCAGTGATATACTTCCTCCTAGTCCTTCTCAAATATTGCCGCTCCCCAATGACTAAGTGGTCAAATATATAAGCCTACGGGGGTCATTCTTGTTCAAACTACCATGGTTTGTCATATTTGGTATTACTGCTACCTAAGAGAGCTGTAGGTAGAGCTTACTGATCATATGCTGTTGATGTTATGACCATCTGTATTTCCAATACTGTCCAGCATTGCACAGGTAGACAATTTGGGATGCATTCAGAGACATCCGTCTCTCGCCCAGAGTGAGCTGAGGGAAGAAGCAGGTGAGAGGTTATCATAGAAAGAGCCCTATCCTCCAAACTGGGAGACTGGCACTGCAAGCCAGGCTCAGGAGTGTCCTGAGCAAGTAATTTACCTTCCTGGTTCTAATCTGTAAAGTGACAAACATGCAATGAACACTAGGATAAGCAGGAAGACGAAGTCAACACTGCCAACAAAGGTGAGTCCGGTCAAGCCAGATGGGCTTCATATGCTGTGAGGGGGCTCTGCTCCTTCCATTATTAAGCCTGGGCCTCGAGAACAGCAGATACTCAATTATAGTGAGTCTAATAATGGAGCAAGAATTAGAAATCAAGCAAATGAGGGTGGACAGGCTCACATCCTACATCTGATATTCAGAGCTGCCCTTCCAGCTCACATCTTATATTCAGAGCTGCCCTTCCAGATCTAGCCCTTCAGAAGCTTTACCTGAGCTGTATAATTCATAAATACTCTTCAACTGGGCACTGAGTACAAGCCCATTAACATGCTGGGATGAAGACCACTGCCAGCCCAATGGCACCTGCAATGGCCAGTGTTATCAACTTGACAAAAGTTGGAATCACCTGAAAGATAGGCCTTTGAGCACATTGGTACAGGGGTGGGAGGATCTGGATTATCTTAGTTGAGTTGGGAAGAGGGGCTCACTGTGAGCAGCACCAGTGGAACTGTGGAAAAGTGGGAAAAGTGAGCTGATATACTCCCAGACATACCATCCTTTTTGGCTCCTGTGGAGAATAGGGGCACTTCTCTTCCCAAATCATCTTGGTGAGTATGTGTTTTGTTAGGCGATTGTTTAGTCTTGTTGAAATGCTCTGGGTGGAACCTGTGACCTCATGCAAGCTTGGCAAGGGCTCTACCTCGGAGCTCTTCCCCTACTCCCACCTCTTGTCTAATCACCTTTTAAAAAGCACAATTCTCCACTCACTGATATCTGCTCTGAAGAGGTTTGGCTTAGGAGCTTTTCCTACTCAATCTTGACTGAAAACTTACCATTGAGCTATGCATTTCTTGGTGTAGGCACAAGGAATACAGCAGAAAGACCTTGTTCCCATGGAGCAAGTAAATTTTGGTAATATTGGGAGGTAAATAAAATTAAAAGAGTATTATACTATGAAAATTTAAATTTGAAGGAAAATCTTAAGTTTAAAAAAGTATTTTAAATAACCTGGTCCAGTGAGGTGGCTCAGTGGATAAAGGTGCATATACTAATGATGCAAGCCCTAGTTTAACCCTCAGGGCCCATGTAGGAATGGAACCTGAGAAGAGACTCACAGAGGTGTCCTCTGATCTCCACATGCACATGAAACATTCCCACAAACACACTGTACACGCACACAATAATAAAATAAAAATAAAATTCAACAGTAACATAAGCAATATAGTCCATGCCTGACCAGAGCAGAACCAGGATCTAGTTAAAGAACTAGCTCCAAATTTTTAAAGGGTTAAAATAAGTTACAGTAAGAACTGTAACAATGGAGGATTTTTTAAATACAAGTTTTAAAAATTATTTTATTTTTATTTCATGTGCACTGGTGTTTTACCTGTATGTATGCCTGTGTGAAATGTTATATTCCCTGGAACTGGAGTTATGGACAATTGTGAGCTGCCATGTGGGTGCTGACAAATTAACCCAAGCCCTCTGGAAGAGCAGACAGTGCTCTTAACCACTGATTCATCTCTCCAGCCCTGAAACAAGTCAGTGGTTGATCTATCTATCTATCTATCTATCTATCTATCTATCTATCTATCTACCTATCTATCTATATCTTTGAGGCAGAGTTTCTCTGTGTAGTGCTGACTGTCCTGGAACTTGCTCTGAAGATGGACCAGATTGGCCTCAAAATCAGAGATCTGCTTGCCTTTGCTTCCTGAGTCTTGGGATTAAAGGCATGCGCCACTGCCACCGAGTCAGGATTTTGTTTCTCACAACAGAAATTTCACTGTGGAAGTGAAGGAGAAAGGACGCTGGGACCTAGGAACCATGATCAGCTCAGTCACTAACCTGGCCACCACACCACATGTGCAGTGGCTCAGTGTCAACGTCCTTACATAATAATTGAAGGATAAGACTATAATGATTCTGCTACAGTGATTCCTCCTATTTTGAAAATACAAATTTGTTCCAACACAACTGATATAGTAAATACAGTTTAAGTGTGTATGAAGTTTTGCCTTTCTTCTACAGGAAGCTCACTGAGCTGGGCCAGGCTGGAAAACACAAGATGTGTACACATCTTAACATCTACCAGCTGTCCAGGGTCAGCAGTGTCAGAGCTACACCCACCCACATCTGCTGTTTAAACTAGCCACCTGACTCCAAGCAACCCTCCTCTCACCTCCATAAACGTCCAACAACTCCATCCTAGTGCCCATCTCTGGGAGCAATGTTTTTAAAGCACTCTATTTACTGTATTGTCTGTGCTATTTTTTTTTAACACTGCATTTATGTACTTGTGAATGGGGTTGGCGTGTGTACTACAGCACATATAGAGAGGTCAGAGGACAGCCTGCAGAAGACTTAGGGACTGAGTTCAGGTCATCGACTCTGGGACAAGTGCCTTTACCCGCTGAGCTTTCTCACTAGCCCCTGTGATAACTTGTAAAATTAAGTTATTTCTTTTTTAGTACCTGGAAAGGTGAAGTTTGGGGGTGCTGTTCCCCTTACTCTACTTCTCCCATTAACCTATGGTTTTCACTGCATGAATCTATAACAGTGTGGCAATTTTCAGAAAGACAAGCGGTCTGTTATAGCAGCAAGAACCATTTGAGATGATTTTCAAATCAACATTGATCTCTGTCTCACTTCAACATGCTGTTTCTCGATTAAATTTTTAAATGAAACTTAACACATTGAACCACGCCAATAGGGAGCTAAAACAAGTAATATTTATTTCAGCTTGGGGTTTGTCTGTTTGCTTTTCCTATAAGGAAAAAAAAATGAAGTAAGACACACCATCAAATTGAGCATGGATTTACAAACAATGTTGATTACAAAGATGGTAATTTTTCTAAGCATAAGAAAAAAGAGGGAATAAAAGAAAGAAGGGTCAGGTCCTCTGAGAAGCCTACATGAAGGTCAATGTGAGAGCCCAAGACTGAGTAATTATGCACAAGAATGCTCATTTCAGCAGCATATACACTAAAACTGGAACGATACAAAAGAGATTAGCATGGCCCCTGTGTGATATACCAGAATTCAAGAAGTGTTCTGCATTTTTAACTGGCCATGGGTTGCTCAACCCCAGTGATACACTCACAACACAACCCCTACACCTAAGGTTCAGGGAACATCATGGAAGATGGAGATCGGAAGATTGGAAGAGCCAGAGGATGGAGGTGGCTTCTGTGAGACAGTGTCTTCTATATGTGACTATACACAGGAAAGCTGTAGTCATGAAACCTCAAAAGTATGGTGGCCTGTACAAGACCTGCATAACAACACCATCTGCTGACATGCTATGTGGGTGGGGAAATTGTATAAGGCTCTTCTTCCTCTAGATGAAAAACTTCAGGTAAAATGGCTGTCGAGGGATGAAGAGTCGATTTTTGGGGACAAGCCAAGACCTCAGATAGGATATTCAATCTCCAGGGGTCAGCTCTAAATAATTACATATATAAGCAACAATAAATCAGCTTAGTAGGCTGTATTTATATTTACCTATATCAGTAGATGGATGGATGGACTGACGGACGGACACACAGACAGACAGACAGACGTAACACAAATGTGAAAGTAAGAGGCCATGAATTGGAAAGGAGTTGGGTGGACAGAGGAGAGGCTGCAGGGGGGAAAGGAAGGATGGAAATGATGTAAATACAGTATTCATGCCTGAAAGTCTAAAAGGAATTTTTTGAAACAAACCAACAAAAAACCCAAATATGTGAGGCTAGTCTTCCTGTTCCTAATAGTGTATCACTACTAAAATGTCTCCCCAAAATCTAAGCCATTTTCACTGTCAGAAGGGATTGTTAAAATGTAGTCTTTCCAGTGATAACAAGAGATGGTGAGAGAATTGATTAATGATTCCAAAGTGTTTCAAGGCATCATTTGAACACACAAAAAGCAAACGAAGCTACATTCCATCCAAAATTACAGGGCTTTTCAATACTGATAGTTATCCCAAAGATGAATGCAGCTCAGCGTTTTTGTGGCATCTCTCCACAGCTGGGCTGATGTTTTCCTTTTCTAATTAACCATGATTTATGACCCAACCTAGAGTCCATTTATACAGCACCTATATACTTTCTCAGAAGCCACATCTAGTCCATTCTTTCTCTTTAGGCCACTTCTTCAAGGGAGACCTTGTTACTATCCCTATCAACCCAACCTGTTGCAATCCCTGGCAGGTGTGACTTATCCGTCGATGTCAAATCCCTTCAGATACCTGTGATTTTTTGAGTGAAAATGGCCCCAGAGGCCCATAGAGAGTGGCACTATTAGGAGGTGTGGCCTTATTGGAGGAAGTCTATTACTGGAGGTGGGGGGGTGCGGGGCGTGCTTTGAGGTTTAAGATGCTGAAGCCTGGCCCAGCATCACTCTCTCTCCCTGCTGTCTTTGGATCCAGATGTAGATTTCTCAGCTACTTCTCTAGCACCATGCTATATACTGCCACACTTCCCAGCATGGCGACAATGGACTAAATCTCTGAACTGTAAGCCAGCCTCAATTAAATGCTTTTATTTATAAGAGTTGCTGTGGTCACAGAGTTTCTTCCTAGCAACAGAAACCCTGACTAAGACAGTACCCTCTCCAACTATTTCCCTGACCACAGCGCCATCACAGCAGCCCATCATGGCACATATTTGAAGCTCATCCTTACCAGCCAACCACATGCCAGATACCTTGATCTTACACTAGTCCTACTTCAATCCAATGACTGTGGAAGGGATTCTGTCTTCCTGCCAATCACTAGCCACATTGTCACTTAAGCCAATCTACTGGCGAACTCCACGAGTCAACTGCCGGGTCCCACTGCAGGCTGACCAATGCGCTTGTCATTTACTCTTCTTGGCTGTCAATCCCCTCATTCTTACTGTCTCAACAACATCTCCAGTTTTGATTAGCAGCACTGGGTATTTATTTCATATTTACTTTTTATATTACAATTCTCTTCACTTATACTTCCCTTGTTGAACTTTGTGTGCACGTGTACACATGTGTGTATGTTAATTTACATGTAGGCAGGTGCACAAGTGTATATGTATGTATGAACATGTATACATTGAGGCTATAGGTCAGCTTAGTCATCCTCAAGATGACATCATCTACTCTTTAAAAAATAAAAGATTTATTTGTGTGTGTGTGTGTGTGTGTGTGTGTGTGTGTGTTTTATGTATATGGGTGCTTTGTCTAAATGTACATCTGCACACCAGCAAAGGTCATAGCAGATGAAGACATTGACTCTCATTACAGATGGTTGTAAGCTCCCAGATGTTTGCTAGGAATTGATATGAAGACCTCTGGGAAAGTAGCCAGTACTCTTAAACAGAGTCATCTATCCAGCCTTAAGCATCTGCTCATTTGAGACAAGATCTCTCATTGGCCTGGACCTTCCAGGTTAGACCAGATTGTTTAGTAAGCAGGATCTTACCTAGGGATTTTCCTGTTTCTGCCTTCCCATCACAATGCCATCAAGCATGATGGTGTGTGTGTGTGTGTGTGTGTGTGTGTGTGTGTGTGTGTGTGTTTCTACATAGGCTCTAGGGATTAAACTCAGTTTCTCATAATTTTGTGACAAGCATTTTACTGACTGAGGTTCTGCCCAGCTTTGGATTTTGATTTTCTTACAGATTTTAGCACCAAACTCATGCTCTTGAAGCTGGAGAGGTTTAGGAATGCTTATTGCTCCATCAGAGGAGGAGTTCAGGTGACAGAAATTCATATTGGGCAGCTCACAAATGCTTGTGACTTTAGCTCCAATGAATCCAGTGTGTCCTTCTAGCCTCAGTGGGTACCTGCGTGCACACATACACATGCACCCATAAATAAAAATTTTATAAAAGTCTACTCTCTTGCCTACAATGCATCTTCTGTTAATGGCTACTAAGATACAATTCTGTTGAACTTAGAATAAAAGATTAGAAGCAAAATTCTCATTTTCTCTCTCTGTCTCTCTGTCTTTGTCTGTCTATCTGTCTGTTTCTGTCTCTGTGTCTCTGTGTCTGTCTCTGTCTGTCTGTCTCTCTCTCTCTTTCTCTCTCTGTCACACACAGAAATTTTTTTATACATTGGCTTTTCCTGAATATCAAGAGGTAAGTACAGAAAGCATTCAGAATTTAAACCACCTCTTAAAAAAAAATCTTAGTACATTCAACATCTGGATTCTCGCATTATATTGAGCAGCTTTCCACAAATAAAGTTTACATCTTGTCAAGACACAAAAACTGTTGAAAGATAATGACTACTCTTTTTGATGGCTCAGCCTAAAGAATGTCCTGGAAATGCATTCTCAGTTCTGAAAACACATGACAGAAATTCAGAATGACATCTAGACTCTTCATCTTGTATGCAGCAAATGTCCTTAATAGTCTGATTGTTTTTCTGGCAGCCAGATATTCTTAATAACTATTCACCTCATCCATTTCCTTTTCCATATGTCTGTACTGTCTCTGGAGAGAATTTAAGTCATAATCCGTGACTAATGTACATGGTATGTCAGCTACAAAACAACTAACATCTTGGCCATCAACTCTCGATCAAACATTACTTCTTGGTCAAGTTATTTGGCTCCATTAAAGAGCCCTGCTTAGTGGCTACAATTCTGTGCTGTGTTACCCATGTAATCTAGTGACCTGAGAAAAGATAAAGCAGGTCTGAACACAACAGAATGGGCTACCCTGATGTGGGAGATTATAAAATCTGGGGTAAGCTGCAAGAGTGTACGTTGGCAAGGACATTTAGGCTGATGGCTCACTGCACAAACTAGGACTGGTAGGCTGACTCTAGAACACTGACCAGAGTGCAGCATAAGGACAGTTCAAAGTCCTGTCTGTAAGGAATAACATGTCCAAGAAGGAGCTGAGGCAACAGAAAGTTCGAGGTCACTCCAGAGCAAATTCCCAGAATGAGCGAGGTATCTTAAAATTGGATTATTCAGATCTACAAATTGAGAAATGGCCTAAATTAAACCATTCCAGGTAAAGAGCAGTTTGGGTGTTTATTTTTATCAGAATTATTATAGGTTTAATATTAGAAGTTGTTAGTAAATTATTTTTGAGTGTTATTTTGTTTGTTACATGTATGTATATTAAGATAAATAACATCAGATCTGTGTTTTTCACATTATTTGGGACAAAAATCAGATAAGATGCTAGAGAGTTTAAGGAAAGAGGCAAATGTCAAAAAGGAAAACTCAGAGGTGTAAGTGATAGAGAAAGTGCAGGGAAGAGAGGAAAATGACACTGAAGAGAAATCATGGGACAAAGCAGCATGTCTTGGTCCAAATCAGGGCTTCTTTTTCTAGAACCCTCTATTTGTAAGCAACTGCTCCATTAAATATTGATGCTAAGACAGTGAAGGGCCAGAATTAAGTTCTAATCTTGCATTCATTGCATGAACTATGAAACATAAAGACCAAGGTCTCCCATCTGAGCCACAGCCAACATGTTCACAGCTGGAAGAGATCACAGATGACCCAAGAAACAATAGCTTCAGGGTGACCACCTGCACACCATCTCCATCTCTCCGAAAGGCTTCTGCCCAGTTTGACCTGTCCCATGACTCTCGATTTAAACTAGTTTTTTTTCAAGTCTGTTCCTGTAGTCTTTTTTCTCTCTTCACTTGAAGACTGATTTTTGCTGTGCTGTTGTTGTGTCTGCATCCAGAAAACAAGGTGCGTGTAGTCATCTGCTTTGTGGATGGCTAGATTTTGGGAAGTCTAAGGAGGGAAACCCTCTCTCATTCTCCAACAACTAATAAAATAAACCCAGGAAACAGGGCTTAAAGCTCTGACCTGTCAACACACAGTGCACATATTTCTGAAGAAATACACCTTAACTTACAGTATATACACGTTACATCTATTTCATCAATTACAATTCAGCTCTACATTCCATATAATATTCTGAGTTGAACTTTTTAAAAACATTATGAAAGAGGTAAATGATACATGTGCCAGGTTGTCATGTAAAAATCCACATTCAAAAAAAATTTTTTAATTGGTTGTAGAGATAGACTATGGGATATTTAAAGAGCAGCCCTGAGTGATTTCAGATGTTGTATGATTGCCAGCACAAATTCATGCTGTTACTGCGTAGGCTGATATATGAATTAATAATTCACTTTTCTGAATTCTCCTCTTCCAAGTTGGGAGCACAACTCAAACATTGGCACTATATCAGGGAGTTACAATTCATTCCAAACTTTAATAGAGTCTGTATTTCTGCCAACTATTTATGATTTTTAAATACCCAAATCCAAAGTGAACATTTGCATTTTATGTTCGATACCTCACAGATATATATATCATGTTTAGTCCAGTTTATAAAAGGAAGGTCACAGAGCTACAAGAGGATCCCAAATTCTCACTCCAGAATCCCTGATGACGACATTCTACTTAGGGTTACTGGATCTTTTAGGAGCCACAGACAAAACACAAGTCAGACAGGAAGCTAGGGAATGAGGCCCTCAATGGTGGGGCCGTAAAGCTGCAAGTAGAAGGAAGGAATAATCATAAGGCAGTTGGTAATGGGCAACTTTTGGCAGGAAAATGCCTGCTATTTTCTGATTCATCTAGAGCCATGTGCCCCTCCCACCTCTCCTCGGTGAGCTGCAACATTCATAGCTGTCACAGTGAAGGAGTCTCTGCCTTTACTTCCACAGTGGCCCTTTCCTCCTTGCCATATGTGTTACCACAGGAGGTGGAGGCCCATGCCCGTAACTCCAGACCTCAGGAGGTTGGCATAGCAGGGCCATGAGTTTGAGGTCAGCCTGGGCCATATAAGAAGATCCTTACGTTTCCTAAAAACTGTGAATGCCTTCAGCTTTTATTTTCTTCATGTTGTTACTCGTTAGCAGTACCAACTAATCCATTATCTTCAGAGCTTGATAGTCATCAGATGAGTGAACAAACAAGGAACAGAAAACATGGAACATATAGACAGACAGACAGACAGACAGACACACACATACACACACACATACACACACACACACACACACACACACACACACACACACACACACACA
>OU015744.1:73852801-73866776 GCA_907169655.1 Acomys percivali
TGTGTGTGTGTGTGTGTGTGTGTGTGTGTGTGTGTGTGTGTGTGTGTCAAATGGCAGGAAAGGCCGGTGCCTCAGCGTGACAACTTGCCAGCATGAGTCTTGGGAGTCAGGCCTCGCTAGCCTTCTGACCAGGTGACTGTGATCATCTTGGCTGAGGCCTCTTTTCTCTTTACCTGAATGGACCCAAGGTCCATCTGTCCTCCCAGGGCCTCTGTTCTCACTCTACATCACACTCTAAATCTCAGTGCACTCAGGACAAATGTGTAAGGCCCCTTCCCTCTGAACACACAGTCCTTTGTGGCAAAGATCCTAGCCCTCACCACCCGCGCTTTTCCTACAGCAATTCTCTTTGACTCTAGGACTCAGCGCATAGCATCCAAGCCCCTTAGGTGAAGCCATCACCATCTCACTCACAGTAGGCTATCCTCACTGTAGCCCACATCTCTGTGCAGCAGACACCCTGACACCCTGTCACAAGCCTGAGTGCGGAGTTCCAAGTGCCTGGGCCAGGGGTCCTGCCAAGCGTGGAGCAGAGCACAACTCAGAACTAATTAGTAAAACTCTCTGGACAAGTGGCTGCAGCCTCTAATAACAGCAAAGCTTTACAACGCCCCAGAGAAGAGGAAACATCTCTCACCTCCATCCCCAACTTACAGATAAGCCAATTGAGATGTGGAGTGAAATGGCTTCTCAAGGCCACCAAATAGTGGTGCAGGAGGCTGAGGCTGTGGGGACCAAGCTTAGGCCTCGAAACTGTGGAAAGTGGCCCTCCCCACGTCGATTCCAAGTCTGACATGCTGGGAATAAAGATCAGGTAAGCAGCAAGTCACGGAGACCAACACAGACCCCACCGCCCACTTCTGACCTAGATAGCCAACACTACACACCCATTCTCTACTTCCGCCATGCCAACACCTCAGGGGACTCTGGCCAACCCTGTGGATCTCACCTGCTCTAGGCAGCAGGAGCCTGAGGAGGCAAACCAACACAGGTGGCCAAAGCAGATGCATGCAGCTGGCCAAAGGGTCCAGGGGAAGGAAAGAAAGGGGGTAGCCCAAGGCCTTTTAACACTTCAGTCTGGCCCTGCCCCTCTCCCAGGAGCCCATCCAGAGAGGGGACCACGACTCAGCACCCTTGGATGTGGCTCCCGGATTGGAGGAAGCTGATGGTGGCAGGTCTCCCACAGGTCATAGCACGTGGCTTAAATGGGTCGCCTGGCTCTCAGGCCCGTGGCCATGGCTGCGCTGGTGGGTCTTGAGCGAGCCCTCACGCGCGAAGCTCTTGCCACAGCGGGGGCAGAAGTAGGGTCGCCGCTCCCCGAAGACACCGGGACGGCGCGGGTGCGGCGTGGGCATGCGCGTGTGGGTGCGCTGGTGGTTGAGCAGGAAGCGTGGCTCGCGGAAGCAGCGGCCGCACTGTGCGCACTGGTGTGGCTTCTCGCCGCTGTGGATGCGCTGGTGCGTGAGCAGGTTCTGCTTGAGGCTGAAGCAGCGGCCACACTCGGGGCAGGGGAAGGGCCGCTCGCCTGTGTGTGTGCGCTGGTGCACCTCCAGGTTATGTTTGACGCTGAAGGCCTTGCCACACTCTGGACACACGAAGGCAGCTGCACGGCCTGCCCCAACGTGAGCCTTCTGGTGCCTCACCAGGCTGGGCTGCTGGGAGAAGGTCTGCCCACACAGTGGACAGCGGTGGGACTGTTCCTCTGCTGGGTGGTGGATAACCAGGCCTTGATCCTCCCCCAGACCCTCCTCCCAGTCCCCTGTAGGGGACTCTCCCCTGGAGGACACCAGCTCTGTCATGGGCACTTCCGGATGCAATCACCTGCCCCTGGAGAAGCACAAGCAGAGAGAAGGATAGAGGAAGAGCCCAGGGTCAGCCATTCTCCAGCCTGAGGAAGCGCTCACTCCCCACACCCTCCAGCGTTTGCTCCTGTACAGTTTTGTTTTGTTTCATCGCAGCCTTTCCTGCTGGGCTCTTCTCAAGAGCTGCCTACTCCTAGTAGCCTTCCCTGGCCTCTCCAGCATCCCTTGCAATTTGCTGCTGCCCATCCCTGTGACCTTCCTCATCACCTGGAGCAAGGTGGTCATGCTATCTCTGATTCCACCCCAGCACTTCAAGAACAGAGAGCTGCCTTCTGTTACAAGACACATCGAGCATGGGCTAAAAGCTGATGGGGATTCTCAGGAGCAGCTTTGCCTCCATTCAGATGCCCAAGGATGGGAAGTGACCCCAGAGCTGCAGGAAGGAAAGTCACCCATGGCTTAAATCGGGAAGTAAAATTAACCCCCCCCCCTGTAAACTTGAGAGTGACCTCCCTGGGTTAAACATTAAAACTAGTCCCAGGGCTTGACAAGATGAATCATACACTTGAAATGCTGCAGGTCACTGAACCAAAGCAAGAACTCCCAAGGAGCCAGGCCTGGTGCAAAGGCTGGGCACCACACTCAGTGCTCGCCAAACATCCCCAGCCCTGGGTTCCCTGCATGCCCAGTGTAAAGATTGTCTTCCCTGGCCACTATGTCCCTCTGAAATAGTGTCCCACCATCCTCACAACATCCTTGAATAAGGGGCAGAGCAGTGTTGTTAAGCCCAGGCTCATAAATGGAACAATTGAAGCTGTGTGAAGCCATTATACTTGCCCAAGGTCACACAGCAAGGTGAGCCAGGACTAGGCCCCTAAGTCTCCTGACTCATTCTTGAAATTAAAAACGTTTCAATGTATTAGCTGCTCAGCAATTAAACACCCCTTCACACACAGACACGCGCACGCATGCACACCCTGGAGCAAAGCTACCAACACCCCAGCACCACAAACCAATTCATTCTCAAAGGTCATATAGAGCAAGTGTCTGGCTACCACTCCCATGCCTTGGAGGGCAACTGGGAGCCACTCCTCTCCCTCCATCAAAGAAGCTTGTGTAGGGTCCCTTCAAGGCTCCCTGCAGGTCTTCTTCACACTTCCAGCCTCAGTCAGTCTACCTGCAGGGTGGGGTTCCCGGAAACGCCCTCTGTCTTCCCCTACCTTCAGGCCAGGGTGGAATTGGCTCTCACCCCGCAGAAAGGGACTAGGACCCATCACCCTGACTCCACCCATAGTCCCTCCCAAGACAGCTGTGCTGGCATTTGCAAAGACAGACTATCAAAGTCTCCTTGGCCAATCTGAGTTTGGTCCTGTCCCTGGGGCAACCTCCCACTTTTCCCTACTAGACCTCTGACCAGGGCCCAGAGGGTCCAAAGCCATGGTTTTCCAACCCTCCCCTAAAGCTCCTCCCTCAGGGGCCACACTCACAGCCCAACCTGCTCCCCTTCTGCAGAGCGCAGCTGCTTTTTCCTCAAGAGTCTGAGCTGCCCAAGGAAAATACACTTAAGTCTCCCTCAGCGCTGTGCCCCCCCTTCTTCTCCGCCTCCATAGAGCTGAAAAGCCTCCTGCAGCGCTGGTCTAGTCAAACCCGGGCATCAATAGCAAAAGCTCACCCCCACCCAGAGCGACTCTCACAGCCTTGCCAATTCCAGGGATCCAATCAGCCCTAGAGAAATGTGATATGTTGTGCATCGCATCCCCACTGCTGGGAACACACATAGGCCGCTACTCTCTGCTGCCGCAGAATGCAATCCACCCACCCTGGTGCCCGCAGCGCCCGCCGCCGCTTCCCCCCCCCCGCCCCCCCACGAGACCGGCGATCCCGAGTAAACAAGTAATTAAATCGCGACACTGCCACTCCCAGAAAGAGCTGCATGGCTCTGGGCAAATCTTGTAGCACGCCCCAAGGGTCCAGCACTGGCCTCGATAAATACGGTAACCTCCCTCCCTGTCCTGGGCCCTAGCCGGGGACTCACGTGGCGCCGCCTCTGGAGCCTTTGCCTCTGCTGCAGCGCCGCAGTCGCCAGCTTCTCCGCAGCCGCACAGCAGCCCCGTGAGGCTGGGAGGTCTAACTCGCCAACAACCTGGCTGGTGGGGAAAAGGGAGGCAGCGAGCGCTGCGCAAGCCCAGGAAAGAAAAGTGGCCAGATTCTGGAGCCAGCATTGGCTTGCAGGAGGGGTCATCCCAGTACTCGGACACCCACGTCCCAGGTCGGTGCCCTTTCTGGAGGAGCGGGGTCTTCAGCTCCCTTATCCCTAGGCAGAAGCAGCCTGCCTAGCTCTGGACCTACCCCCAGCTCCTGGAAAGCGGTCTGGGATTTTGAGAGCAGCAGGCCATTCTGGAGAAGCAAGAGACGAAAAATGCAAGGGGCCCCCGTGCTGGAGAAGCTCGGGGTCAAAGCCCCTCCCAAGTGCTCTCCTGGGTAGAACTGTGTCATTGTTATCAAGCCAAAGCTGTCCCCTAAAAGCACTGCTTGTGACCCCCAGAGAAGCCAGGCATGGTGGCATGCCTTTAATCCTAGAGCCTGAGGCACAGGCAAATCTCTAGAGTTTGAGGCCAGCGTTGTCTATAAATTGAGTTCCATCCAGGCCAATGCTATTAGTGAAGTTCTGTCTTGAATGGATGGATGGATAGATGGATGGATGGATGGACGGACGGACAAACGAACCCAGAGAAGCAGCAGGTTGGAGAAAAAGCACTAAATTCCAGTTTCCCACTGCCCTTTAATAATGCCCCTTACCTGTCCATACCCTTGCTTTTTACACAACCATTTCCCGTGTTATTATCTCATGAGAAAATCCAATTAACCATTTGTGTCTATAAACGAGATCCTGTTTTATAGGTGGGAAAAGATTTTTAAAACATAACACCAGGTGCCTTCCTCCAGAACCTACAACTTTAAAAGCGGCCAAGGTCACGTAAGAAAAAGCCTTAGAGTTCACACTTACACCGATAAGGAAAGGGCCTGAGGCACAAATGACTTCAAGGTTATAGTTGCCAGAAAACATCTGCTAGGCTTTCTCTGTGGCCCTTCAGTAGCTGCCAGACAGAGAAAGCAGTCTTCCCAGACCAAGCAGGACTTTTCTAGCAGATGCTGGGGTGGCTGTTAGGTAGGAAAGTGGTGCATGATGGGCTTTGGGAGACTCGGATACTATGAGGGCCTCTCCCCCTCTCCATTTCTTCAAGTGCCAAGTGTGCTTACACTTCTTCTAGAAGGGCATGAGACCATGAAAACATCCCCTTGCTTAGGACACTGAAACTGGAAGCATGCCCACCTTTCGCTCACTTAGGACCAACCAGTGTCTTGTGTTTGGGGGGAGGGGGATGCTTCAAGACAGGGTTTCTCTATGTAACCTTAGCTGTCCTACGCTCACTTTGTAAACCAGGCTGGCCTAGAACTCACAGCGATCTGTGCCTCTGCTGGGATTAAAGGTGTGCGCCACCACACCCGGCTAGAAACGTTTCTTTAGAATCTGCTTTGAGAGCACTAGAAGGTGGACTTCGAGCTTAATGCTCTACAGATATTTAATAATAGAGGACCCCTTGGCAGTGAGCCTAGGCTTGGATAGCATACCTGTTGGTTTGGGACTAGAAGTAGCTCAAGTTTTTTCTTTATTAGAGACATTTAACTCAAGCTGTGTTGCTGTGACAATCTTGTAAACACAATGGCTTTAGTCCGGGGAAATGTATGATTAAACTTTTCTGAGTATTGTTTAAGAAGTAATAATCAGGTGATGCTGACCATTGTTTGGAAATTGACTGCTTTTTGTTGTATGCTTTGTTGTAGGCTACAGAACTTTTTGTATTTCCTTGTTACTCTGTTGATTTTTGATTGTCCTAGTGATTGTAAACAGGGGAAAAAAATCATGATGTAATCTGTAATGAAAAGCAATTGAACTTCATTTCAATAAAATACAGGCGTTGGCCCAAAGAGGAGGGGCAAGCAAGTAACAGACATGAGAGAGTAAACTAGAGTGAGATGGGGAACAGCGACAGAGAGAGAGAGAGAGAGAGAGAGAGAGAGAGAGAGAGAATAGCGATGGCAGAAGATGGTGACAATGCGAAGGAGTCAGACAGACAGTAAGCGAGACAGACAGATAGAGAGCCAGAAAATAAAGTTCTTCTGGGCTTTTAGACCTTCAGCTTGTAACGCATATACTGGAATCTCTGAGTATTTCTTTTTCCTCCATTCCTCAGCCTCTCCTCAACAACTAGTTCCTCTAGCTAGTTGTTCAACCAACAGTTGGTTTCCCTTACCCAGCCGTTCACCACCTG
The DNA here is from genome assembly GCA_907169655.1 of Acomys percivali. Classification (NCBI taxonomy): domain Eukaryota; kingdom Metazoa; phylum Chordata; class Mammalia; order Rodentia; family Muridae; genus Acomys; species Acomys percivali. The sequence goes on from OU015744.1 coordinate 73,858,938, forward strand.
CTCAATTCTCCCTACCACAGATCACCTCTCTCCTCTTCACCTTTCCTGGAGTTCGTCTGCAGGGGTCCTTAGACCTATGAGTTAGATATCCGAGGGACACTGGCATTTTACTTTGACAGAGGCAACAGAGAGGGACATGAAAGCCAAGTGTCTGAGTCACTTCTGTCCTCACATTCCACACGCAAGCACCTGTCCCCAGTCCAAGCCCATCTTCATGTGCTATGGCCAACGCAACAGCAAGACAATGTGACAGCATTCTGCACACACAGCCATGCTTCCTGGTCCAGGCAGGACAGTGGCCCACATGTGGGTTCCGCCATCATCTATAAGAGTCACAAAGCAGCTGGACTCTAGTTTAACAAAAGCCTGTGGATCCTTTCCACGCTGGCGAAAAAGCTTACTCAGTAAGCCCCGCTCAGGCCCCGTGCTGCAGTCACCCTGAGGCACGCCAGGCAACAGGTGACTCTGGAACATCCCTGAAGCGCCTACAGATCATGGCACTGGCCATCCTTAAGTGCCTCCTGCACTCTCCAGGGCTTCCACCTCTCTTGCCCTTCCAGGAGCTCTTTCTATACCCAGGCATCAGGTCGTGATCCCTGCTGCATCTCACCAAAATGCCTGGCACTGATTTCAATCTGGAAGTCAGCACGCTTGCATCATCCCCAAGTTCAGAGATTAGCAGATGTACACCCTGATGGCCACTTCTATAGGGTTGTGGGGACAGGCCCCAGGACATGGTGGACGCTAGACAAGCACTTTATCAATTGAGCTACACCCCCAGCCTCCAGTTTTAACTGTTGAGTAGCCACATGTTGCCAGTGACTGTGCTAATGGATAACACACACATTTCGTTCTTGCAGAAGGTGCTGTAGGGCAGAGGTGGCCCAGGACACTCTCTCAATCTGGAAATGTAGGAGATGCTATCCTCCCTCCCCAAAAGCACAGCCTAAGAGATGTTACTCTTTTCCCTCTTGCTGTGGACGGTTCAGTTTGCTATGTAAACATGTTTCTGTTTTAATGCCAGGTGTGGAGTAATGGGTGCTGCTCCAGTTTGTCCACAGCTGATAAGAGCCTCCTGAGAGGGCACTTGATCTTTGTCAGCTGGGAACCGCCTCGCGTGGGGTGGGGGTGGAGGCGGAGGCGGGGCCGGGGGTCGGGGTCATGATCTTTGTCAGTTGGAATAAATAGGAAACCCCAGAGGGAGGAAAGAGGGCCACAAGAAAGAGGAAGCTGCTGCAGCATTTGCTGTTGCTGGCTAAATATCCTGAGGTTGGCGATTGGTATGGCCCCCAAAGAACCTGATGACCCTAAACAGCAGGAAGTAGCCACAGGGAACTCTGCCCCTTCTCTCTATTAACATTCTTTCTCTCCTACCTACAGTCAATGGGTTGGAAGGGAGGTAGAGCCATTAAAAACCCCAAATAAAAGTTTTTTGGTTTTTTTTTTTTTTAAATCAAAGCCTACACCCTCTCTTCACTGTCAATCTCATCCAGGAAGGACAATGACATGTGGTGACATACTGGTTTTGGCTCCAATACTCCTCCTACCAGAAGGTCAAAGAAATTTATGAAACTCAGACCACGTTAAAATGTTTCAGAGGTACCCTCCACTTTGTCAGCTTTTCCACCAAGCCCTGCCTCAGCCCCGCCTCAGCCCCTGCCCAGCAAAGATCTCTTCCCTCTCTCTCCAGGTTAGCACACCTACTGGTCCCTTGGGCCTCTCTATCCCACTGAACCCTCCCATGGAGCCTGACCCCTGTGCTGTGGAACTTGATGCTTCTGTGGCTTACCAAAGGCCAGCTACTCTTCACGTGCCTTGGGTTATCTGACCGGCCTGCTTCTCTTAGAAGACAACAGCAGTTCCAGGGTCCAGCCCCAACCAGCTGGTGTGGCCTTCAGCAAGCTTGGCCTCAGCACCACTGCAGGCTTGCACTCACTCACCTGGCTGAGGATAGGATAGAACCCTTTGGGGTTTGGTTTCCTTTTTCATGAACTGGCTCCCACGTGCTCCCTTTATTTCTGCGGTGCTACACAGCATCCCACATCGTAAACCACCAGGACAAGTCCGACCTTGCCTTTGATTTTTATTCCACCTCGTTGATATTCTCTGACCCACTTTACAAAGAAAGGGACTCAGAATCGAAGTTGGCAACTCCACACTTTCCTTAGAGAAGCCAATAGTTGTGACAAGAGACCTCAGGCTGACAGGAGGCCTGGACCTGCCATCATGTAGAACGTGCATGCCGGGTAGACAAGTCAAACGACCAACCCCCCACCCTTTCCTTCATGGCAAACTGCGATGTCACTGCTTAGCTCACATCACTGACCACACGTGATTAGGTGAGATAATGAAAAAGAAAGCCTTATTAACAAGGCTGGGGGGGTGGCCGGGCATGGTGGCGTATGCCTTTAATCCCAGCACTCGAGAGGCAGAGGCAGGCGGATCACTGTGCGTTTGAGGCCAGCCTGGTCTACAAAGTGAGTTCAAGATAGCCAAGGCTACACAGAGAGACCCTGTCTCAGAAAAAACAACAAGGCTGGGGCTGAAAACCACTTGTTCAAGAGCTGAGCACACAGACTGTGAGAAGCAGTACAGCATGTGCAAATGATTGCTCAGGAAGTCATTTAGCAAGGGCAGGAGCCATGGTCTTACCATCTAGCACAAGGTGCTTTGCAGGCCCCACCTGGTTGATGTGCATGCAAACCAGTTAATTCAGCCCTCTGTGGGATTTGACCCTGTGACCCAGTGAGAGAGTCCTCACGAGGGAAAAGTGAACAGGCATTATCACCAACCTGCACAAGCAGGGGCTACAATTAGGCCTCGTTAACCAAGTCCTACTGACACATGGCTGTGATTTGACATTAAGCACAGCCGGGCGTGGTGGCGCACGCCTTTAATCCCAGCACTCGGGAGGCAGAGGCAGGCAGATCGCTGTGAGTTCGAGGCCAGCCTGGTCTACAAAGTGAGTCCAGGACAGCCAAGGCTACACAGAGAAACCCTGCCTCGAAAAACAAAAAAAACAAAAACAAAAGACATTAAGCACAGGCCATTTGTAAGAGGGAACCTAGTCCACTGAAGGGCAGAGCATGTCTGATCTTGTCAGTGTCTGCCTGCACCAGCCCTTGGCCACTTGGTTCTATAAGGAGCCAGTGTTTCTACAGAGCCTCCCCTGAAGGGACTGTCTCTAGCCCCAAAGGATGATGCCCTAGGATGCCTTTTAGGAATAGGTCATTTTTTCAGGCTATATTTGGGATTTGCGAGTTGACAAAGAAGCGAGGAAGGAGTAGGTCCCAATGTGATGCAAGACACTGACACCTCCTGGGAAGGGCAGGACAGGCTGGGTAGGAAGGGGAGGGCATTACAGAGAGGCCTGGGAGAAGCTGCTCCTGGGGTGGGGGTGGGGGAACTGCAAGTTTGGCTTCCTGTTTATCCTTGGAGCTGGGAGCTGATCAGCACACCTCACCCAGTACAGGACTTCACCCAGTTTAGGGTCAAAGAACTTGACCAGGAAAGAGCAGGAACAACCCTAAGCTTCACCGCCACTGTGCTCCACAGGAGAGGGGCAATGGCTTCAAGAGTCTTGTTGAAAGGAGAGATAAACATGTTTTTTTTGTTTAGATGCCAAGTGTGGGATGAGGAACAGACTTGTGTCGGTGATGTGTATCCCTTTAGAAGTCCAACCACCTTGTTGGGGAGCTTGGTTGTTACCAGCTGAAAAACATCCTTGAAGACTCTGAGAGGAGATATAAATGAGAGCCAAAAACAGGAGGCGGGGCGTCTTTGGAGACTTGGGATTGTTCGGCTGTTTTTTGCTCTACTTCGAGACACACCTAGAGAGAACCGCTCGAGGGAAGGCTTCCGGGTTCTGGCTGAGTCTCCTGGTTCTGGTTGTTCCAGCTTCTAGCAGAAGAAATCCTGGTGACTACGCCAGGAGACTCTTTCCTCGGTGTGGGGAACTGCAGCTGTGCTGGTACTGACCATTACTTGTTTTTCTCTGCAGTTGAAACATTGTGCTCCACTGGTTGCCTTCATTTTCCTTGGTTTGAGTCTCATTATTTGGCCCTTGGTTTGCTCCCTTTTGGGGACTTTCCACACTGCGGTTCAATTGTTGGCTCCTCCCCTATATAAGCAGTTCTGTTACTCCCAATAAACGGCTTTTAGCACAAATGACCCATTGTTGTGTGGCCTTGCTGTAGCCTGAACAAGCAGCGTGGGCACTGCACCTCGGAACTAATACCCAGAAAGTTTCATTCTTGTGTTCTTTAATCTCCTTTTCCTCTTGTTTAGGTTACTCAGGTTACAAGTGAGGTACACTCGGGTTATAAATGAGGTACGCTTGGTTAATAAGTTGATAATAAAATATAATCGTTAAGAAAATTGAGCCTACACTTGTTTGTCCTTCGGTAACACCACAACTACAGCCTCTCCAATATAAAAGACCAAACTGTTCTCCATCTAGAGTAGTGACCAGAAGCCAGGCTGAACTGGGCACTGCTTGGCATCCTTGGAAATGAACAGGCCCCAGGGGACCAGCAACGGTAGTTCTCCCTCCTCCAGAACTTTACCGGGTCCCACCTCCCTCCTATTTCCAGGGTATCCAGGCCTGGTGCTAATCTTCTGTAAAGAATACATCCAAGGCTTGAGCTTGGGCTGGAGCCCTGGCTTCTGCCAGCACTAGGCCATGAACCACTCTGCTTTAGAAGGGCATGAGAGGCGACCTCAGAGGGATAGAGTGTCGAAACGGAGGACCAGTACATGGGCAGAGACATTCAACTGACATGAAGGGGAGTGGAAGACAGAAAACTTCCCTCCAGCCTGGGAAGAGGGTAGGAGTAGAATGCATACAAATAGCAACACACACACACACCTTGGAATCTTAGGGAGCTCGCACATCCCGCCTCCAGTAAGGATGACTCAGAAAGGACAGTGACACCATGTGGAATATTCAGTCCTTCATTTTCCCCCCAATACCAGTATAGGTAAGGTCTCAAGTCAGTCACAGAAACCCACACACTCAACACGGACATCCTGCTCTTGCATAGCGACTGCCCCCAAGCAGCCAAGCTATGGATGAGACCATCTGGCTCCACCCCAACCCCTAATCAGACACACTGCCAGTTCTATGGCTACCATGAGTAGTGACACACTCCCGAGCTGGAGAGAGACCATCAAAGCAGCCAACACTTCCATAGGTGACATCGTCCTTGGTGCTGGGGAAACAATTACCCCTTCCTGGGCACAGCCTGTGCTCTACTGGTACCCTGGATTCTGTGGCCATCTCCCCATGGGGCCGACCCCACCGACCATCTTGTAGCCTATGTGACAGGCGAGTGCTACCATTGATCAGTTCCAGGCCATTTCACACATGGTGGCTTTCCTAGGGGTCTCAACAGCCTCTCCCTAGGTGCGTACGGCTGGGGGCCAATTCTGAATTGTGTACTAATGGACACAGCCTATCACGGACACTCACAGCTTTGATCTAACCTCTCCCACTGGGCACTTTTCAGGCTTCCTTTGAGATGTTTCTAGAATACCATCCTCAGGCCTCAGACCCTTGAGGAGCCTAACTTGGGGACCATCAAGAGTCAGCATTCTTGGCCCTCCTGTTTCCCATATACACCCTCCAGGTATACACACTCTACGCCCCACCACCATTCGCTGCACATGGCGCACTACAGCTCTTCCTCCTTGGGTGTAGGGTGTGGCGCCTGTGCTCCCCGATGCACTCTCTGGTGCTTGAGCAGATGCTGCTTTTGACGGAAGCCGAGGCCACAGGTTGTGCACAGGTAGGGTCTCTCATCAGTGTGGTTGCGCAGATGGCGGGTAAGGTTGGGCTTCTGACTAAAACAGCGGCCGCAGTCTGGGCAGGCATATGGCCTCTCGCCTGTGTGGATGCGCTGGTGGATGGTGAGTGCTGACCACCACAAGAAGGTCTTTCCGCACTCGTTACAGATGAACTGGCGCTGATCACTGGGCGCCATGAGAGTCTCACACCCTTGGCCACACAGCACTCCCTTAGCACCATAGGAACCTTGGGGCTTCACAGCCACACTCTGGGCAATCTCAGCTTGTGACTCGGAGCCGGGCACACCACCTTGGACTGCAGACTGTGAGCGCAGCAGCTCCGCAGCGGCATGCACACGCTGGTGGGCCCGCAGTGCTGCACGGCTGGGACAGTTGTGGCCACAGCTGGTGCACCTTGTGGCCTGGGCGCCAGGCAGGTGCGTGCGCAGATGCTTGAGCAGGTGCTGCTTCTGGCGGAAGCTGCGGCCACAGTGCGAGCACGGGTGTGGCCGCTCGCCCGTGTGGTTGCGCAGATGCCTGGTCAGGTTGGGCTTCTGACTGAATCTGCGGCCGCACTCAGGGCACGCGTAGGGCCGCTCACCAGTGTGGATGCGCTGGTGGATGTTCAGCGATGACCACCATGTGAAGCTCTTGCCGCACTCACTGCAGATGAACTGGCGCTGTTCGCTGGGACCCAAACGACTGTGGGTTGCTGTCCGGACTCTGTGTTGGCCCCACCAACCCTGGCAGAGCCCCAGCCAGACCCACTCGGGGCGCCAGCGTGGGGATCCCGAGCGCGGGCGACAGGCCCTGCGGCGTGCAGCAGCATATCGGAGCGTCTCCTGCAAGCTGACACGTGTACCCAGGCAGTCTCGGGGATGCGCTCGCTGGTGAATGCGGGGACCCACTTGATGCCAGAAGCCCCGATCGCATTCTGGACACGTGTGGGCGGCAGGCCATGAGTGGGTCTTCTGGTGCTTGAGCAGGTGCTGCTTCTGACTGAAACGTCTTGTGCACTCCGGGCAGCAGAAGGGCCTCTCGCCGGTGTGGTAACGCTGGTGGCGCACCAGGTTGGGCTTCTGGCTGAAGCTCTTGCCACACTTGCTGCACAGGTAAGGCTTCTCGCCAGTGTGTGTGCGCTGGTGGATCTTCAGGGATGACCACCAGCTGAACCTCTTCCCACAATCCACACACACGAAGTGAGCCCCACCCGCAGGAAGTGTGGGGCTAAGAGGACCTGGAGCTGTCCCTGGAACCCGAGCAGCCAGCCTGGCGTCTTGCTCAGGAGGTAGGGCCCACAATGCACCCCCAGTCCCCTCCTGTGACTCCAGAGGCCAGGGCCGCCCCATGGTCTGACATGGTGGGAGGCCGCCCTGCTGCTGAAATACGTTTTCCTTGTCCTTCTCTGGAAGCGTGGCCTGAGAGGCCACAGTAGGCAACAGCCGCTCTGGCTTCTCCTGCTCGATGGTTGCCGGCCCGACTCCTGCAGAGGCAAAGGGAGAAGTCAGAAGACATCTCCTTGGTATGCAAAGAGCCGAGAGAGAAAGAGGGGTGGGGAAGAGGGGAAAGCTGGCAAAGTGAAGGCAAATAGCTTTAAACCGAGGGAAGAACGCAGATAAGAAAGACTGGAGATAAGGAGCAGAAGGGCTCTGCGTGGACAGGAAGAACGTGGAAAGAGGAGGAAGCCCACAGGAGAGTAAAACTAAGTGCATGGCTGGCCCTGGGGTCCCTCATGCCTAAGCTGTTGGGGGCTCAGCTTGCCCTGGGAGAGCATCACCCGCTGAACAATCTCACCAGCCTAAAACTTACTGTTCTTTTTTCTTTTTCTAAGAGTTTAGAACTGGGGGGCTGTAGGAGAGAGAAACATGTTTTTGTGTTGATCCCAAGTGTGGGATGGGGAACAGACTTGTGAGAGAGCAGGATGTTTTTCCACTTTGAAGTCAAACTACTTTGTGGGGGGATCTTGGATGTTGCCAGCTGAAAACATCCTAGTAGAGATTCTGAGAGGACACACACACACACACACACACACACACACACACACACACACACACA
>OU015744.1:73866786-73876961 GCA_907169655.1 Acomys percivali
CACACACACACACACACACACACACACACACACACACACACACACACGCCCAAAACAAGAGGCTAGACAGGAGAGGGGACTTGGAATTGTTTGGGCTGTTCATCAACACTTCAAGAGACACTCCTGGAGAGAACTGCTGCAGGGAAAGCTTCAAGGCTTTGGACTCCAGCTGAGGCTTCAGGTTCCAGCTGCTGCTCCAGGTTCCAGCAGCAACCTTGGTGGGATGGCTGGTTTGCTGAGGTCCTGCTGACCACGTTAGGAGAACCATTCCTCACAACTAACATCCTTAAGGTTTCATTATTGTGTTCTTTAACCTCCATTTCCTAGAGTTTGGGTTAGTTGGGTTGTAAGGGAGGTAGGCTTGTTTAATAAGTTCATAATAAAATATAGTTGTTAAGAAAATTGAGCATATGGGGGGGGGCTTTTTAGGCAAAGGCATGCCCAGTCCCTCAGTGGCTAGGGCTACCACATCCTGAATGAGTCACTGACCCCCTCCTTTTCACTAGTAGGGCCCCTGCTCCAATACAGTAGCCATTGGAGCAGGAATACCCCATTGTAGGGCCTCTGCCTTTATTTAGCCACTTCACCTTTCCAAAGGCTCAGCGTGGGAAAATGTATTCTGTGACGGTTTAGTGAAGGCAATTCACTGGCGCTCAGGGAAACAGCGAGCAGTCCACACTTCACACCCAGCTCCTGGTGGTAAGAAGCCAGAAGGAGTAAAGACTGCTTCAGAAACGGTAGTACAGATGTGACCCACTCTCCATGAGCATCAAGTCAAGATCACGGCTCATTACAGAGGCATGGGCTCTGAGGTCTTATCAGTGGTCTCCCTGCATGTGGGTCCTGGTCACAAAGCTGGGTTTTGCTTTGTAAGAATTACTGGAGCTTGCAATGTGTGCACCTTTCTGTGTGTGTTACACTTCAGTAAGATGCTCACACTGGTCAAAAAGGAGGCAGTGTGGAACAGTCATGAGCCCAGAGGAAATGTTTGTGAACAGACGTCAGCATCAGCACAGCACACATTCAGAGAATAGAAAAAGGTATTAATAAGGCTAGAAAGACTCACCAAGTGCAGAGGGATTCCCCAAATCCTAATCATGTACAGCCTATATATCACTAAGTTTGTAGATACAAAGTTATTAACTTTACCAAAAAATATAAACTGAAACGAATTCAAGAGCAGGCTAAACAGGCTGGAGAGATGGCTCAGTGGTTAAGAACACTGGTTGCTCTTCCTGAGGTCCTGGGTTCGGTTCCTGGCACCCACAAGTAATATATTATAGCCTAGCTAGGATCCTCCCCACCTCAGGAAAGCAAGGATTACTTGATATAATTCTTGCTATTATATTATTAAAAGTAAAACATCAGTTGGGGTTATAGAGTGCTTGTCTAGCAGCCAAAGGTCTGTAATTGATTGTCCAGCATTTAAAAAAACAAAAACAAAAAAGGCAGTATATCTTATACCAGTCCTATGATAAAAAATCCAACATCATTCCAGGAGGAGGGAGAGAAGGCATCAGCAAACTAGGAACATAAGAAAATTCCAGTTGACAAAAAAAAGTATATTAAAATCCCTGCCAGCTTTCCACTCAACAGCAAAAGACAGAAGACAGCCTTAAGAATAGAACTGGATTCTTGTTATCACTGATACTGTTTAACCTTGCACTTGAGGAATCAGCCAAAGGGGGGGGGACGGGACACAAAGATTCTCATGTGATTAGGTGTGCCAGAGAATCTACTGGCAAATGGAAATATAGGGTTTGGCAAGACTGTTAGGCACAAAAGCAAACAGAATTAATCACTCTTTAAAAACTGACAACAGCCATTATAAAATAACTTCGAGTGCCTTAAATAGAAAACAAACCTTGTGTGAAGGAAGCCACTAAACTTTACTGAAGAGACAAAGAACCTACACTTGTTAGTTTTAACTGTCAACTTGGGAAGACAGTGCTAATGCTCGATTCTCTAAATAAGCTGACCTGCAGGGCGTGTCTGCAGACCCCGCAGCTGCTGCAGGAGCTGGGCTCTGGACTGTAGACAAGTGAAGACAGTGGAGCGGCAGCAGCGGGCAGGTGAGGGTGCTCTTAACTCCCTGCACTGTGATGTCGTGTGACTGGCTGATTGGCTTCTTGCCTTCACTTCCCAAATGATGGACTGTGACCTGGCACTGTAAGTCAAATAAACTGTTTCTTGTCTATGTTGCTTTTGGTCAGAGTATTTTATCACAGCAAAAGAAGTGAAACTAGTATAGAACTCCAGGGCAAATGGATTCCAAAATGAAAAGGCAAATAATACTTTAATTCGATGTAATCCCATTTGAGTTGAGTTACAAAAGTATATGATGTATATAATTTGATTTTTAAAAAAGTCCTTAAAAAGGAAAATTTTGGCTCATCACAGTATTAAAAGATGCTACCACTGCATTCTAACTCTGTCGGACTCCCACATGCTAGCAAGGATGCAGAGCAACAGGAACCCATATTCCTTGACAGCAGCAACGCAAAATGGCCGTTACCTCAAAAGACACTTCGGCAATTTCTTACAGTGTGGTGAAAGGTTTGGTTTCTTTGTAAACACAGTTATGTAAATATGTTTTTGTTTTAATCCCAAGTGTGGGATTTTAGTTTGGGCTTCAGCACGTCCACAGCTGATCGTCACCTCATGTGGGGCGTGGTCTTTGCCAGAGTAGCAGCCTGCCCCTGCAGTCTGGAGATGGGCATGGCCTAGGACTCTCAGGAAGATAAGTAAGAGAACTGGGAGAAAGTGTGGCATGCAGCCTGTAGCAGCTTGGAGAAACCAGAGACAGACAGCAAAGGCAGCAAACAGTCTCTTCCAAGCCCTGTGTTGAAACATTTCTCTCTACCTGTCTCCAAGCTGTTGACAGAGATAGGTATTGCCCCAGTTGACCCTAAACAGCCAGGAGAAGTAAAGGGGTCTGTTCCCCCTCTCTCTCTAACCTCTATTCTCTCTTACCTAGGGTTAAGGGGTTGGTGGAACATAGAGGCTTCAATACCCCAAATAAAATATAGAGTGTCCATATTACAGAGTTGAATGTGAGCTTATGGTATAATCCAGCAATCACTGTTGTGAGCATTGACCCAAATAAGTCAAAAATATTTCCAAACAAGATGCTCTTGGAGGAGGAAGCAAACATTGGAAATGGATTTACGCTATGTGTATACAAGGAGTAATATTCAGCAATAAAAGGAAATGGGCTGTCAGGTCATAAAAAGTTGGGGGTCTGGGGAAACCTAAGTATGTATTGTGCTAAGTGAAAATCTATCTGAAAAGGCCACACGTTTTGTGGATCCAGCTACACAACATCTGGAAATGGCAACAGCTATAAAAAAAAAAAAAAGGGTAGTGCTCATTCAGGTTAGAGGTAGGGAGGAAGGGGGTTCAGTTAGGGGCTGTATCTGGGGGCAATGACACGACTTTATACCGTATACTCTACACCAAAACTATAGAAATCCAGCTCTAAGGGCGAGCCTTTGTGTACACTATGGGCTTTGGGTAGTTTACCATGTCAACACTGGCTCATCAATCATACCCCACTAAAGTAAAATGTCACCAGGAGAAAGGGGCCCTCTACTCTGCAGTTCCTGTTATCTGCTCTGAAAACTGAAGTCCACGAAGGAGAGGAGATGCTCTGGTACAACCTTCTGCTCTGAGGCCGATCCATTGTAAAGCTAGTGAGCTGACGGCTGCTGGTCCAGGTACTGCGCCAAAAGACACTGTAAAAGCTAAGTGCATCACACACTAGACAAACAGGCTGACGGAAAAAGAGTGTGACATAGGTCTCAAGGTGGCATTCCGTGTCAAGGGGTGTCTTTTTAGTGCCAACTCACTCACTTTCTGTGGTAGTTTGAATGAGAATGTCCTCCAGAAGGGCCATGTGTTTGAATACTTGGTCCCCAGGTAGTAGAAGGAAGTATGACCTTGTTGGAGGAAGTGTGTCACTAGGGGCAAGCTTTGACTGTTCAAAAGAGTTGCACCATTCCCAGTGTCTCTATGTGTGTCTCTCTCTGTGTCTCTGTCTCTCTCTCTGTCTCTGTCTCTGTCTCTCTCTCTCTCTCTCTCTCTGTGTGTGCGTGTGTGTATGTGTGTGTGTGTGTGATTTATGAATCAATATGTGTACCCTCACTCTACCATTATGGACTCTAATCCTCTAAAAACCATAAGCCAATTTAAATGGTTTTTCTTATAAGTTGCCTCGGTCATGGAGTTTTATCACAGAAACAGAAAAGTAACTAGGACACTTTATTTAAGAGAACGTACTTATGATAGATTCCTGGTGCATAGTGTTAATAAGTGTCAGTTCCAAATAAATTTTGGTCTTCCTTGTGCTTGGTCATGAGAATTCATTTTATTAAGTCATGCTTTAGAAGGAAAGTAGTGACTTCAATTATACATCGGCAAGATTTGAATACCCAAATGTAACGAGATTGTCAGAGACACGAAGACAAGTCTCGGAGGCTTTGCTTGGCAAAGGTCGAAAGATCTCCAGCTGATCACCACTGCCCTTACATATTATGTATGGTCCAGGTGTAATTTTGCCTAAAAACTACTTTGAAACTGCCTTTTCCTCCTAAAACTGTCTTTCTCTTTATTTCTCAGCCTTAATGAAATTCACACTGGAAAACTTTTTCCCACAGATAATGTTGAAAGAAGGCATCTGGCCAGAGGCTTAAAACAACGAGAGAATTTTTGCTCAGACTGTGTGCATACAAGCAGAAACTTCTTGAAAAGAAAGCTAAAGAGTTAGAACAGTACCTGGTTAGATACTGTTAGATGTAGAAAAGTTTCTTTAGAATTTGCTTTGAGAGCAATAGAAGGTGGGCTTGGAACATCTGCTTTACAGATATCTTACAATAGAGGACCCCTTGCCCTAGGCTTGAATAGCACACCTGTTGAATTGGGACCAGAAATAGGTCAAGTTCTTTCTGTGTTAGGAATATTTAGCCCAAGCTGTATTGCCATGACAATCATGTAAACACAATGGCTTTAGCCCAGGGGAAATTTATGATTAAACTTTCTCAAGTATTGTTTAAGAAATAATAATCAGTTCATGCTGACCATTGCTTGGATATTGATTTTTGCTGTATGCTTTATTGTAGGTTATACAGAACTTTTTGTATTTCTTTGTTAGACTGTTTCCTTGCTCTGATGATTTTTAAATGCCCTATTGATTGTAGAAGATGAGAAAATCATGATGTAATCTGTAATGGAAAAAAAAAACTAAATTTCACTTTAAATAAAGTACTCATGTTGGCCCAAGGAGCAAGTAACAGAAATAAGAAAAAAGTGGAAGAAAAACAAAATTCTCCTGGGCTACAAGACCTTTCAGTTTGGACCACAATTTACACCTGGGTCCCATATTTATTTTCTACTTTGTTCCTTGACCTCTCTTCAACAACTAATTTCTCTATCTAGTTGTTCAACCTACAGTTGGTTTCCCTTAACATGCTGTTCGCCGCCTACTCAATTCTCCCTACCGGAGGAACCACCAAGACTTTTTCTTCTTTCTTCCCAGAGCTGGTCTGTAGGATGAGATGAGTTGATTATAGGACTGTCCCTTGACCTACACTGAAATCTGGGCAAAGGATGTATTTGGTGCCAAGTATCTAGCCCAGCAGTGAATCTGAGGTTTATTCAATGAGAAGAGATTACTGCCCCTGATTGACATCTTGTCGATTAAAGTAACCCAAAGGCCCTAATGTTTAATGCCTCACCTAGTTGAACTTAGCCTTGACATCTAACCAGAAAGATGACCCTGGGCAGAGCTCTTTTCTGTCTGCCCACTGAGGGGCAAAGAGGAGTGTGGACCCAGCACAGGCCCCTGCAGGTCCTACAGATGTGAAAGGGAGTGTTTGAACTTCAGCCGATATCCAGAGGCTCAGATGTGATGAAAAGTCTAGCATAAGATACTTCTCCCCACCCATTTCTGTTGTCATGATAGGATTGCTACCAACAGATGGGAGGGCTGCTCACAGGAGGGGGCTGTTGCAGCCCTGCAGAGGGCTCCTACCAAGAGCACATGGCCAGTCAGGAAATGTTTCCATTCTTGGCAGCTTTTGCCTGGGAAATCCCCAGCCTGCCTGCTGCTTGTCATCACATCAGCCTGCAAAGTGATGAAGACCCTGAACTCTGAGTGACCCTGGGATCTCTAGTAGTCTGGATTCAAGATATTTTGCTTGGTAAATAAACACCAACTTCTCTTAGCCAGCCATCCTACCCAGCGAGCATTCTCCAAGTCTTGAGTAGCCAGAGCATCTTCAAACCCCAGTTCTAGCACTGAAAATAACCCGCTTTTTACCCACCCTGTTTTATCTCTACCAGCCTAGCCTGGCCTTGCCCCTTTTTTTTTCTTTTCCCCTCCTCCCAACATTACTATCCTTGTTTTATTCTTTGGGTGACCTTCAAAGTCCTAGTCTCCACACAGAAATTCTACATTCTAAAGGAGGACAGCAACTTACGTTTGGCTCCAAGGGCTCTGGGAGCAATGGGAATCTGACTTCTCTTACCTGAGATGCTGCCAGCCAGGCTGCTCTCCATCTCTGCAGGCCCCTACTGCATCCGTGCTGGTAAGGTCTCAGCCCTGCCACCTGGGAGTAAGATGGGAGAAACAGAAAGCCTGACCAAGGACACCTGGTCAAAACCCATTTTCCCAGCCCCTCTCCCATCTCATGGCCCATGCTAGCCACTCCTTCGGGTAAAAATGTGCAGATGGGAAGGCGAATGGGCACAGGTGTCATGAACAAAGAGGAAACTGGGCCCGAGAGAAGCCTCGGTGTTCCCAGTGAAACAAAGATGGCTAAAAAGCTGATGTGAATAAAAATCTAAGCCTCCAGATCGCTGTGAGTTCGAGCCCAGCCTGGTCTACAAAGCAAGTCCAGGACAGCCAAGGCTACACAGAGAAACCCTGTCTCAAAAAACAAAAGAATCAAAAAACAAACAAACAAACAGAAATCCAAGCCTCCTAACTCCCCACACCAGCTTCAGGTCCCGACCCTCAGCATACATAGTGAGTGAGGAGTATGCCGCCTGAGAACCAGGTACATCGGGTAAGGTTAGATATGGGGGGACCTGTTCAAATAGACACCTGGAGGGGCTGGGGATGTGACTCCAAAGCAGAATGCTTGCCTAGCATCTACCAGGCCTGGAATTCAACCCCCAGAACTACCAGCAAAACCAAAACAACACCTGGAAGGCAGGCTTTCTCCCACATGTCCTGAGTCAGTGGGATATTCTCCCAATATCCCAGAACAACCCCTTCAGGGCATCTCACAATTGCTGCAGCAGCTGCCACCACCTCTGCCACCACCACTAACTACCACCACCACCAAGAACATGCTACCTCACCACTTCCTAGTTCATGAACCTAGCATTTGTCAATCTTATTTTACATTCATCTTTTGAACATTCCCAACCGCTTCCCTTTATACCTGGGTGTGGCTTGACACAGGCCACGGAGCTGCTTGGATGCCCCAGCCTTTGACCCACTGGGCTCTGCTCCTCCCTACACGCTCTGCCTATCTCACTCTTGCTTCCTTCTGCTTCAGTGTTACCAGAGTAGCTGGCTTACCCTGGGACCTCCATGTACAAGCCTGACCTCCCCCCCACCACCACCACCACATTTCTTTTCCCACCCCCTCCTATATTTAGGCGAGTGTGAGACAGGGGTCTTGGGTAGCCCAGGCTAGCCTTGCTTGCCATGTACCCAAGGATGACCTTTAGTTTATGACCTCCCACTTCCATCTCCCTAAGTGCTGCAATCACAGACCTCTGCCTGGCTTTTTATGTGATGCCAGGGATAGAACTCAAGACTCCTAGCATGCTATGGTGTCACTCTGCCAGCTGATCTATACCCCCACTCCCAGATCACCCCCAACACTTCCTGCTCAGTGTATTCCCGCTCTGCCTGGCTTTGAACTGTGGCTCACAGGTGGCTTCATGCAATCCACCACAGTGACGTGATTATGTCTCCTAAGGTTGGGGTCTACGTCAGCCACTAATACACACTTAGCACAAGCAGGGGCTTTGTGGTTAGCTGCCCCATGGAAACTCAAAGCTGGCTTCATGCTGGCCCTGGGCAGGGGCTTCTTGTTAATTATGATTGGGTTATCTTCAACTAGAAAACCAACTCTGAGCCCTAAAGACCTCATAAAGACCAGCCTTGATTTGATAACCCCCCAGGCAACCTTCTTGAGTCTGCTTTGGGGGTCATTACCCAGGCTAGAAGTCAGTGCCTTGGCTAGAAAGGCAAACCCGAGCTGTAATAAAGAAACACCTTTTTCTCAGAGCATTTGCTTGAGAAACTTGTCATTGCTAAGCTCTGGCTCTGTCCTCCCTAAACAGCTGTAGATCTTTTCGAAAGTAAGTAAGCCTCTTGCCAGCTTGCCAGCCCACTAGGTCTCCCTCAAGGGTCTGGGAGCCACTGTTGGAGACAGGAACAGGAAGGAAGCCCAGGGACCCGTCTCCCAAGGACAGTGGGTGCCTCCCTCCGGCAGGCTAGCACCTGGGCTGCAAACTTTTTTTTTTTCCTGTCATAAAAATATGATTTCTAGTTTTAATTTGGGCAAGGGCAATTATTCAGCAGATGGTCACCCCAACAACCAGGTGAATTAAAATGCGCTGCACGTGTGCCATCCTCCTGCCTGAGGACCAGCCATGATCCATTGTGAGAACACGCATGCGCAGTGGGAGGCATCTGTCTGGGCTTGCGCTCCACCGGCAATGTCAACATTCTTACTAATATTTACTCAGTGAACACAATAAGCCTCTCTTTCTCTTTTAACCCATGGAGAACTCTTCAAAGCAGGTTTTGTTTGCGTCTCTGTTTCCCCGATGGGGTCTGGGAAGCACTCCCACTGTGCTTTCTCATAGACACTGAAACCCACTGGTGGGCCGGAAGGACTGAGCAGCAGGAAGCTGAAAGCAAACCCTACCTGAAGGGCCATCTGGGGACTGGAGCGCCCACTTGCCCTCCACCCACACACTACCTTCAGGTCCCTCTCTGACTTTCTGCACCCCGCACCTTGCAGACTATCTCAAGAGACCCAGAGAACCTCAAAGCGAGAGGTCGCCTGGCCATGGGAAGACTCAGACTGAGAGAATGTGGGTCAGTGTGTGGGAAAGATTAAGCTTTGTCACAGGTGGAAGCAGTCTTGGCGGGCTTTACCCTTGGGGCACCCCATGAATACCTTGTGATAGACTGGAATTCAGGAAGCAGACCTGGGAACCCCACCTGGGCTATTGTTTTCCTAATGGACCCTCAACGGGAGAAGGAGACCGCCCTTCCCATGTGACTCAGGCAGGTGGGAAAGAGAAAAACAACAGATTTAGCTGGGGGGGGGGTTGGGAGAGCGTGTGGAGAAAGCGAAGAGGCTGAACTATCACGCGGGCCCAAGAGACACCTAAGGACTCATCCCGTGGACCGGATACCGAAAGGTTCACTCTTTTGTCCCTTTAACCTTTTTTCCTTCTTGTGTAAGCTAGTTGGGTTGTATAATAAAGTTTAATTGTTAAGAAACAGAGCCAACAGGTCAGAGATGCAGGACAAGACTAAAGTGGGTCAGGACTTGCCTACACCACACAGTCAGGGCCTCACTTTACCTATTCTGGCTTCTAAGAACTGATTCGTCAATGGAACCAAAAGGGGTTTGGTTCCTGGTGACCCAGCCTGAGCACCACCTTGACATGTCTGTCCAGGCCACACTAGGCAGGGAGTAAAGTAACTCCTCTGGGGTCTCAGTGGAACGGAAGCAGGGAGACCCACACAGCCCAAAGGGATGCGGAGCAAAATGAGAAAGGCAGAGGTAGGTGGAAGCAGGCCATGGCTTTTGAGATGTACTTCCTATATGCTAAGGTGTTACATGTCTGCCAAACTGCACCCTGGGAAAGCCAAGCCCAGGGCAGGCCCTCCACATGGACACTCCTCTTGGGTCTTCCACTCCACTAGAGACCCTTAGAAAGTGTGTCTGTCATTCCACCTAAGATTCAGCCATGCCACTTACATTATCCCTGTTCATAACTCCCCCTGACACACTAGTCAGCTGATAGGAGTGAGCAGGGGAGCAGGCTGTCCACTTAAACACTTTAGCAGGACACAGGAGCTACAGGGCAGGTGCACCCACCCACCCACACACACCCACACCCACACACACCACATACAC
>OU015744.1:73876971-73892534 GCA_907169655.1 Acomys percivali
CCACAACCCCACACACACCATACACACACCACACACACAAAACCACAACCACACACACCATACACACACCACCAGCTGCTCTGCCAACCACAGAGGAGATTGTGGCCTGCAGCAGGTGGTGAGGCCTGGGGCTGGAGACATGACAAGGGGACTTGCGGTGTTAGCATAGACTGAGGTGCACAAGGTGCCGAAGTGGGAGCTGGACAAGGCCAAGTGCCAGGGACAAGCACCTCAAGGACCTGCCCAGGTCTCCCCACTTCCCGCTCTCACAGCGCAGGCCCCTGGCCAGGTCTCCCCACTCCCCGCTCTCATAGTGCAGGCCTCTGGCCAGGTCTCCCCACTTCCCGCTCTCACAGCGCAGGCCCCTGGCTAGGAATAGAAGTGAGAAGTGGATGGTACCTCATACCCCTCTTGTCCCCAGTAAAGCAGGACTTCCAATGCCAAAAGTCCAGCCGCTGGCTTTTCTCAGCCAAGAGGTCCCACAAGGTCCTCATCCTGCTGACTTCTCACCTGCACCAACAGCCCTTTACCTTCCTAGGAGAGGAAGGTAGGAGGCAGGCGCTCCCCACCTGCCAGGCCCCGACACGCACCTCACTTCCCTTTCTAACAGAAACATCTTTCCCAGAACTCACTGACCCTACTTGTCCTCAGAGCACCCGCCTTCTGCCTGCTTTCCCTGCCTGCCTGAAAGCAGGGACGCCATCTGCAGAAGGGTAGGGAGAGCAATGTCTCAACCTCTGCGCCAAGGGAGTTCTTAGATCTCCCCCTGGGGCAGAGGAGGCCCATGCCCTCCATCCCCAGAGGTCTGAGGAGGGGATAAGGGCTTCCTCAAACACCCTGAAAGTGACCTAGGGACAGAAAGAAGAGTTCATCGTCAGGAACAGGGAGAATGTCGCCAGCTGCTGAGCACTGACTAAGGACCAAGCACTCACCAAGCAAAGCCCACATCACCCTTTAGCTAAGGAGATCCTCCCAGAGAGCTTAAGACAAGTAAACTTTGTTCTTATAATAAATCAAAAGTTTCTTTAGAATGTGCTTTGAGAGCAATAGGAGGTGGGCTTGGAACGTCTGCTTTACAGATATTTTACAATAGAGGACCCCTTGGCAGTTAGCCTAGGCTTGGATAAAGATGGATAGCACACCTGTTGGTTTGGGACTGGAAGTAAGTCAAGGTTTTGGGTTTTTTTGTTTTGTTTTGTTGTTTTTTATGTTTGGTTGTTGGTTTGGTTTGGTTTTGGTTTTGTTTGTTCATTTGTTTGTTCATTTGTTTGTTTGTGCAGTTTTTGTTTTTTTTTTTTCAGTCTTCTAACCCAGGAGAACTTTATTTTTTTTCTGTTGTCTTCCTTGGGCCAACCTCAGTACTTTATTTAAAGTGAAGTTCAATTTTTTTCATTACAGATTACATCATGATTTTTTTCATCTTTTACAATCAATAGAACTTTTTTTTTAAAAAAAACCCACAGAGCAAGAAAACAATCTAACAAAGAAATACAAATGGTTCTGTATAAGCTACAATAAAGCATACAGCGAAAATCAATCAATATCCAAGCAATGGGACAGTTTAATCATAAATTTACTTGTTTACTTGATTGCCATAGCAACATAAAACTAAATGTCCTTAACACAGAAAAACCTTGACTCACTTCCAGTCCCAAGCCAACAGGTGTGCCATCCATCCTTATCCAAGCCTAGGCTAACTGCCAAGGGGTCCTCTATTGTAAAATATCTGTAAAGCATGACGTTCCAAGCCCACCTTCTATTGCTCTCAAAGCTGATCCTAAAGAAAGAAGTTCTACTTTTCTACAGATAACAATATCTAGCCAGGTACTGTTATGTCAAAGTCCTAACTTTCTTTTCAAGCAGTTTCTGCCTGACTGATCACAATAGTCAGAGCCAAGAGTCTCTCATTGTCTCAAGCCTTTGGGCAGATGCTTTCTTTTCAGTATTCTGTGTGGGAAAAAGTTTTCCAATGTGAATTTCACTAGGGCTGAACTCATAGTCAGTGAGAAATAGAGAGAAAGGTGGTTTTAGGTGGGGGGGGGGGGGAAGGGGAGGCAGAAATACATTTTCCATATATAGATGTGGACCATAAGTAATATTTAAGGACAGTGTTGAATAACTGGAGATCTTTGGAACTTTGTCAAGCAAAGCCTCTACGACTTGTCCTCATGTCTGTACCACTCAGGGTCATGTAAATGCTGACACCAGGATAGAGCTGGGGCAGGCTTGCCCCCACTGGGGCACTCTGCACAGCCAAGCCAACCCTAAAGTTCCAGTCCCTCGTTTTCAGGAGTTTGGCATCTATGTCCAAATGTGTTATTTAAATTCAAATAAGCTCGAGATGGCTCATCAGTTGAGTGCACTGGCTGCTCTTCCAGAGGTTCAATTCTCAGCATCCACACTGCAGCTCACAAATGTCTGTAACTCCAGTTCCAGGGGATCTGACACCCTCACACAGAAATGCATGCAGGCAGAACATCAATGCACATAAAGTGAAAGTAGAATAATTTTTAAAATACAAAAGCAAACATCCTTAAATTCAAATAAATTAACTTTAAAATTCGTTTTCTCAATCACTCTGGTCACATGTAAGTGCTCAATGCCCCATGTGGTTGTCCCGCTGTGACTGACAGCCAAAGCCACCTGCTGTCTTCCAGGAGCTCTAAAAAGCCTGTCTTTCCTGCCACAGCCCTGACACAAAAGAGACTCCCTACGTACTGAAAGGACTGGCTAATTAAGTCTTTTGATTTTACTGTCACTCTTCTGGCCCCAGTCCTTTGTCACTAACAACAAATTTACTCTTCCTGGAAAAGGATTTCAGTCAAACATGGCCAAAGGCGAGCAGGAAGCTGAGAAAAACACATCTGAGTGCACACATAAGCATTCAAACCAGCTAAGCAAACAGAAGGTCAAAGGCAACAGAGGGGACATCCACCAGGACATCTGCCACTGCACAGCAGCCCAGTGTGCTTTGCAGATTCGCTTAGCCATGGCAAGAACCATATGCCGCAATATATATATATAGACTATGGTACAGTGCTGTAACTGTTATAAGGTATCATCTACTGACCTTACCCTCTCTGTGTGACTAATTTATAAACAAAACTGTCACATGTATGTGCTGGAAAAGACTGAGTACAATCCAGTACTGGCTGCAGTTTCAAACATCCACTGGGAGTCAGGCAACCCTGGAGTATGTTTCTCAGACAAGTGGAGGACTTGAGGGCTGTCCATGTTGATAAAAAGGAAAGTATCCTAAAACACAGGCATAGAGGCTGGAGAGATGGCTCAATGGTTAAGAGCACTTGCTATTCTTGCAGAGGATGGGGTTCAGTTCCCAGGACCCACATGATGGCTGACAATCCTGGAAACCTGGAACTGGATCTGACTCCCTCTTTTGGTCTGCAGGCACTGCAAGTGTGTGGTGCACAGACATACACGCAGGCAAGGCACTCAGACACATAAAGCAAAAACAAGTCCTTGTTAAAAAAGATGCATTTCATGGGGCTGGAGAGATGGCTCAGAGGTTAAGAGCACTGACTGCTCTTCCAAAGGTCATGAGTTCAATTCCCAGCAACCACATAGGGGCTCACAACCATCACTTCTGGCCTGCAGGCAGAATGCTGTATACATAATAAATAAATAAATCTTAAAAAAAAAAAAAAGAGATACATTTCCAATAGCATACAAGCATGTCAGGGTGAGGCACATCAACGCCAATCACTGCACCATCCGTTTGTGATAACAGAAACTGAGTCAATCATAACATACACGTTCTCTAAGCTGAATGCAGTGGTACATTCATGTAATGCAAGCTTTCAGTAAACAGGAGCCCCAGGAGGTCAAGGCTAGCCTAAGCTGCATGTCAAGTTCAACACTGGCCTGAGCTACATGAAACCCTATCTTTAAAAAATAGTCTTTGAGCCGGGCATGGTGGCACATGACTTTAATCCCAGCACTCGGGAGGCAGAGACAGGTGGATCGCTGTGAGTTCGAGGCCAGCCTGGGCTACAAAGTGAGTCCAGAACAGCCAAGGCTACACAGAGAGACCCTGTCTCAAAAAAAAAAAAAAAAAAAAAAAGTGGAATCTTCAGAGCCATGTTAACATGGCTAGTCACTCCAAAAGCAGGGGAGGCAGGACCAGATGTCGCTGTGCAGCCGTGTGTGGGCATGAAGACCAGCGTGTGCAGTGTGAGGTCCTGCGGGGCCTAGCCCACACAAGAGCAAGTAGGTCCTTTCCCCTCTACCAACTCTGGGTGAGCTGGGTTACCCCAAGTCTGAATCATCAGCCCAAGTTTCTCCCTTGAGCCCATAGCCAGCACTGGCAAACTTCTTCCAGGCCTCCAATCACACCTAGAAGGGGAACCAGGAACCCCTGTGTCCTGGGCCACCTGCCACCAACTCTGAGTCCAGAACGCACTGTTTCTCATCTAAATGACAAAACAACCAACCAAACAAAGCCAGTGAGACGGTTTAATACTGTGATTCTCAACCTGTGTGGTGTCACCCCTTCAGGGGCCAAATGATCCTTTCAACATGGGTAGCCTAAGACCACTGGAAAACACAAATAATTACAGTTTGAAGCAGCAATAAAAGTAATTTTGTGGCTTGATACTCAGAATCCATGTGATCCACATACATGGTAGAGTGAGAAAACTAACTCCCAAAATTCTGTTCTCTCTCTCTCTCCCTCTCTCTCTCTCTCTCTCTCTCTCTCTCTCTCTCTCTCTCTCACACACACACACACACACACACACACACACACACGAAAGGGAAAAAAAAAAGGAAGGAAGGAAGTTATTTTTAAAGTTTTGCTGATTTTCTTGGTCACTCCAAATCCATCTGCCACCCAGAACCCAAACTGATTTTCTTTCTTTCTTTCTTTTTGTTTTTGCTTTTTTAGGGGTTTGGAGCTGATTGGAGACAAGAGTTTTCTCTGTAGCCCAGGCTGTCCTGGAACTCGCTCTGTAGACTAGGCTGGCCTAGTCAGAGATCCACCTGCCACTGCCTCCTGAGTGCTGGGATTAAAGGCGTGCACACCATTCATTGCCTGGCTCCAAACTGATTTTTCTAAAACTGCCATTTGGACTTTTTACTCCCTTAACATAATTCAAGGGCTCCCTGACGCTTGGAGATTTAGACAAAAATGTCTTGGCAAGGCCATTCAAAATTTAGTCGTTGGTTATCTTCCCCCACTGTCTCCAGTAAATCACCCAGTATCTAGATTTGTTGTGTCCTGCACACCTATGACCTGTCTGTCTTGCAGTGGCCTTGACCACACTCCTCCATGGCCCAAATCCAGGGTCGTTTTGCCAGAAACAGACACTTTTTGGGGACGCGAAGCTGGGTAGCTGTCATCCTCTGTGATTTCCCTTACTATCAGAAGCCCAAATGCAGCCGAGCATAGGATGCCTGTCTCTGCAGCACAGTCCAGGCCTTGCAAACCATTACAAAACACGGCTATGAGGGCTCATTTGCATAAGTGTCAGCCCACAGTTGATTGGCAGAAGCACAGAATCGTGAAACCTTGGAACTGACGGGACACAAACGCTACGGAATGTTTTCATGTTATTGCTTAACACAACTAAAAACCAAAAACAAACAAAAATGGCACTGCCTCCAACCTCAGGTGACCACACGCCATCTCCTCTGCAGCTAGAGACTATTCTGGAATCTATGTCGCCCGACGCCACACCCACTGAGGCGGCTGCAGTCATTTTACTTGAAGGGAGTCTCCCGTAGCCAGCCCCTCAAGACATGCACACAGCTGTTACTCCTGAGTGTGTTCCTCTTGCTTGTTCATCTCCATCCTCACCCTGGCTTCACGAAATCGCACGCTTAGGGACCACCTACCATGAGTTTTTCTACAGCCAACACTGGGGTTCCTGCGTCTACGCGTGGAGCACACAGACTGGGAACTCAGAATAACCAGATGGCTCCGGAGGGGCCGCGCAGGCGACTCTCCAAAGATCCTACCCCCCTTGACCTTGCTGCCCTGGCCTGCTGCCCTCCCAGCCAGCCTCAGATCCCTCCCCGCTGAGCTGGGCAGGGTGCTGGTGGTGCAGAAAATTGGGGTACAGAGCTGAAGTGCGCGCAGGACTCGGGACACCTCAAGGCCCCGTACCCATCCTTCCTCTCCAGCCCTGAACAGTAGAGTAGCACGGGAACAGAGCCGGGCGCTGGTCCCTCCCTGAACCGCCCATCCCCGCCCGAATTGCATAGGGACTCGTGGGGGGTGGGGGCCTGAGAAATAAATACCTTTGACTTTGTGGATAAGGTTAACGGGAAATGCTACCCAAAGGGCGACTTTGGGCACCCGGCTCCAGACCACGGCCAGACCTGGAGCCGGCAGGCACAGGTGATTGGCTGGTCGCCCTGCACCGCCCCATCTGTGGATTGGCTGCACGGCTCAGATGACACTCGGGGCCCTATTAGAGTAGTCCGCGGGGCGGCTCCTTTGTTCTCTGGAGCCAATAGCCAGGGTTTGATCTCGCCCGCGGGCGCGCGGCCCCAAGCAGTGAATCTGTTAGCTCTACACTGCTAGGGTGGGAAAAGTAGTCCTCAACATCCTGTGCCGGCGACTGCGGGTGGTTGCTGCGCCCCGTTCATCAGGTGCCTCGGATCTGCCCACCTTTAAGCACTCTGGCTCCCTCACAAGCGCCTGTTGACATCTGAACTCGGGGGCATGGATGCGGGGTACCACCGCAGCAAGCTTTCTAGGTGCTACTTGGTGTCCATTTTGGAAAGCAATCGCGGAATACATAGAATATACCACTCTTAGAGCCCTCTTGAGAGTAGGTCTACTTTAGTGTGGCCCTTTTTCTTTACTCCCTGAAAGCTGCGTTCAGGTGGTACTGCGCATGCACGCCTGCCTGTTGTTAACACATTGCAGGGCTCTTGTGCCTTGTAAGCGAGTGAGTGTACAGTGAGCCATCTCCAGCGCCTTAGCAGCCCACACTGAGTCATGATAAATGATGTTTGGAGTTGTCTGCGCATGGCCTTGGAAATTGTGGCACTCAGGAAACCTTTTTCTAGCTGAGAAAACAGGTCTAAAGAGGTTACCTAGCCGCATCCAGTTTCACTGCTCACTTGAGTTCTCTTGAGTGAAATTATCTTCCTGCTGCTAATGAGGTCCAGACTGACAAGGATGAAAGGGCTCTCAAACGCCTCCAGGAAAGTGTTTCCATGCCTACCCACCCCTCCCATGCATCTGAAAGGAATTCCTCCCACTCCTGTCTTGATTTGGGCCACAGCTGGATAAATCCTCTCACTCTTAAACCCAACGTGGTGGCGCACATCTTTAATCCCAGCATTCGGGAGGCAGAGGCAGGTGGATCGCTGTGAGTTCAAGGCCAGCCTGATCAGGACACCAAGGCTAACACAGAGAGACCCTGTCTCGAAAAACTGGAAAAAAAAAATCCTCTCTTGCCTCTGGAATCAATTACAGTGGGGTTAACTGGAGAGGAACTGCAGGGAGAAAACCCCTCAAATTTCAAGTATCATGAGGGGAACCCAGGAAGGAACTTTAAAACACTTAAAGAGAAGTTGCATGTGGTGACTTGGAATCCCAGTACTCGAGAGGTAGAGTCCAGAGGATCAGTAGTTGAAGGCCAGTCTACTTTACATAGTGAAGTAGTGAGTTCAAGGCCAGCCTGGGACTACATTAGACCCTGTCTTTAAAAAAAAAAAAAAAGCAAACTATGTGAGTGTTGATACACATACATACACATATGGAAGAGTCTGTATTATAAATTTTGTGTGTATGTATGCATACGGAGGTGCACATGAAGGTCAGAGGATCACAAGTATCTTCAAGCACCTTCCATCTTCTAAGACAGGGTCTCTCATTGGCCTGGCTAGGCTAACTGAGGTGACCAAAAGATACTGGCCTCTCAATCCCTGTGGGAGCAGAGCTTTTGCATGGCCTCTGGGAGGACATGTGCCAGTCCTCACGCTTGCATGTATGTTCTAGAAACTGAGGCACCTCCCCAAACCCAGGTCTTCTGCAAGAGCAGCGTGTGCTCTTAACTGTTGAGCCATCTCTCCAGCTCTCCCTTGCAGTCTTGACTACTGCTATATACCAAAAAGTAAATGTGGTGTGCTGCCTTTAGTTACATAATGCTGGGTTTGGTTCCTAGAATTCACATAGTGGCTCACAACCATCTATAACTGCAGTTCCAGAGAGTCCAACACCTTCTCCTAATCTGGCCTCCACAGGTACCAGGTACACACATGTACAGACATACATGAAGGTAAACACACACATCTTTGAAAGGGGGCAGAAGCAGACAGACCTGAGTCAGCCTCTAGTAATTAGTGTTACAGGACTGTGTGCAGGTGTTCACATGAGTATGAACAAAAGCATCCAGAGCAGCCCATCCAGTGGGATCAGGTAGAACTTCTAGAAAAGCCCATTCACAAAACAACAAATAGTTATTCATACACACTGTTGGGATTGGTACAGATGGCAGGCCTGTCGGTGCCTGACAAGAATAGCACTCGGCTATGTGTGAAACTATCAATGATGTCTCTGCCCTCAGTAGGCTAACCCGGGGGGGCCCTTACAGGACCTGCGGACTCAGCTGACACCAGAAAAATCCTGAACTCATGTCTGTGTGGATCTGTAATCAGTGTTGGGGGGATGTGTGAGCTGAAAGCTATCTTTGCTGCTTGGAACACCTCTTTTCCCAGAGGCTCCTTTTGTCATGACAACCACCTGACAAGGCTGCAGATGTAACCAACCTTCAAACGAGGCTCTCAGTGATGTGACATGCAGGCTGAGGTGGTAAGAAAAATGATAGTCTTGGCTCAATATTACAAGACTTTGGTTCCAAAATAAGCATCCTTGTTTTCTGGTGTTTTTGCCCACCACACAGAATTTGCTGGACTTTGGGTATGCCTAGCTCAGTCCCCAGCAAGGACTGGGAGGAGGGCATAGAGAGACTCAGTTGCTGTCCAAGGCCCATGGCGTGACTTAGGAAACAGAGTGATGTCCCTTCCCCCCCATCACCACAGCCCCCACAGAAAACAAAAACAAAAAACACCAAACACCAGCCATTAGTTCTAAAACCAAATCTTTATTCTCTAGTTTGAAAGGGAAGGTAAATGGTTGTTCTGTTTCGATCCAGAAAACAAAACGAGACCCAGTAGGCAGAAGTCATAGGAAAGCAGAATCCAATAATTATAAGTAAGAATTTCTAATGATTAGACTCATTCTACAATAGAACCAGTGCCCCTGGGGGGAGGTAAGAGTGCCCGGCACCCAGGTCCACGGGTGGAGGCCGGCATCCACATCCTGGGAACGTTAAAAAGGAAATGTACCCAGAAACTTCCCTGCAGCCAAACCCCCACATCAGTGGGCTTGTCTTTCACATAACTCCTGAAGCTTCGGAAAGAGTTGGGGAGGGTCGGGGGGTTAAACAAAACCACCAGGGAAGCCCTATACTTGGGGACAGAGGTCAGATAAAGCCAGGCAGGTGAAGGAGTAAATAAATGTCCTGGGAGGATAACCTGCAAGTAGTAGATGGAATTGCTAACTACGGACAGACCTCTACACACTGGGTACCTATGCAGGAGGCATTGCAGAAAAAAGAGAGAAAGGAAAAGAAAAAGCTCCAAGCTCCACTTCACCCGCTCCTGTTACCAGACAAGCCAGCAGGTTCATCAAGCTGTGTCCAGCTGGTCCACTTTCCCTGCCCCAGGATTCATTTACTAATGACTATATCACACCTACTTCAAAAAAAAAAAAAAAAAAAGACCTGAAGGAACTCATAGTAAAGACTGGGACGTTAAGGCGTTAACACCAGAGGGTGGAGTAGCTCCCTTCCCACTGGCAGCTCCTCTAGCCGAGGACTCGAAGGGTAAATAGGGCTGCTATTGCTATTTTTCCAGGGTTCAGGGCAGTCAGTCTGAGTTGACCCTTAGAAAAACCAGCTGGGGGCCGACTAGCTCAAAGCCAGGTCCCTGCATTCTAAAATAGGTTCCCTGGCCACCTGGGGACACTCCACTCCTAAACAGAGCTCGGGTCACTCTGCCTCCTCTATCCCTCTGGGAACCCTACCTGCCCCTCCAGCAGCATCAGTGCTGGCACCCCACGAGGGCCACTGACATGCTGCTGCCAAGGCCAGCTGGGCCTCTCTCACGCATCGTGCTTCCTCTGGTGCATCAAGAGTCGGTCCTCGTCGTCAAAGGTCTGGCCACAGATGGCACAACAGAAGTCGCCATCCCGGATGTGGCTCTTCCGGTGTGTGATTAGGTTGGACTTCTGACTGAAGCTGCGGTCACAGTCGGGGCAGGCGTAGGGCCGCTCACCCGTGTGAATACGCCGGTGCGACACCAGGTTGGACTTCTGACTGAAGGCTTTGCCACAATCGGGACACGCATAGGGCTTCTCGCCGGTGTGGATGCGCCGGTGTGCTGTCAGGTAGGGCTTGTGGCGGAAAGCCTTGCCGCAGTCGGGGCACACGAAGGGCCTCTCCAGCGCATGGTCCCGCCGATGGGCTGCCAGGTGGCTGCCCTGTGAGAAGCAGCGACCACACTCCTCGCAGACGAAGGGCCGCTCACCGGAGTGCACGCGCGAGTGCGCCACCAGGTGCGTCTTGTTGCCAAAGATCTTGCCGCACTCTGTGCAGGTGAAGGGCCACTCACCTGTGTGCAACCGCTGGTGCAGCCTCAGGAAACGCTCCAGCCGAAAACTGCGGCCGCAGTCGGTGCAACTATGCAGGGGCACAGGTACCTCAGCGGGGGTCCGCGGGGACCCCAGGGGCGTCCCAAGTGCAGGCTGCGCCGTGGGCTCTGCTGCAATCTGGGGACTCCGGGTGCCGGGTGCAACCTGCGCTGAGACCTCCGAGCGCTTGTGGATTTTGCTGTGTGACAATAGGTTGGGTTTGTGGCGGAAGCGGCGGCCACACTCTGTGCATGGATAGGGCTTCTCGCCGGTGTGTATGCGCCGGTGCGAGGTCAGGTAGGGCTTATTGGTGAAGCGCTTCCCGCACTCTGGGCACTGGTGTGGTCGCTCACCAGTGTGCACGCGGCGGTGGGCGATCAGGTTGGGCTTATGGCGGAAGCGCTTACCGCAGCAGGCACACTGGAAGGGGCGGTCCACAGCGTCTCCACCCGGCCTGGGAGCAGTCACCGCAGGACGGCCTCGGGGTCTAGGACCCAGGGCCTTGTCTGCTGCCTCCTTCAGGGCCTCAGCCACGTGCACCCGCTTGTGAACAACCAGCTGGTCCCACTGAGCAAAGCTCCAGCCACAGTTGCCGCATATGAAGGGTCGGGCCTCAGGGGCAGCGGGATGGCACCTCCTCAGGTGAGCTCGAAGCTGCTTTCGTCGCCAGAAGCGTCTGTCGCATTCGGAACAAGTGATGGGACGTTTTGGAGCTGAGTGAGCCCGCAGGTGCAGTACCAGGGCTACCCAGCCTTGAAAGCTATGCCCACAGAGGTGGCAGGTAAAACCAACGTCAGGGATGGCAGAGGCATGAACCTGAAGATGCAGCGCTAAGAAGGGGGCGTGGCGAAAGCGCTGTTTGCACTCATGGCAGGTCAGAGGCAGACGGGCCTGGCACCGCCGAGTGTGAAGCCACAGGGCCACCCAGTCCGGGAAGCGCCGCCGACAGTGGGCACAACGATGGGCTTTGCCTGGGGCTTGGTCTCCAGGCTGCGCTACCGACTTGCCCTGGTAGCTCAACCCTCTGTTAGGCTGGGAGGGCTCCTGGGAGGGCCCAGAAAGGAGTCGGGCCTGGGCTGGACCCATGGCTGTGGAGCTCCTGCAGCGCCACTCCAGCATCGGTTCTTCCTCTGCTGAGGGTGGAAAAAGCAGAGTCACTGTAAGAACTAAGCCGTTTCGCCCTTCCAACCCCAAGGAAGAAGAAAGCTTCCCCCTAGGAACCGCCACTGCCATTCTATTCTATATTTGTCAGATATTACTTCAGTCTTGAGTTTCTAAATAACATTTTAATCTTTATATCTTTATTGCCCTGGAAACTTCTAGAAGGGAGGCATGCTGCCACTCCTTGGGATTCTCCCATAGTATCTACCCTAGTGTCCGGTGGCCTTGCAGAAACTACTCTTGCATGTTCCCTACTGTGTCTGACCTATGGCAAAACTCCCCTGCCTTTCCCTGTGGCTACCACTTCCTTCTACCATATCAGGGCTCCCTACTTGACACACGAAACAAGTGCAAGGCTAAGATGGTGGTAAGGCTTGCCTGAGCTCACACTGTAATCCACTAGCAAACCAAAGCTAGGAGACAGGGCTTGTGACCCTCCAGGTCATTGTGTGTGCTTCTTAGCACCTAGGTGTGTGATCAGCTCCTCAAAAGCCATCTGGCTAAAACCTTGAAGGTACTTTCAGCCTCTCCAACTCGGCTCTAAGCCTGCAGGACAAGTAGAACAGCCTTTCTTCGGAATGAGATGGGGGGTGAGGGGTGTGGGGGGGGAGGGGAGGAGGGATGCTTCTTCTACCACAGACTAAGGCCAGGCCAGCACCTGGGCAGACTGCCCACATTCTGCCTACCAACCCTTCTCCACCCAAGCAATTGTAAATTGGGACAGTGGGGAAAGTTCAAAGACATGAGGACAAGTCGTAAAGGCTTTGCTTGACAAAGTTCCAGAGACCTCCCACTGTCCGGCAAGATCTCTAGACATCCAGAGCAGCCGTTGAGGCTTTGCCTGACAAAGTTCCAAAGATCACCGCTGCCCCTAAATAATATGTATGGTTCAGGTGTTATTTTGCCTAAGAACTACTTTGAAATCTACTCCACAACCCCCACCCCAAAAAAACTGTCTATCTCTCTATTTCTCATTTTGACTAGGAGCCCTAATGAAATTCACACTGGAAAGCTTTTTCCCACACAGAATACTGAAAAGAAAACATCTGACCAAAGGCTTGAGACGGGGAGAAAATCCTTGGCTCTGACTATTGTGAGCAGCCAGGCAGAAACTGCTTGGCAAGAAAGTTAGGACACTGACATAACAGTACCTGGTTAGATATTGTTAGGTGTAGAAAAGTAAAACTTGTTTCTTTAGAATTTGCTTTGAGAGCAATAGAAGGAAGGTGGGCTTGGAACGTCCTGCTTCACAGATACTTTATAATAGCAGTTAGCCTAGGCTTGGATAGCACACCTGTTGGTTTGGGATTGGAAGTAAGTCAAGTTTTTTCTGTGTTAAGGCTATTTAGTTTCAAGCTATGTTGCTATGACAATCAAGTAAATACAATGGCTTTAGCCCAGGGAAATTTATGATTAAACTTTCCCAAGTATTGTTTAAGAAATAATAGTCAAGACATACTGCCCATTGCTTGGATGTTGATTGATATTTGCTATATGCTTTATTGTAAGTTATACAGAGCTGTCTGTATTTCTTTGTTAGATTTTTAAAGGCTCTACTGATTGTAAAAGATGAGAAAATCATGGTGTAATCTGTAATGAAAAAAACCTTAAATTTCACTTTAAATACAGTACTGGGGTTGGCCCAAAGAGACAGGAAAAAGCAGAAGAAGAAAAAATTCTCTTAGGCTAGAAACCTTTCAGCCTGGCCCAATATATCTTTTCTCCTTTGCTCCTCAACCTCTCCTCAACAACTAGGTCCTCTAACCAACAGTTGGTTTCCCTTAACCAGCTGTTCACTGCCTGCTCAATTCTCCTCACTGTGGAACCTCCAACACTTTCTCTCCATCTTTCTTCCAGAGCTAGACTTAGGGGGTGGGGGCAGCTCCCCAATCCAAGGAACACCCACTGTGTGCTGCCTCTCCCAGGGCAGGGAGGGGAGACCCTTGGCTCATCATCTCTTAGGGGTGCTAGGGATTGCTGGGGTGAGGAAAGAAGAGATTGTAATCTCTGTCCCTTGCCTGGTCCTGCCCAAACCTGGCCAAGGACTGCCCCATCTTCAGCAGCAGGGGAGCCCAGATTCCTGAGAGCCTCCTACACAGAGTGAGTTCTGGGGTGGCAGTGAGATTCCCCAGGGTTCTTTCATGTCTGCTCACGGGCTCTGTCCAGGCACAACCTTCTGAATTCCTTTACAATCTGTTTCTCTTCTGGGGAACTAACCCCATCACACACACACACACCGCGCACCCCCCACCCCCCCCACCCCCCGCCTGAACCCAGGGAAGACTGCACCATCTGAAAATGGACTCCTTCCCCAGGATGCCCTGTTCTGCCAGTAAGGCAGAGCTGAGCACTGGAACTTTGGGTTGGTTTGAGGACAAAGGCCAGACTCTATCTACCCTGAAGACTGCAGAGCTGGGGGGTGAGGCTTTTTCCAGCTCCTTCTGGGGGATGTTCCTGGGAGGACACTTCTGCCGCTGAGCTTGCTTTGGCCCACACTCCGGTAGCACCTGGATGCCAGAGAAAACTGTAGCAATGAAGATATCCCTATCCTCACAGCAGAGCTCAGACCTCTAACTGCTGAGCGGTCAGCCTAACCTAGGGACCGGAAAAAACAACAACAAACAAAACGTACTTGAGGCTTTGCGCTAGGCCAGAGCAGCTTTGTGTCATCACCCAGTCCCTCCCCCATTCAAAGCCACAGGCTTCGGCCTTAAGCTCTACACCCAGCCTAGCAGACTGACCTAAAGGACACTGAACTAAGGCATGTATCTGATCCTTCACTAAGGAAGCTGAGTGCTGCCTTTGGGAGCCACCTCCTAGCCTGGGTAGGGTAACAGAAGAATTCTCCATCTGTGGCAAGGATCTTTCTCGGTGGTCAAAGGACGGCCTAGGCAGTAACTCTGAAAGTCCCTCCTGGCTCTCCTTTCTCCACTCTCCTCGCTACAGAAATTCCAGGCCTGTTTCCCGAGGGTCTGCGCAGGGAGCGCCAGTGTGCCCAGCACTCCGCCAGAATCCCTTTCGGCATCTAGAACAGCCCCCGGATGGCAGCAGGCCCACACCCCGGTTGTGCATCGGTGCCTATCCTTGGTCCACATTCGATGGCACGCTGGACCCATTCCGACGAGCCAGTGGGCCATCTCGGGTCCCACGCACGGCGGAGCCCGAGGAGCCTATGCGCAGGTGCGCTCGCCCTGCGCCACAGCACTTCCCCCGCCCCCATTCCGCGCGCGCGCGCGCGCGAACCCCACAGCGGCACACACGGTCACGCGCCCCACAGGTGGAGCTGCCCCCGCGCGCCCTCGGTGGCCCTTGCACCCCTGCGCGAGCCATACCTCTCCCGCGTGCCCTGCAAGAATGCGGGGCCTATCCATGGAGCTCCGGACTGGCCCCTGCGGCCCGCTCCCCGCCCCGCAGCGGCGACAGCGGCAGGTTCGAGTTCACAACTGCCAGGCCCGTCCCCAACCTCCCCCCCGCCGAGTTCCCAACGCCACGTGACTACAGGAGCTGCGGAGGGTCAGTCTCGGCTTGGCGGCCGCGGCCTGGGGGCGGAGCGGGCCAGGTCACCCGCGCTGCTCTCCCGCCAGGGCGCACGACAGGGGAGGGCCCGGGCTCCGTTGCCATGACAGCCACCAGCTCGGGTTTGGCCACCGGCCGGATCTCCAGTTTTCCAACCCTGTGTCCCTGCAGTAGACACTCGCCCCTGGGCCACCTCGTGGCCAGGCTGTGGTCACTGCGT
>OU015744.1:73892544-73906086 GCA_907169655.1 Acomys percivali
GACACTCGCCCCTGGGCCACCTCGTGGCCAGGCTGTGGTCACTGCGTCTGGTCCACCAGCACTGGCTCTTAAAGACTCAGAGCCAGAGAGAACTTGGCAGGACACCGAAGTCCCCTTGCGTCGAGCCAGGGACTTTACCCAGGCAATTCTAGCTTGGGGATGCTCTGGAGCAGCCGCTCTCCAGGGCTGCCGAAACCCATAGCAACGCAGCGCACCCCGCGCGCACCTAGACTGAGAATGAATGGCGGGCGACTGTGAATTCTGCAAAGTCTCACAACGAAGATCTCGAGTTGCTTAGCTCTAGAGCTGCAGGCCAGGGCCAGGTGGCTGCTGGCACAAGTGGGTCGTTTACCCTTGGAACTGCACAGCAGCCAGTGTGGCTTCTGCAGAGGCAGGTGCAAGCCTGTGGTGATGACTCAACCCACTAGCAGGTGGCTTTGGCTTCTTCCTAAGGGAACCCATCTCAGAGCTTCCAGACCAGTACAATTTCGTGCCCTTTCGTGATTTCAGCAAAGACAAGTTTCGAACTGTACACTTATTTTTAAAAACACTTCTAAAATCTTTCCCATAGTAGGAAATAGAGGGCCATTTAATCCTCTCATATATTAGCCTCCTAGAGTCACTTATATTTGGTATTTTGACATACTCAGATGTTCTGAATAGCATTTTATGTTGGGGTTGCCTTGGGGTAATCCTTTGCAACTGTATATGCCTTTTTCGCTTAAGATATTTTAAGTTTTCTACCATTTTATTGGTTATATATTCTTTCATAGATTTAATGGCTTATAAATATACAAATAGATTACAAATTGTTTTATATCCTTATAAATTAATGTCTCATTCTACGTGCCCAGTATCAAACTTTTAGAGGTGGAAACAGATAGTCAAGGGCAAGGTATATTTTTTCATTAATTAATTTATTTACTTTACACCCCATCCCAGCTTCCCCTCCCTCCTCTCCTCCCAGTCCCTCCTTTGCCCCCTCCCCCTCCTTTTCTCCTCAGAGAAGAGGAGACCTCAAATGTGTATCAACCCAAAAGGTATATATTTTTAAATTATCATCCAATGAGAAATGACCATTTTCCCATTTCCTTGACAACATGTGCTATTTCCTCAAATTTAATTAAAATGACTATTTGCTTTGATATTTTGTTTTTTTGGTTTGCTTGTTTCCTGACTTGTTTCTTTGCATTTTTGTTTGTTTGTTTGTTTTTGTTTTTGTTTTGTTTTGTTTTCGAGACAGGGTTTCTCTGTGTAGCCTTGACTGTCCTGGACTCACTTTGTAGACCAGGCTGGCCTCGAACTCACAGCAATCCGCCTGCCTCTGCCTCCCAAGTGCTGGGATTAAAGGCGTGTGCCACCACCACCAGGCTGCTTTTTTTTTTTTTTTTTTAACCAGTTCATGCTATGACTTTTCAGAATTAATTCATCCTTTGTCTGCTTTTCTGTTTGCTCAATTTCAAGGTTGGGAAGTTGCTTTTGTTGTTTGGGGTTCATGCTTAAAGGTGCTGATTTGTCATGTATGTAGAAAATGTTTCCCTCAGATTGTTCTTTTGAGGGGATGTGAGAAGCAAGGTGTCATTGGGTAGACCGCATTGGCCTCGCACCCAAACCCAATTGCCGGCCTCCCAAGTACTGCCGTTACAGACATGCTCACCACACTCAGCAACTTTAATTTTCAAAGTGGTGGCAAACTTTTGGTTTTATGTTTTAGAAAGTTACTCTTTATGCTGACAGTTTTGTTACAGAAAGTGGGTTTTAACCCCTCATAGCTTCAGTCAGTGTTCCCTACAGTGATTCTGTTGTCTCTTTTTGGTTGGGTTTTTTTTTTCCCTTTCTTTCTTTCTTTCTTTTATTTTTTATTTTTTATTTTGAGGAAGGGTTTCTCTGTATTAACAGCCCTGGCCGGCCTGGAACTCATTCGCTCTGTAGGCCAGGCTGGCCTCAAACTCACAGAGATTCATTTACCTTCTTCTGCGTCCCGAGTGCTGGGATTAAAGGCACGCACCACCACGCCTGGCTCAATTTTGTCTTGTTTTAATTTGATTTTTCTAACTTCTTGTAGAAAATTACTCCTCTGTTTTTCCACATGAACTTTAGAACTTGTCAATATTATGAAACCCTGTTTGTTTAGGGGGAGAATGAAGGTGTGTGTCTCTGCACTATGTGGGTCATGCGTGTCTCTTACTATGGAGTCACTGATATGTGGGCTGTGTATAGACTTTCTGACACTCCCACAAAACACAACGCAGAATATCCAGCTTCCCTTCAGGAGACGTTTATTTTCCTTCTGTCCTTGGGCCAACCTCAGTACTTTGTTCAAAGTGAAGTTCAGTTTTTTTTTCATTATAGATTACATCATGGTTTTTTTTCATCTTTTACAATCAATAGAGCATTTAAAAATCAACAGAGCAAGTAAACAATCTAACAAAGAAATATAGACAGTTCTGTATAACCTACAATAGCAAAATCAATCAGCGTCCAAGCAATGGTCAACATGACCTGATTATTATTTCTTAAACAATACTCAGAAAAGTTTAAACATAAATTTCCCCAGGCTAAAGCCATTGTGTTGACATGGTTGTCATAGCAACATAGCTTGAAATTAAATAGCCTTAACAAAGAAAAAAACTTGACTTACTTCCAATCCCAAACCAACAGGTGTGCAATGCGTCTTTATCCAAGCCTAGGCTAACTGCCAAGGGGTCCTCTATTGTAAAATATCTGTAAAGCATGACATTCCAAGCCCATCTTCTATTGCTCTCAAAGCAGATTCTAGAGGCAGAGGCAGGCAGATCACTGAGTTCCAGGCCAGCCTAGTCTACAAAGGGAGTCCAGGATAGCCAAGGCTACACAGAGAGACCCTGTCTCGGGGGGGGGGGGGAAGGAGATTCTAAAGAAACAAGTTTTACTTTTCTACAGCTAACAATATCTAGCCAGGTACTGTTATGTCAAGGTCCTAATTTTCTTGCCAAGCAGTTTCTGCCTGGCTGCTCACAATAGTAAAAGCCAAGGCTTTCTCCTTGTCTCAAGGCTTTGGTGAGATGCCCTCTTTCAATATTCTCTGTGGGAAAAAGTTTTCCAGTGTAAATTCATTAGTGCTTATAGTCAAAGTGAGAAATAAAAAGACAGTTTTAGGAGGAAAAGTAGATTTCAAAGTAGTTTTTAGGCAAAATTACACCTGGACTATACTTAATATTTAAGGGCAGTGACAATCAGCCAGAGATCTTTCAAACTTTGTCAAGCAAAGCCTCAACAGCTGCTCTGGATGTCCTAGAGATCATGCTGGACAGTCGGAGGTCTTTGGAACTTTGTCAAGCAAAGCCTCTACAATTTGCCCTCGTGTCTCTGACAGTGCATATCAGATATTAACATTATGACTGATAACAGTAGCAAAATTACAGTTATGAAGTAGCAATGAAATAATTTTATGCTTGGGGTGGGGGGGGTGGAACTGTATTAAAGGACCACAGCATTAGGAAAGTTAAAAGCACTGTCCCAACTATTCCTTTTCCTTCTACCCACCCCTGAAGGAAGTACCTTGTGCCCCACAACACCTTAAGTCAGTAGATGCCACCTGTGCTTACTTCTGACCTCAATAAAAGAGACAGAGCCCCAGTCTTGACTCTGCCCAGGGGTGAATAGCAAGGACCTGGCCAAGGACTCCTGAGCCTTTGTACTGGTCCAAAATGTAAGGCCTTGGAGTTGGGGGCTTCAGCCTACACAGTGCCAGAGGTAGGAAGACATGCTCCAGCAGCCAGCCAAATGGCCAAGTGACCTAGCCTAATGTAGAATATCCCAGGTTTTGACATGTTTACTGGAGCAGTATAGGGCCAGACTGGGCTAAGGGCCCACCGGAGGACCCCGGGAGATTCAATTTCTCTTCTGGAAGAGCCTGGTCTTTGTTTTGAGCTACATGGCTACATGGGTAAGTAGCTGAAGGATGAAAAGCACGTCTAGACCAGGTCTAGAGACCTGTCTGTCTGAAGATACCCACATACTGCTTAGCAGAGGCTCCTAGACTGTCCCGGCAGTCATACATCCCACAAATCAGTGTGAAACAGCTTCCATTCTGCAGGCACCGAGTCTCCTCATGACCCAGACGGAAGCGGCCCGTGATGGT
The DNA here is from genome assembly GCA_907169655.1 of Acomys percivali. Taxonomy (NCBI): domain Eukaryota; kingdom Metazoa; phylum Chordata; class Mammalia; order Rodentia; family Muridae; genus Acomys; species Acomys percivali. The sequence goes on from OU015744.1 coordinate 73,896,668, forward strand.
TTTCTAGAATGAGAGAGGATGGCAAGAGGCTTTTAACTGTAGTGTATCATTGAAAATAGCCATTGTGTTAACACAAAAAATTTTAAAGTCCTTGTTAATGAGTTCTGAATGGCTGGCTGTTGGAAAGCTGGAGATGAGGGGTTGCAAGGGTGGGCAGGGGGAGAATTCACTGTGGTAGATTTCCTCTAACTATTCCATATGATCTTCTGAGCGTGACAGCACGCGTGAGGCTGAGGACAGGACCTTTGGAGCTGTTCCAGGAAAGAACACATAAGGCACATCCAACACAGATGTATGAATAAAGAACAAGCCACGGGGTGCAACACCCTACATGACCCTGCCTCTGCGGCTCTCCCAGCTGGTGAACAAAAGCAAGCCGTGGGAGAGACTAGAACATCTCACTTCAAATACAAGGGATTGCTGGGCTGAGCGCAATTGAGGAGTAGATGCAGAAGGGCCCTCCATCCATCCTCCTTGGCCTCAAAGCAGGAGAACCATTTACAAGGCAGAAGATGCCCACCATCGGGGACAGCAAAGGCACTGAGAACAGCTTGAGGCCCCGGGGTGGCCCGGAGATGCAGTCAACGTAAACCACCCACAGGCTTCACCAGCTTGCCCTTTATGGCCGGCTACCACCCTTTCACACATTGCCACCCACCCCTCCAGGCTCAAAGTTCTTTACCTTGCCTCCTTATTGTTTAGGCTGGGGTATAGCTCAGCTGCCTGCATGACTGCCCAGGAAGTCCCAGGTTAGGTCTCCAGCACAACGGAAAACTGATGTTTTTTTTTGTTTTTTTTTTTTTTAAATTAGAAGCCCCTTGTCTATTTCAGATACTGAACAGGCTGGAACTCAAAGCTACCTTGTTGAGAACTACTCATCCCTTGGTGTCTCCCACCTGTATGTGGAATGCTGGTGGGGGAGGCCATTTGCTTTCCTCTGGTGAATGCAGCTTCTGTTACAGGAGTCTGATCCAACGAAGAATCTGCTGAGGTTGGGGAAGGAAAGTCCTCCGCCGAAGCCCTGACACAGCTGAAGCGAGTCTGATGTGAGGGAGGGTGGCTTAGCTCCTCCTCTAAAGGGGCACTGACCGCCCCGGATCCAAGCCCTGCATGGAGAGAGGTGGTGTGAGGGAGGTGCAGACGCCTCTGATGGGAGACTCTGGGGGTGACTGGAGTGTTCAGAGAGGCAGAAGCTAAGGCATTTCTTACAGGACAGGGTTGGTCCTCGTGGGAGCCCGTTGTTACAAAGCAAGGAGGTCCCTACTGTTCTCTCTCCTATGCATGCCTCAGCTCCCTCTCGAAGCCTACCTGCATGGTGAAATTCTATAAGGGCCTCACCAGAAGGAGCATCTTGAAGTCCCCAGCCTCCAGGGTGGTGTGCCCAAGTCAGCCTCCTCTCTTGTAAGAGTCTTGATCACAGGTATTTCATTATTACAAGAGACACCAGACAAAGGAGATGCTAGGAATGGTGGCACACAAGAGACTGGGGTGGGACGGTATTCAATTTTAGGCCAGCTTGGGTTGCAAAGCAAGATGCTGCCAAGAAGAAAAGAAAAGGCCTGGGGAACTAGCTCAGCGGCGACTGCTCTCTGGGTGCACACAAGGCCCTAGGTTCTGTCCCCAGCGCTAAAAAACAAATAACAAACATTCGGAATCAGCCCCTGCCTTCCCAGGGGTCAGCATCCTGCAGGAGAAGGCTCTTGATGGTTTCTCTGGAGAAGATCGCAGTGCTTCAACTATGGTGTTCCAAAAATAGCTGTAGCTGCATGGAGACATGCATACTGCATGAGAAGGACAAGGCTATGAGCAGCCAGCTCTCGGAGGTCGGATGTCAGCTCTGCTGCAGGCTGCACTCTTCTCCTCCATACCCAGTTCCCAGAGCTGATTTTGCTAAAAGAAACAGAATACAGTTGGTAGGAAGGAAACCAGCAGGTACCTCAGGTTTCCTGCCGAGGAAGAGAGAGTGTGGGTTTGGTACCCACGGCCTCGAGGCTCTGCAGCCGACCCCAAAGCAGCAGCCCCACTCTGCAGCTTCCACCTCATTTCTTCCCTTAATCAGTCTAACACTTTGAAAGGTGAGTCAAGCCAGTTGTATCCTTGCCTAAGGACAGCAAATGGCTCCCTTACGTGTGCGCGTGCGTGCATGCGTGTGTGTGTTTATTTCAGATGGGTTCCACATTGCCTAGACTGGCCACAGATTTATTATGGCGTAAAGGATGACCCTGAACTTCTGGTCCTCTTGCCTTATCTCCTAACGATAGGATCACAGGTGCTTGCCACCACACCCAGTTTATAGGAAGCTGGGGATAGAACCAGGACTTTGGGCATACTCTTTGGGCAAGCACGCTACCAACTGATCCCCATCCCCACCCACATCCCTCTCTTGCAATTTCAGTAGCGTCCAAACCAATGCCACAGCATGAACTGGTGAAACTAGCCACTCTCCGACACGCTGGATACCAGCTGGATTCAGCCGTGGCCGAGCAGATTGCTTCCAAAGGGCCTTTGCTGTGCTGCCTGCCAGGACGATGCCCTGCAGTTCCTCTCAGGCTTCAGCTTTGCCTGGATTCAAACTTGGATTCGCCTCTCCCACCCTCACACCACATTCCTTAGAGCTGTTGCAATAAAATGTCACCGGCTTGCTGCCTCGACAACTCCATTTACTACCCTTTCAAACATGCAAAATTTCAGTGAAATGAAATCCAGTTGTCTGATGGGCCAAGCCATCTTCCTCCAGGGAGAACCTGTTTGCTGCCTTGTCCCGTCTGCAGTTGTATCTTCATGTCCCCTGCCTCTTAGCCCCTTCCAGCATCTGCAAGGCGTAGCATCCAGCCTCAGTGTCACTTTGCTGCATGGGATTTCCCTGCGTCAGCGTATAAAGGCACAGTGTGCCCAGATAATCCAGGGTCACTGTACCAGTAAATACAAGTGAAAAAAAAAATCAGAAACAAGATTTTGATTCTTTCTGGGCAAAATGTAAAAACTTCTCCATGCCAGAATCCCCCTTGGCTAAGGCATTCACCCCAGAAAACTTGTAACTGAGAACTTCTGTCCACTTGAGGCCTGTTTAATTCTTTCTTGAAGCTAAGGTGCCTTTTTCCAAGTTCACCCTCAGTGACCATCTTATACGAAGACAGAAGTCACCTCATGGAATTGTAATCATCAAAGGAAGTTGAATCAATCATCCAGGGTCCAGGTGGTGGGGAACTTCGGAAGTTTCCAAATGGCAAGCCTACGTCATCCAGTCATAAAGATGGGTGGTGCATGCAATCTCAGCACTGAGGAAATATGGGCAGAAAGATCAGGAGTTCAAGGCCACCTTCAACCAGATAGCAAATTCCAGACCAGCCTGGGTTACAGGAGACCTTGTCTCAAAACAAAGATACATACATGATTCCCTTTGGATGCAGGCAATAGAGATGCATATGGCTTTCTCTAAGCACCAGTGAAATTTAGAATGATGTACTGGTGGCAGATGATGCCATCAAGTCTTCTTACCTGAGCACTACTCATTCAGATGTGTAGCAGCTTGTGCATTCTCCTGTGTTGTACTGTTGTAACAGATTTCAAAGGGCGTAATTAAAAAAAAAAAAAAAAACCAACAACTTTTTTTATTGGTTCCTTGGGAATTTCACATCATGCACCCCTTCTCATTCCTCTCTCTCTCCCCTCATACCCACCCTCCACCCTTGCGACCTCCACCCCAACACAGAGAAAAAAAATCTCATTGTGGGAGCTGTAGTGTGTCACAGTGTGTCCTACAGTATACCCTTTTTTCCCACACAGCTTTCCTTGCAAATGTTCATTGCAATGTTGGTATGGTACGAGCCCTCTGGCTTCTGCAACTCTATCAACACTGGCACTTCACTGGGACTCCTCTCCGATATCCTGTTGCTGCTCTGTGTCATGGAGATCCTGTAGCTTTGGATCTGTAGGACTGGGCCCTTCATGCACTCTAGCAGTTCATCAGTGGGGTAGATGTTGGGGTGGACCACTTCAAAGCCTTGGATCTAAGTCTGAGAGGTATCTGACCAGGTCAGCCTACCAGCTATCCTATACCAAGAGTGGTTAATTTTTTGCCTGGTTTGGGTTTGCGTTTGCTTTGGTTCTGAGGCCAGGCCTTGCAATGTAGTTTAGGCAGCCTTGGAATTTATAATCCTCCAACATCAGCCTCCCTATTGCTAGGATTACAGGCTGGAACCCTGTTGGAGGTTGGTCTGGTGTATTTTGATGCTAATTACTGCTTGCTGTCTCTGTGGCCCACTTATACCTTGTCTAATAGCCTAACCTGTTTGACCAATAAAAGGTCATCACACCTGGGCAGGGCAAATGGGATCGGCATGGCTAACTTTCCAGGGCTGGGGAGACAGAGAGAATCTTGGGAGGGAAAGACACCTGAGGAGAGGAGAGGAAGAAGGTGTCTGCGTCATGGGTTAAGTGGAGGAGAAGCACATGGCTGGCATGGATGGAGACTTGACCCAGATGATGATAATTATTGCTAATTACTTGGGATTATGGATGGGAGGTAGTTTTATAGAAATTATTAGAAGCAGATGGCATGGGATTGGGGGCAGGCAGGTATCCCATACTTGACCCACTATGAGAAGTAGTTCAGGGGATTAATATCTGCCCTGCCTCAGGTTAACTAAGGCTATTTTAAAATATAGCAGATGTCTGTGTCTTGATTGATTGTGAACAGGTTAGAAAATATTACCATAATAATAATAATTATAGGCCCTACTGTTAAAATTACTGTGACAGAACCACAATGGCCAGTTCCAGACTTGGGGATTTTTTGAAGAACAGAGACTTGCTTCTTATAGTTCTAGACACTGAGTAGGTCAAAGTCAAAGGGCTTACACCTGATGAGAATCTTAGTAATGGATGGTGAAAGAGCAAACACTATATATTTAAAATACACGTGGGGCAGGAGATAGGGAGGGGGGATGAGTGAGGCCCATATACCCTCTTATCAGGAGTCCACTCCTATGATAACCAATCCATTCATTCAATTACAACATCAATCTGTTCTCTCAAGACCTAATCACCTTTTAAAGATCCCGCCTCTAACTCTGCGCATTGCAGATTAAGTTTCTGGCAAGTACTTTAAGGGGTATGGAAGGTAGTTCTCTCACTGCTGTGATGGAACACCTGACAGAAGTTCCTGAAGAGTTTATCTTGCCTTGTAGTCTGAGGAAAGGGTCCATCATGGCCGGAGCCAGAGCTAGCTGTGGCAGCAGGAGCTCAAGGCCGCTGATCACGTCTCCTCTGCAGCCAGGAAGCAGAAATGATAGCTGGTGATCAACTAGCTTTCTCCTTTTATTCAACCTAGGGATGGTGATACTTGCATTCATGGTGGGGTTCCTCAGTTACACATCTCTGGAGACTCTCTTAAAGACGTGTCAGAGACATAAAGACAAGTCATAGAGGCTTTACTTGACAAAGTTCCAAAGACTTCCTGCTGATCACCACTGCCCTTAAATATTATGTATGGTCCGTGTCTATATATGGAATAATTCTGCCTAACAACTACTTTGAAATCTGCTTTTTACTCCTAGCACTGTCTTTCTCTCTATTTCTCGCTTTGACTATGAGTTCAGCCCTAATGAAATTCACACTGGAAAACTTTTCCCACAGAGAATGTTGAAAGAAGGCATCTTCCCAAAGGCTTGAGACAATGAGAGACTTTTGCCTCTGACTACTGTGATCAGTCAGTCAAAAACTGCTTGAAAAGAAAGTGAGGACGTTGACATAATAGTACCTGGTTAGATATTATTAGTTGTAGAAAAGTAAACCTTGTTTCTTTAGAATTTGCTTTGAGAGCAATAGAAGGTGGGCTTGGAACATCATGCTTTACAGATATTTTACAATAGAAGACCCCTTGGCAGTTAGCGTAGGCTTGGATAAAGATGGATAGCACACCTGTTGGTTTGGGAGTTGAAGTCAAGTTTTTTCTATGTTAAGGCTATTTAGTTTCAAGCTATGTTGCTATGACAATCAAGTAAACACAATAGCTTTAGCCTGGGGAAATTTATTATTAAACTTTCCTGAGTATTGTTTAAGAAATAATAGTCAGGTCATGCTGATCATTGCTTGGACACTAATTAATTTTGCTATTGTAGGTTATACAGAACTGTTTGTATTTTTCATTAGATTGTTTTCTTGCTCTGTTGATTTTTAAATACTCTGCTGATTGCAGGTGATGAAAAAAAACCATGGTTAATCTGTAAGGAAAAACTTGAACTTTGCTTTAAATAAATTACTGGTCTTTGCCCAAGGACAAAAGGAAAATAAAGTCCTCCTAGGCTAGAAGACCTTTCAGTTTTGCGCCGCAATTTATACCTGGGCATTAATACTTCTTTTTTTTTTTTTTCCCCTCTATTCCACAATCTCTCCTCAAAAATTAGTTCCTTTAACTAATTGTTCTCTGCCAGCTCAAGTCCACCTACCTTGGAACCACCAAGACTTTCTCTTCTCTTTTCCTGAAGTTGGTCTACATGAGACACGCCCAATGTTGTGTCTTCTAGGCAAGTCCAATTCCAGACAAGGTGACAATGAAGACAAACAGGGGCAGTGACACAGTAGCAGGCATAAATATTAGGCTATGTAAAAGGTGGCTTTTTTCATGTCTGCACTCTCAGCAGATCACCTGTGTTGTAGCTCGCATTCTGGTTTCACACCAATAAACGCAGCTGTTTTCTTTCTATTCTATCTTCATCCAGAAGTTTTCTAGGTTATCATATTTTTGTTTCTAACTATTTTCCCCAATCTATTCTCCTCATAAGTATTATAATATTTATGTTTTTTATTCATGTGTGTTTGTGTTTGAAGACCAGAAGAGGGCAGATGTGAGTTGCCCAATGTGGATGCTGAGAATTGAACTCAACTCCACTACAAGAGCAGCAAATGCTCTTACCGAGCCACCTCTACAACCCCTTATGTCACAACTCATAGTTTACATCCTCAAAGTGATTTTTTTCCTGTAAGGTGATATTCCCAGATTGAGGGGATTAAAGACACCTCACCTTTAGGGCCTATTATTCAGCCACCACACTATTCCCAAGCCTTCTAGCTCAACTCCAATGTCCTTCATAGCATCTGTTGATGTAGTCAACAAGGCTCTTTTCTTGCTCCCCCACCACAAAATTAGTCATAAGTAGACAGATACTTGGTGTTGTTTCACCAAGGTGCAACCAGCATCTTGAAAAGTACCTGGCCCAAGGTACATCCACACTAAGTGCTGTGGACACAGGAATGTGTCACTGCCACTCCATCCCATTGCTAAGCCAATCTCATGAAAACACACACACTGTCGCAGCTTCTTCCCTGGCTGCCCTGTCTTAAGCAAGACGTGGAAGCCTGAGAACAAGAGCAGTGAGGAAAAAGTGCCACCTGTCACAGAGAAAGGTTTGATCAGTCACAAGAGCACTAAGGAACAGGAAGCAGAATCTTAGGTCTCCCAGATGGACTCTGTATCAGGCCCTCACCCACGCTGCTTCACCCGGAGCATTATAACAGCCAGAATAACTGGGTGCAGGACCCTTTGGGGAGCCCTGCCTCTTAAGAGGACCTGACACCATGACCCAGGAATACACTTGGTGGAAGAAGGCTCTTTGAAATTTACTTCTGTACCTCTTTGTGACATGGACTAAGGTGTTGCCAGGAAAATATTACAAGTCCTCAGGTGCTTCCCTAGAGAGCGATTAAGTGCTTAACATGATTTAGAAAATTATTCGTGGGGGCTGGAGAGATGGCTCAGAGGTTAAGGGCACTGACTGCTCTCCCAGAGGTCCTGAGTTCAATTCCCCCAGCAACCGCATGGTGGCTCACAACCATCTATAATGTGGTCTGATGTCCTCTTCTGGCCTGCAGGTGTACATGCAGGCAGAGCACTGTATACGTAATAAGTAAATTAAAAAAGAAAAAAGAAAATTATTCGTTATCATTTCACTATCAGACCCTGTCTATTTTTGCAGTAGCATACCTCTGTTAATGCCTAGCTAGGATCCAGTAATACCTTCTTCAATTTAATGTTTTTTAATGACTTTAGAAGCCAGTATGTATCTGCCTGCTCTTGCTTTAATATCTACTAAAAGCCAGGTTTGGCTTCGAAATGCAAGAAAACCCTATGCCACCACTGCAAAGGTTTTGTGGTGCTGCAGAACTCAGGAGTCATGGAGTGTTTTGTTTCCTGTGGTGGCAAGTGCTGTCACTTGCAGGCGCCATCTGTACTTACTTACCAAATAAAGCCTCCTGCCTGCCCAAATGCCCTCTCAGTGGAACCTCTTAGGTGCCTTGAAAGAATTATCTCACTGTGGTAGTTTAAATGGAATTCCCCTGCAGCCTCTAGCATTTGAACACTTGGTCCCTAGTTGGTGGCACTGTCTACGGAGGTTATGAGGAGGTGCAGCAAGATTTGAGAGTTTATAGCCTTGCCCCATTTCAGAGTCTGTGTGTCTGTCTGTCTGTCTGTCCCTCTCTCTCTCTGTCTCCCTCCCTCCCTCCCTCCCTCCTTCCCTCCCTCCCTCCCTCTGTCTCTGTGTATCTGTGTGTCTGTCTCTGTATCTATCTATCTATCTGTCTATCTATCTCTGCTTTGTGTTTCTAGTTAAAGCTGTGAGCTCTCAGCTTCCTGATAAGGCATCTGCTACCATGCCTTCCTGTAGGCTTCGAACTTTTTCAAATCTATTTATTTGTGGTTCTTTTTTTTTTTTTTTTTTTTTTTTTGCATCCAGTTATTTTTACTAACCTCATTCATTAGGCTAGCCTGACTCTGTTATTTCCTTTTTTTTTTTTTTTTCTTACTTTTATTGAATGTCTATGATTTACATGTCATGCACCAAAATCCCTCTCCTCCCCACAGCAAAATAAAACAAACAGACAAACAAAAAAAATCTTGTTACAGAAACTGTAGTGTATCATGCAGTTTAGCCTTTTGTTCACATATGTTTACTTTCAAATGTTCATTGTTACAAGTCATGGGTCTGGTTGGAGGCCTACGCTATCTTTACCGAATTCTCACTGGGACTGCTGTCAGATATCCCATTGTTGCTGTGTGTCAAGGAGATTCTTAATCTTTGAATCTGCAGGTCCGGCCCCTTCATGTGTTCCAGCAGGTCATACATGGGGTAGATGTTGGGATGAGGTCGACTCAGAGCCCTGGATCAGGGCCTGCTCCCTTGTCCTCAGGGCAGGGCCCACTCTCCTGCTTCCATGTCATCTTTGCAGGGCCAGCTATTATCATGGCAGGGCCAGCTCTCCTGCTCCCATGTCCTCAGGGTCAGTTCTCCTGTTCCCCTTCAGTTCACCAGATTGTTGCTGGCTGTCGAGGCCTGGATGACCTCCTGCTCCTGTGAGTACTGTATCTTGTGGGCCATCAAGCAGGCAGCAAGTGGAGGACCCACAAAGTCCTCATTAAG
>OU015744.1:73906096-73936129 GCA_907169655.1 Acomys percivali
GCCATCAAGCAGGCAGCAAGTGGAGGACCCACAAAGTCCTCATTAAGTTGCTAGCAGAAACCACTAATGTTGGCCCAGCTCTGCTTCTTGTCCAGGGGAACTTGTGGCTCTGTTGATTAGTGCCTCCTGAGTCTCTGGCTCCATCACGTGTTCCATCTGCCATAGGCCCTGTCTCAGTGCTGCCCCTAGTATCCATTTCTGATCCAGCTCTCGGCACTGAGCATGGCCCCGCCCATGAGAGGAGGTCTGTGAGGCCTGTGGTGTGGGTGGTGCAGTCCTCAACTTGAACAGCACCCCCTCCTCGAACTCCATCTCCTTGGCCTGCCACTGCACCGGGGCCACAACCCAAGAAGCCTTGGCGGCGGTGGCGGCAGCCCAGGATCCCTGGGAGCTCACTGGAGCATGGCCCCATGGTTCTTTAACGTTTATACCTCCCTTCCAACCCACCTATCCTAGACAGGAGAGAAAAGAGGTTAATGGGAACAGGAGTAGACCTTCTTAGACTCAGTTCCTTGGAGCGATTCCATTCTTTGTAGTCAGGATTTCAGCAGACCCGTTAAACAGGAAACCAGCAATTCAGAAAACGTGATTGTAACAGCAGCAGCCAGAACCTGGAGCAGCAGCCAGAACTGGGAACCTTGAAGCATCCTCTGTAGCAGAGTGATGAACAGCCAGATAATAAGAAATGATGCCAAGACCCAAAAGCCCCCACCTCTTGTTTTGGGGCTCCTATGGGTATATCTTCTCAGAGTCCGTTACTAGAATGTTTACCAGTCAGCAAAGACCATGCCGCTGTAAGAGGCGGTTCCTCCTCCGGTAGACAAACACCACCTGTTCTCTCACAAGTCTGTTTCCCATCTCACACTGGGAACTAAAACAAAATCATGTTTACATCCACTACAACTCACCCTCTCAGGAGGCTGTTTATCAGCTGTGGGCAAACTGAAGGCAATTTCACCTCCCTCACCTGAAATCAAAACAAAACCATACTTACATCCACTATGTCTCCCCTCACCATTATGGGTTCTCCTCAGGAACTGGCCCAAGTAAGCTCTTCCTTCTATGTGTCATAGTATCTTACCACAGCAACAGAAAGGGAAGAATACAGTCACCCTGGCCTCAACTTTTACTCTCTGATATGTTTCCGAGACTACACTTGGGTGCATCATCAGTTAGGCCAGAAACTTTGTCACATAAGCAGTCTGCCTTGACTTTCTTAGACACCAGAAGACCCAACTTAGCACCAGTTAAGAAAGCTTTTTTAAAAAAAATGTTATTTGAAATTGCAACAATGTGATGTGTTACATAATAACATTCCATTATCATATCAACCTGATACCATATTAAATTAAATTTAATTAGCACATTATATTTATAGTTTATGAATGGTGCGTTACATCACAATATGTAGTATATTTAATGGCATAATACATTTTTTTTGGTTTTTCAAGACAGGGTTTCTCCATGTAGCCTTGACTGTCCTGACTCGCTTTGTAGACCAGGCTGGCCTCAAACTCACAGCAATCCACCTTCCTCTGCCTCCCAAGTGCTGGGATTAAAGGTATGGGTCACCACCTCCCGGCTTGGCATAATAAAATATTTTTAAAGGCTTTCTTTACTTGAAAAAAAAAAAAGTCCAGCCTAGTTAGCTCGTTGGAGAGCTCTAGGCCAGTGAGAAGCCCTGTCTCAAAAACAAAGTGAGCAGCTACTGAGGAGCAACACCCAAGGCTTTCCTCTGACCTCCATACACACATGCACACAGGTGCATGTATACCCACCCTCCTGCACACATACATACATACTGATAAAAAACAAATTACTACATCATCTCTCCCAGCTGAGATCCCCTGGCCCTTGTCTGTGTCATGCTGGATTGCAGTTCTAGCAAGCACATGTGTGGTACAGAAACACAATACCGTAAAGTGACATGAGCCTGGGTGACAGCAGAGAGAGGAGACATTCTTAGGGCTAAGTCACAACCAGTTGGTGATGAAGGCTGTGGTAAGTTTGGAAGAAAATTCTATAGCTCTATACTTTAAAAACCTGAGGCTTCCCCCACCCTATCAAAGGTCTAAGGATGAGGAATAAGGCAGAAAAGAGAGGGAGGGTGGGAATCAGAAGGTAAGAGAGTGGGGATAACAGTCAGATATAATGTGAATAAATAATAACAACAACAACAATAATAAAACAACCTGCAGAATATGGACATAGTTCCTGCTCAGCACCTCCATCTAGTGGTAGATCCTTGAGTGCAAGTTATGCTCTCTGAATAGGGTATCTTCAGTACACAGATTTGCATCTGTGATTTTAAAAGGATTTCTCACTCCTGAAGCAAGCAAGCATGAACTATTTTCTTTATAATGATGCAAATTCCTTTTGTTAATTATTAAACTTTCTTAAAAGAGTAATTACAAATTTTGTAATACTGGTGTGTGTGTGTGTGTGTGTGTGTGTGTGTGTGTGTGTGAAAATGTACCCATTTACATCAGAATTTCATTTCCCATTGAGGCATAAGAGCACAGAAAAAGAGGTGCGTAAAAGTTTGAGAATACCACATGGAGTGAGCCTGTTGGCTGAGGGAAAGACTAAACACCTCAGGACTCAGTACCACTTGTGTGAGATAGAGATGGCACGCACAAGCGCAGGCCAGCACTGTCGAAGAGAACATCCTGAGGTGCTGCACTACTGGGACGTGCCCTGCCTCACACTCTTGGAGGGTGGATAAAGTCACTCCTGGAGTTTAAGACCAATTTGAATTCACCTGGAAAGGGTAACAGGCGACCTTTCAGTACTTTCCCAAGTTTGCTGTCACAATCCCACCATTTGTCACGAGATGGTGGCCCATGATTGGCTTTGTATCTTGCTCACTGACAGAGTGCCTTGGTGGCAAAACAGGATTCTGACAAGGTTGCTGAGGACCTTGCTCAGGCATCCCAGAAAGGAGTGTTTGTAGAAATAACCTATCTCCCAAGATTATCTGTCTTGCTTGAAGTAGAAAATGTCAGGAAAGACAGACTGCAGAGCTGCACGTAGCCACCACGGCTGCAACAATTTCCCAATTCTCAAGCTCTTCACCCCACCCTACAAAGGGTCAAAGTCAGCTTTTTTCTTTGATAGATCCCCCCTCTGTTTCCTGACAGAGAGAGGCTATCCCTTGCTGTGTGTGTGCTAACAAAGACCGCCTCATCAGTTGAAGGTCAGACTGTCTTACTTCCACTTTCTGTCTCTTTCCGATGCCTCTTCTTGCCATTCTTTTCCGGGACTCAGAATTGAAACAGCTGGACTAAAGCCTTCTTCCCATCAATTAGCCTGTTTCACCAGCTCTCAAAAAAACACCATTACATTTCAGATCAGCTTAACACCCTGGAGAACCAACTCAATTCTTTGCCTGCAGCACTACTGCCAGGTCTGATTATGCTAAGTGTGGGGTCTGTGCCCTCCTTCACAGATGATGCTGCTTCCACACTGCTATAGACATGAGGACAAGTCGCAGAGGCTTTGTCTGACAAAGCTCCAGGGACCTCCAACTGTCCAGCATGATCTCTAGACATCCAGAGCAGCTGTGGGCACTTTGCTTGACAAAGTTCTCTCTCTCTCTCTCTCTCTCTCTCTCTCTCTCTCTCTCTCTCTCTCTCTCTCTCTCTCCCTCTCAGTTTAAGGAAATTCATACAGGAAAAAGTGTTTTCCCACAGAGAATATTTGAAAGAAAGCATCTGGCCGAGGGCTTGAGACAATGAGAGAGTTTTTGCTCTGACTGTGAGCACCCAAGCAGAAACTGTGAAAGTTAAGACCTTGACATAACAGTACCTGGCTAGATACTGTTACCTGTAGAAAAGTTTCTTTAGAATCTGCTCTGAGAGCAATAGAAGATGGGCTTGGAATGTCTTGCTTTACAGATATTTTATAATAGAGGACCCCTTGGCAGTTAGCCTAGGCTTGGATAGCACACCTGTTGGTTTAGGACTAGGTGTAAGTCACGTTTTTTTTCTTTATTAGAGAACATTTAGCTCAAGCAATGTTGCCATGACAATCTTGTAAGCACAATGGCATTAGCCCAGGGAAATTTATGATTAAACTTTCCTGAGTATTGTTTAAGAAATAATAATCAGGTTATGCTGGCCATTGCTTGGACATTCACTGATTTTTGCTGTATGCTTTATTGTAGGTTATACAGAATTTTTGTATTTCCTTTTTAGACTGTTCTCTTGCTTTGTTGATTTTTTTTTTTTTAGGTGCAGTGAACTTTATTGATGGTATTCAAGAGAGTAGGGCTCCCTGGGCCCCTCCCATTATTCTGGGGTCTAGGATGGAGACTATGAGGGGAGATACTCAGTGTCAGGGGCAGAGTTGGAACAGGGACTCCTCAGCAGCCGAGGGCCTCTCTCTCGCTCTCGTGTCCTTGCTGGGGTGGGGGGTGCGGTCCAGGGCTTCTTACTCCTTGGAGGCCATGTAGGCCATGAGATCCACCACCCTGTTGCTGTAGCCAAATTCATTGTCATACTAGGAAATGAGCTTTACAAAATTGTCATTGAGAGCAATGACAGCCCCAGCATCAAAGGTGGAAGAGTGGGCGTCGCTGTTGAAGTCACAGGAGACAACCTGGTCCTCAGTGTAGCCCAGGATGCCCTTCAGTGGGCCCTCAGATGCCTGCTTTACCAGCTTTTTGATGTCATCATACTTGGCGGGTTTCTCCAGTCGGCATGTCAGATCCACGACGGACACGTTGGGCGTGGGAACACAGAAGGCCATGCCAGTGAACTTACCGTTGAGCTCTGAGATGACCTTGCCCACAGCCTTGGCAGCACCAGTGGATGCAGGGATCATGTTCTGGGCAGCCCCACGGCCATCACGCCATAGCTTTCCAGAGGGGCCATCCATAGTCTCCTGAGCAGCAGTGATGGCATGGACTGTGGTTATGAGTCCTTCCACAATGCCAAAGTTGTCATGGATGACCTTGGCCAGGGGCGCTAAGCAATTGGTGGTGCAGGAAGCATTGCTGACAATTTTGAGTGAGTTGTCATACTTCTCCTGGTTCACACCCATCACAAACATGGGGGCATCGGCAGAAGGGGCGGAGATGATGACCCTTTTGGCTCCACCCTTCAAGTGGGCCCCAGCCTTCTCCATGGTGGTGAAGACACCAGTAGACTCCACACCATACTCAGCACCAGCATCAGCCCATTTGATGTTAGCAGGATCTCGCTGCTGGAAGATGGTGATGGCCTTCCCGTTGATGACAAGCTTCCCGTTCTCAGCCTTGACAGTGCCGCACAACTTGCCGTGGGTAGAGTCATACTGGAACATGTAGACCATGTAGCTGAGGTCAATGAAGGGGTCATTGATGGCAACAATCTCCACTTTGCCAGACGTGAAGGCAGCCCTGGTAACCAGGCGCCCAATATGGCCAAATCCGTTTACTCCAACCTTCGCCATCGTGTCAAGGGATGAGGCTGGCACTGCACCAGAAGATGCGGCTGTCTCTGGAACAGGGAGGAGCAGAGAGCCGCTTTGTTGATTTTTGAATGCCCTATTGATAGTAAAAAAATGAGAAAAAAAATCATGATGTAATCTGTAATTGAAAAAAAAAAACTGAACTTCACTTTAAATAAAATACTGGGGTTGGCCCAAGGAGAACAGCAAGCAAGTAATAGACATGAGAGAGTAAGCTAGAGTGAGACAGACAGCAAGAGAGATAGATAGATGGGGAACAACAGCATGCAGGAAGAGAGATAGAAAAACAGGTAACAGCAAATAAGTGACAGACACAGAAAAATAAGGGCAACAGTAAGAAGGAACAGACAGACAGACAGCAAGACAGAGACAGAGGCAGGCAGTAAGCATGTGAGAGAAACAGAAAATAAAGTTCTCCTGAGCTTTAAGACTTTCAGCTTGTACCACATATACCTGGGTCTCCAGTATTTCTTGTTCCTCTGTTCCTTAACCTCTCCTCAACAGCTAGTTCCTATAACTAGTTGTTCCCCAATGATTGTTTTCCCTTAACAAGCTGTTCACTGCCTGCTCAATTCTCCCTACCATGGATCCACCAAGACTTTCTCTTCGCTTCTCTTCACTGTTTCTGGAGCTGGTCTGCAGGAGCAGCACCACATCCACAGATTTTAACTAGTTTTATATGGGCCCTAAAGACACAAGAACCAGGCAAAAATTCATCCACAGTCTCTTCCAATGCATGGGCTACTGTCTCCCTCCAACTCTGGCTCCTTCACTGAATCACTGCTTTCCACTGTGTTAGCCCCTTAAGTTTTCACCCTGTCCTTTAAGTTAAGTTCTTCACTTACTGAACTCCCCCTCACCCTACAACAGCCCCCACTTGTTCCTGATACATCTGCAGAAAGACCTCTTAGATGCTGTGGATAAACTTTGGCTATGACGAACTTCATCCCATTCACCCCAAGACAGATACAATTCTTCGCATTAGTACTGATTTCCCTCTGTGCCCTTCCTTCAGTGCTTTGTAGCTCCCCTGCTGCCTCTGCTAGCTCACTATGGGGACAGCATTCCCAGCAGTGGGACTTGTTACTGTTGACTGAATATAACCACTTCCTATCACTAACTCATTCTGTCTCACTCACATCCGTTTCTCCCTTTTCATCCACCTTTCTGGGAAATCTTTCAGTTTTACTCTCTAAACAAATAGTCTACTTATAGAACTCTATAATTATTTTCAAATGTTCCTCTAGAAATGCATGACAGCAATGGCATGATCCATCAAAGACAGTCAAGTTAAAACTCTCCTCCTCTAAGAGACCAGGGGACCTCTCTTCAATGGACCCTGAGCTAAGAAAAGATCAAGGCTCCCACTCCCAGTTTTTATACTGTTTCTGAGTTTAGATTGATAGCGTGCCTTAGATATAAAACAGAATTCCTACAACATTAAAGATGACTTTACTCAGTCATCCCAGAAAAGAATGTTTGCAGAGATAACCTATCCCCCATGAAGCTCTGTCTTGCTTGAATCATACAATTTCAAGAAAGACAGAAGGCAGAATTGCACACAGTCCCATGACTGCAACAATTTTTATATTCTCAACCTCTTCACCCTGACTATGTAGAGTTGCAACTAGATTTTCCCTTGGCATATTACCTCAATTTTGAGAGAGAGCGAGACAGAGACAAAGACAGAGATACAGAGAGCGACACAGAGACACAGAGACAAAGACAGAGAGACAGAGAGAGAGAGAGAAAGACAGAGAGGCTACCCGTCTCAGTGTGTGCTAATAAACACAGTCCCATCTCTTGAAAGTCAGACGTCTGTCTTTTTCTGCCTCCTGTCCCTTTAAGCTGCCTCAGAAATGTAACACTCATCCTTTATTTTTAAAAGAGAGTTCATTATATGGACGACATAATGCTAACCTCTGAACACTTTATGGATTTAGAAAAGCATTTGATAAAAAAAGGATACCATGTGGGGATGAAACAAAAGGGCTCAAGAAGTTTTTGAGCTAAGATCCGTATAGGATGGGCTAAACAGTGGTGCCCTGCAATCCTAGTGCCTCAACCTGTGGGGCTCATATTAGATGTTCTACATATAAGATATGGACATTACAGTTCATAACAGTAGCAAAATTACAGTTATGAAGTAGCAATGAAAAAATTTATAGTTGGGGTCACCAAACCATGAGGCATTGTAATAAAGGGTCTCAGCATTAGGAAAGTTGACAAACACAGTCTTAGAAGTTATGGTCATGGTGTCACCTGCCTTTAAACCCAGCACTTACAGAGGCAGAGGCAGACAGACCTCTGTGAGTTCAAGGTCACCCTGATCTATAAAACCAATTCCAGGATAGCTGTTACACAGAGAAACTTTGTCTCAAAAAAAATGTAAAAACAAAACAAAACAATAACAACAACAAAAAAGTTACCAGAAGCTCTTCAGGCTACAGCCAAAGGCTATAGCAAAAAACATCTTCAGCAAATAATTCCAATAGGAGGTTTCAGTCATGAAAAGGGAAGACACTCCATACACAATGCTGAAATAGCAACTGCCAACTCCACATAAAGCATTTTAGAGAATAGAAAACTTGAGGAGCCCTGCCACCAGCCTCATTGCATCTACCTCAGAGCCCCAAGAAGACTCACCAGCCCCAGAATCCATGGACTTATTACAAAAACCTGTCAAATCACAGTGGATTAGTACGGAGTCCTATGTGTGCAAAAATATGATTTACTTGAGGATATGAAAAAAGGTGAAACTTCTCCTGACCCTGGTGCTTTTATTGACAAGGGATTTCTAGTGTATCTACTTTTCCGCCTTAATCTCAGCTCTTACTTTTGTCTGAGCCATATTACATTACACTCTCACCAGCCAATTGCAATGAACTCCTATAAAGAAAAATTCCTGATTGTCCAGCCTACAGCTCTGCTGACCTTCCCGGGGAGGCCTACCATCCCCAAGAACATTCAGTTTAGACCCATCCCAACCTGCCAGGTTCCCCCAGGGACCCCTGGGACACAGTCAGCATCAATGAGCTGTGCTTTGTCCCCTGAGCTCCATTTTCAGTCCCACAGCTCTGCTGGCCTTCCTGAGGAAGCCTCCAGGAACACCCAGGTTAAACTACTCCCCCCCCCACCCCCAATACCGTACCTGCTAGATCCCCTTGGGGCCCAAGCAGCAGAGGTGAGCCAAGCTGTCCACTAAGTTCCATTGTCCTGCCCAACACTCTGCCTGCCTTCCCAAGGAGTCCTGCTGGCACCAGCAACATACAGGATAGACCCCCCCCTCCCCACCAATCTCCTACCTGCCAAGTTCTCCTAAAGAGCACCCAACAGTGGTAAACTGTACCCACTTCCCTATGCTCCATTTTCCAGCCCACAACTATGTCTGCACCCCTGGTGGCCAGCCAGCACCAGGGATAACCAGATGGCTGAAAGCCAGTATAAGAACGCAGTCAAGAAAAGCCAGGGCAATGTAGCACCACCAGAGCCCACCTATTCTACTACAACCAGCCCTGGGGAGACCAACACAGTCAAAACACAAGATGATGACCTTAAATCCAATCCTATAAAGATGATCGAGGCCTTTAAAGAGGAAATGAATAAATGCATTTTTAAAAATACTAGAAAACACAATCAGGTAAAGAAAATGGATAAAACTGTTCAAGACCTAAAAATGAAAATAGAAGCAATTAAGAAAATACAAGAAGCACTTAAAGAAATGTTCAATGTCCTTAGTCATCAGAGAAATGCAAATCAGCACAACTTACACCTATCTGAATGGCTAAGATCAAAAACTCTAGTGACAACTCATACTAGCAAGGATGTGGAGCAAGGGGGAACACTCCTCCATTGTTGGTGAGAGTGCAAACTTGTACAACCACTTTTTTTCTCAGAAAATTGGGAATGGTTCTACCTCAAGACCCAGCTATCTCGTGTCTGACCATATACCCAAAATATGCTCCATCATTCCCAATGACACTTGCTCAACTATGTTCATAGCAGCTTTATTCATAATAACCAGGGACTGGAAACAACCTAGATGTCCTTCAACTGAAGAATGGATAAAGAAAATGTGATACATTTACACAATGGAATCCTACTTAACTATTAAAAACAAGGACATCATGGAAATTTGCAGGCAAATGGATGGAACTAGAAAATGTTTTGAGTGAGGTAACCCAGACCCAGAAATATGTGCATGGTATATGCTCACCTGTAAGTGAATATTAGCCATAGAATACAGGGCAACCATGCTACAATCCACAGACCCAAAAAAAAGCTAAGTAACAAGGAGATATCAAGGAAGGATGCTTGAGTCTCACTCAGAATGGGAAATAAAATAAACCCAGGATGTGGATGGAGGGAGGGAACTGGGTGAGGGAGGGAGTGGAGAGAGGAGCAGGAGGGATCAAGTTGGAGGAGAGTGGAGGAGAGAGAGCTGGGAGAACAGATATGGGGGCAGGGGTCATCTCTAAGCAGAGCTGGACACCTGAGACAAGGAAGCTCCCTGAAGTCTGTGGGAGTGGCCCCAGCTGAGTTTCATAGCAGTGGGTAACATGGCACTAGAAGTAGCCACCTCCTGCAGCCAGAAGGGACTTCCATTGGAGGGATAGGGACACCAACGCACCCACAAAACCTTTGAACCAGAATTTGTCCTATCTACAAGTAGTGCAGGAATAAAGATGGAGCAGAGATTGAGGGAATGGCAAGGCAATGACTGGCCCAACTTGAGACCCATCCCCACGGGAGAGAGCCAACCCCTGTCACTATTAATAATACTCTGCTATGCTTGCAGCAGGAGCTTAGCATAGCTGTCTTCTGAGAGGCTTCCTCTAGCAGCTCCTTGAAACCGATGCAGAGACACACAGCCAAATCAATAAGTGGAACTCTGGGAGTTTTGTGGAAGAATGGGAGGAAGGATTGAGGGAGCCTGAAGCCTCAAAGACACCACAAGAAGACCAACAGAGTCAACTAACCTGGGCCCATGGGACCTCACAGAGACTGAACCCAAAAAGAATGCATGGGCTGGACCTAGGCTCTCTGTACATTTGTAGCAGATGTGCAGCACACGGTACCCTCATAGTACATGGTACCCTCATAGCACATGGTACCCTCATAGCACACGGTACCCTCATAGCACACGGTACCCTCATAGCACACGGTACGGAAACCCTTAGCTCTATGTGGTACCCTCATAGCACATGGTACCCTCATAGCACACGGTACGGAAACCCTTAGCTCTATGTGGTACCCTCATAGCACATGGCACCCTCATAGCACATGGTACCCTCATAGCACATGGCACCCTCATAGCACATGGTACCCTCATAGCACACGGTACCCTCGTAGCACACGGTACCCTCATAGTACACGGTCCAGAAGCCCTCAGCTCTATGTGGTACCCTCATAGCATACGGGACCCTCGTAGCACACAGTACGGAAGCCCTTAGCTCTATGTGGCGAACCCTGGCAAGAAGGGAACAATGCGTAGAGAGAACTTTATGCCCAACACTGCCAGCCAGCCCCTTTCCCTAAGTTTCCGATTCCATCCTCAACACCTCTAGCAAAGGATTTAGGATCCCACCTTACAGACAAAGAGATGGACTGACACCCTGAGACTCCATGTGAAAGCCTGTTTCAGAGGCCTCAGGACTATAAACAGTCTTGGCAGCAGAGAAGACCAGTGCTATGGACCAAACCCTGGTGCCTTGTGCATACTCAACAAACGCTCAACCACTCCGAGCCACCAAGCCCTAGAGAAAGACAATTTTTAAATTAAAATTGTTTTATTGTTTTGTCTTAGCATACTGTTGAAACACTGGTGTCCTTAACAGCAGCACTGGGGAGGCAGAGGCAGGCAAATGCCTGTGAGTTCAAGGCCAGTCTGGTCAAAACAGTGAATTTCAGGCTTGCCAGGGCAACACAGAGAGACCATGTGTCAAAAACAAAAAAAGAAAAGAAAAGAAGAGCCAGGCGCAGTGATGCAGACATTTAATCTCAGAACTCAGGGAGGCGGAGGCAGGTGGACTGATGTGAGTTCGAGGCCAGCCTGGTCCACAAAGCGAATCCAAGACAGCCAAGGATACACAGAGAAGCCCTGTCTCAAAAAACCAAAACAAAAAACAAAAAAAAGAAAAGAAAAGGAGAGCCAGGTGATGGTAGCGCACGCCTTTAATCCCAACACTCAAGGAGGCAGAAGCAGGAAGATTTCTATGAGTTAGGGCCAGCCTGGTCTACCGTGCTAGTTCCAGGACAGCCAGGCATACACAGAGAAACTATGTCTCAAAAAAAAAAGAAAGAAAGAAAGAAAGAGCGTGAGAGAGACAGAGAGAGAGAGAAAGAAGGAAAGAAAAAAGGGAAAGAAAGAAGGAAAAGGAAGGAAAAGGGAGAAGGAGGAGGGGAAGAAAAAAGAGGACAGAAAAGAAAAGCATGACAAAGGTTGAGAGAGCAAAAAGACCGGAGCCTGGTGCTGGCCAGGAGAGAGTTATCTCTCCAAAAGAGTTCATACAGGTCTGGCAACTTGTCAGACCACCTTACAAGAGCGACTAAGGGAGGCACTGATGGCTCAGTGGTGTGTGTGACCTGAGTGGGACTATGTGTTGGCCAAGACTACTAAGTTTCCACACCCCTTGCAGTCTGTTAAAATCTGAACCTCGGGCACTGCAGGCACTCCGTGTCGAGTGTCCTGGATGCTCTTCCACAGGACCAAGGTTTGATTCCCAGCACCTACGTGGTGGCTCACAAGCTTCTGTGACTCTAGATCCAGGTGATCTGAGGTCCTCTTCTGGCCTCTGCGGACCACAGGCACTTGTAGTACAGACACATACCTCCAGGCCCGACATTCATACACACAAATGAAATAATTGTTTAAAACTTAATCTAAATTTTATGTCAATGCCAGGAAGACAAACTCTGGGGTTACTGTATGTAGCTTTCTGTCATCTTCCCAATATGGCCACACTGAATCAATCTTTTTCTGCTTTCTCTATTGTTTGTCTCTGTAATTGGAAACTTAGAGCAGAGCCTAGCTTACTGGGCCTGGCAACCTTAGGGAATGACCAGCGCTGTTAATGATATGCAGTCCCAGGCTTTTCACGTTTGCTCAACGTACCTGGAAATTGAACCAATATTTGGACACTTTTCTGTCTCCCCTTATGAATTTCAGCAGAGCATCCTGTCCTTTCTTCACGCTTCTAACACTCCAGCATCCCATAGGAGACTATACATCATCTCACTTAGAATGGGGACCTCAAGAATGCCTGGGGAAAGCAGCGTGTGGAGCCAGCAAAGGCAGGCAATGGGGATGGCTAGGGATTTCTCTCACCCAGGAACGACATAAGAAAGGGCATCCCTGGGCAACTGAGACTGTAAAAGAAAGTGTTTTAGAGAACATGTCAGTCCTTCAACGCTCAGGGGAAAGGTCCACCTGGCCGGCAGAGACCTGGAAGATGTCAGATCCTCAGACAGGAAGCTCTGCACTTGCTCAAGTCCTTGGAGATCTAGATGGAGAAAAGCGTCAGGGGTCAGGGGTCAGGGGTCAGGTGGCTGGTCCCGCGGAAGACACTAGGCTGATGGAAATAAAGCTAGAGAAACATACCCAGCCTAGCAAGTCTACACATGGAGACCTGGGAGTTGCTGACAAATTCAAGGAATGGAGCTGGAGGGAGGGCAGAGGGAGGAAAAAATTGCAAGGAAGGACTGGTGCCAGCCAAAGTCAGGCCGATGACTTTGAGAACAAGCCCCGGACAGAACGAGGGAGGTGACAGGAGGTAGATGCCCAGAAGGCAGATAGATTCTCTCACTGGACACACAGGACAAGCTGAAGCAACAAGCCTGCTACCTTGGTACTGAAGGAACCTCAGTTTCCCCATCTGTGGCTTTCTAGTGGAAGAACAGCTGTGCAAGCAGGGTCCTAGCAAAAGTCAGTCCCTCAAGTGACCACAGTCATGTGTTGAGAGATGACAGAATTAAAAGACTGAGGCTGGAGAAGAGGCAAGAAGAGAAAATAAATCTGTCTGATACTAAAAAAAACCCAGGGCCATGTGGGGACTAGGATGCAGAGACACCCACTCCTGGGGACGGTCGGCTTGGCAGCTGCTGCCCTGGTGCAGGGAGGGTTAAGCATCTTTCAGTTCCCACCCTCCCTTGGCCGGCCTGTCCTCCTACATTTACGTCTTCTGAAAAATATTCAGCCTGCAGCCTGCCTCATCTGGTGCTCCAGGCCCTCCCCCTTCCCCCCTCCCATGGCCCAACCAAAGAGGAAGGTCAGAGAACTTTGGGAAACAGGGAAACTCCAAAACTCCGGACTCTGGGAGAAGGGTCAGTGGGGAAAGGCGGGGCCTGTGGGACCAAGAGAGAAGAGAAAAGGGAGATGAGAGGGCGAGAGGGGATAGCCGCCAGGGAGCTGTTCCAGGGAACCACAGAGGGGAAAGGCTTTGCTAAAGCAACAAACCCGATTATTTTTCAAGGTACCAGAGAGAGGCTGGGGGTTTGGGACATGGGGAGGAAAACCCAGAAGGAAGAGAAAATGGCTCAGAAAAGAGGCTATGGTGGCCATAACCAGCAGGATTACTTCCCAGGGCTTTTGGCAGGGAACCCTAAAACTTTCCTGGCCCCAGGAAACAAAGCCTTGCAGAGTGGAAAAGGCTAGTTGGATAGCAATGGAGATTCAGAAAGGGGGCACTTCTCTCCCCAGGAATAGGTCAGGGGAGAAGGTGCCCCTACCCCACCCCACCTCCAAGAGCTGAAGACCACACACCATCTTTGCAGGACCAGAAGAAGGACTGACGTGAAGCCATGAAGTGGCTGCTGATCGCCCTGGCCCTGTGGCTGGGCACAGCGAGCATACTCGGGACAGAGCTGGAGCTCAGCGAGATACAGCGCAGAGGCCTGCAGGTGGCTCTGGAAGAGTTCCACAAACATCCACCTGTGCAGTGGGCCTTCCAAGAGATCGGCGTGGACAGCGCAGACGACATGGTTAGTAGTGTGACTGGGTTCAGAATGGAGGGTTGCAGCCTGGACACCGGTGATCTCCCAGAAAGCTTTCCTGGGAGAGGTCCTCCCCACCCCAACCCCCATCCCCAGCCAGCCAGCCTCCTCGGCTGTGTCAGTTCTAAGTTAAGGTGTCGCGGGAGGGGAGTGACATCCAGGAGTTATCCACCGGCCTTCCTGTCTGTCCGCAGATCTTCTCAGCTGGCACCTTTGTGAGGTTGGAATTTAAGCTCCAGCAGACCAGCTGCCTCAAGAAGGACTGGAAAAAACCCGAGTGCAAAGTCAAACCAAATGGGGTGAGTGAAGGAAGGGGCTCTTCTGATGGGCCAGGCTGCCTGCATAGGAACTGGAGCCCAGAGAAGCCCTGTGCTCATCACTGGGGACTGTCTGCAGGGATGGAGGGGACAGAGGGAGAGAGGGAAATTTCTCCATCAGAGTGGGTCCGCTTCCGTGAGCTCCTCCTAAAAAAAGCTTTTCTATGGAGTCTCCTGTACCTGGGCCAAGCTATAGCCAGTTGACCACAGGGTTTCACAGTAACCAGCCACCATAAGGGCGACACTGTCACTATGGACTGACCTCAGAGTGGAGGTGTAGCACTTTGGGTTGAGGTTCCTGCTCTGTATCTAACAGCTTTGTGGGTTCACTGAAGGTCTTGGTTCTCTCCCTTGGTGCAGGTTGGGGGCGAGCCGAGGGGGGACTGGATTATACTGGTGATTTACAAGAGTCTTGGTTTCAGGACCTTTTGTTCAAATTAAGTCTTAAAAGGAAAATGTAAATGTGAGGTCAAGGTGGTAAGAGTCCCTGCTGTGCACGCATGAGGACCTGAGTCCTGGGGTGGCCATGAACACAGCTGGGCGTGGCTACACAGGAGTGTCCCCAAGGCTTGCTGGCTGCCAGTAGAACTCCAGGTTCACTGAAAGATTTTCTTCTGCCAAAGGAATAAAGCAGAGTAGTATAGAGGGACACCCAATGTCCTTGTCTGGCACATACATGGACAGGCACGAGGGCATACACACACACCACACACATACATGCACACACACCATCAGAGAGAAACAGAACCAGACAGACACCATCTGGGGAAGAGGACTCTTGCCTTTATACATGTTTGCACATTCACACAGGCACCTGTAAACGACATCCATGTAGGATGCTGCATATGCACAGAACACATATACATGCTCACCCACAATGCATGCATGCTGGCACAGACCAAAGTACTATAGTCTGCAGGTATGGGAGGGTGGCATACACTTGAAATCCGAATACTGGAGGAGTTAAAGCAGGTAAACTGGTTCTAGACCAGCCTGGGCTACTTCTTGAGACTGCATCCAAAAAAGAGAACTTCTAAACTCTCCTATCCCACGGTAAGCTGTATGCCCATCTGTATGCCCATGTACATGTCCCCTTGTTGCTGTGATAAAATACCATGACCAAAACCAACTAATAATAGGAAAGGTTTGTTCTGGCTTAGGGTTCCAGAGGAACAAAAGTCCATCCTGGTGGGGAGGCAGGGAGGTGTGGCCACCGGCAGGTATGGCAGCAGAGCAGGAAGCTAAGAGCTCACGGCCTCAAATGCAAGCAAGATGCACGAAGAGTGAATTGGGAGTGGTACAGGGTTTAAAATCTTTATTTATTTTTTGTTTTGTTTTTTGTTTTTGTTTTGTTTTTCAAGACAGGGTTTCTCTGTGTAGCCTTGGCTGTCTTGGACTCACTTTGTAGTCCTCGAGGCTGGCCTCGAACTCCCAGATATCCGCCTGCCTCTGCCTCCAAAGTGCTGGGATTAAAGGCGTGCACCACCACGACCAGCTCAGGGTTTAAAATCTCAAAGCCCGCCCCACTGACACACTTCCTCCATCAAGGTCAAACCCTTCCAAACCTCCCACAAACATCACCATCAACCGAAGACCAAGTATTCAAATATCTGAGCCTATGGGGGACATTCCTATTCAAACCATGACATCCCTCCACTCTAGAGCATGCCGAGGAAGGCCAGTTTCCACCCTGGCCCACATGGTCACCGCACTCCTCCTTCCTTCTCTTATACTCTCCTCCCCAGAGAAAGCGGAAATGCCTGGCCTGTGTCAAACTGGACCCCAAGGGTAAAGTTCTAGCCCGGCTGGTCCACTGCCCAGTACTGAAGCAAGGGCCTGAGGTAAGAAGGAAAAGAGGTTGGGAGAGGACTGCAGAGATTGACGGCGGCTGGGTCGGTGGGAGAAGCACAGGAAACCCGAAAAGGGGAGTGGCCTAGAGGGTGACTGGGACATCCTCCTGGGGGGTTGTGGAGGCTCCTCCCCTTCCGGGCACTGCTGCAACAGACACTGGTTCTAGCAGAATCTTCAGGAGGCCCAGTGCAGTAAGATAGCACAGGCTGGCGAGAACTCCCGTGGCTTCTTCTTCCCAGGACAGTTTGCCTTCTCCAGGTTCCCGCAAGCCAAATAGGCCCTGAGTAGGTAAGTGGTTGGTGGGCGGAGCCAGCCCTTGGCATGAAAATTGGACTTGGGGGGTAGGAGGAATATGTGAAGTGTGGGGGAAAACTAGGATTAGACCTCCCCCCCCCAAAAAAAACCCTCATATCCAATCTGGGTTTTCTGTTCTTCTCTAGGACTTTGTCTTACTTCCTGTATAGCTGGGGCAGTGCCCAGTGGAAGCAACCGCCTCTCAAAGACTTTATACTCCAGGCTAATAAATGAAATTGCTGAGTGTCCCTTTCCAACCTTGTGTTGTTGTTCTCCTTCCCTCAGCTCAATCTGTACATACAAGGGAAGCGCAAAGACGGGGGGGGGGGGGTGTGCACGCGCGTGCTCACACACTTTCTGCCCTGGTACTGGACCCAGTACCAGAAAGGAGCAGGTACGGTGCATCCTCCCACAGGACTGGAGGTACAGAAGCCCACGTTTGCTGAAGAGGAGATAAGAAATGATACACATGAGCAGAAAATTATTTAATAGGAGTTAGCAGGTGGCAGGTAACGTTCCCCACAAAGCCTCAGGCTGGGCATCTGGGAGAGTCCAGGCTCAGCATGCCCTGGCCCTAGCTACACAGTGTATTTGCCAGCTAGCTCGGGGATCTCCTATACCTGTTAGAGGCCACCCAGAAAGCCCGGCTCTCCCTGTGTGGGAAGAAGGCAGGAAATGTCCTTGGGGAAATATCTGGTAGGAATTGGGATGCTCTCAAGAAACAGCCAAATGAAACAGCCTAGGTTTCAGGGTCAGTGGCCAGAAACAGAGGCACGGGCATGGGGCAGAGAAGGGGGTAGGTGACACCACTTCCATGAGACTACCTTGGCTATGTGGCGACTTCAGAAGACAAAGGAAGAGGTGGTTTCTGCAGGGCTGAGAGCCTGCTGGGCCTGGGCCAAGGTGTCACTGGCCTGGCGGTCCAGATCAAGGCATTCTTGCAGTGTGTCCTGGAACTGCCTGCAGGCCTCCTCCAGAATGGAGCTGCTCCGCATGGGCCAGGACTCCCAGTAGCCAGGCTCCACCCATGGCTGCACCTCCATGGCCCTGGGGCCTGGGCTGGAACTGGGGCGCAAGGAACTGTCCAGGTCTCGGAATAACTGGTACAGCTCACTGCCCTGCCCGCTCACACGTTCCCCATCTATGACTTTGAGGCCAGGCAGCAGCTCTCGGACCACAGCCCAGTAAGAGGGACTGGCACACAGTGGGTTGCTGAGGCGGGTCAAAGGGTCCCGGAGTCTCAGGTGCTCCAGGCTCTGCAGCCCAGCCAGACACTGCAGCTGGCCAGGAGTGGCCAGCAGGTTACCAGCAGCATTGAGGCTCTGCAGGTTTTCACAGGCTGCCAGTGACTCCAGCCCCGTCAGCCGATTATTGGAGACGTTGAGCACGGCTAGCTGGCGCAGGGATGCCAGTGGGCCCAGGTGGGTGAGTGCGTTGCCTGATAGGTCAAGCCACTCAAGATTCAGGCACTCCCCCAAACAACCCAGGTCCACGAGCCCTAAACCCCTTAGTTTCAGTAGCAGGATGGAATCCAGGGCAAACTCTCCGGAGTGGGACTTCAGCAGCTGGGCTGTGATGCTCAGCATCCCGGCCTCTGCTGGCTTCTCTCCCAGAGGCTCCATGGTACTGAAGATGGTGCTGCCGGCCTGGCCCTGGCAGTGCTG
Source organism: Acomys percivali (assembly GCA_907169655.1). NCBI lineage: Eukaryota > Metazoa > Chordata > Mammalia > Rodentia > Muridae > Acomys > Acomys percivali. The sequence goes on from OU015744.1 coordinate 73,924,665, forward strand.
TTAAGAGTCGCAAGAATGTTGGTGCCTATGAGGATCAGCTGGCTGCACTCCCTCAATTCCGCCTGGGCCCTAAAGAAAGACAAGACAGTCAGGCCAGTTTCTCCTGAGCATGTGTTCCCTGCAGCAGGGAAAAGCAGGATGCCAGGCAGACAGCGCAAAGTCTTTGTGCTCACAGAAACCAGGAGTGTTCAATACCCAAGGTTGTCTCTTCAAAAAAAGGGGGTGGGGTGCATAGCTTGTTTTCCACTCAGAGGGCTAGGATGGAGGTGGTTAGTAGCCTAGGTAACCTCTGCACTACCTGTATGACTGAGGCCACTCCAGATCCTCCCCTGGGACCTTAAGATGGCACATGTGGTCTATTTATAGAACCCATCTTTATGGAAGAGGGGCGTGTACTTTGAAAAGAGTTTCCATGTAGTTATGCCCTAAGCTTTATTGTGCATATGGGATTGTGTTACACCAGGGAACTTTTTTTTTCAGATTGTACTGAAATTAAGTACGCCTAAAATAAACTGCCCAGTGTTAGACTCTAGAGGTTTGAACTATCAATAGTTGCTGAGTCACATTGAAACAGAATTTCTTCCATCATATGCATACCCTGCTGGCCATGGTATTTGCAGACACACACACACACACACACACACACACACACACAAACTGCAAGACCCAGCAGCCTTGGCTCCCAGAGTGAATGGCCAATAGCCAGACAGGACCTGGGACCATCTAAGCAACAGGGCAGGGCACAGCATTAAGGAAGTGGCCCTGGCTCTCTCCACTGGTCACATCATGATGCATGGAGCTTAGGCCACATGCTGCCAGTTTGGTCCACCTCTCAGACCTGGACTGTGGACAAAAATATCATTACCTAACTTTTCCAGTAACTATTATGATACACCTTTACTAACCCTAAAGGGTTCCTTTTCACAAAGTTCATTTTTAATTGATCAGTTGGTTGTTGGTTTCTTTTGAGATGGCGTCTCATGTAACCCAAGCTGGCATTAATCCTCCTGCTCCACTCCACTCCGCCCCACCCTTGAGAATTAGTTATAGATTTATACTGCCACTCCTGGCTCAAATTTGTTAAGTAGATAATAGCTAATTACCACCCTCCTGACATACAGACCCAAACAAAATGTGCTGTGAGCCGGGTGTGGTGGCGCACGCCTTTGATCCCAGCACTCGGGAGGCCGAGGCAGGTGGATTGCTGTGAGTTCAGGGCCAGCCTGGTCTACAAAGCAAGTCCAGGACAGTCAAGGCTACACAGAGAAACCCTGTCTTGGGGGGGGCGGGAAAAAAAGAAGAATAATGTGCTGTGACTTCTTTCATTCTCTCAAAAACGTTATTTCTGTTCTCCTAACCCTATCACTGAATTTCGACTGGTATCCTCAGTGTGTGGACCAACTTGCTCCTCTGGCTGGAGCTGTAAGGCCTGAGAGGTAGGTAGGTTTTTTAGTCCTAGGTAGGGAGGAAACCTAGGAGTTAAGGAAGGTAGGCCAGGGCAGGAGTTAGCATAGAAGCTGGGGTGATCTAGCTACACACTAGTTCCTTCAACTCCAGGCTTACCCTGTCCACCTCTCCCCAGCTCCCCAGTCAGCTCTTCAGTTTCAGCATCACCTATCAGAGCTCAGCATGATGACAATGCTCACTGCGTGCTGGACAGCATGGTGCTACTGAAGGTACGGCATCATAGTACCAAAGGGCAAGGATGTCCAGGAAGCCATGTGGAGTGAGGAGTGGTGCCTAACAAGGCTCTGTAATGTGGAGGAGGACAAGAATATCTTTGTGGCCCAAGTATGCGTGACAGCCGTGTGAGGAGGAGGTCGCCTGAGGGGAGGGACAATGCTGATGCCGCCCACAGAGAGTAGAGGTTCACAAGGACAGAAAAACAAGAGCAGGCCTCATTCCAAACACCATTCCCCGAACTACAGACTTTGGCGTGGCCCAGACTCAGGAGTCTGAGTTAAGCAGGCAGTTACACCCACACAGAATGTTAGGATGCTGCCAATTCTAGTGGTGCTGGGCACCTGTAGGTGTGAGGTACTGTCGCTCCCCAAGACTATGTTTACACGGGTCACTGTCACTCAGTATGTCCTCCTCCGAGGCCACCAGGCTCAACACCATGACCCCTGTTCATTGGCAGTGTCTTCCAAGAGCTCCCCGCAAATGATGTGACGGGTCTGGGAATGAATCTTGCACATCCTCCCAACAGCACAACTGAGGAGGCTATTCTGGTCCACACGATATCCCATCCTCTGTCCTCTGTCAGCTCACTACCCTGCAACACTCCAGTCTGCTGGGCCATGAACCTCCTCAAGAGGTTGGAGGAGACGGAATGCAGAGCTGTTACACAGGAGCTCTGTGATGCTGTATGCAGCTAACTAAGGTTATACATGCCACCCTAGCTGACCCTGACTGCTGTGAGGGAAGTAGGTTGGGGTGAAGCCAGGAGAAAGCTGCTCAGGTCTACCCAGTACCAACTGTCAGTGCCTCCTGTCCCCTCCAGGGGCCAGATATCTGGGCAACATCTAGGTATTAGGCAACCCCCTGCAGCAGGACCAGCAGCACTGGATGACAAGGCCTGCTGCGCCTGCACTGTTCCTCTGACACCCTCGCCTGGGCTGCTGGCAGCTAGTCTCCTTCCCGACTCCAAGCCATACTTACTAAGTGATGGGCCAACCTAGGATATGGGTCCACCCTTGAGATTTACACTGCCTGAGGACAGCCTGACACTGAACACAGATGCTGTGTGTTTAAGTCGGTGGAAACAAGCAAAACTCCGATTCTGGAGTGGGCTTTGGGATTGCGCAGTACAGAGGCCTGGGGAATGTGAGTCAAACTCCAAGCTCGGAGTTTCTACCTTTGAAGCTCTGACAGGACACTTCAAACCAGGTGGCTCCTAAAGGCATGGCTGAGGCCCTGACTTCTTCCTCATGCCAGGACACAAAAACTTTTTCGTGGACTTCCTAAGGTGCCAGGTGGAGTGTGGTGGTTTGAATGAAAATGGCCCCCCACAGATCCATAGGGAGTGGCGCTATTAGGAGGTGTGGCCTTGTTGGAGGAAGTGTGTCACTGAGGGTGGGCTTTAAGCTTTCAAATGCTCAAGCCAGGACCAGTGTCACTCTCTCTTCCTGCAGCCTGCTGATCCAGATGTAGGACTCTTGGCCCCTTCTCCAGAGCCATGTCTGCCTGTGTGCCACCATGCTTCCCGCCACACTAATGGACTAAACCTCTGAACCTACAAGTCAGACCCAACTAAATGCTTTGCTTTATAAGCGTTGCCATGGTGATGGTGTCTCTTCACAGCAATAGTAGCCCTGACTAAGACGTTGACCATGAGGCTGTCAGCTTGCCATGTCTCCTTGCTCTGGAATGGTTTACCTCCAACCTGTCAGGGCCAGTCACTTGGGTAAGCTGAAGTAAGGGCTGGCCAGTCAGGTTAGAGGAGGCCTGGCCACACTGAGCAGCAGAGGTTGACATCTTTGCTGCCTTCTCCCCGCCCCCTCTGCATCTTCACAGCTTCTGCCTGTGCATCCTCTTCTCGGGCTGCACAGGCACACATCAGCAGCCATCAGTCTTGGAGCCTCCTTTTGGCTTACTCTGCCCAGGTGGCCCAGCACTTCACCTGGGAGGCAGTTGGGGGAAAACCAGATCTCTCTCCAAGGAACACAATTTTGTCTTCCCAGTGTAGGCAGCTGGGTCAAGGGTACCTCCTTCCTGCTTCTCCAGGGAAACTCGGTCCAGGTCATCTGCAAGGACCCATATGTTGTTGGCAGGGAACAGGGAGGGGCTGATTCTTTGGGAAAACAAGTCTTTTTCAAGCTTTTTTCCCCCAGGGGGTCAGAGGTCCTGATTTCCCCCTGTGGCCACAAGGCCATCTTTATACCCAGAAACTCAATGTAACCTTTTTTTGGCAGGTCCTCTCTGGCAGCCCAGATGAGTCTAATGGGGTCTAAGTAGCTCTAATGCTGAAGTCAGGCCTGGGACAATCTAGGAAGGTAGCTAGGTTCTTGGGTCTAGTCACAGGGGGAGCTGGTGCTCACAGCAGGGTCCTCCTGTCTCATTGATCCTGGGGTGTCATCTCTGGTGTGACCTTTTCCCCCATTTCCAAGCTTGAGAGCTTGAGGGGATGAGAAGATGGGCCCCAAGATAGGCAGCAAGGCAAGGTGAAAAGAAGAGTTTTCAGTTACCTATGTAATTCTGGGGACTGCAAGGCCCGAGGCCATATGGGAAAGAGCCAAAGAGCCAAAGAGCCAAAGAAAGAGTCGGTGGAACCTGCCAAGTACTGTAAGAAGCAGCCTCGGGACATCATCCTCACAAGGCCATGACCTGCTTGGCAAGGTGAGATTCCGCCCTTCCAGCCAGTTCCCATGGTCCTCTGCACACTTGATCTGTGTTCACTGTCTCTGTCAAACCAATTGGGTGTTCTGTTTTGTCTGAGGTACCAAGAGACCAGGGGACAATGTAGCAAGTGGCTCACTACCTATTAAACTACCAGACTCCTGGGAGACAGAGAGCCTTTGCTCTTTTCCTTTGCAGCTCCTTCTCTGGAAGCCAGCTGTGAAGAAGAACGAGAGGTTAGGCATGCTCTCCAGGGCGGAGCTGAAGTGCCCTTTCTCATGGTGCTTTCTGGGTCACGCCTTCCCTGCTATTCCTCCACCTCCCATGCCTGTGAGTGCTACTCCTCTAAGGCTCTTGCCCAGGCCTGCAGTAAGCACCTTGGCACCAACATAATGGACTTTCCTGCAACACCCACCAAGGAGTACCTGCCTGCTTCCACCCTTCGAAACGCCCTTTGCCTTCCGTGGCAGACTGCCACCTTTTCTTGTATTCCTTCCCATGTCTGATCCCTCAGTCCCTTCTCTGGTCTCCTCTCTCTCTATGTGCCCCTTAGGTGATGTTCTTTAGGCTGCCCCCATGGGCCCCATTGCTGGACAAGCTCCAGGCTGCTCTGCTCACTGCCCACTATTAGACCGAGGTTCACAACTCATCACCCTCTTCAGAATCAACTCCATCTTGGTACAGGGGTGCCCAGCCTCCCAGATGCCCATGCCCAACACCTGGGTATGGTCTGTGCAGTGCTCTGACCTCCATAGGCTCATAGGGATTGGCACCATTAGGAGCTGCGGCCTTGTTGGAGGTAATGCGCCACTGGGGATGGGTTTTGAGATTCCGAATGCTTAAGGAGGGCCAGTGTCACACTCTCTGCCTGCAGATCAGGATCTAGAACTCGCCGCTCCTTCTCCAGAACGGTGTCTCTCTGTGTGTCAACCCCTGATGATGATGATAAGCTAAACCTCTGAACTGTAAGCTGGCCGCAATGAAAGGCCAGCATCCTTCATAAGATGCTGCCGTTAACATCATGTCTCTTCAGAGCAATACAACCCTGACTAGGACAGAAGTTGATACCAAGGACTAGGGTGTTGCTGTGACTGGCCTGATCATGGTTTTACGTGGAGGAATCTGAAACACTCTTTAAGACTTTGGACTAGGAAAGCACCAGATGCTTTATGTGGGACTTAATGGACCACACTAGTAGGAATATGGATGACAGTGGTGCTGAGGGTGATCTGAACTGTGGGGGGCCTGGCTCAAGAGGGTTCAGAGGACAAGAATATTAATATGTGGCCTAGAGATCGTTCTTGTGATATTTTGGTGAAGAATGAAGAGGTTTTCTGCTCTTGCCAAAAAAAATCTGCTGTAGGCTAAATTAAAGAGTTATTGAATAACAGAGTTGGCACAGATTTCCAGACAGCCTAGCATAGACTATTGCTTGGTTAGTGGCCATGCTTATGCAGATCTATAGTGAAAAGAAGCAAAGCTGAGGCAAGGGGAAAAAAAAAGTACAGTTTGAGGAAAAGGGGGACACCAGGACAAGTAACCAGATTAAAGAAAAGCCTGATGCTAAGTGGAGTAAAGGGAGATGTGACCTCAGAGCAACACCCGACCCAGCTAAGCTTCCCACGTGTGAAAAGGAATTAAAGGCCAGACATGGTGGTGCACACCTTTAACCCCAGCACTTAGGAGACAGAGTCAGGCAGATCTCTGACTTTGAGGCCAACCTATTTTACAGAGCAAGTTCCAGGACAGCCAACCTAAGACAGTGAAGGAAACTATAACAGAAATCTGGTGAGGATGTAAATGAACCAGCGGGCCATGTTCCACCGCAGCAGGCAGCAGAATTTGGCAGCTTCGACCACATGGTTCTGCCTTTAGAGTCAAGGACAGAAGAAAGGAGCTGTGGAGTCTCCCTCCCATGACTAAGGAAAGCTGCTGAGGCCAGGTGTATGGCAGGGGTGTCGCTGCATGGAGGATCAAAAAGCTACTGCGTGAAGCTGTGAAGGTGAAGCCTAGATTGCCTTGCAAGCTCCAAAATGTTGGTGAAGTCAGAGCCATGGGACAGCTGCCAAGGAGAGCAGCTAACAGGGAGTGGAACCAGCCCAAGAGAGAGAGACGTGTGTTACAGTCAACAAGGCTGAAAGGAGTTGGGGATCTGACCAGTGCCTTGCCATCAGACATGGAGATGCAGAGTTTGGAGTTTGCTCTGGTGGTTTTAGGTCTTATTTTAGTTCATCATTTCCTCCCTATGTTCCCTTGCCTCGCTTTTGGAGTGGTAATGTATATCTTATGCCATTGAATGCTGGAAGTATGTGATCTGCTTTTTCATCCTGATCTTACAAAGGGTTACAGTTAAGATATTCCCATGAGTCTCAGCAGAGACTCTGAACCTTTATATAGAGGAGACAGATAAGTTGACTGAGAGCGCTTGGAGACTCTCCCTGGAGAAGATTCAGAGAATTAAGTGTCAATTGCTTTCAGCTTCATTCATAAATTCAGCCAGCCACTATAAGATCAAATGAACAGAGGCCCCGTGAGAGGTGACACCTGTAGAAGCGATGGGCAAAACTGTGACTGGGCCGTCCGTGGCCCAGAACTACTCTCAGATGCCAACAGTGAGGGACCTTACCTCAACTCTTACTTTATGATTGAAGAAACTTGCAACCCAGACTATTAGTCCAAGCCTCCAGGAGCTGTCAATGAAGACAAAGCCCAAGGCATTAAAACTAGGCAACAGTACCAACAGTAGTGCAAAAGAGAAAAAAAAAAACCTGCCTGTTAGAGCTGCAGCCTGGAGTACACCCCAAAACCTCCATCCATAGACCTCCAAGGCACAAATCCTGTTCTGCTTCTAATTCCTGGTCCCATATAGGTGCTCTTGGATCCATTCAGTTGTTTAACAAAAGTGCATGAAATACTATGACCCCACATGGCCCTCAAGACACACATACAGGCACCAGGATTGGTTGCACATGCCTGTAACCACAGCTGTTAAAGATTAAAGCTCCTGATACAATAATCCAAGGCCTACAACTCATTACAAGATAGAGCCCAAGCTGTCCCAGTGAGAGACTCCATGTATCTTTAGTCCTGAGGCATCTCCCGGGAAGCCTTCTTGCCCCATAGCCCTTTGCTTCACTTTTCTATGCTGGGAACCACAGCATGCCCTTAAGTGTAGCACTCGGGAGGCAGAGGCAGAAGGACCTCATATACAGGCTAGGCTGGACTAAGTATTAAAAATAAAAATGTAGGAGGGGGAGTTGGGTAACTCAGTGACAGAGTGTTTGCCCGGCATATGCAATACTCTGGGTTCAATCTCCAGCATCAAAACAGTAAGTACAAGAGTAACTAACTGGTGGGCAAGCTCTGTTCAAGTTGATGGAGAAATGGTGACCTGGAGGCCTTAGCAGCAGACCTCTTACCCAGTGTTTTGCTTAGGGTTTCTATTGCTGCAATAAAACACCATGGCCAAAAAGCAGATAGGGGAGGAAAGGGTTTGTCTTACACTTCCACATTGTTGTTCATCACTGACTAGGGCAGGGACTCAGGCAGGCCAGGATCCTGGAGGCAGGAGCTGGTGCAGAGGCCATGGAGGGGTGCTGCTTACTGGCTTGCTCCACACGGCTCACTCACTCAGCCCGCTTTCTTATAAAACCTAAGCCCACCGGCCCAGGAATGGCACCATCCAAAATGGGCTGGGCCGTCCCCCCATTGGTCACTAAGAAAATGCCTTACAGATGGATCTTGTGAAGGCGTGTTCTCAATTGAGGCTCCCTCTCTGATGACTCTAGCTCGTGGCAAGTTCACATAAAAACAGCCAGTACACCTAACAGGTACAAGACCCTGGGCTCAATTGTCAGCACACCAGCGCGGGGGGGGGGGGGGGGGGGGGGGGGAATTCTTCACAGCAGGCCGGGGAGAGTGAAGGCTGGGGACCATTCAGGGCTGGCTTATCCAGGGCTAGGAAGCAGAGGAGAAAGGGATAAGAAGGCTCCCTGATAATCTTGTTTTCTTACAAAGGTCTGTCCAGATCAACTGGGTTTGAGGTTCTTTTTGAACAAATCTTCAGGCATGTTTTTTTGTTTTTGTTTTTGTAAACAGAAAATAGGAAGTTCTAGGAGTGAGGATGGCTGCCTGGGTGAGGCTGACAATCCAGAGAGCACAGAGGATGAAAAGACACCAGTGATGGTTGAAACATAAAGGGAGAAGCACAGGAAAACTTTACAAAGTGAGAGAATTTCCAGAAAGATGGCTTCAGCAAATGATGAAGGAGCCTGGGCACTGCGGTAGAGGTAGAGGTAGGCACAGCCATCCGACAGGTTTATAGGGAGGCATATTCCAGGACATCCTCAGATAACAAAAATCTTAATATCAAAGGGCACTGTATAGAACCCACACACACCTCTCTATACTTTAAATCATCTCTATATCACCAACAAAGCTGAGAACATTGTATTGCTTCAGGACTCAAACAAGAAAAAAAAAAAGTCTGTGTGTTTAGTACACTTTGTTTCTAGCTTGTTGTTTGTTTTTCTGAAAAATCCAATCCCAGTGCTGACAGAACTTGTGGATTTAAAAACCTTCGGCAGGTCCACTGGAGTGTTGAGTAGAGGAGCCAGAGGAAAAGGGAAGACTTGGCCGTGTTTCTCAGGTGGAGAACAAGTAACTGGGGAAAAAGAAGACAAACGTACCAAGGGAAAGAGGTGAAGTAAAGGGAAAATTGCCAGGAATCCTATTTCTCTCTGACAGACAAGGAAGCAGAATGGGTCTCCAGGCAGGTGAGTCCGTGAAGGAATGGTGAGTGGGGGACTGAAACTGCACAGTTGTAAAACCAGCAACCTGTATCTGCAATCTTCTGGCATCTGCTCACCTGGGCTAGGAGATGCCTTAGCACATGCCATGTGTTGTGTGATTAGATTATGACTTCCTCCTGCCTGTTTTGCCAATCCTTCCCAGGCCCGTGGCCAGAAGGAATCTTGGCTCCCACACGTGGCACTAGTAAGCCAGTGTTCAGTTCAACCCAGCCCTACACGCTTGCTGGCCTCCTCCCCTCTCCCCTTCCTACACTGGGGGAAGAAGCGGGTGCTACAGCCTCCTACACCACTCGAGGATTTAAGCCACTTGCAGAGAGGTGTTTTAAATAACACTCAATCATCTTTTGAGCTCACACTAGCTTTTGCGACAAAAACAAAACAAAACAAAATAAACAAAAAACGGACAGTTTCCTGCTGGAAGACTACACTTCCCAGCTTCCCTTGTAGACTACCGAAGTCATTTCCACCCATTTTGGTGACAAAATGCTCCCTCGCCGTGAATAAACATGGTCCCGCGTAGTCGGACCAAGCCATTCTTTCCTCCCTTCTCTTTAGAGCTGCTCTTTTTACTGACACTAGCAGGACCCTTGTTGCTATGTACACCCAGCTGCAGTGATCACGGGTTAGAGCGCCTCCCGCCTGCGGCACCCATCTCACCAGACTGTTACCGGTTAAAGCGATTCTGTCTGTAACTGTAGTCTGGGCAGTTCCTGGTGCTGAGGGAGTGACCACTAATAGCTGGAGGTTCTGGAAGAATGCGGCCTCCTGGGGCACACGGAGAGCGCCCCGCCGCTGAGCTTCTGGAGCAGCCCCAGCCGACTCCTTAACCTATGAAAGACCGGAAACGGTGGGGAGCGGTGATGCACAGGAGAGGACGCTTCCAAGCCGCCGCCCCCGCCCCCGGCGCCCCCGCTGTGGCTGGCAGGGTACGCAAGTTACGCAGGTTACGCAGACCGCTGGACCGTAGCTGGAAGCCGCGGGCAGTGCTACGGGGAGATTTTGTTTCTATTGGTTTGGGCATTAGTACATTTGATGCTCTGGTGTTGGGGAAGGCATTTATAGGTCCTTACGCAATACACATTCCGTGACGTTCACTGTGCCAGGCTGCAGGCCGGTGGTGACCTAGATTTTTCTAATCCGTTAAATGGTGCCCGGTGCGTGCGCCCCCGCCCCCACCCCCACCCCGCTTGGGCCCTGCACCCGGGTGCAGTCCTGCTCAGTGCTTGGCACTGCAGACAAAAGGCAGACAAAATGACAGATAATGAGAAGAACCCCTCGTGGAAACCTTACCCGTGTTTTCAGAAGCCTGCCTCAGAATGCCTCCTGAGACAAACTGCCTGGTCAGCTCCCAAAGGCCCTTGCACCAAGAGACGTCGCCAACGCAAACTGCTACCTTTGCAAATGACGGATAAAGAAGTCTCCTTGGCTGGGAGCAGGGGAGAATGCTTTCCCTCCCTTTGGATTCACAGGCCACTGAGAGATTTCTACACTGAGAGGCGGACACGGGCAGGAGATAGGGTTTTCCGTCTCCTGGTGCTTCCCCTGCCCTCAGACAAAACAGTTCCTCAGTTCCTGGTCAGTCCACCCATCCAGCCTGGGCCGGCAAAGTATAGACATGTTGTTGTTGTTATTTATATCTTTGCACTTTATCACAACTGTTCCGATCTCTTTTGAACCTTTCCGTGTGATGGACCAGCCTGATTCCGTCTTAAGATTAGAAGCCATCTTGCTATATAAATTAAAAAACAGTTCATTCCTGTTTTCTGTAAAACTTGGATTTGACCGTGTCTTGAGCCATTTTCTGGAATTTGACAGTTTCCACACCCTATATATCCTGACCTCCACCCTAAGATAAGATGTTCTGCCAAATAATTTTGAGATGTTCCGCCAATTTTGGTTCCTATGTAGCCAAAATATCTTGGAACCCCCTTATCCTTGCAGTTTAGGGGCTATAAAAAATAAAAAAAAACTCTGTGTTTCCTGTGTTTGGGGGGAGATGGGTTATTTTATCTTACCGTTTACAGCCCATCATGAAGGGCAATCAAGGCAGGAACCTGGAAGCAAGAACTGACACAGAAGCCGTGGAGGAGTTCTGTGTATTGGCTTGCTCCTCCTCATTGCTTGCTTATTTATACAGCGCAGGACCATCTGCCCATTGATGATGCTATGTGCCCTCCCTGCCCCCAGAGACTTGCTTACAGTCCAATCTGATGGAGGCATCTTTTCACTGAGGTTCCCTTGCCCCGAAAACTCAGATTAAGTTGACAAATGTGTGTGTGTGTGTGTGTGTGTGTGTGTGTGTGTGTGTGTGTGTGT
>OU015744.1:73936983-73963626 GCA_907169655.1 Acomys percivali
TCTCTCTCTCTCTCTCTCTCTCTCTCTCTCTCTCTCTCTCTCTCTCTCTGTGTGTGTGTGTGTGTGTGTGTGTGTGTGTGTGTGTCTTTCTCTCTCTTTCCTTCTCTGCCTTCATGCCTCTGTCCCTGTCTGTCTGCCTTCCCATCCACATGGTCAGTCTTCCTCTACCTAACTCTGCTCCCCTTCCCTTTTCCCCAGATAAACTTCCTTTCAATAGATATGTTGTGTGCGGTATTTATCATTATTATAATAAATATATTACCTGCACTGACTTGAAACTGCAATCTTCCCCCTCAGTCTCTGTAGTGCTGGAACTACACAGGTGTGTGCCACTTTGCATAACTATACATTATAATTAATTTTAATGTTCAACTCAATCTTCATAGGTTCTGGATTCTTCCCACCCCACTTTCCCTATCCCCTCCACTACATGGTAATATTTTGTAATTCTATTTCCTTTAGGGCATCTGTAGTTTCGTTTAACTTGTAAAACTTCATGATCCACTGGCATTGGTTCTGCCTCTGAGGTTCAGACATTGCTTAATAACCTCGCTCTCCTTTTCCTCACAGATTTGATTGGCCATGCTCATGTGTTCTTAACTCCAGGTTGTATTATTTCTGGACCCTTATTCTCTTCCATTGTACCAATCCCACCAAGTTCTTGAACTGTCATATGCCAACACAAAGCCTTGAAAAATAAAAATGTGTGTGTGTGTGTGTGTGTGTGTGTGTGTGTGTGTGTGTGTGTAAACAGTGTAAATAGTCTCAATTTATTGCCCTCACTTTCTTGGAACTTTCTACAGATCAAGCTGGCCTTCAACATGCAACAATCCTCCTGCCTCTGTCTCCTGAATGTCAAGGTTGCAAACACGTACCAGGACTGGGACTCTTTTTTTTTTTTTTTCAAAGAGGTAGACAAGATGCATTTTTGTACTCCAAGATGTAGCCCAGGCTGGCTTGGAACTCATCATCCTCCTGCCTCTGCTTCCTATGTGCTAGACCACATCACCACATCCACATTAAATGTATCGTACTTCTAATTACTGAAAACATCAGTATCTCTCCCAGTAACCCCCCCTCACAGATATCTAGGATTATCCTGTTTATTTTTTGTACATGTTTGTTTCTCCCAAGAACTATAGAATCAGCACCCAACCCCTCAACTCTGCCCTCCCAAGGCATTTGGGAAGATGATTATTGTGGTTTAAATTAAAAAATGCCCCATAGAGACTCATATATTGAACACTTGTCCCCAGTTGGTGGTGCTGTTTGGAGAGGTTAGAGAATCTTGAGGCGTGCTTGAAGGTTTTATAGTAGCCATGTCTCTTCTCTTCTCTTCTCTTCTCTTCTCTTCTCTTCTCTTCTCTTCTCTCTCTCTCTCTCTCTCTCTCTCTCTCTCTCTCTCTCTCTCTCCACCCCTCACTCCCCCCCCTCACTCCCTCCTCCCTCTCCCCTTTCTGTCTCCTGTGTGGGGATGAAGACTGTGATCAGCTTGTTGCGGGAAGAGTGCCACACAAACCACTCGAGCACCAATCTCAATGAGATATTGATGATTTACTTGAATGCCTTTTCCAAGCAGATTGATCAGGGCCACAGCAAGGACTCCGGAGCCTAACTGTGGCCTCACCCTGATCTTAGGCAGTCTTTTATAGGAAAACCAAGAACAGAAGATGGGACAGGGGCGGGGGCGGGGGCGGGGGTGGAGGGGAGGCGGGGGGCAAGAGAGGGCCAGTAATGCATTTTGGCTAACTGTACAAAGCAATATTACATTTTTGGCTAACTAGACAAAGTATTATCTATCAGCTGACCTTTAAGCTAATTGGTCCCAAGTCAGATAAGCAAGGCAATGGTTGGGGGTCTTGCAGCATACAAAGTGCAACCAGGTGCATAGATAACAAAAACGCAACCAGAGTACAGCCAGAGGGTATCGAGGTGTACAGATGACAAAGTACATCAATGAATCATCCAACGTAGGTTAGCTTGACCCTCTGTCAGGGTTTGCCATAAATAACTGCTTCTAGGAAGCAGAGTTAAAAAGTTTAAAATTTTTGAACTTAACTTCACCTTATAATCTGAATACAGAAGCAGTGGCAGAGCTATGTCCAAGAGTAGGCCTCAACACAGCTAGCTTCCTGCGCCTGCCTCTGTGTCTTCCCTGCCAGGAAGGACTTTCCCGCTGGAACTGTAAGCCAAAATAAACTCTTTTCTCCCAGTAAGTTGCTTCTGGTGTTGGTATTCTATCATAGCAATAGAAAAGTAACATAACCATACATTTAGAGATTAAGGACCAGGCCACAGAGGAAGAGGATGCAGGCAGTCCTGAAGAGACTTATTAGACTGAGGTCAGTTGATAAGGGAGAAGGGCTTCCCCTCCCTGAGGACCAAGGGAGGGGAATGGGGGAGGGAGAGGAAAGGAGGGTGGGACTGGGAGGAGATGAGGGAGGGGGCTATGATTGGAATGTAAAGTGAATACTTTTTTTTTTTTTTTTTTTTTTTGGTTTTTGGAAACAGGGTTCCTGGACTCGCTTTGTAGACCAGGCTGGCCTCGAACTCACAGCGATCCACCTGCCTCTGCCTCCCGAGTGCTGGGATTAAAGGCATGTGCCACCACGCCCAGCATGAATACATTTAAAAATAAATAAATTTAAAAAAGAAAAAAGAAATTAAGTACCCTTACCACAGACACAGAACTACAGGCTATGAACAATGTTTCTCACAGCACTAATCTCTTCGGTCGCTCTTTATAAAGCATTTGAACTGTTGGTGTTTCCTTTGTCAGGTGGGTCAGCAAGATCAGTGGGCCGAGATCCTGGCAGAATCTAGTGTGGCACAGAACATCCTGTGATGGGTAGCTGCCAGCTTTTGACTGGCCAGGCACTTGAAGCCACTTTCCTAGTTCCAGGTCACAGCCTCTGTGACGCATGAGCTGCTGTTACTTTATCGAGTCTGTAGTCCAGACTGGAGCTCAGAGCTCCAGTCCTGGGGCTGGAGGCCGCGCCCACAGCATTCACTTGGGAGACTGGGAGGGGGGGGGGGGGGAGCTTGGGGAGAGAAAGTCTATTTGCTGAGTTGATTGTGAAGACAAAGAGCAAGCTGAATGCCTGGGGTCACAACTGGTGACTCCTGAGAATGCAATGTGTCCCAGGACTCCTGGTTGAAGAGAAAAGATGGGGAAGTAAAGAATTTTTGCCCCAAAATGTGCCACACCTTTATCAGGAGCAGGACACTGGGCTTCCCAGAGAGGGAAAGACCTGAGTTGCTGCTATGGCCTTTTATCTTGAATTTAAGGGTCGCTCTGGCGAGACCAGAATGGCCAGGTGAAAAGTGATGAAAGCCTGGGGTGCCTGCTTCCCAATATGTGTGAGACGGGGCGGGGCAGGGGGGGGTGAGGATAGAAGACTTCCCCAGGGGACATTTCAACATGACTACTGGAAGCAGAAGAAGGTAGACTGATGGCATCTGATGGGTAGAGTCAAGGGTGCTGCTAAATACCCAAGAATTCACCCCCCAAATCCATCTAATTACCTAGTGCAAACTTCATTCCTTCAAGGCTGGGAGACCCAGGCGAGGTCCTCGAGGACTTCCTTTGGCACCAGCACTCTGAGGATCTGGATCCAGCTGGGCGGGCAAGATGGTGTAGTGTGTAACGGGACTTACTGCCAAGTCTGGTGATGACTCGAACTTGATCCTCAGGACTCCTATGGTGTAAAGAGAGCTGACTTCTGCAACTTAACCTCTGACCTCCACATGCACGCCATGGCATGCATGGGCAAAACACACACACACACACACACACACACACACACACACACACTCTCACTAAAATGTGATATTAAGGCTCTATTTTTCACGTGGAGTGCCATTGTGGAATGGCTAACCTGAGCCAGTTAATCAACATGTTGTTAATAACTATAGTTGCTATGTTGTACACAGACCTCTCGATTATGTTTTGTGTCTTACGGGAATGCTTCATTTGGTGCCCAACATCTCCTCCAGGGAGAGACTTGTTAACCAGAGCGAGCGCTCTCACTTTTCTGATGTTACAAGTTGAATGGAATTGGTGTGGCTGCCTCTGAAAGCTCTGAGTGATGTGATTGTTTATGAAACGCTGGGTTTCTGGGAACATAGTCAGTTGGCAGCCACACCCACAACAACTTCCATTCAGCTCCTCTTAGTTCCAGAGTTATCAACAATATTTTTGATGGGGGGGGGGAGGCAGAGAAACAAAATTCACCTGGAAACCACACACCACTGCCTCTGCAGGGGCAAGAACAGCCCCTGCTTCTCCCTAGTGAGAACCTGGGCCCATGGGTGTCCCTGTCATCAGCTGAACTGTACCAGCTCTCTCTGTGATGCCAGACACAAAATGTCACAGGAGGTTGTGAAGAGGCCTGGAACAAAGGTTAAAAAAAAAAATGCTGCATCCTCTTACCCTTCTGCCTGTCGCTCTCCCAAGCAGCTTCTGGTCCACAGGGACTGCTCAATAACCATCAGCCATCATTGCTACTAAGCATCCTTGAAGGCTGTCTCGCCCAGGTGGGGCTCCGGCTGAACACCCATAGCTGTTCCTGCTCAAAGCCACTGCAAAAGCCCTGATCTTGCGGATCAGCAGCTCCACCAAGTAGTTATTGCATAGACTGTCTTTCTGGAGGCGCGTGCCCTGCATGCACTGTCCTCTGCTGGCTTTGTGCTTAGGCCATCTCTACTTTCCTCAGTGGACTTGTCATTAGGTGTGACGGTCCTACACTCCAACTTCCCATTTTGGCCTTTGCCGTGGTGGCACGGGAGTACTGTATCATAACACCACTGCTCCTTTGTAAATGTCTCTGCTCCAGGGATATTCAGTGAGCCTCTACTGACCTCTACCTCCCCCATAGCCAGAAGGGTCTTGGTAGAGCTATAAAAGATGCCTTGGCCCAGAACGACCAACCTGCACCCCGAAACAGGAGCAACCCTAGCACAGTCCGCCCCTAGAAACCCAAGGCCAAGCCTATGGGACTAGTCCTTTGAAATGTCCTGTCCCCAGGCCTGAGAGGACCTGGTTCCCTCTGTCCCCATCCTCCCCTCAGGCAGGAAGCCAAATAAGCAGATCTCAGCCTCAGCTCTATAAGGAAGGCTATCTTCAGAGACCTGGGGTCTGCTCTTCTGCACAAACTCAGAGCTACGCACGTTGTCTTTTAGGGCAGAAGCAAGATGGTCAAAGTCCATGTGAACAAGCCCTGGGCCTTATATTCCTGCCTGGCTCACTGTGTCAGCCTCTCTGACACCTACTAAAACCAGCCGACAGCAGCAAAACCCTCCTTTTTCCAAGACGCCCAAGTATGCATCTCCAGCAACCCATGAGTGCCACTTGCAAGGACCTGAATACCATTCATCTGAAGTGCCCTCATCAGGGAGGACATGACCT
The DNA here is from genome assembly GCA_907169655.1 of Acomys percivali. Lineage (NCBI taxonomy): Eukaryota > Metazoa > Chordata > Mammalia > Rodentia > Muridae > Acomys > Acomys percivali. Next base: position 73,942,391 of record OU015744.1, read on the forward strand.
CCCCCAACTTCTGGGCGAGTGATGACCTAACTCTCACCATGACCCACCAGCAACATAGTCAGCCTCATTCCATTCACACTGACCACTTGTGTATGTGCTGCTGGGCATAAAAGCCAGGCTTGTGCACACTTGGCAAACATGCTGTCACTAAGGGCATCTCCAGACCTTGTGTTATGAGACAGGGTCTCTGTGTGTAGACCAGGCTGGCCCTCAGTCACTATCCTGGCTCTGTCTCGTGAGTGCTGGGACTACAGGCGTGTACTACAAGTGGCTTAACCAGCCCTTTATGTTTCTGAATTTGACTTAAACCTCCGATCACACCTCTCCTGACTCCCTTATTCTCTCTCTGAAATGCTCTGTCCCCGCCGCAAAAATGTGATTGGAGTTCAGCGCTTTCTTGATAATTTGTTAAATGAAAGATATTTTATAGCTTTAATGTCCAGTTTTACATATTTTTTTTAACTTTGTGTGTGTGTGTGTGTGTATGCATGTGTGGGGTGCATGCATGTGTCTGTGTGTATCTGTGTGTGTGCCATAGTGCAGATGTGAGGATCAGAGGACAACTTTCAGGACTTGGTTCTCCTTCCATTGTGTAGGTTCTGGGGATCAGACTTGACAGCAAGCATCTTTACTCACTGAGCCACGTCATAGGCCAACTTTGTAGCTTTGATGGAGCCCCTGGTCGCCCCACATGTCCCCACCTTGAACATGGAAGGAAAACCCATGATAAAACAGAGGTCTTGGCAAAAGGGAGACCTAATTGTAGAGGAATGTTAATTCAAAACATGGCTGTTCTGGCAAGAGATCACATCCAAAGACCTTCTAGGTCTGTGTGATCTGGCTGGAATACAAACACGCCTTTATCCAGGAGACAGAAGAAAGCAGATCTGAGTTCAAGGCCAGCTTAGCATAGAGCAAGTATCAGGGAAAGAAAAGCTTAGGTGCAGGCATGGTGGTACATGCCTTTACTCCTAATTGAAGGTAAAGTTAGTCTGCAGAAGGAAGCACTCATGTTTGAAAGTGATGTCTAATTGAGTGGAAGAAAAGGTGACAAATCAGGGAAGTTTTGACAGAATAGGATATGCCCAACTAGAAGAGACAGAAAAGGGAAGCTATTTAAGAGGCAGTTTTGCAGAGAAAGGAGGCAGTGTTACCAGGACAATAATAGAGAGATGGGTTGCAGAGAGAGAACTCAGGTGAAGATGGAACAAGCCAGAGAATGAGAAGGAGCCAGAAGATTAGAACAGATTGCTGAGTCAGTTTGAGGCCAAGCAGAACAATTCTGGGCCAAGAGAGAAGCCAGATTAAATAAGTCATCTGAGATAAGAGTTTGAGTCAGAACAGCTGAGTTGAACCAGCCAGCCCAGAGCTCAGAAAGAACAAGAAAAAGGTGAGCTTCGTAAGCAGTAAGTCTCAGAGGCTGAAAACATTCTAGGCCTAGATTAGATTGTATGGAGGCTAGAAGCTTCCAGGACTAGGCCTAGGTTAGCAGAAGAAGGCAGTAAGCCTCCCAGACAACAACTGAGCCAGGAGAATAAAAGTTCCGTCACCTAATCTTACCAGAGGACAAGTAGACGTGTCAGGCCTCCCTTCTCCTGGCCCTGCTGTGTTAGAGGCTATGGCTAATAGGGCCTGAATTCCCTTTAGAGTAAAGCTGTCTAGTTTAGATAAAGTCTCTGCTTGAGACCTATTGCTCGCTCCAAGATCTCACACAGCTAGAGGTCCAAGGGAGTCCAAAACCTATCCTCTAAGCTGTGTGAGGGTCTTCCCATAAGCACTTGCTTTGAACAGGTTGTCCTGTGCCTGACAAGTATGTTCCCCATCCTGGACCCCAGTAAAAGCAAGTGCCTAGGTCCTAGCCTTCATCTCCACAGCTCGCTGACCTCTGTGTGCAAGCCGCTTGGGTGTGCTGTACACCATGGGAAACATAGTAGCAATACCTCTATTTCTTCCTCTTTCTTTCTCCCCCCCCGCCCCCAGACAGGGTTTCTCTGTGTAGCCTTGACTATCCTGGACTCGCTTTGTAGACCAGGCTGGCCTCCAGCTCACAGCGACCCGCCTGCCTCTGCTTCCCGAGTGCTGGGACTAAAGGTGTGCGCCACAACCGCCCAGCTTAATACCTGGGTTTCTGTGGCTGTCCCCTCACCACAGCAGGACATTCTACATGGAACCAATGGCTGCAACAAAGAAAGGAAATTAGACAGGAGAAAGCCACAGGCCTGAGGAGCTGCCAGGCCCAAGCAGGCCAAAGGCTGCACAGGGAGCATCTCTCCAGTCTCTCCCCTCCAGGAACAGAGGCTGCTGCCAGGGAGCTCGGTGACTTTCAGTCAGACCCATATACTTGTCAGCCTCTGAAGGACCTGCCATCCAACCAGCACCAAGTTCCAAGCTCAGAAAATAATTGCAAGGAGGAAACCGCTATTTGCAGAGAAGCCCCCTCTAGGCCCTACCCCAGGGCCAAAGAGGCTCTTAGGCACCCCAGGCCTGAGGCCCCAACAAAAGGCGCACCAAAGCAGCAGGGCCTAGTTCCAGTAGGAGGTGCTTAAGAACTGCCTGGGGGCGTGGTGGCGCACGCCTTTTATCCCAGCACTCGGGAGGCAGATGGCCGGTGGATCGCTGTGAATTCGAAGCTAGCCTGGTCTACAAAGCGAGTCTAGGACAGTCAAGGCTACACAGAGAAACCTTGCCTCAGAAAAACAAACAAACAAGAAAAAAAGAAAGAAAGAAAGAAAGAAAGAAAGAAAGAAAGAAAGAAAGAAGTGCTCCCCCACACCCAGGAACAGGAAAGGTCATGCTCAGAGAAATGGCGCCTGCCTATGCACAGCCCAGGCACTGCGCCCTCTGTCTTCAAGGGCAAAAGTCAGCAGCTGCAGTGCCACTTGAATAAGCCTTAGTCTTCCGACTCTCTCCTCAGATCTCAAGGAAGTTGTGAGGGTCCTCTGCACCAAGTCCCAGAAGTACAGTCCCTTTCCTGTCCGCCCTAGCCAGCAATAAACAAACAGAGAACATCTAAATAAAGGGGACAAAACCAGATAAACAGAAAACATGTGGCGTCCGGCAAACTGAGCAGAGGGAGGCCGGAGTTTGGCTACTAAATCACAATGATTTATTAGACAGGAATCAGCTTTTCAACACAAGTCATGCTCACATGCCTCACCCCCCAGGAAGGGTCAGGGGTCAGGGTTGGGAGGGATGGGTTGCCCATGGAGGCCTCAACCTAAGCTCCGAGCAACCAGCAAGCCTAATGCCCAGGAATCTGAGCTACAGTGTTTTCTAATGCCACTCCCCAAATGGCCCCGTCCAAGGGGAGGAAGACCAAATAAATAGTCAATAAATAATCAAGGCTGGCCTTTTCTTCCCCTAAGAACTTGGCAGAGAGCCAGCCACTGGCTGGAAACCACAGATTGTGAGAACTCAGGCAAGAATGTGAAGTCCCTACTCACCCTCTCAGAGGGATGAGGGCATGGGCTTGGGGTGGGGGTGGGGGTTGGGGGAGTCCCCTTGTCTGACCCCCTGTGGTCTGCATTCTCTGTCTCTCGCTGTGCCTGGCACAGAGCCATATGAGCTTGGGGACAGAAGGTCTCAGAAGCCAGGGAGGCATAGCGCCAATAATACCCCATAGACATCAGCTTTTGGTGCTGCGCCCCCCACCCCAGCTCCAGATCTCTTCAATGCTATTAGGACCAGTTCTGGAATCTGCCCAAGCACAACCCAGGGAAGAGTGTAGCCTCATGGCAGGAATGGGTGCACCCCACCTGAAAGCTTCTGGGGAGCAAGCGAGGGAGAAGAACTGAGACTAGGACCTTCCTCACACTGCCTCCCGCCCATACTGAGTGACGTCACTGCTACAAAAGGCTGACCATGGAGGTTTTGATCTTGACGGTACTGGGTTTTTGGTGTGATCTACTTTAGGACATCAGCGTTTGCAGGGATGTCACATCTACAAGTGTTGGGAACTTAAAGAATAACCCACTCCAGCACTGGAGAAGGCCTGGGACCCAGACCCAACATTTCAACAAGGCGGAGACAGAGTTGAAAAGCTTGGAGTATTTTGGGCCACATGTCCTTTCTCTGCAAAGACGCGTGTCCTCCCTGGGACTGGCAGAGTCCTGGATGAAAACAGATCCCAGCAGGTCCAGCTTCTCAGCCAGGATCTGCTTGGAAGAGAGAGAGAAAACTGCCAAGTGTGGGGGATTTAATTTAAGCACACGCTGGCTCCTGCTGTGGCCTGACTGACCATAGGGCTTTCCCAAAATGGAGGCCCCCTTAACGGCTGGGAATACAGGGGAAGCTGAAGCCAGGCGGGCTCCAGGGCTGTGGGTCCCACAGGGCTGGTAGGGAGAGCACAGAAGGGTCAGGCTGATGGGTGGGGCCAGTGGGAATGCAGGGTCTCCAGGGGCATCAAGGCTGGGCCATCCACAGCAGGGCATCTGAAAAGCACAGACATTAAGGGTCACCACCTAGACATCCTTTTACCTCCCCCTCCCTGGAAAACTCCCTCAGCCTACTGTCTACCCCTCTCTGTCCAATCTCCTCTTACTACCCATGGCCGGCCTCAACTTACAAATGGGGCTCAGCCACACCCTATCCCCCACCTGTGGTCTGGCAGCCCTACAGAGGAGCGGCACACACTTGGAACTCAGGAAGCTTACCGAGGACAGGAAGCAGGGGCCCCAGGTACCACCCCTCTTAGCAGTTAGCATAGCCTTTCACTTCCCTTGCCAGACAAACTAATTCCTGAGTCCAAAGGAAGCCCAAGCCCTTCCTTCCACCACAGGCTTCTCAGTGTGCCCTCTGGTCAGTCTCTCCCTTCAGTACCTGGGGTCAGAAGGCAGCTAGCTGGTCACTCTCGGTGGTCACCCCCACAGGAAGCGCACGTACCAGATGGTCTCATTCTTCAGCTGTGGCCCAAACAGGGGGTTCAGTTGGGCCAAGATGGCGATGAGCCAGCTGCCAGGGAGAGCAGAGTGAGGGGCAGTGGGCACAGAAGGGACCCATCATACCCTACATACCAAGGGAGAACTTGGCTACTCTCTCTGTCAAAGAGCATGCAGCTAATCCAATAAACGGCAAGGTCTGTGTCCCGGGTGGCACAGGGACTGGGCTCAGGATTTGTGGATTTTGACGTGAGTTGATTTGATTTTTTCCGTCAGCCCCCTGAGGTGGGGCTGGACCCAGGGTGAGGAAGCTTCCTTGAGCCTTTAGAAGCCATCCCAGCACTGCCACACGCTCCTCTGCTGCCCCCTAGTGGTTCTACACTGACTATTCCAAGCAGCCGGGCATCGGCCCCCAGTAAGATGCTCTGATTTCTACGTGTCTTGCTGTGTCTAGAGTGAAGCACGAAAGGTGTGTTAGAACAACCAACCGGGAGGATTCTGACGCCCAATGAAGAGCAGACATTACTGAAGCTGGCCCAAGTCAGGTATCTCACAGCTCAGCTGGGGGCACCACAAAACTGAGAGAGAGACAGAGCCAGGACCCAGTGCTGTGGTCACCACAGCCCCTCCCCAGCTCCTGGGGAAGGGAATACTCACAAGAGGTAACAGCAGACTGCGGTCGCTACCAGCATGGTGATGATCACCCTGCAACCGCAGAAAGAGAAAAGCAGCGTTGGCACACGGAGCCGGAGACAGAGCTCCCCGCACCGGCTTGCCTGGTGCCGCCCGGACACCGCGCTGAGGTCCGCTCCCAGTAAGAATTACGAGGCGAAACACGAGGACATCGGAAGCCATCGACAGCCAGGCTGTGTCGTAAATCTCTCCCTTTTCCATTAGCAAACACTTCTCCATCTTAACGCTAGAGGAGGCTTTGCCCAAGCTTCATGGGTAATGGCTCATCAGAGAGCAGCCTCAAAACTCCACCCGGCAACACCAAAGAAAACGACAGACCAGAGTACCTGGCAAGGACAGAGCTACTGTTGGCTGGGCTGTTGTGGGGAACACCGGGGGGGGGGGGCTTTGTACCCACTCAGAGAAGACTGGAGAGAGGCTCACAACACAGACGAAGAGGCGCGCTAGACAAGGAGCTCACGAAGACTTTCAGGAGAGATGATTACAAAGGCACGTTGGGAGTCTAGTTTAAATCCTTCTTAAAGAGGTTTATTTTTATTTTTACTTACATATGCTTAGTGTTTGTTTGTGGGTACGTGAACATGCGTGCTGGTGCCCAAAAGCCAGAGATCTGAGAGCCTCAGACATCCTGGAGCCATGGCTAAAACTGTTGTGAGTCTCTCAATGTGTGTGCCAAAATCTCATCCTCTGAAAGCTCCCAACTGCCCCGTTGAGCCATTTCTCCAGCTGCCTGCAGATGTGTAGGAATAAAGGCAACACACATGCGCCTACACTCCCAGCTAGGCTAAGCCTAATCCATGGCAGAGCCCAAGCACTTCAAAGTGATGCTCTCTGAACAGATGAGTGCCGGAGCCCTTCCGTTAACATTCGGAGGCAGCTCAGACCACCCCTGGCTGTGAACTGGATACTCAGTGCTGAGACAATGGACACGTGAGCAAAGTGTGAGGGCTTCATGACTGAGGGGCTAACAGGAGGAGGGACTGGTAAATGGCGCAGAAATCTGCTAGGAACTTTGCAAAAATGAAGGCAGCAAAAATCATCCACTACACACGGTGTGCTCAGGACAACTCTCACTCGCCGGTCTTGCAAAGCAGGTGTCGCCACCGCCCCTATTTTCCTCATTGAGGAAACTGAGGCCCATTTGTAGCCTTTATCAACTGCACGGGTGTGTACGTGGGTGACCCTTAACCACCTACAAACGTCACCTACTTGCCCCTGAGTTTGAATCTGTTTCCTGACTGCCGCGGCCCAGGTGCAAAAATCTGGACGAAGTCGTGGAGAGGTGTTCCCGTGAGGACTTGAGTTGCAGGGTAGCAAGCGGGAGCCCCAGGGTGAAGCGGCGAGCCCACCTAGAGGACAGGGCAGAGTCTGCAAGGGGAACCCGAGGCCTGTTCGCCTATCTTACCCGCGGTTAGGTCCTTTGGGCACGAACCAGGGCCCAGCGATGCCGATAAGACCCCAGAACGTGGTGAAGATAATGACAGGGAGGGCAAAGGAGTGCGCTGTCATGGCTGGTTTTACGATGCTCAGGTAGGTTGTCTGATGGAACAGCGGACTCTCCAAGCAGGTGCACGGCCCAGCAGAGGGCAGTGAGCATGCGCAAGGGAATCCGGATGAAAGAAGCCTTGGACTAAGCGAATCTGCGCTCGCGCATCCCTGAATCCAGTCCGCTGGTATCGCAGCCTGCTCATCAGCTGTCACTCAGGACCAAGGGAGGGACTTCCGAGGAGCCTTTTCCTTGATTGGCTGAGTAGGGCTTGCTCCGTGGCAGGTGGTCAAAGCTTGGGTTTGCAGTTTCCTTTCTTATTCTCACTAGGAAGTAGCAGGTCATGTGTTGTGCTCGGGCTGCCCAAGGTGGCTGGGGACAAGGGACAGGGGACAGAGTTGAAGGAGACCCTAGTCAGAGCCGAGGTCTGCGTGGGTGGCACAGGGGGTTTCGACCAGGAGAGTTCACGGAGCTGAGAGTCCACCAGTACTAAGTTGCCTGCCGTGGTCACAAGCCCGCGAGGAGAAGCCAGCAAGCGCAAAACTCACTAGTTTCTCCCGCAGGACAGGAAGGGTCCTCTTAGGCCTTTCGGTCTCATATCTCCTCTCTTTTGTGGAAAACAATGGGATCTGTTGATCTCTATCCTTTCAATAGAAAACAGCGGTTCCAGCAGGTCCTGCCCCTGCAGCTGACCGGGGCTGGAAATGGGACGCACGCGCGCGCACACACACACACACACACAGGGTTGGTGATGGGAAACGCCTGTTCTTGTACTCCCTCTGCCTGTGATGTGCTCCTAGCTATCCAGAGCCAGCACAGGTCACACACACCTTCCCCTAGTTAATATTGCTTTATTCATTTTGTAGAATTTCAAGTTGGAGGTGAAGAGAAGGTGGCATACAAAGATCTCGGGTGTAAAAACGTAAGCTAGTTGTGGTGTCGTGTGATAAAATACTCTTTGATCGGACTTGTTAAGCAAACTTGTTAGTGCCAGTGTGATGACATGCCTGTAACCCCAACAAAGTGAAGTCACTGTCTTGTCCCCACAAGGGAGACCCATGGGGGTTTCTGGTTGACACTGGCTATACTGAGTACTCTTGCTGAGGTTCCCTATTGAGTTGTCCTCTGACCTCCACACACACCTCATGGCGTGCTCGTGCTATGTGCGCCTCACACGAACACGCACCACAGACAAAAACCCAAAGATTTTTAATGTTTCCAAATCCTCCCTGGGAATTGATAGGACATTAAACCTCAGTGCTATGTCTCAACATTTCTTTGTAGATACTGGTGGGGAGGGGGCAACCATTTTGGATGTCTGTCTCGTAAGAATGTGTGATACTCAAACACATGGCCACGGCTGAGGGGCTGGGGAACTTGGCGGTGGTTGGGAAGGGGCGGGTGAGGGCAGTCAGTGGTTGCATGCTTTCTTAGTCTCTGCCCAGTGCTTCCCAGGGGGTACACATAGGTCTAGACTAAAGCAAGTGTCTTTTCCACCCTTTGAGCCTGTCCCCACCCACCTGCCCCACATGCAGGAGTCTCTGGAAGTGGGGAGGCATGGCACTCTTGTATTCAGCTTCTGACATGCCTGATGTGGCCCTGAAATAAACTCCATTCCTTGTCGCAAAGGCCTTGAGCATCTCTGGAACCCCTTTCACTTCCCTGCCCATGTGAGCCCCATACCTTTCAGTGGGGGTCCACAAGTCAGGCTTTAAGACTGGCGCAGACCCATGTGCACATGTGAGTTTAATACAAGCTTGGCCATTTCCCAATGGTGCGTGCTACTGCCAGAGAGAGGTGGTCTACAGATTTGAAAAAGAAAGCAAGCTCTGAGCAAAAGGCTCACTCAGCCTGAGCCCAAGCCTCTCCTGTCAGCAAGGAGAACCTCGCATCCCCAAAACACCTGTGGAGAGCTCACTGCTTCATGGAACGTTGGGGATGACCAGCCTCTCTGGTCAGGGCACTCACTGACAGACTATTCTCCCTCTATGGTAGGGGTTCAGATGATCTGTGTGAAACACACCAAGACTCTTGAGGCCAGCCATTCCTGAAGGGCCACAGCCCATGTGGGAGCTGGAGCAGGAAGTCAAGTCAGGATAGCATTTTTGTTTTTGTTTTTGTTTTTGTTTTTGGAGACAGGGTTTCTCTGTGTAACAGCCTTGGCTATCCTAGAACTTACTTTGTAGACCAGGCTGGCCTCGAACTCACAGTGATCCGCTTGCCTCTGCCTCCCAAGTGCTGGGATTAAAAGCGTGCACCACCATGTCCGGCTACAGCAATCATTCTTGAGAAGAGGTGTGCAGCAGCCGGGGTCAGAGCTTAGATTTCATTGGGAGCCATCTTCCAGCCCCTGCACACCAAGCCTACCTTCTGCAAACTTACACACTGCCTTTCTGGTTATCTGTGTGAAAAAGGAAGATGAAGTCTTATACTAAATCCAGAGAGGAAAGACATCATGGAAGGCCTTTCAGGAAAATAACAAAGGGTGGTCCAGGCAGGGGGGTCAGCATTGTCAACAGAACTTGACAGCCAAGAGTAAACACTCTTCTACTCTGTCCATCCATATTCATAAGAGACTCCACAACATTTTCCCCCACAGATAGGCTTCATGGATTTTTTTGTATGAAGATCCCAAGCAGCGGCTGCTGCAGGGAGAGATTAAGGTGACAGCAGGGACAGAGACTCCCTGGGACATGTCCTATGGGTTAATTTTCTCTGACAATATACCACCCGACAAAATAAACTTAAGGCTGGATTATTGTGGCTCACACTTCACCATGGTGGGGTAGGCGTGGCAGCAGGAACGCGGGGCAGCTGGTCACATGGCAACCATAGTCAGGAAGCAGAGAGGGATGAGTGCTGGTACTCACCTTCCTTTTTGCTTTATTCAGTTTGGGATCCCAGCCCATAGAATAGGGCTACCCGTATTTAGGTGGGGCCGTCCACCTCAATTAACCCCCGCCCCCCCCCATAAACATGCCCAGAGATTTGTTTCCTAGGTGATTCTATGTCACGTTGACAGTGCTGTGTCACACCCTGCAAGGCAGTGCAATGACAGCAGGAAGCGTTAGCCCACTGCCCTTACCAGAGCCCCAGGGGGCCACTTCTGTGAGTCTGGGTGCTGAGCCACACTGTGCTCACTGGGGCACTAGCCCCAGCTGTGCCATCTTTTCAGGATGCGGCCAGTGCCCAAAGAGGTCCTGCTGGGACCACAGGAGGAAGGAGATGCTGAAGGAAAGTTACTGGTTTGCCCTTCTAATGAGATGCTGGCTGCACTGCCTTCTCACAGATCTTGACATCCATGTCAGAGGAGAGTCTAGGTAATCAGGGGCAACTGACACCCCCTGATGATTCTGTGGGTCAAAAAGCTCAAGGCCAAACTTGACTCTACGCACCTACACAGGTGTGTACACATTCTTGGGAGAAGACAGAGGTATAGCAGGCCCCCAGGCCTCGGCTTACTACCCTCACCAGAGGCTACCTTGCTACCTTGGGTTCCTTGAGTCACTGAGACAGCTGTGGACAGCCTGGGCCACTGTAATAAGAACTTCAAGCGCTACACAGACCTGACCACCAGAGCACATCCCGGGAGAGAGGATCTTCTGTGTCTCCATGTGTCAGAGGCCTTCCAACTAATCCAAGGGGATCTCTGAAAGCACAGGAGGACCCTACATGTAGCATGCACATACCAGAAACACAGGCAGTATATCCTCTCCACCCAGCCCCATGGACCCTGAAGATGGACCAGGACCACAAGAAACACAAGCAAACTGCTGCTGGGAGGTCTTTGTGCCCAGATGTGGCCAGCATTCCACCTATGGTAGATGCCCATTCCCTGCGGAGCCACGGGGCACAACACACTTCTGTCGTGTGCATGTGTTGTTTGAGATAGGGTCTCTGCCTGCCTCAGCCTTCCATGTCTAGGGTTACTGGTTTGTGTCACAGTGCCTGGCTCTTTCTGCTCTAACAGGGGGCAGCTGAGCTCCAGGCAGAAGCACATCCCCACAAGGGCCCTGGCAGCTGTCTTTTCTATGAAAAAAGCTAAAAGATGAGTCCCTTTCAGGCATCCATTCTTAGGTGCAGAGGTGAATGTCCCTTTGGGTGCTGAGGGTGGCAAGAGTTAAGGACAGAGGCAGCATTCAAAGAGCCAAGCGAGAGGCTCAGCCGTGATACTGGCATGGGAAAGCCTTCTTGGCTCTGAAGATTTTGTTTACCCATGGGAAGACCCACACTGCAGAGGCTCTGTCTCAGAGTCCCTGGCAACAGAGGCTATGACACCTGGAAGGTGTGATACATCAGGTGGCTGCGTCTCATACTTGGGAGAAGGCAGAGGTACAAAAGGCCCCCCAGGTCTCAGCTTACCACCCTCACCGAAAGCTACCTTGCTACCTGCCAGGTGCTACCTTCCCTGGGAGCTTGCTAAGAAAATGCAAGGCCCACCCCAGTGGAGACTGCCTGTGGCAAACTGTTCCTAGAGTACACCCACCCACCCCCTTAAAGGCCAAGGACTCCCCAGCACCACTGTGGGCTGCCTCTCCTAACTGTAGCTGCACAGCTCTGGCCCAGAAGCAGTCACACGTGCTGCTGCTTCCAGCAGCTCTTTAGTACCGCTGAAACCTACACATGTGCATGCAGATGCGACACCGCTGAGTTTCCCGGCCAGAGGTTTGGTGGTATCCCAGCATCTGTTGCCACTCTGCTCCATCCTGCCAGGAGAGCTGGTGGGGGACACCTGACCACTGGGCAGAGCTACAGAGGACACCCTGAAATGGTCCTTGGGAATTCTGTTGGGTGGTGACATGGCTTTGGCCCCGCTGGAGGAAATGGGAGACTTGAAAGTCTGGCTTTGAGATGAAGTCCTTTGATAGCTATAGTGTGCTGAACAGTAGTGAGCATGGAACACACTTGATTCTAACCCTCAGGGTGAGCTTCACTCTCATCTCCATCTTCTCACTCACGGGTAAAAACTTCTTGGCTCACTCAGGACTCAAAGGAGGAAATACAAAGACATAAGTCAGATCTGCTTTATTCAAATAGCAAAAGTTAAGACTGGAACATGGTGGGTTTTTTTTTTTTAATTTTTTATTTATTTATTTATTCAGATGACATCTCAATTCTTATCCCATCCCTTGTATCTACCCATTCCTCCCTCCCTTGGAACATGGTTTTTAACCTAATTTGTACATCCTTCAAACCAGGAGCCCAGGGTATCCTGGACCAGTCATCTTTGTTCCTGGCTACAGAGATGCCACTCTGAGGGAACTGGTGACCTCCATACTGTCCTGACCACACTTAGCACACCACACTTGCCCTTTGTTGTGGGTACAAGGTCTGGAGGTGGCTACACTCTACTGTGGCCAGCTGGCCAGGGGCTGAGGTTTCTCACTCCCCCAAGTCTCTATGGCTACTGAAATCAAAGTGCTGAATACAATGCTGGCTACTTGGAACAGCAGCCCAGCAGGCACCAGTTATCGGGGAAGGGGAGAGATAACTGCAGGAAACACACAAGGAGACCCTGTAATGCGAATAGGTAGGAGTCAGAGGCGCATGGATCTCTATGAGTTCAAGGCAAGCCTCACCTACACGGAAAGTTGCAGGGCAGGCGCGGCTACATAGAGACAGACAGGAGGAGTGGGGTGGGGTGGGGGGCTGTCAAGCATGTAAAAATGCTGGGAAGGAGAGAGGCCAAGGCTGAGGCCACAGTGGCAGTGCCTCCTCCACTCCCCAAAGCCTTGTTTTCCTGAGGCAAAACCAGATGTGCCCAGTGAAATGCAGCCACCCCTAGGAGCACAGCAGGAGCCTGAGCACAAAGGCTGCCAGGTGACAGCAGTGCTCACCACGTGCTCACCACGAGGGCCTAAACAAGAATGCTGCTTCCTTGTCTTGAGCTGGTAAAGGGGCGCTGGGGAGTACTTGCTCTGGTCAGAAACAAAAACAAAAACTCCTTGAGTAGGCAAACACCCAGGCTAAGTAGCATCACAACCACACAGTGTTTCTGGGCAGACTTAGCCTAGAATACAGCCTGCTCCACATCAGGAGGTGATGTCATGGTGCTGGTGTGGGGAGGACAGAGTGCTGCCCCACCTGGTAGCCACCTGAGCTCCCCAAACCTCATTCCAGAAACCATGCCTCCATCACTCACAGGACTGGCATCTTGCTGCCATGGGGAGGCACTTGCTGGAGCCATGTGGATGGAGACCTATACCTCACCCATGACCTGGCAAATCCTTGCACTCTAAAAAGACTGCCTGGGCCACCTCCTAGATCTGGAGGCAAATGCCTGTCTGCTCTTTTCCTGCAAGCCCCTAGGCTGGATGGGGGATTTTCTTGAGTGAGGAAAATAGTACACTCCACACCAAGGCTAAATGCTGAGGCAAGAGCCACGGGTCTGCATAATGCTGAGGCACTTGGGTGCAGAATCTGGGGTTTTCAGCACCTGCTCGAAGGAGTGAGTACATGACTCGGTCAGAAGCTGTGTGCTTAGGGCACAGAGGAGACGCCTGCAGCAGACGGGCAGCAACCAGGGCTCCTACCCTTTAAAATGAGCAAGAGACACAGGCAAGGAGCCCTTCAGGGGGCAGTTCTCCAACCTGGAGCCAAAGAAGGCAGAACCTGGACAGGTCCTCCCAACCAACAGGCAACTGAGCCTGCAAGGCCAGGCTGCCCTGGAAGGGACAGAGATTCAAGTCACAAGGAAAGGGAAAGTGGGGAAGGCATAAAGACCTAGCTTTACTGGAGGGCCTTCCACGAGGACGGAAGTGGCTGTGAAGCCAGAGGACACCCATGAAGGTCCTGGGGAAGCTTCTGAGAAACTACAGCTGCTGTGGTCCAGGATCAGGAGCATTGAACAAGCCGTGGTGCTTCTTCTACTCAGTCTTCAGGGGGTTCTGCAGGATGGGCACACCTGTCCCGTGGCCATCACGTGAGGATAGCACTCCCACCTGCAGCAGGACTCTAGTGGCAGTTGATAGGGTAGCTTCACCACTAAGGACAAGTGGAGGGTAGGAGTGGCTAAGAGCTCTAGACAAGCCCATCTCTCCAGGCCTTCGAGGATCCCACTGAGTACTGCCACAGCTACAGGGAGCCAACAGCACTCGGAATTCCCTGTGGCAAGCAATGAGGAGTGAAACTGAGGCTCAGAAAAGAAGGAGCCAGGCATGGTGGCACACGCCTTTAATCCCAGCACTCGGGAGGCAGAGGCAGGTGGATCGCTGTGAGTTCAAGGGCAGCCTGGTCTACAGAGCGAGTCCAGGACGGAGAAGGCTACCCAGAGAAACCCTGTCTCAGAAAGAAAAAAAGAGAGAGAGGAAGGAATTAACCATAGGCACACTGTGCAGAAGGCCTCGACGCCAGGCCTCCCTCTTCCCACCTCTTGTGCACACCTCAGGAAACTGTTTCTGGTACCACAGTAGCTCAGGGGTGGGAAGGGAATACCAGGCTCCCTTCAGAGGAAGCTTGTCTCGCTTTGGAGGAGCTGTGATGAGACTACCTTTCTCAGATGCTCTGTGCAAAGGATGTTGGTCTGTTTCATGCTAAAGGCAGGGCCTGAGGGGCAGGGTCTCCTTGAGTCTACTGCATGAGCCTCGGCAGTGGTCCCGAATGGCCAATCCTGGAAGCTTCTACAGCAGGCCAAAGGGCCTTCCTCATAGGCCACCTCCCATTGTGCCAGGGATGCAGAGAGCTGGAGTGCTCCTTTTACCTGACACCCCCACTCTCCCACTTCTGCAAAGTCCTCTGCCCCCAGAATGTGTGGGGTAAACTCTCATGGCAGGATTCTTAGGGCAAAACGGGCTTGAGCTAAGTGCCTCTCTGGCATGCTTTTGCACTAGGAGGCACTGATGCTCCCTCCTTGAGGGCCTTCCTCCTTGGGGATGTCTGCTCAACCCTTTGTCACCATCCACATTCTCAGCCCATAAGGTATCCCACCAAGGCAGGACAGGCTCTTCAGAGAGCCTCTCTCCATAATCAAGGGGCTCCCAAAGCCTTGTCCAGGCCACTTGTCTTTGGGATTACGGGACCTTTGAGATGGTGCAGGAACCTTCACCATGTGATCCTTCTGAACCTCATGGTTCCCCAGACGGTATGATGGATGTCTTCTGGGTCATAGAATCCTCCTTACAAAGTGCTGTCATCCCCTCCTTCCTGAGCCCTGGATCTGTGGAGGAGAAAATGGTTAGTACCTTGGGTGGAGACGAGTGCCTTCCCTCGCCCCACGTCTAGGTGTGGTAAAGGCAACATTCAGAACCGGCCAGGCTGGCCAGCCCTGGATCCGGCACTACTCACCTGCCTGTTCTGCTTGGTAGCCCCCCCTCCCAATCGCACCCCCCAGGATTGGGATGGGGGGGGCTTTGTCCTAGGTGGCATCTGGACAGTCTGGAGGTCCCTTTGATTGCCACAATTGGGATGTAGGTACTGGTATTCCAGAAGGGAATTTACAGGTTAGAGGCCAGGGACCTGCAAATATCTATTGCACAGGAGCCCACTGCAGAGAGTTATGGGGCCTTGAATGTCCACAGGCCTGCTGGGGTGGTGGCAACGTCACACACAGCTTGCTAGTGTTCCCATTTGCTTCCTTGCGGTGCCACTCTCCTCAGCCCCATGGAGAGGACCGCTTGCCCCAAGCATTGCTGGCAGCTTTTCCTCCCTTACCCCTGTGCAGGGCTCAGACTCAGAGGTCCCCCTTGGCTGTCACAGAGAAGGAGACACACCTACATCCTGTCCATTGTGGTACCGGGGCCGTCAAGGCCATAAGAGTGGGAGCAGCAGGAAGGTGACCAGCTGGAAAAGTGACAAGGGACAAACCCTCTCTGTCCCTGCTGAGCAGTATGGAGAACCCTCAGGAATGGCGGGCTTTGGTCTCCCTGGGGACAGGAGGAGAAGGGAGTTTCCCATTGGGCTGTCAGTGCTTTGTCCACCGCACCCTCGGGCTGGCGGCTAACAGAAGGGCTCCCAGTCTGTTTTCAGGCTCCCCTGCTCCAGGGACTCCCAGATGAGACACCTCTCCCCACCACTTTCTTCATAGCCACCCTGACCCTGACTGCTCTCTTCTCTCCAGAAGCCCCGCTGCTTGGCTCAAAGTCAACCCACTCCAGCTTAGAACCCGATGCCATCCCTGCCTGTCGTCTCCAGCCCTTGGATTTAATTTCCAGCAGCGGGCTTCATCTTTGCACCGTGTGCCCTACCGCTCGGACTTCTGTGTGTTCCCTCACTCCTAGATCAGTCACGGGATCTAGGGGCTGGCAGGAGCGCTAGACCGAGAACGGGGGTTGGGGGTGGGGGAATATGATGACTCCGGGGTTGCAGGTTCTTTACGTGTGCCTGCTGTCCTGACCCTGCGCCAGGTCTAGCTGAGTCACATATTCTTCCGGGACAGATCTTCTGTCTCCAGTTCTTCCCCGCAAGTGGCTCTGCAGGGAAGAACAGGGGACACTCATCTCCTGCTTCCCCTCTCCTCCAGTCCCCATGGAGACCAAAGCCCACCACTCCTGAGAGTTCTCCACCCTGCTCAGCAGGGACAGAGACGGTTTGTCCCTTTCCCCTTTTCCAGCTGGTCACCTTCCTGCTGCTACTGTTTTTTTGTGTGTGTGTGGTTTTTTTTTTTTTCCCTCTGAGCCTGTGGTCCTTGGCAGTGGCCCTGAATATCGGGGTGACTGAGGCTCTGAGGGGAGACTGATGGCCCCAGCACTACAATGGACAGAAGTAGGTGTGTCTCTGTCGAGCCCTCGGCAGTACTCCACGGGTCCCTCCTTCAACTTGCTCAGACTGGCTCACTGCGGGACCGGGGATAGAAGGGGTCCCGCTTGTTTCCCACACTAAGGATTTCCTGCACTTACTGGCGTGGGAGCGGGCAGAGGCATAGGTGTGGCTGAAGCGTCGTCCTGAAGAGGTCAGGTACCAGTGCAGGATGGCCGGCTGGGGGTCGTAGTCTGTCACCGCCACGCCGTTCACTGCCGTCATCATGAGTGTGTTGAGCACCTCACTGGACAGCTTGGTCCTCTCGTCGGTCCTGATCCTGCTCATGGCCTTGAATCCCCGTTTGCAGCAGGAGGCGGAGATGGGCACACTGACCACCACAGCTACCAACTGGCTCAGTAGCGGGAAGTGGCAGCGCTGAGTCAGGGCAATCTTACACAGCGCGGAGAACGGAAGGTTCCGGGCAGCTGCTTTCAAGCTCAGCCATTCTTTTAGCAACGCTTCCTCACTGTACCCCATGGGGAGGGAAAGCTCAAAATAACTGGCAAGGCTGAGAATGGCATCATTCCCAAAGCAGGCCAGCTCGGTCTCGCTAGGCCAGGCCGTGGTGTCTAACACCTCCATGGCCTTGAGCTGCGAGGGGCAGTCTGTGTCAAACCTCTGCTGGAGGAACTTGACCCCGGTCAGGATCATTCTTTCCCGGTCTGCCTGGAACCGCTGCTCTGCCATCTCTACTCTGTCCAGGAAGATGCCATAGAACCGCTCGTCCTGGAAGCCAGCGCTGAACTCTTCTTCTTTAGGCCCTGCCTGCTTGCGGAGACTCTGCAGTGCCACATAGGCATGCTCCAGGGTAGAATTCAGCTCTGTGACCAGCACGAGCTCCTTCCGGCATACCTCAGACAGGGGCTTGTAGATGCTCAGGAAATCCAAAAGGAAGTGGCAGAACTTGACGAGATGGAAGGCCCTCATCAGTTTCAACATGCCTTTGGCCCTCTGCCCACTCTGGCCCCCAGCCTCCGCCACACTCTGGAGGTGCCTTGCCAGGGCGGGCCAGCTCACGACGAACACGTTCAGAGTGCGCCTTTTGCTGGCCACCCACCTGACAGCACTCAAGTCCTTCAGGCGGAGGATTTCCTGCTCCAGCGGGGCTGCGACGGCCTGTAGCTCGCTGAGCCTCTTGTTGGAGGACTGGTAAAACTTGAAGACGGTCCGGATGTGCCGGTCACACTTTCTCACCAGATCAATGCTCCCACAGGCATCCACCACAGCCACGTGCAGCCGGTGGGCCACGCTGTGCACAGGCAGCAGCCGGGGGACGATCTCTTGGAACTTTTCCACCAGGCCTCCCTTGCAGCCCAGCATGGCAGACCCGTCAGTCCCCAGACCCACCACCCAGCCGGGCTTTCGGAAAGGGATATCCAGTTCATCCAGGGCGGCGATGACGGTCTCGAAGTACCCGTCCACTGTCTCGCGGGAGAGCGGGGCCAGGGTGATGTATGACTCCTTCACCGCCATCTGCTTCAGGTAGCGCATGTAGATCCCCACGCAGGCCTGGTTGGAGGAGTCCGTACAGCTGTCCAATAGCAGGCTCACACACGGGGAGTTCCGGACGTCTCTTAGGATCTCCCTCTTCAGAGTCTCGGAGATACACTTGATGAACTGGGTGCATGCAGTGCGATTCCGGTACTTGCCTAACAGTGTGGTGCCAGTGTTCTGGACGAGTCGCAAGACCTTCTCGAAGTCATTCAGAGGCCTGGAGTGGTAGGCGATGGAGTAGGCAGCGTTGAAGAAGTGCTCCATGCTGGCCATGAGGTCACTGGAAATCTCTGGGCTGAGGGTAGGCTCAGGGCTGTCGCCCCTGACCTCCACGGTGTTGACACACAGCTTGTGCGCCTTACTGACCTCGTGGTATTTTAAAGTTTCCACTTTGAAGGGCCCAGAGTAACCTTGGACCAGGCGGGAGGCCTTGTCATGAAGAGTTGGTCTTTCTTTGCAAACAGAGCAGAACAGCTTGGTCTCTTTGGAGTCCATGATCAGCCAGGAGAACTGCCCAAACCATGACCTCTGAATGGAACGGGGCCTGTATGTCCTCTTGATGTTCCTAGGGCCGTCTACTTCTCTTTCACACGTGCTGGGAGGGTGGTGCAAGCTCTGTGTCTCCACAGAGGCTGGGTGTGAGACGGACTCTGTGGCTGAGGCCTGGGTTTGGATGTTGGCTTCTCTTACTGCCGCTGTCTTCTTTTTCCCTTTGAAGAAATTAAATTACACTTGGTTTTTCGGATTCCTAGCTCTGTGGTACCAGCTAAGACATCTGCACTGAGTAAGTGTGTCCCTTGTGCAAAGCAGAGAAGCTGAACACGCTCCCTCCTGTGGAGATCGCGGCTAGCCTCTACGGGCCCTCCCCAGGGAGTGTGAAGGCCAGCCTGGCTCCCTGAAGAAGAGGCAGACCAACAACAGGCAACTTCAGCCTTCTCGTGAGGCTTCACGGACGAGTGAGGTTCAACCCAAGCACCTTCATTTTCTTGTGAGCCTCAGAAAGGACATTAAGACTCACAGAGTTAGGCCTGGGGTGTGAAAACATGTAGTTCTCATGGGCCACAGAGCCGTCACTGCTCTCCAGGAGAGAAGGAGCGGAGAGGAACTCTCAGAGAGGCAGGGGCACCCCACTGCTCTTCTCCAGTGTCTCCTGGGTGTCTCCCCACACCAGCTCTGCCACGACCCCATCAGCAAGCGCTTCTGCTCAGCAGAGGACCTTTATTCTCTACTGTCCCGGTGGCCTGCACGGTTCTATAATCTCAGGTACGGCTAGTTCCTTACTCATCTTTGTCTGCCTGTGGCCTCGTAACACAAGAGGTCCAGCGTAAGTGTGGCTGCACTCAGGTTGTGTGGCTTCTCCTAGCTACATGTGTCCAGAACTTGATGGAGCTAGACTCACCTAGGGAGGGACTTTTCCCGGACGTTAGCCCATTGGGGTGCCTGATCCAGGGTGCAGCTCTCCGTTCCAGTTTTGCAATCAGGTCTGGCTTGACAGCTGGAGGCTCTGTTGCAGAAATGAAGAGACAGACTAACAGTGGGCTGGCAGAGCACGTGGCCCACCCACAAGTGAGATCTGACCCTGCAGTGTACAGGCATGATGGGTTCTGTCCTTGGTAAAGGCCAGTCAGCGGGACAGACTTAGAACATACTCATTTGAATGTCAAAGCAGGGGTCAGGGAAGGGACTACTCCTGCAGCCAGGCATGGGAACCAAGAGCCAGGGAGATGCTTCTAGAAAGAGTCGGGGCTGGGGGAGTTGAAACACAGAACAAAAGAAAAGGAGGAAGATGCAGGGTCGCAATGCAAAGGCCTACGCAAGAGGCCGAAGTTGCCAAAGCAGCTGGCTGTGCTTGCGCCCACCCCATATACCCTCAGCCGGCTTTCCTTCAGGGGCTGGCTCATAGATTTGAGTGAAAAGCCTCTGTTGATGTCTGTCATTTGCAATGGGGCCTGAGACACGATCAGGAGTGTTACGCACTACTTCTTACTTCACTTTACAAACCCTTACATGCTTTTGCACGTCTGTGAGGGTGTGCAAACAAGGGTCAGCAAGGTAGATCAGCAGGTAAAGACACTTGCCACTAAACTTGATGACCTGAGTTCAAACTCCCCAGCAACCATAGGGTGGCAGAAGAGAAAATACTCCTACAAGTTGTTCTCTGACCTGTACATATATGCCATGACATGCATGTACCTTCACACACACACACACACACACACACACACACACACACACATACATACACACACACATACATACATACAAACAAACACACACACATACACACATACATACACACACACACATACACACATACAAACACACACACATACACACATACATATATACACAATGTTTAAAACACATAGAAGTAACTAGTGGGCCTGGCAAGGTGGATCTCTGTGAGTTCGAGGCCAGCCTGGTTTACTAAGTGAGTCCAGGACAGCCAAAGTTACACAGAGACAAAAATTAAATAAATAAACAAACAAACAAATAAGAAGTAACTAGTAGTTTTGCATGCTTCTGGGAGGAACTGAAGGGGTGTTTATCCTTTGGATCACTTGAATATTCATATGCACAACATGGATATTTGTGTGTATCTACATGTTTACTTTTAATAAAAACTAAGTAGGTAAATGATTACAACGCGGCAGGCTGAGTGGGTGACCTTGAAATGGCTTTAAAAGAAAGGGGAAGGAATAACTAAAGGCATAAGGCCAGAGCACCACTGTGCTAGACACAGCGGGGGACAGGAGATTCCATAGGACTGCACCACAAGAGGAGGCCAGGTGGCCTGCAGCACGGAATCCCAGGCTAATTCAGAATCACAGCCTTGGTGGGCAAGACTGGGGTGGGGGTCGGGGGTCATCAGTGAGCAAGACTGAGGTGGAGTGTCAGGGGTCATCATCAGTGGGCGAGACTGAGGTGGAGTGTCAGGGGTCATCAGTGGG
>OU015744.1:73963636-73994517 GCA_907169655.1 Acomys percivali
AGACTGGGGTGAAGTGTCAGGGGTCATCAGTGGGCGAGACTGGGGTGGAGTGTCAGGAGGTCATCAGTGGGCGAGACTGGGGTGGAGTGTCAGGAGGTCATCAGTGGGCCAGGAATAAACAGCAGATACATGACCAACGCTTGTTCACAGACCTAGAAGGTTCCTGTGGCTGGCTCTCCCAGGAACCCAGGAAACAGCCCCATCTCAGGGGAAGAAGAAAAGAGATTGAGTACACTGGAAAAGCTTCCAAGAGAAACTCCAGACCCCAGGACCTGAAAAGCGAAGGAGAGTGCTGTTGAAAGCAAAGTTTTTTCATTCATAGGCTCAGGGGTGCGCGGTTAGACACCGAGCACCGGAGCTAGGCTTGGACTTTCTATACCAGTGACTGAAAGGTATGGTGGTGTGTGTGTGTGTGTGTGTGTGTGTATGTGTGTGTGTGTGTGTGTGTGTGTGTGTGTACGCATGCACCCACGAGCGCGCACAGAACTGAAACTGTCCTCTCTTTCTCTCCAAACACTAATGTATACTGACTTTTTAGTCTCTTCTATGACACACTCAAGTTACAGCTGGTTCTTTTTTTTTTTTAAGATTTATTTATTGCATATGAGTGCTTTATCTGCAGAAGAGGGTATCAGATCACATTATAGATGGTTGTGAGCCACCATGTGGTTGCTGGGAATTGAACTCAGGACCTCTGGAAGAGCAGGCGGCGCTCTTAACCAATGAGCCATCTCTCCAGCCCCTACAGCTGGTTCTTACAGTGCCACCTGCCCTTAAATTATTCCAGTCATGCGGAGTGTTTCCTGTAGATTTTAAGGCTTTGTTTTTATTTAATTTACTATTATTAGCTATTATTATTATTACTATTTATTTTGAAATAGGGTCTATGTAGCTGTGGCTGTCCTGAAACTCACTATGTAGAAGACTAAGCTGGTCTCAAACTCACAGAGATCAGCCTGCCTTTGCCTCTTAGAGTGATCGGACTAAAGGTGTGTGCTACCACACCCAGCGAGGTTTTGTTTTTAAATAGGAATAAATTTAGAAAACAATACTTTAAGAAAAACTCCCATATGAAAACAGAAAGTACTAGAAAAATCTAGAAGTACTAGAAAAGTACTAGAAGGTCTAGAGACACCACAGGGAGCAGATGGAAGTATAAGACAGGAACTAAGAGCTAATACTGGGGGACTGTGATAGGGCTCACACAGATGTGACCCTCTTCTGATCTCTGTGAGTACCGCTGCACACATGGCAGACATGTACAAACATACACATAAATCAAAGTTTTTACTTATGTATGTGTATGGGTGATTCGTCTACATGTTTGTCTGTACAGCATGTGTGCACCTGGTATCCTCAGAGGCCTTAGGACTGGAGTTACAGAAATGTGAGCCACCACATGGGTGCTGGGAATCAAACCCAGCCCTCTGGAAGAGCAGCCAGTGTTCTTAATCCTGAGCCCTCTCTTCAGCCCCTCAATTTCTTTTCTTTTTTCTTTTTTAAAGTTATTTATTTATTAATTAGACACTGTTCCGCCTGCACACCAGAAGAGGGCACAAGATCTCCTTGTAGATGGTTGTGAGCCACCATGTGGTTGCTGGGAATTGAACTCAGGACCTTCGGAAGAGCAGGTGGAGCTCTTAACCGCTGAGCCATCTCTCCAGACCACCAATTTTCTTTTCTTAAAGAAAGGACTTCAAGAAAAAGAATTAACACTGACGGTAAGAAAGCCATGATGGTGATATAGGGAAGAAGAAAGCGGACTCAGAAACAATTGCAAAAAATAGAAAAATCCAAAACAAAACAAAGCGCTGAACTGTTGGCAAATAAAATGAAGACATCTGCCTGAAAGTTATAAAAAAACAAAAACAAAAACAAAAACAAAAACAAAAACAGAAAGTGAGAAAAATAAACCAAACAGAGTCCAAGTCTAGGAAGTATGTGATTAACAAAAGAGTTTTGAGGGGGAAAAAAAGAAGAGAGAAGCAATCAGTGAGGAAACTGCAGCACATTGTCCCCAGCTACAAAGGTGGCAGGGGAGCCACAGACACACAGTAACAAGACCCACTGCAGGCACAACAGGAAATGCTTCAGTACACTGGAATACAATGTCAAAAGGAAGTTTTACTTTTTGTTATGCACATGGCTGTGTTGGAATGTGTGTGCATGAGTGACCAGAGGCGTCAGGTGCGGGCTGGAGCTATCGACGGTTCTAAGCGCCAGATGTGAAGCCTCTGCAAGAGCAGCTGAGTCTCCGAAGTGCTGAGCCATCTTTCCAGCCTCTGCTGGGACAGATTTTAAAAGCTCTCAGAGGAGAAAGGATATATCGTGGCCAAAGGCTTAGGAACGAGTCGAGTACTCCGTTTCTCTGCAGCACCACCAGACCAACACTTTCAGCCTAGCATCCAGCCTAGGACATGGTTTCTATCTGGAATTTCGCACCCACCAAAGCATCACTCAATCGTGTAGGTACCATGATGGTGCCTGCAAATCTGCAGTATCCAGAGGCAGACGGATCTCTGTGAGTTCGAGGCCAGCCTGGTCCACAAAGAGTCCAGGACAACCAGGGCTGTGACACAGAGAAACCCTGTCTCAAAAAACAAAAAGCAAAAGAACAGAGACATTTTGCATCTACCATTTGTTAGGAGGCTACTAGAAGATGTGTCCACTAAAATATCCACAGAAGGGACAGACTCAGGAAGCGGGAAGGTGACAAAGTGATGAAGGAGACTAAGCCACAGCTATGTGACAGGCCAAGTAATTAGCTTGGTAACTGCTTTAGATGGAGCAAGAAGGCCCAAGAGGAAACTGCTCAGATGACGAATGAAGCCAACAGGCCTCAGGATGTTTGACCACAGGGAAAGACATCAGAGGAGTTTCTTAGCGCCACTGGAGAGTTTGGGATGAATCAAGAGAATACAAAAAACTACCCCCCCCCTTCAAAAAAAAAAAAAAAAAGAAAAAAGAAAAAGAAAAAAATTCCACTTCCAGGATGAAAAGATTCCACAGGGAAGGACACAGCACAGTGTAGCTCTCAGCAGTAAATCACACACAAGCACAATTAGGCAAATGACTTACGTTGATGTAACCATAAAAGTGTGCTCTACCTGTTCTGAGAGGATGTGAGGGAGAGGAGTGGGCCTGGATGGCGTAAGAGGCCATGTCTTCATCCTTCACAGTAGGAATCACTAGGGAACATCTAAAATTAAACCAGGAAGAGCAGTGAACACATGTAACATGGTGCTATTTGGACTGAAGTCACCAAATATGAGGCCCAGGAAGAGGAAGACGGCTCAGCAGATGCTTGCCCCCAAGCATGATAACCTGGACTCAGTTCCTGAGACCTATCTATGTAAGTGGGATGAGAGACGCAAACTCCCACAAGCTGTCCTCTGCCTGGCAGGCACACACCCGCATACATACACACATAGAGAAAAAATTCTAAATAAATACAATTCTAAAGGAGTTGAAATGGAGTTATGTTGCTTCTACCAGGGCAACAAGGCCCCCACTAGATACCATAGGCTGACAGATAAAAACACAGTGCTAGATTTGGGTTTCTTCTTTTGGAGTTAGCCAGTGAAGTACCATAGACCCCCCCCCCCCCCCAGCTATCACAGAACATTGCCAACAATCTGATTGCCCTCTAGAATGTGACAGTGAGACCCTACTGCTGAAGACATCACATACTTGGGTCATCGAACATGGAGAAATCAAGCTGGTGCTGCTGACACGGAAGCTGTATCCTTCCCTACTGGGTAGCACTCAGCGCTGGAAGGTGCTATGTGTGGGTAATCACCGGTTGTACCCATTGTGAACCCTGCAATGTACAGTAGCAAGCAGCTTGGCAAGACATGCCTACCGGTGCAACAGCAAGATAGATAAATGCCGTGGGAGTAACCAACCACTTTCCGACTAGGTTTAACAGTAGTTCCATAAGACAGACTCTACACCTGACACCATTACTGAGGCCAGGAACCTGTGGCTAGATGCATCACAGGCCCTAGGGGAGAACAGAATAGTTAACAAACTGCTAATGACTTCTCAAAATGCCCATAGATTAGCGCATCTCTCAACGCTCATCAGAGAAGCCTCTTTCCTCAGTAGATGGTGACATGGGAGACCCACGGCTGGTCAAGTGCAGAGACTACATACAGACTGTGGAGTGCTCAGCCCTAAGTGGGACACACCTATAGCCCACACCCCCTCCCGAGGCTCAGGGATCAGTGCAGAAGAAGGGAGAGGGACGATCTGAAGAGCCACCGTTCTCCGGATACAACAGGGCAGCTGCACATATGAACTAAAGTGTGGTTGTGACAGCAAGCTCACAACCTGAGCAAGCTCAAGGCAGACAAAAAGCCAAGCACTGGGAGGTGAGGTGGACACAATTGATGGCAGCTGGAAAAAGGGGAGGTGTAGCCTCAGTAGGCTGACCGCACTCAAGCGAAAGACCATACATCTAAGAGCATAAATTAGACTCAGTGAGGTTTTGTTTGTTTGATTTTTTTTTTTTTTTTAACAACACAAAGTTGCTTGGGTAAGAAAGAGGGTGTCAATCTGGAAGAAGTTAGGGAGAAAGGTGAATATAATCAAAATGTAGTGTACAAAGTTATCAATTAACTAATTTTTAAAAACAAGGCACAGGTCACCTGCCATTCTGAAGCAGGGTCATGGCACAAACACAGAAAGCCAACGGCGAAGGAGCCAAAGAGCTGACGCCGAAAGCTCAGGAAGCTAGGTGTTTGCTAAGAGATATTTTTGATGGGGGGAGGGGTGATAGGGCTGGGGTGGGGGATGGGGGTGTGGGGGTGAGGGGGATGGGGTGGGGGTGAGGAGGGCTGTCAAATGACCATGAGCCCCTCCCCCTGCTACAGGGAAGGTGGGAGCTGTACCACCACCACCCTTCTCCCTGTGGCTGTAGGGCTGGTCAGATGAATAGCTGAGGGTGCCGCTTGGCTAATGGCCACCAAGAAAAACCAACTCCTCAGTTCCACACAAAGGACTCTGCCACCAGGGGAATGAGCCTGCGGCCCTTCCTCCTCAGGTCCTCTGAGGCGGAGCCTCCAGGGCCAGTACCTTGCTTCTGGGCCCATGAGAAACAAATAGGGAGCCCAGCTGAGCTCACATGGCCTTCTGGCCTGAAGAACCTCAAGACAATAAAGACTTCTGATCCTTTCTGGCTACTCTCACCGCCAAGGTGGCAGGGTCCACCCCAAACTCAGATCTAAAAGAAGTACTGTGGCCCTGGCTTGTTCCTTGCCCTCTAGCTCCAGGCTGCCCTACCCTGGAGGCACAGTTCTGTAAGCAGCTCTGGAGAGGCTGCCCTCTGGCTTCCCTGTGGTGACCCTAACATCCCTACTTACCTACTGGGCATAGCTTCCCCCTCCTACTTTTTTGGTTTCCATTTAGTAATACAACTTCTTCCTAGTGACAAGACAGACCTTTAATCCAGGTCTCGGGAGGCAGAGGCAGGCAGATCTTTGTGAGTTCAAGGCCAGAGTGAGTGCCAGGCCAGCCAGAGCTACACAGAAAAACTCTGTCTTGAAAAAACAACAATAACAACAACAACAACTTGTTCAGGGGTAGGCACTGCTCACCTGAAGTAAATGGCCTAACAGATTAGCACACATTACCTTCTTTACTAGTTAAAGTCCTAGGTTCGGCTAAGGGGCTGGGGACGCTGGGAAGTGCTTGTCCAGTGTGCACAAAGTACTGGCTTCAATCCCCCCCCACCCCCCGCACGACACAAACCCAGTGTGGCGGGGCATGCCTAGTCTTAGCACCTAGGAGGTAAGACAGGAGAAGTGAAGTTCAATGTCATCTTCAGCTATACAGTGAAATGGGGGCCAGCCTGAAATACAGGAGACCCTGTCTCAAACAACCTAACCAATCAAACCAGACCAAAAGAAAACAAAAAGTCTAGGTCAGAGCCAGGTGTGGTGGTGTATGCCTGTAATCCCAGCGCTCAGGGAGTGAGAGGTAGGTGGATCTCTGTGAGTTTGAGGCTAGCGTGGTCTACAGAGTGAGTTCCAGGACAGCCAGGGCTACACAGAGAAACTCTGTCTCAAAAAAAAGGAAAAGAAAAAAGAAAAAGCTCAGCCTGGCTCTTTCTGTTACAAGTATCTATCCCACTTCCTTCTCTCTCTTTTCTTCTCTTTCTTTCACAGTCTCAGGTTGGCCTTTCAAACCTTTTGTTTTGTTTTGTTTGTTTCATTTGTTTGTTTGTTTGTTTGTTGTTGTTTGAGACAGGGTTTCTTTGTGTAGCCTTGACTATCCTGGACTCGATTTGTAGACCAGGCTGGCCTCGAACTCACTGCGATCTGCATGCCTCTGCCTCCTGAGTGCTGGGATTACAGGCGTGCGCCACCACTGCCCAGCAGCCTTTCAAACCTTTGATCCTTCTCTCTCAGCCTCCTGAGTCCTAGGATTACAGGCATACACCACCATGCCCAATGACAAATTTTGGTTTCTTAACAGTTAAATGCAAATTAGGCCAGGCGGTGGTAGCACACATCTTTAATCCCAGCACTGAGGAGGCAGAGGGCAGGTGGGTTGCTGTGAGTTCGAGGCCAGCCTGGTCTATAAAATGAGTGCAGGACAGCCAAGGCTAACACAGAGAAACCCTGTCTGGAGGGAAAAAAAAAAAAGGGAGACTCTATCTCAAATGTAAATTAGATCTCTAGATGTTTTGTTGGCAGGAAGAGATGTCATCAAACATGATCAAAGTGAGAATGCAAAACATGGAAACACAGGGGCAGCTGGGTATTCTGCAGAGTGACAAACAAGACGGCTCTAAATGAGTGAATCCAAAATGAAAGACTAACAGGAAGAGCTGAAAGCGGAGCAGGCTGTAGGCAGAACTCAGCTACAGTACCTGCCTAGCGTACACCAGGCCCTGGGGTCCATCTCAAAAGCCATGAAGAACTAAACAGAACCGAGCTCTTTTCTCTATGGGAAGACGATTACCCTCTGTAGGCTCAGCACTGTTGGAACAGCCAGGTACTCATGACAGGTGTATACATGGGACAGGTGAGTGGCTGCAACCAGAAATCCACATCTGCTGAAAAGCTCTGAGCCGTCCAACTGCTAAATGGATGGAAATTTGTAGAAGGAATCTCTTGTGTCAGTATGGAAGCATCGCCTGTCAATAAAATATAATAATAATTTTTTAAAAAAAGCTATGGCCTATAGAAAAGGGTAGAATAGAAGGTGGGACATCAGGTAAACAGAAAGGATTCTGGGATGGAGCCAGGCATGGGAGATTCACCCGGGAAGATGTGAGGCGGACATATGCATGGCACCTGAGCAGAGGTAACCAGCCATGTGGCAGAATGTAGATTAGTAGAAATGTATTACTTTAAATTATGAGCTAGTCAGAAAAGAGCCTAGCTATATGGCCTAGGTATTTGTAAACACAGTTTGAGTCTCACAAGTCTTTATTCTGGGCTTAGGGCCAGGAGAAAAAAAAAATCACAACAGAAATTAATATTAAACTTGATTGCACTAAATTGAGATGTCTATTTGAAAACAGGCTGAGGATGTAGCTCAGCAGTTGTGCTGGCTAGTTTTATGTCTACTTTGACACAAGCTGGAGTCATCAGAGGAGGGAGTCAGTTGAGAAGATGCCTCCATAAACTATAGGTAAGCCTGTAGGGCATTTTCTTAATTCATGTTTGATGGGGGAGAGCCCATTGTGGGTGGTACCATCTCCAGGCTGGTGGTCTTGGGTTTTATAAAAAAATCAGGCTGAGCAAGCCATGGGGAGCAAGCCAGTAAGTAGCACCCCTCCATGCCCTGTACATCAGCTCCTGCCTCCAGGTTCCTGTCCTGTTTGAGTTCCTGTCCTGACTTCCCTTGATGATGGACTGTGTGTGATAATGTAATCAGATCTTTCCTCTCCCAGTTGCTTTGGTCATGGGGTTTTATCACAGCATGAGAGACCCTAAGACAACCACTGTCTTAGTTAGGGTTTGTATTACTGTGATGAGAAACCATGATCAGCACAACTCTTCTAAAGGAGAACATTCCACTGGGGCTGGCTTACAGTTCAGATATTTAGTCCAATAATTGTCACAGCAGGAAGCATGGCAGCACACAGGCAAACAGGTGCTATAGAGGTAGCTGAAAGTTCTACATCCGGATCAGGAGGCAGCAAGAAGAGTGACACCGGCCCTCGCTTGAGCACTTGAAACCTCAAAGCCCACCCTCAATGACACACTTCCTCCAACAAGGCCATATACCTCCTAAGAGCACCACTCCCTATGAGCCTAGGGGAGGCCATTTTCAGTCAAACCACCACGGTGGGAAAGCAACTGCCTAGAATGAGTGGAACCTCCAGTCTCATCCTTAGCATTACAAAATAAAATAAAAGCCAGATTCAAGATAACAAACTCTGAGATAACATTTTCCCCCATTTTAACTCTATAATTATCTTTCCCATTATAAACTCTGAGAAGAAGCAGTTGGGAAGGGGGAGGGGATAAACTAAAGAACAAACGGAAATATGTGGCCCAAATGCGCTGCTGAGGGACGTCCATCCACTTCTCACTAAGGTGACAGAATCAACAGTGATCTATCTAAAGGGAAGATGTGACCCAGCCAGACCAACTATTAGCTACCTACAAAAGCTGTGGGCTACAAAATGAAAAGACCGGAATCTTACACTCCTTGAACTTTTAAATGACCTTATCTTATGCATGGCATCATCATTTTAGTACCAATGTGATGAACACAAATGTGCCAACTCAAAGAAAGGGAGTCCAACTGGTTACCAACATACAAATTAAGGATTTTTATCTGAGCCCAACGAACACTCAGTAGACAAAACAGTAGGCCTCATTTTGGACATTTACCATATAAATTACTACAATCTGGGGGCTGTTCTCATATGGAAAATATTACTGCCTACTTGCAGAATTGGCTTAAATATGACATCAAACACACAGAAGGCTTTCAACATAGGGCCAGTCCTTGGCAGACATTCAGGCCACAGTAAAAACAACTGCTGTTACTTCCAGACATAAGAATTGAGGGGGGAAAAAACTTAATTAAAAAAAAAAAAAAAAAAAACTAGGACACACTCCCATGTATGAAGATCATACTACTTTGAGATAAGATATAAGGAACAGGTTTTAAAAATTAAAAGAACGCCCGGCGTAGTGGCACACGCCTTTAATCTCAGCACTTGGGAGGCAGAAGCAGGCGGATCGCTGTGAGTTCGAGGCCAACCTGGTCTACAAAGGGAGTCCAGGACAGCCAAGGCCACACAAAGAAACCCTGTCTCAAAAAACCAATAAATAAATAAATAAATAAATAAAAGATAGCTGGGCTCGGTGGCTTATGCATGTAATCTCAACCCTCTGGGAGGCTGAGGCAGGCAAATCTGTGAGTTCAAGGCCAGCCTGGTCTACAAAGTAAGTCCGGGACAGCCAGAGCTACACAGAGAAACCCTGTCTCAAAAAAACAAAAACAAACAAAAGATTATGCAAAACTCTAGAAGCAAACTGCTTTGCTACTGATGGCTACTTTAAAAAAAAGAAAAGCCAGAGCTGGAGAGATGGCTCAGGGGTTAAGAGCAGTGGCTGCTCTTCCAGAGGTCCTGAGTTCAATTCCCAACAACCACATGGTGGCTCACGACCATCTACAATGAGATCTGGTGCCCTCTTCTGGCGTGCAGGTGTACATGCAGGCAAAACACTATATATGTAAGAAATAAATATATCTTAAGAAAGAAAGGCCAGCTGCTTAAAGTTAGTATGTAATTATTGTATTTCCTTGTCTGATACAAAGTCTTACTCTGTAACTCTAGCTGGCCTCAAACGTACAGTGAGCCTCCTGCCTCAGCTTCCTGCTCAGCTTGCATACAATTCTTATAAATGAATTTCCCCTGGACCTTGCTTCCTGCGGTACAGCTCTGGTGCTAATGTTCTGAAAGCATAGCACATTCACAGGCACCTAGACCTCTGTCACCATATGATGACGATTACTTAATTAGCTTCCGAAATGTCTGGGGAGCCACTAAAGCACTGCGGGAGAACTGGATGGTTGTTCTGCAGTGGCAGAGTGGTTACCTAGCACACACAGGCCATGGACCCAAACTCCAGTACCACACATTATGAATAATGATAAATGCAAGTATATAGAAGAAGACTGTCAGAAAGTGGAGCTAGAGAGATGACTCAGTGGTAAAGAGCACCAGTCTGATCTTCAAGAGAACCCAGGTTCAATTTCCAGCACTCACATGGCAGCTCACAAACATCTGTAACTCCAGTTCCAGGGGATGTGACGCCCTCTTCTGGTCTCCACCAGCACTGCACACACATGGTGCACAGATACACATGCAGATAAAACACTCATACACACTAAAAAGAGAAAGAAAGAAAGAAAGAAAGAAAGAAAGAAAGAAAGAAAGAAAGAAAGAAAGAAAAGGAAGAAATAAGGTCAGGAGGGACAGGGCAATGTTAGAAAAAGTTATCCAGATCACAGCTGTAGTACAAACAAAGGGACAAGCCAATCAACAGAGCCACAGGTTCTCAATTTTTCATTCTAAAGAAGTTATTCCACAAGCAGAAGTTATCAGAGGTGCTCTCTGTTGCTGTTCCTGTGCGTACACAGAGCCTGCTCTGCCAACTCCTGCTACGGTGCACACTAATAAAAACAGGAAATATCAGCTCTAGAGCACAACAGCTGTCTCCTGTCTGACACTGGATGGCAAGCTGGGGTGTCGATCACAAAGATGGAAAGTGAAGAATGAGAAACAGATGCAGGAGAGGTCAGGACGGCTCTGGTACCCGCATAATTCTCCAAGGCCCAGGCTGATGTTCACACCTGGGGTGCTGTGCTAGCATCTGGAAAACAGCTGGAGGCTGTTCAGATGACGTGGGAGCCCGGAGAGGCCCGCTTATCTTCAGGCTCTGCTTGGGCTATTCCCATCCTCGGCCCTGTCTAGGTGCCTTCCTCCATTTCAAGAGACCTGGATTTGTATCCCTGGTAACACGTCTCTGAAGATTTCCTGACTCCTCTCTCCCACACCCAGACTGCTCTATGCTACTCTTCCAGAAACCGCAGATGGAACTCAGACGTTTCATCCAAAGGCCTGCGGATGCCCTGAGCACCCTGCATGATGCGGGCATTCGATGAATGGGAGTGGAGGATGGGTGGACGGATGGACAGGAAAATGAAGGTAGAGGTGAGACAGAGGACTGACCCCACGGCAGGCAGTGTTCTGAGGGACACAAGACAAGTTCACTCCCTGCCCTTAAGGAAAGGCCGCAGCTGCTCCAAGATCCCCGGGCCAGTGGCAGCGGCGTGTAAACGCCCACGGGAGGCCTTACCCAGGGAAGCCAGCAGCGTGTAGTTCATCTGCATCACATCTCTGTACAGTTCCCTCTGCTGCGTGCCCAGCAGGCCCCACTCCTCTCGAGTGAAATATACCGCCACATCCTCAAACGTCGCAGGCAGCTCCCTGGACACCCTGGAAGCCTTCGACTGCTCCTCCTCAGGAGGCTCCTGAAATGCAGAGCAGTGCTGCTCAGCCCACTTGGCGCTTCGGGAAGGGAGACACCCTTCTCCTGGGAAGCCCACCAAGAGGCACAAGAATGAAGTCCCCGCCGAACCGTATCAAATCCACAAGCCCCAGAGAGTAGGTAAACCAGACTGGCTCAGTCAGAAACTCCCAGGAGAACCGCACCTCTGACTGCACGCTGTCAGCGGAGACTGATGGTCACCCTGTACCCACTGTGGCTGTGGAGGGGACTCCCCCACGGGACGTGAAGGAAGTAGCAGTTAAAAAGAACTAGAGGGCCGGGCGGTGGTGGCGCACGCCTTTAATCCCAGCACTCGGGAGACAGAGGCAGGCGGACCGCTGCGAGTTCGAGGCCAGCCTGGTCTACAGAGTGAGTCCAGGACAGCCAAGGCTACACAGAGAAACCCTGTCTCCAAAAACCAAAAACCAAAAACCAAAAACCAAAAACCAAAAAAAAAAAAAAGAACTAGAGATGCTTATAACTAGCACGGGCTTTACCCACACCGCACTCCCGGAGTCCCGGAGTCCCGAGGCTCTGGAAGTCAGACTGGTTACTACCGCCTAACACCAAAAAATAACAAGAAGATCAAGGAGAGAAGCTCTGCTGTTTCTCTGGACTCTGGAAAAACTGACCACCATGGAAGCCTCCCTATAATGTTATCCTTGAGGAACATCTGAGTCGCACTCCTCTCCCAACACGGTGAATTTAGCAACTCTTGCCCTATAACCTAAGAAACCTTAGACACAGCTCATCACCTATGAAAACTCTGCGAGGTTAAAGAGTTACAGCACAGCTCTGTGGCTGATCTGAATTCTGGATCCTTCTCTAAGTTAGGATGCTCTGTGCCATGAATTAGGCTCTGCTGTCTGTGAAAACAGAAGATAATTCAGTAGTTGTCCCAGTTAAGCGATGGAATGCCTGTAAAGCATTTACAGCAACAGCTGGTGATTTAAAACACTGTGAGCTAAGGCTGGAGAGACGGCTCAGTGGTTAAGAGCACTTGCTGCTGCTCTTCCAAAGGACCTTGGTTCGGTTCCCAGCACCCATGTGGCAGCTCCCAACGTTGACAGGGCATCTGGTACCTACTTGTGGCTTCCACAGGTACTACACACCTGTGATGCACAAACACACAGACAGACACTCGTACACGTAAGATAAAAATAAGTATCAGACACTACAAAAGCACGCATGCGCCGGTGACCCTATGACGTCAGTGCTGAGAACTGCTCTGCTTTTTTTCCATCATCATCTTGCAATTTATGTCACTTTCCATATGGAACCCTCTGTAAGGCACAACAAGCAGTAAACACGTTACCTGGCTGCAGAGTTCAGCGGGATCCTCACACAATGCGTTGTTATTTGAAGGACGGAGGGTGTCACTGTTAATTTCTTTTTGCCTCAGATCTGACATGGAACAGTCTAGGAACAACGCAGGGATGGCTCCCCTCCCTGAAGGGTCCTCTAGTTTAGCTCTTGGGCTGGACAGGAGCTCAGGGATGCCATCAATGTCTCCCAGAGGCCCTGGAGGGGAGCGCGTGGGATAGTCTGCACTGAGGAGCTGTTCAGGCTTGGCCAGGATATCTGCTGAACTCTCCCTGCGACTCTGAAGGTGGGCTGCCCGGATGGGGTCCCTGGCAGCCAGGGCATTGGCACAGAGTATGTGGGCCTTGCTCCTGGCGTGGTGTTTGAGAGTTCCCAACTTGAACGGTCCTGTGTAGCCTTCTATTAAACGTGACTGTTTGTCTCTGACGGCTGGGTATTCCCGGCAGACGGCACAACACAGAGCCGTCTGTTCCTTATTCATGATCAGCCACGGAAACTGCGTAAACCATGACTTCTGAATAGAATGGGGCTTTGGAAGCTTCACGCTTCTTTCTGTCCAGTCTCCCTCGATGGTGCTGCTCTCTGTACTGATGTGGGCAAGGCAGGCTTTTTGCGGTGGCAGGTACCATCCTTTCTCTCTGGCAGAACTCTGCATATCTACTTCTTCCATGTAGTTCATGTGGGTTTTTTCTTTTGAGGAAGGAGATAAATGAAAATTTAAAATCCTATGGTCTGAGAGCCATCAAGTAGGAGGACACACACTCAGTCCAAAGTGACAGGCACTCCTCTCTACTTGTTCTAAAGAATGTCGTAATCTACCATTGAGATGTAACAAGAATAAATTAATAAAATAGAAAAAAAAAAAAAAGAATGTCATAATCGAATTTTTGACTTTCACTCAGACTCCTCACACATACCATGCTTCAAGCAGACAGAAATCAAGCAGGTGTGCTTTAAGCAAATGTTTCCTTTCAAAAAACTTAACGGGGAGATATGCTGGGTCAAATGGCTGAACTTTGATCAAGACCACCTCGCACAGTGGCCCTGACCTCGGTCCAGAGCTTACCTAGGATAAAACAGTGAGGGCATGGAAACACAGGGTTTAGCGAGCTCAAAGAACCAGAGTACAACTCTCACTCTGTAGGAACTTCCTTCTGGGTGGGCCTGTCAGAGAGGCCCCTGCA
The DNA here is from genome assembly GCA_907169655.1 of Acomys percivali. Lineage (NCBI taxonomy): Eukaryota > Metazoa > Chordata > Mammalia > Rodentia > Muridae > Acomys > Acomys percivali. The sequence continues at coordinate 73,977,669 of OU015744.1, forward strand.
TTCCACTCAAGCACCTCAAGGTAAGACAGCCACCTATCCCCTGGCCACAGCTGCAGTCTCAGGACAGACAGCATTTGGTAAACTACAGTGCACCTCTGAATACAATAGCCCCCCTTGTCTTCAGGGACTGATGGGGCCCAGACTCTCTATACACTGTTTTTCCCATCTATACATAAAAGTGGTAACATTTCATTTATAAATTAGACATAGCAAGCAAACAATAAATTAGACATAGCAGGCCGACGTGGTGGCGCATGCCTTTAATCCCAGCACTCGAGAGGCAGAGGCAGGCAGATCGCTGTGAGTTAGAGACCAGCCCGGTCTATAAAGCGAGTCCAGGACAGCCAAGGCTACACAGAGAAACCCTGTCATGAAAAAAGAAAAGAAAAGAAAAGATTAGACATAGCAAGCAAACAACAATAACAAAATAGAATACAGTAATATCGTAATTAAAGTTATGGAAATATGAAGCCAGGCTCAGTGGCCTATAATCCCAGCCCTCTGGGAGGCAGAGGCAGGTGGATCTCTGTGAGTTTGAGGCCAGTCTGGTCTACAAAGTGAGTCCAAGACAGCCAAGGCTACACAGAGAAACCCTGTCTCAAAAACAAACAAACAAAAAAAGTTATGAAAATATGGTCTCTCTTCTTCAAAATACCTTAGTGCATTACACAACTGTAACTGACAGTCAGTTATGTGAAACTAAGGAGAGACAGCACGGATAAAGGGGTACACACGGCAGATAAATGGGGCTACCTCAGTTCAAGCTGGTGACGCAGATGGGATGCTCAGGGCTCAGCTTCCCTCTGACACCTTTCAGAGTTCAAAACCCTCATGAAGACTCTCCTTCCTCAAACTAAACTACAAGTTTCTTTACAGGAAATGAAACAGACAGCTGTAACTCCCTGGAGTCACTTCTTGGCTGTCAACCTAAACTTCAGTGGCCAGTGGCCATGCCTCATGGTTTTTGTGCAGCTACAAAACTGAGCACGAAGCTTCTAACAGTCATTAGGCCCCAGATGAAGAGCCACGCAAGGGGAGACAAATGGGCCTCTGTGTTTCTTTGCAGTCACAGCAGTCCAGAGATGCCTGTGGTCTCTCTGAGGAAACCGTAAGAGAGAGCGATTGTGGCTATGACTCACAGTAGAGCATGAGCCCCACTCCCTGTGTTCTCACAGGAGGGACTGGGTTAACCCTGTCGCCCAGAACACAATTGTCAACCCTAGGGCTTAGCAAATAGCTGTTCATTCATTTCTTCATTTACCTGGTTACAATTTTACTACTGTTGTGTGCTGGGCACTGCTATGGGCACTGAAAATACAACAGGAGGTAAGATGGCCATACTTCCTTGGAATTTTCAGTATAAACTGGTATATGCTATAGGGTAGAAGTCACAGGAAGGGGCTGAGAGGGCAGAGTACAAGGGCAGGGCAGGGATCACATTAAGATAAGGCAACACCTGTGGAAAGGGCAGAGTTCCTCTTGCGCATGGTGGAGAACAGGCAGGCATAGGATAGGGTGACGTTGGCTTCTAGTGTCCCCCAGCCCTGCTCCTCGTCAGTAGGTGCCCGCTTCCATGCACAGACCACACTCACCAGGATGATGGTACGGGAGGTTCCTCTGTCCCTGGATGATGCCTAGCCATGGCTCAGTTTCTTGCCCAAACCCACGGAACACCTCAGGATTGGCAGCAGTTGGTCCTGAGTTGGGAACACAGAAAAGCCATGAGGGCTTGGCTCCAGGTCCTAACATCAAAGAGCGGCTTCTGCCGGGATATCCTCGGGATTGTGGGATGTGGGTGGTATAAGAAAAAACCAAGTGGGCTGGCGTAGTGGGTTAGAAACTCTGCTATCTGTGAGACCTTCCCCCCTCCTAAGAGAATGGGGGAGCAGGCAAAACCAAGGAGGGGGCACAGGCAAAGCTGAAATGAGGTTAAATTGTCAGCTCATGGGGCTGAAGAGATGGCTTGGTGGTTAAGACCACTGGCTGAGCCAGAGGACCCTGGTTCACCTCCTAGCACCCACTTGGCAGCTCACAGCCATCTATAAGGCCAGGTTCAGGGGGACCTAACACCCTCTTCTGGCCTCGGTGGGCACCTGGCACAAACATGGTAAACAGACATGCATGCAGACAAAATACTCATATGCATATATAATAAAAGTAAATAAAGGCAACTATGTGGGACATGGACAACGTTGGCAACTGAAAACACGCTGAAGAGGCCAAACTAAAATGGTGAAAGCCAAAACGACGAGAGAACGTGGAACAGAATTTCCACTGTGAGCCAAGCCAGCCTATTAGCTATTGCTTTGCTGCTGGAAGTTTTAGGGACTCGGTGCTTTTCAGCTGTATTTAGCAAGCATGGAGACAGGACGCAGACTAGCTACAACCCACCACCCACAGAGCGCTGAGGTCACAGCTCCCACTCCATCATCCACCCTCTGTGGAATGAGAAAGGCAAAGGGAACAGTCATCAAACCGCATCCAACGGACTCGAGGTCAGAGCCTCATCCCAAAGACTCAGAACCGTAGGGACCAGGGATGCAGTTCAGCTGACAGGCGTGCTTGCCTAGAAAGCACAGGGCGCTGCTGGGTTCAATCTCAGCACGTGGGGAGGTGGATGCAGGAAGACCAGAAATTCAAGGTCATCCTTGGCTACGTGGGGAATTTGAGGCCAGCCTGAGCTACATGAAACTCTCAATTTTGGAATTTTTCAGATGTTTAGGTATTTTTACTTTCTAGTAGAATGCTCTAATCTAAAATACTCCAAAAATAAAAAACCTGTGAGCACAGGTGACTCTTCTGTCCTTGGCACTGAAAGTAACACAAAAGCAGAGTGTGAGACCCTCCTCGTGGAGTGGCCTTCGTCAGGGAGACCCTTCCCAAGAACCAGCGAAACCAAAGTCCGGTTGCAAACGCAAGAGGCTTTATTGATTATACGGGTACCCGGGCGACACAGTCTATCGGATGACTGGCGCGCCTAGTGAAGGGGAGGAGACCCTTTTATAGGGTGGAAAGCAGGAAGCAGGGTTACAGAGGCGAGAGGCATAGTTACAGGGTTTTGATTGTCTAATTTAGGCTCTGGTTAGGGCTTTGGAATCAGGAAATGGTGGGCTATTTTTACCAGTAGCTTACTCATAGATCATATATCCTGTTTTGTACAGGCCTTGTGAAATGGTGGGTGACCACTAATAACAGTTTCCCTGAACTGTTTGTGCAGGCTTTGTGAAATGGTGGGTGACCACGAACCTTGTGACATGGGTGGTATTTTTCCAGTCTGACTGGGCCTTTTAGGTGACCTCCCTGAATCATTGTACAAGCCTTGCACAATAGCACCACACAGGCCTTAAACTATTTGACTAAGCAACATTTAGAAATGGGGTCTTTCATTTCCCCCTTTTTCTATGAACTAGAATGGAATTTTTCATTCTATTTCAGTTTCCATTTCATGTCTCAGGCGATGGTATTGCTGGGTGAGGACCATCACCTGGATTATGGATAACCTATCTTTCATGAATTGGACTAATCTGTTGAGGATGCAGGGTCCAAATAGGAGAATCAAGAGTATAATAATGATTGGTCCCAGCAGGGAGGAGATTAGGGTGGTAAACCAGGGGGACCCATTAAACCATTTCTCGTACCATGACTGGCCTGACTCAAAGAGACGCTGCCTCTGCTTTAGTCTTTCTCTTAATTTGTTCATACTATCTCTGACTAGCCCAGTATGATCCGCATAGAAACAACAGTCTTCTTTCAGAGCTACACAGAGTCCCCCTTCTTGAAGGAACAGAATATCCAGTCCTCTCCTATTCTGGAGGACCACCTCAGAGAGTGAGGTTAATGATTTTTCTAGGGCCGATACGGATTCTTCCAATGCCACAAGATCGGTGTGCATGGCCTGCTGGAGCTGTCTGAACTGGTATGTTTCAGCTAAGGCAGTGGCTCCTGTTCCTATTCCTGCAGCTATACCTCCCATGGTGAGACCGCCTAATAATAAGGCTAGGGTGAGGGAGGCGGGTTCTCTGAAATGTCTGGTCATTCCTTCATAATGAGAGTATACATAACTAGGGTGATGGTAGGTAACCCTGGGCCAGACTTCGACCAGAACACAGAAGTCACTGGTTTGGTTAAGTACTGTAGCTGACACACAGGGGGTTAGTCCCGAGTTGCAGGCCCATTGAGTCCCAGTAGGTCCGGTGAGCCAATATTTGCCGGAATAGATCGTGAGGGTTTTGTTGCATAGGGCCTGATGGGAGTGGGGCACCTTTCCTAAGCAGAGCCCTTTTCCAGTAATTTCGGGTAGGGTTAACTTGTGTCTGCTGTTCTGAGAGCAGCTTGAGGGGGCCGAGGTGTAATTGGAGTAATTTCCTGTCACCGCAATTCCCTCATAATAAGGTGGGGCTGAGCTCAAACACAGCCAGCATTCTTGGGTTCTACGAGGGTCAGAAAAGTTTAGGGTTAAAAAGGCCCCTTCTATGACCTGCAGGAGGCGATCCCCTGTCCCTGGGTAGGGGGTGGACATAGGAGAGGAATCAGGTACTAAATATGACCTTGATGGTGTGGGTTGGGGTAGTACCTGTGGTTTTGGCTGGGCCTGACGTGGCTCGGTGAGGACGGGATTCGGGCCTATGGCCAGAGTGGAAGCTGTAGTTAGGGATAACTTGATTATAAAAGTCAATCCAGGGTCTTCTCCCGGGGCATATAATCGCAGTCCCCATTTGTTTCCCTGAAGCCAGTGACGATTTTGTTTTCCTTTGTCCGTAAACTTAATGACCAAAGGGTTGCAATAGCTATTCCAGCAAGGTTGAGGGCAGTTAGGGTCGTTGGTGTGATTTTTCTTTACTATAATTAGGTCCCAGCTAGAGGAAGGGTTCCAGGAGGCCTCGCCTGTAGTTTCACATCCCCATGAAGCACAATAGAAATTAGTAATCCCTCCACATTGACATTTAAACTGTCGGGATTGACCTTGCCCTGGACATACATAGAACTCAGCAGACCGGAGATTAGTCCGGGTGTAATGATTTGAACATCCATAGTGATCGGATGGTATACGGATGGGAAGGGTGCCTGATGGAGGGCTGTCCTTAGAGCATGAAGTCTCACTGAGTTCAGGGGGATTAGGGCCAAGGGAACCAGACAGGTGACTCGCCCGCCATCTTACAGAGGTCTGGGGTCAAGTCCGGCCACCAAGTCCATAGGGCGTGAGTTCCAGTAGTGGACCATATGACATTTCCCTGGTTGTTTAGAACTTCCCAGGTTTGGGACTTGGGCACGTGCGGGCCAGCTAAGGCCCCTGGGATCCACAAGATAATATAGAGGAGGATTAAGAACGAGTGAGTCTTATCTTGAGCGGGTTTGGAGTCCGCTGGAGATGCCATCTCTCTTCAGTTGGTTCCCCGGGGGCCGGGTTGTCCGGGCTGGTTTGAGCTGCCTTTACGTGGGAAGCGTGGATCCAGGCGGCGATCCCGTCTACTTTGAGTGCGGTGGGAGTGGTTAGGAGAACGGTGTATGGCCCCTTCCAGCGCGGCTCTAGGGTCTTGGAGTTGTGGCGCCTGACCCACATGGAGTCGCCAACCTGATAGGAATGGGGAACCAAGGGCTTGTTAGCCTGCTCTTTATAAGCCTCTGCTAGTGGTTTCCATATCTCTTTCTGGACCATCTGCAGGGCCTTGAGATGTGCCCAAAGAGAAGGGCTGTTGGCAAACGAGGCAATGTCAGAATCTAGAAAGTTAACAATAGGAGGGGGTGAACCATATATAATCTCAAAAGGTGTAAGTCCGTGTGTCCCTGGGGTGTTGCGGGCCCGATATAATGCCAAGGGAAGGAGGGTCACCCAATCTCTAGTGCCAGTTGCAAGCGTTAATTTGGTTAAAGTCTCCTTTATGGTTCTATTAGTACGTTCTACCTGACCTGAACTCTGGGGGCGATATGCACAATGTAATTTCCAATTAATCCCCAGAAGCTGAACCACCAACTGGCTTACCTGGGAGATGAAGGCAGGGCCATTGTCCGACCTATTACCTGGGGCATCCCGAATCGGGGAAATATATCGTCCAGGAGCTTTTTCGAGACCACTTTAGCTGTTTCATGCTTGGTGGGAAAGGCTTCAATCCATCCGGAGAAGGTATCTATAAAAACTAGGAGGTACTTATAGCCATACATACCAGGCCTCACTTCAGTGAAATCGACCTCCCAGTGTGTACCAGGACGGTGTCCTCTTTGCCTGGCCCCCTGGGCAAGAGGGTTTTTATTAGCGTTGACCTGGGCACAGGCTGTGCAGCTGTTTGATGGCCTCTCCTTTTCCTAATAGGAATAGTTCAGTTTCTTCTCTTTCCAGGAGTGTTTTCATTTTTCATGTGCTCAGGTGGGTTAACTTATGGAAGAAGTCAATCAGGTAGGCCGTGTCTTTAAGTGGGACTATGACCTTGCCCTGGTAGGTCCACCGATTTGGAGCCTCGCAGGTGGCCCCCATTTTTTGTAGCAGGTGTATATCCCTTTCCGTGTACTTCCAGCCCCGGCGGGTCTGGGAGTCTGGTTGGGAGTTCTCGGAAGTTTGGTCGATGGTGACCAGAAGTTGGTTGGCCTTTTCCCCGGAGAGTGCTGCCATGCGAGCGGCTTTATCGGCCATTCTATTCCCCTCAGCCTCCAGGAAAGTCCCTTTTTGGTGCCCGGGGCAGTGTATGATGCTGAGTTCACGGGGCAAGTGTAGGGCCTTAAGCAGGGCCAATATCTCAGTTTTATTTTTAATTTCTTTGCCCTCCGAGGTCAGTAGGCCCCTCCTTCGGTAAATTTCCCCATGGATATGGGCTGTGGCAAAGGCGTACCTGCTATCGGTGTATACGTTGAGGCGTTTACCATTGGCCAGCTGTAGCGCTTTGGTCAGAGCTATCAGTTCGGCACGCTGAGCTGATGTTCCCGGGGGGAGGGGACTGGACCAAATTACATCTTTGGTGGTTGTTACGGCGGCTCCTGCTCGCCGTTCTCCATTTTCCAGGAAACTGCTGCCGTCCGTAAACCAGATGTAGTCAGCATTCCGGAGGGGCTGGTCGGTTAGATCAGGGCGGGTCCCGTGAGTCTCAGCTAGTATCTGCAGACAATCATGGTTATCGGGGGGCTCGGGCAAGGGAAGCAGGGAAGCAGGGTTCAGTGTCACAGGGGGTCCGAAAATGACTTTTTCGGAGTCCAGCAAAAGAGTCTGATAATGGGTCATCCGGACATTAGATAACCATCTGTCAGGCGGTTGCCTGATTAAGGCCTCCATGGCGTGTGGAGCCAGGATGGTGAGAGGCTGTCCCATTGTTAACTTGCCAGAGTCTTTGACCAAGATGGCCACTGCTGCCACCATGCGGAGACATGGTGGCCATCCTGAGGCCACTGGATCTAACTTTTTGGATAGATAAGCGATGGGACGCCGCCATGGCCCGAGCTTTTGCGTGAGCACCCCTTTTGCATACCCAGACCTTTCGTCAACGTACAATTCGAAGGGTTTTGTCAGGTCTGGAAGTCCCAGGGCTGGGGAGGAAAGCAAGGCTTCTTTGATGGCATCGAATGCCTGCTGTTGGGGTTCTTCCCAGGTAAAGAGGGTACCTTGTTTGGTGAGGGGGTATAGAGGGGCTGCCATCTCTGCAAATCCGGGGATCCAGAGCCGGCAGAAGCCTGCTGTACCCAGGAATTCCCGGAGTTGTCTTTGGGTCTTGGGCACGGGAATTTGGAGGATCGCTTGCTTTCTTGCCTGGGTTAGCATCTTTTTCCCTCTCTGATTTGGTATCCCAGATAAGTCACCTGGGACTGACAGATTTGGGCCTTTTTAAATGAGGCCCGGTATCCCAGGCGTCCAAGGGTCCTTAAGAGGGCCTTCGTCCCAGCCCGACAAGCCTCCTCAGTCTGGGCAGCCAATAAGAGATCATCAACATATTGTAATAGAATTAAGGTTGGGTGTTGGACTCGGAAGTCCGCCAGGTCTCTATGCAAGGCTTCATCGAACAGGGTAGGGCTGTTTTTGAATCCTTGGGGTAGTCTAGTCCAAGTTAGCTGTCCGGACAGTCCCTTTTCTGGGTCCTTCCACTCGAAGGCAAAAATGGGTTGGCTGTCCGGGTGGAGCCTTAGGCTGAAGAAGGCATCCTTTAAATCAAGGACCGTATACCAGATGTGTGATGGGGGCAGGCTGGTCAGGTTGTAGGGTTGTAGGGATTTGGCACAGTTGGGTGAATGTCCTCAACCCGTCTATTAACTTCTCTCAAGTCCTGGACTGGGCGAAAGTCATTAGTCCCGGCCTTTTTGACAGGAAGTAAGGGGGTGTTCCAGGGTGATTGGCATGGCACCAGTATCCCTTGATCCAGCAATCTCTGAATATGGGGCCGTATGCCTTGATAGGCTTCCTGGGACATGGGATACTGCTTTATGGAAACTGGGGTTGCCGTAGCTTTTAAAGTGATCATCAGGGGGGGCTGGTTGAGTGCCAGCCCCATTTTCCCAGTTTCAGCCCAGGCCGAGGGAAAACGTTCCAGCCATATTAAGGGTGGCTGTTTTTCGGGTTCTCCCTCGTAGAGCCTATATTCCTCCTCTATATTTAAGGCCAAGACCTGGATAGGTCTCCCTTGTGGCCCGGTCACGTGGGCCTTTCCATCTTCAAAGTAAATTTGCGCTTTTAACTTAGTCAGGAGGTCTCTGCCCAGAAGAGGATAGGGGCAGTCAGGTACATGTAGAAAAGAATGTAAGACCTTACCGGTTGCAAGCTGAATCTTTCTTTCAGTGGTCCATCGGTATGCCTTTGTGCCGGTCGCGCCTTGCACCAAGGCAGTCTTGTTGGTCAAGGGCCCCGGTGTAGACGTGAGGACCGAGTGCTGTGCCCCTGTGTCAACCAAGAAGGTCACTGGTTGCCCCCCCACATTAAGGGTTAACCTGGGCTCAGGGGGAGGCTCCTGGCCCTGACGGCCCTAATCCTCCAAGTTCAAGAGAGTGGTAGAGGTCCGGGGTGGTCTTCTAGTTCCTTTTGACCGCTTGGGGCAGTCTCGGACCCAATGGCCTTTTTCTTTACAATAGGCGCATTGGTCCTTATCTATCCGGGGCTTCCTCCGCTCTCCAGGTTCCTGTCTACCCTGTGTCTGTCCTGTTACAACGGTGGCCAGCAACCTGCTCATCTCTTTATTCCTTTTCTTGTCCCGAATATTTTCTCTTTCCTCATTCTCTCTCCTGATCCGATCCTCTCTTTCTTCTGGAGTCTCTCTCTTATTATACACTTTCTCAGCTTCCTTCAGCAAATCCTGTACTGTGCTTTCTTTCAATTCCTCTAATCTTTCTAGCTTCCGCCTTATATCTGGGGCCGACTGCCAAACAAACGACATGGCCAAAGTGGTAGCCTGGAGGGGGTCCTCAGGGTCATATGGTGTATAGATCCTATAAGCCTCCTTTAGTCTTTCTAAGAAGGCGGAAGGGGTTTCATCAGATTTTTGTGTAACCATCTTGACCTGTGCCAAATTCGTGGGCCACCTTGCAGCCTTTTAGAGACCCGCTATAAGCAACTGGCGATAGAGGCGTAGGTGATTCTTACCCTGCTGCGTATTGAAGTCCCATTCAGGGCGTTCCAAGGGAAAAGCACTATTGATCTCGTTGGGCAGCTGGGTTGGTCGCCCGTTTTCTCCTGGGACACTTTTTCGTGCCTCCTGAATGACTCGCTGGTGTTCCTCGGTAGTCAGGAGCGTCTGCAGGAGCTGTTGGCAGTCGTCCCAGGTAGGCTGGTGAGTTACTAGAATAGACTCGATTAAGGCAGTGAGTCTAGTGGGATCCTTGGAAAAAGGAGGATTATTATTTTTCCAGTTGTAGAGGTCTGAGGCAGAGAAAGGCCAATACTGAATTTGCCCTCCATTGCCTGCTCGCAAGGGAAAAGCCTGGGAGGTGACGTCCGGGGCTTGTTCCCGGCGGTTCCTCAAGCGGCCTGCTACAGGGGAGGAAGCGGCCGCCTGAGGTTGGGGAGGTGCCTCCGGAACGGCGGGAGGTGCATCATTTGCTGGGGGTCGGGGACCTTGGTAAGGTGGAGGGAGTGGTTCCTCGGACAGGAGGTCTAGAAGGGTCCCGTCCTCGGGGGGAAGGACCTTGGGAGGGGGTCTGAGGACCGCGGGGTATAGTCCCGTCTGGGGAGCGGGTGAGGGAGTCAAAGGGAGTGGTAAGGCTGGTGGAGCTGATGGAGGTGGCGAGGAAAGGAAAGGCTTAACCCAAGGGGGCGGGTCACGGACCATAGTCTCCCAAGTAATGATGTATGGGACTTGGTCAGGGTGGCCATGAGGGCCCGGGTCCATCACCTTTGCCTTAACCTGTAAAATGAGAGTCAGGTTAAAAGAGCCTTCCGGTGGCCAGTTAACATTGAAGGCTGGCCATTCGGATGTACAGAATGTTTGCCATCGGTCCTTATGGACCTCCACAGACTGGTTGTGTGCGATGGTCCGGACTTCCCTGAAATGTTTAAGGGTTAAGGTTAGTGGGGTGGTAACTGTCTGGCCCATTTCTGTAGGGTAAGGGAGTGTACTCAGAGTGACAAGAAAATTAACAACAAACAAAAAAAAGAGATAGATCGCGCTGCGCGGTGTCGGCACCAAACTGAAAGTAAACTGAAAGTAAACTGATTGGAGACTGCGTTGGGGCTCCGGTTTCCCCGTCTCCCGGACGAGGAGCGTATCCGTTGATCAGGGGCGACGCCCCAACCAAACCGAGTCGGATCGTCCTCTCAGATGGGTCCTAAGGACCCCTGATACCCCCGTGGGACGTCTCCCAGGGGTGTGGAGGAGAAGTCCGAGTTCGTCAACTCCTTCTAGCCTCCACCAGATACTAATGACCCAATTGAGTTTCAGAGTAGCATAGAGACGGAGGACAACCAGGAGACAAACCAGACATATAATACCTATAATGCCAGCAGCAGAGAACTTACCTCCCGATTTTGGGTCGGAGGTCCCTGGGCGGGGGTCTCAAATCCCGGACAAGCCCCCAAATGTGAGACCCTCCTCGTGGAGTGGCCTTCGTCAGGGAGACCCTTCCCAAGAACCAGCGAAACCAAAGTCCGGTTGCAAACGCAAGAGGCTTTATTGATTATACGGGTACCCGGGCGACACAGTCTATCGGATGACTGGCGTGCCTAGTGAAGGGGAGGAGACCCTTTTATAGGGTGGAAAGCAGGAAGCAGGGTTACAGAGGCGAGAGGCATAGTTACAGGGTTTTGATTGTCTAATTTAGGCTCTGGTTAGGGCTTTGGAATCAGGAAATGGTGGGCTATTTTTACCAGTAGCTTACTCATAGATCATATATCCTGTTTTGTACAGGCCTTGTGAAATGGTGGGTGACCACTAATAACAGTTTCCCTGAACTGTTTGTGCAGGCTTTGTGAAATGGTGGGTGACCACGAACCTTGTGACATGGGTGGTATTTTTCCAGTCTGACTGGGCCTTTTAGGTGACCTCCCTGAATCATTGTACAAGCCTTGCACAATAGCACCACACAGACCTTAAACTATTTGACTAAGCAACATTTAGAAATGGGGTCTTTCACAGAGAAAAGTATATTTAAAAACTAAAACAGCAGCTGAGTACAGCAGCACACACCTGTAACCCCAGCACTTGGGAGGCAGAGGCAGGCGGATCTCTGTGGTCTACAAAGTGAGTCCAAGACAGCAAGACAGCAAAGAAACACTGTCTTAGAAAACAAACAAACAAGCAAACAAACAAACCTAAAACAGAAGGGATGAAAAACACCCTACATTTGTACAAAGTTTCTGGGTTCATTTAATCTTATTAAATCACCTAAGAATATCAAAGCCTAAAAGGCCGAAAAGCACTCCAGTATCAGTCTCTGGAGCTGGAGAGAGACGAGATTTGCAAAACCAAGGTGCTGGCAGCCACTATGGACTCCCTCTCAGTCTTGAGGGCTCTCTACAGGGCCACAGGTGGCTTCCCACACCCCACTGTGCAAACAGCCCAAAACACTAGACAGCTTGGCCTTCCCTGTTTGTCCCCGCCAACGTAAAAAAAGAAGAATGACTGGGATAGAGTAGAGGAGTAAAGATACCCAGAGAAAGCAAAGAATTGCAGAAAATCCTCCAGTACGTCCTGACCCAGAGGAGAGGGGTAGGGGAGGGTGACAGGGACAGGGACATCGATCCAGGCTGGCAGTGGTAGAGACAATCCATACCCAGAGGCGCTGTCAGCTCGTTGGAAGCAGAGAAGTCCTTCGGTGGCCAAGTCAGCAGCAGCATCCATTCCTCTTGCAAGGACAGCGTGATGTCTTCGAAGGTCACAGGAACCTGAAAGGGCAATGGTCCCTGCTAAGTATCAAGTTCCTATGAGCTGCATCTTCCACACACTGGCAGCCAGAGCTCCTACTATATGCATTTACCAGCGTGTGGGCCGGGGTGGGAGGCATTATTGAGGTGCACACACAGCCTGCAACCAATCTCTCTTGCTATGTGAGTGCAAATCAATGGAATGAAGTGAGGAAGTCCCAGTCTCTGGACTCAGTCAGAGCCTTCTTCACGAAGGTGATCCAAGAAGTCGGTATTTTTTACAATGCGTGTATGTTTGTGCGTGCGTGCCAGCACACACACATTATATGTGACTGTATAGACCAGAGATCAGTGTCAGGTATCTTTTTCAATTACTCCTCATTTTAAAAAATAAAAAGTTCGGGGCTGGAGAGATGGCTCAGCGGTTAAGAACATTGGCTGCTCTTCCAGAGGACCCAGGTTCAATTCCCAGCACCCACGTGGCAGCTCACAACTGTCCATAACTCAAATTCCCTCACACAGACATATATGTAGGCCAAACACCAAATGTACATAAAAATAAATAATTTTTTTAAAAAATTCTTACAATATTTCTGCGTATGAGTGTTCTGCCTGCATGTATGTATGTGCCCCACACATGTGCTGGTGCCTGGGAAAGTCAGGAGAGGGTGTCAAATCCCCTGGAACTGGAGTTATGGATGGACGGTTGTGATTCACCATCCTCTTCAAGAGCAACAAGTGTCCCTCACTGCAGAGTCATCTATCTCTCCAAGGAAAAGCCTCGTTACGATCATTCCCACCGTGGAAGCAGAATTACTATTATTTGGTATTTGACCTCCCAAAGTTTTGTCTACGAATACATAAAAACTGAACAGTCTGAAAAGCAGCAGCAGGGGCCAACGAAGTGGCTTAGCAGGCGAAGGCACTTGCAGCCAAGCCTGATGACCCGAGTTAAGTCTCCAGAAGCCACCTGGCAGAATCAGAGCACTGACTCCTGCAAGTTGCTCTCTGACTTACCCACATACGTGCACACAACATAGTAATAAAGGGGGGAAAAACAGTAGTAGAAGGATACTGCAAAGCATTCACTTAAAATAAGCTTACAGAGCCTTTCAAATGCTACTGCAAAGGGGATTCCACCACAAGGAAGCAGTCACTTGCAAATGAGACACATGCAAAGAGACCTGGGAGGCAGGGGATTGGTGTGGAGACATGGTGTGGGAGGGGGATGGGGGGGGGGAGGGGGGGGGAAGAGTCTGATCACCTGGAAGGTAGATCCCTGGATGAATGCTGCACACCAGGACCAGAGGGCAGTCTATTCCTATGGGTGCAGGTTTAAAACAAAACAAAAACCTGTGTCCAGAGGCTTTGGTAGAGCACACCAGCCAGCCCAGCAGTTGGGAGGCTGCTGCAGGATGAGAGTTCAAGGTCAGCCTGGCGTATAGAGTGAGACCCTATCTCTCAAAACCAACCAACCAAGCAAATGGGAAAACTCAACTCTTGTGACCAGGGACATAGGCTTCCTTTTGTGCTTGCTCACCCCTCCCCACTCCCCACCCCCGGGGTTGAGAAGGTGCCACAGTGAAGGCTGAGAGCTCCATCTCCTGAGCAGCACAATGAGGCGGAAACGGAACGCGGAAAGAAGCAAGCAAGCGGCTTCTCACCTAGAGTAATCTACAAGTACCCAGCACTCCTATTTTAAGCTACACCATGGCAAACAGCTTCTGCTTCTGTAGTATAAAACCTCAAATGTACTTGAATAAAAGAAATTCCTAAACCAGGCAGTGGTGGCGCATGCCTTTAATCCCAGCACTCGGGAGGCAGAGGCAGGTGGATCACTGTGAGTTTGAGGCCAGCCTGGTCTACAATTCCAGCAGGTCCCTCTATTCGGCACCAAAACCCTCTCACCATGAAACTCAACCCTTCTCACTCTCCCTCCTCCCACAGGAGTCCTCCTTCCTCCCAACATCACTCAACCCACCTAGCAGCAGCCCTTTGTCTTTTCGCTAGTTTAAGATGTACCTTTCCAGCCAGTTCACAACTGTTCCTCTCTCTCCAGTGGTTTGAATGAAAATGCTCCCCCGCTCCAACGGGCTCGTAGGGAGTGGCACTATTCAGAGGTGTAGCCTTGTTGGAGGAACATTCCTTCTAGCGTGTGTGCCTGTGTGTTACTGCAAGCTGGCCGGACAGCTTTCAATCTGTCCCAGATAGTCCGCAGACTGCTATAGCCAGTGGACTGAGGAAAGGGAGGGCGGAAGAGATGCTTTAAGAACAACTGCTTTTCTAAGGCAGAAATCTTTCCAGATAAAATTACAGCACCAAACCCCTCCTTATTTCCTCTCTCATGGGCCAACCTTTCCAGGCTCGGTCAAGTTTCTCCCCGTTACTCTGTGGGGCAAGGTTCCTTCCTGTGTATTCTCGTACTTACAACATCATTTGCAATGAGTAACATTGAGAATCTCAGAGTATAAATGCTTATTAAATGGACATCATGGGAGAGGGAGGGGGGAGAAAGAAAAGGTCTCATAGTTCTTGAAAACACGTGTTGAGGAAATTCCTCCCCCACTCCCCAAAAACACTCTCAAGAAAGGCTGCCTAGAACTGAGGATATATCTCAGGGGTAGAACCTATGTCTGCTCCCTCTAAAGCCCAAAGTCTGGTGTCCAGCACTCCTTGCCCTATACAGGAGAACTGGCTGTAAAGAACATTGTAAAAGGCCATACTCCTAAGAGGATGTC
Organism: Acomys percivali; assembly: GCA_907169655.1. Taxonomy (NCBI): domain Eukaryota; kingdom Metazoa; phylum Chordata; class Mammalia; order Rodentia; family Muridae; genus Acomys; species Acomys percivali. Next base: position 73,992,669 of record OU015744.1, read on the forward strand.
TGCCTCTAGCCCAGTGTGCCCACAAGCTAGCAACCCTGACAATGCTCCCCGGCTCCTGCCTACTTTCTGCCCTACGTATCTCCCACCTCAAAGCCCCTTCTTGCCCAAAGCCTTGAAGCAAGTTTATGGATTGTGTTTCCAAGCCATGTTCACATTCTTCATGGAGGAGCTGGGTAGCACCAGGCCCTTTGGCTCCCACTGGTGTACTACCTCCAGCTCCTGTGTCTCTTCAAAACGCCGAAAACGAGGAAGGGAAACCAGAAACTCTTTGGCATCACTGTGCTTGACGAGTCCCCACCTGGAACCACGGGCAGAGTGACCCGCAGAAGGGAGGTCGGGAGGGATGCTCAGACCTAGAGGAGTAAGTGCCTCCTAGACGAGGCCGGTGGGAGAGCACTTCCCTGCAAGGCTAGCCCGCTCGCTAGCCCAGACCAGGATGCTTGACAGGAGGGAGAGTAACCCGGTGCCATTTCAGTCCTACCTTCCCCGATTCCCCCGGCTCCAAGGACCACCACTGGTGGCAGTGCAGACCCCCTCCCTCCAGGTCTGTTCCGAGTCCACCGCAATCCACTCGGGACTTGGGCTCCCAACAACGTCGTGGCGCCAGAGTTGGGAGACTAGGCAGTAGCAAACTAATGTCCTACAGCTAGAGGCTGTACCGCAGTTGTTGGCTCAGGTATTGGTGAGCTGGACTACTGTCGTACTAGCGCAGCGATTTACAGCTGCCGCTTCACAGAGGCAGAGAGGCTAACGGGAAATGTAGTCCAGCTTGGAAAGTCCTGATTGGACCAGCTCCTTGATGAGGTCAACTCCAGCAGACACACAGACCAACAGATCAACAAGGCTAATCAGAAAAGGTGATACTTTTTCATACATTTCTTTGTTTCTTAAAAACAGAACAACAACAAAAAAGCATGCCATTTGATAGCCAGGCTGACTTCCTGATTCTCCTGCCTTAGCCTCTAGTGCTGTTGATTACAGGGTGGTCCATCGTTTGGGTTTACTGGTGTGTGTTTGTGTTTGTGTGTGTTTGTGTGTGTGTGTGTGTGTGTGTGTGTGTGTGCACATGCACATGTTACACATCTGTACAAGTGCCTCCCTGTCTCATTCCACACACTCTCTACCTTGGATTTTGAGACGCGGTCTCTCACTGAACCTGGAGCTGGCTTTTGCACAAGACTGGCCAAGAAGCTCTTCCCACTATCTTTATACCCCCAGTGCCAGGGTTATAGGTGAGCACTGCCCAGCCCACTTTTTATGTGGGTTCTGGGGGTATGAAAGATATAAAAGACACAAAGGTGTACAAAAATATTCATAATAATTTTATGCATAATAGAATAGGCAACAACAACAGAAATGTCTATCAACTGGAAAATCAGCAAAGTATAAGGAAATGTGCATCACCTTGCAGGTGACAGGCGCTTTGCAGATGGTCCATGCAATGGCTACTAATTAGCAGCAAAATGAATGAACTTCTGTTGCATGTTATAGTGCCAGCAAACCTCAGAATAGTAGGGTGAACTGAAAGACATTAAATGTCCTGAGAGGGCAGCTCTGCTGAGACATAAAGCAGTTCAGTGCTTGCCTGGGGCTAGAAGTCGGAAGTTGATTGTCAGTGGGCAGGGGACTATGGAAATGCTAACTTGCATAACTTTCGGCTGGGTGTGGGACCTCACACCAGTAATCCAAGCACTCAGGAGGCAGAGGAGGTAGATTTTTGTTGAGTTTAAGGCCATCCTGGCCTATATAGTGAGTTCCAGGCTAGCGAGGGCTATACATGGAGACCATGTCTTGAAATCTCTCTCTCTCTCTCTCTCTCTCTCTCTCTCTCTCTCTCTCTCTCTCTCTC
>OU015744.1:73995734-74078317 GCA_907169655.1 Acomys percivali
TGCGGAGCCCCGCCCTCTCCTGGCTGGTCCTGCGGAGCCCCGCCCTCACCTCTCCAGCTATACCTACCCTGGCAGGCACTGCACTGGCAGCTATGGATCACTGGCAACACCACTGGCTCTGTGTGCCCTTCTGGGCAATGGAGGTTCAGGATGCGAACGGGGCTGTCTGGATCCAGGCGGTAGCTACAGCAGTCACACTGGCTCTGCAGGTAGGGTTCCTGGACAAGAGAGGCTGGTTGAGTAGGAAGGGAGCCAAATGGAGTTTTCCTCCCTTCCCCTGGCTTTTCCCTTCCAGGGGAGGGCCAACTTCCAATTGTCCTGGACTCCCAAGGTAGCCTGGTGGTGGGGGAGCATCACCACCAAGTGCCCTTCCTTAAGAAGCCCGTTTTCTTCACTCCAGCCCCAACACATCTCAACATTCAATGGATGGATGCATGAGGGTAAGGATGGGTCTAGATGGAAACGGGCTAGTCATACATGAAACTGCCAACAAACCCTAAGTACACAGTTGGGATCCCAAGCACAGTGTGCAGCCCTTCCGGAGCAGAGCCTCCTGTGCCCACCAAACAGTGACTTAATTGTACCTGTCACCTTTGTCTAGCTTGTAACTCTTTCAGACATTCCTACAGTATCGAGCTCAAAAATGGCAAAGGCTATCATCTCCCAACTGTTCCTTCCTTTCTTTCTTTCTTTCTTTCTTTCTTTCTTTCTTTCTTTCTTTCTTTCTTTCTTTCTTTCCTTCCTTCCTCTGTTTTAAAAGCTCCAAATGTGCCAGGCAGTGGTGATGCACACCTTTAATCCCAGCACTCGGGAGGCAGAGGCAGATCGCTGTGAGTTCTAGGCCAGCCTGGTTTACAAAGCGAGTCCAGGACAACCAAGGCTACACAGAGAAACCCTGTCTCGAAAAAAAAAAAAAAAAAAAAAAAAAAAAAAAAAAAAAAAAAAAAAAAAGAAAGAAAGAAAGAAAGAAAAAAGAAGAAAGAAAGAAAGAAAGAAAGAAAGAAAGAAAGAAAGACGCTCCAAATATATTTTGGGAAAGCACCCGCTGAGGGCAGGGGCACTCAGGCCAGCAGCAGCACAGCACAGGGTTGAGAGGCAGCATCTTTGGGAACCACAGAGAAAGCACCACTGTCTTCAAGCACTACCTAACCCCATCTGGTAGAAGCAGAAGGGAATGGCCTCAGGGTAGATGTGAAGTGCTGGATCCAGGTCTCCTCTCAAAGAGAATGCTGCCAGTAGCCTGAGTTACAACTTTCCAGGGTGGAAGCTAAGGAAGTCAGAGAGAGAGCTTGCTTCTGGGCTTCTCAGGGATTACAGATAGTACAGGGAAGGCCAGGGTACCTTCCTGCTGTGAGCGTGATGGGTCTGGCCTCAGCCACTTTCCCTCCCCAAGCCTTTCTTTGTGGGCATCTCTGTTTATTGGCTTAGAGGGACACAGTTGTCCGAGAGGCACACTCTGGGCTGTGTGTATACCACCACCCTGGAGAAGGCCTCTGACACTCCTTAGCCTCAGTTCTGTCAGCTCTCTAAGAATGGACTGTGTACCTCCCAGGGTCCTCAGCTGGTGTCAAGCACCCCTTCTCCCATCCCCACCCCACCCCATCCCCTACCCACCCCGACCCCCCACCAAAGGCACTGGCTGACCTGCCCTCATGGCCCTTTAAGACAGCCCCTGGCTCACCTCAGTCATGACGTTGGTGCTAGACCTGCAGTGACCGCTGCAGTAGTTCACTTCTACCTGGTCCAGGTGGCAGGGACCCTTGGTGAGGTTTCTGAGTTCTGTGAGGTGCCTGCAGGAGGCTGGCTCCTCCTCTGGAGGTGAGGGGATAGCATCAAGACAAAGGAAGAGGCTATGACTAAGGGGTGGGGGGGTATGGGGGGGACGCTTAAGTAAAGACATGTGAGGGCAGAGCCTGGGATGAGGAAGCCACTCTGATCCCCATGCAGGCAAGCCTGGGGACGGTGGGAGCATGGCAGGCTGGGTGTGAGAGTGTGAGGCAGAAAGGTGCAGGCCAGGGAAAGGCATCAGGCAGGCACTCATACACTCCATACCCCGAGTGTCCTGTTGGCAAGTGGGACAGCAGCGCCCTGGCTCCTGCACCATCACTTCACCCTACAGAGAGCCATGCACAATTCACACAGGAGGACATGCCATCACCCCACACTGCCTGCCCAGAGACGACCCCCCCCCCCCCCCGCAAAGCCAGCCATGAAGGGAAGGCACGAGGCGGGCTGCCAAGAAGGCTACAGGACCACAGAGTACCTGAGCGCAGGTGAGGGCTGGGCAGTCTTGAGAGCAGACACTCCTCCCCCGGAAGCAGTGGCAGCTCTCACAGGCCTCCTGCCATTCAGATCCAGGCTGCAGGGGAGGAAAACCCCTACTTGGTCTCTCTGCGTTTTCTTTTCTTTTTTAAGATTTTGTTTTGTTTTGTTTTTTAAGACAGGGTTTCTCTGTGTGGCCTTGGCTGAGTAGACCTTTTTATTTTTAAACTCCATCTGCATGCGTGCATGCCTGCGTGCATGCGCACAAGTGCTTAAGGACATCGGAAGAGGGGCTCAGACCTCCTGAGCTGAAGTTACAGGTTGGTTGTGAGCCACCAGATGTGGATGCTGGGAACTAAGCTCGGATCCTCTGCAAGAGCAATACATGCCCTTAGCATTTTCTCTCTAGCCCCACCCCCACCCCATATCTAGGATAACACCTCAGTTCTAAATCCAGCCTGGGATTTCCAGCCAGACAAACGGCCTAGGACTGGAGTCTATCAGGGAGAATTCAGTCAGGGGGATTTCAACCCAGGGCCAGTTGGGTCCTGAGAGGGCAGAGCCTGCCTGTCACTGCAGGACGGGAAATAGGGAGCCAAGTGAAGAACAGCTAGAGATCAGTCATGGGGCGGACTTAGACAAGCAAAGGAGCTGGTGTCTCACCAAGTGGAGACTCCCGTGGTGCCAACATTCGCAGTGGTCTTCAGGAACACAGAGACCGGCCTGGCTGCGGAAGTGCCCTGGCTGACACATACAGCCTGGATCCTGTGCCTTAGTGCAGTTACTCCAAGCCAGCGTCAGGTTCATTTCCGGGCATGTCTTCTCGCAAGCGCCCAGCTCCCCAGGGGCGACATGCTGCCATATTTCCCCAGGAGGGCACTCTGCAGGAAGACCACCCACTTGCTGTCTCTGTCAACTCTGGATCCAGCCTAGAGAGGCCGCCCCACTAGACGCTCTTCAAAGTTCTTCCCCTCTGTTCCTATGCTGCCTCCTGGCTCCGGCAGCCATCTACCAGCCATGCCTCTCCCTCGGATCCACTCATCAAACACTGGGCCCAGACAGATCTCACCCTGTAACCAACTCTGTCCACCTTACCTCCGCATCCCCAGTACCCTGTCACGTCCTAAAGGTGCTTGCCAGAAACTCAGAGTCAACCTCCTGCCCTTACTTGTTCTGCAGCCAGGCTCGGGGCTTCAGAACTTGCCAAGCCTATGTCTGAATCCACAGATGCCAACGTGACAAAGGTGGGCAACACCAGAAGTTGGATACTGAAGGTCTAGGGGTTTCTCAAGCCAGATTCTTCCTTTCCGCTCTACCCTCGGACCTCAGGGGTAAGCACTCTTTCACTTCCGGGCCTCACTCATATAGCCTGGCTCAGCATCCACATACTACTGGTAAATATCATCATGAATAGAAAAGACACACAGGGTGCTGGGAGATTGCAGAGTCGGTAGGGAAGGGGTCCATGTGGACAAGAAGCCTGCATTCCCTGAAGCAAGAAGCTTAGCCTGAGTTGGAGGTAGGGCCCTGTTTCCCTGAGCAGAGTCTTGGCCTTGGAGGGGCAAGGACAGCCATGTCTCACCCTGACAGTCGGCGAGGGAGCAGATGAAGGCTCCACCTTCACAGGTGCTGAGAAGACAGAAGCAACGGCTCAGAGGCCCCCTGCCCCGCCCCACCCATTCTCAACAACCCTGCCCTCCACCCAGGCTCCAGGCCCTCACCAGTGTGTGCAGTTCCAGGTGAGCACAGTCCCGGGGGGGCAGTTCCCGGGCCTGCTCTTCCAAAGGTAGAGTGAGGCCCCAAGGCAGGGAAAGCTGGGTGCAGGGGCAGGCAGCAGGGGGCATGCATGTGCCATTGTGTAGCAGCTGAGGCAGATAGCTTTGGTTACACTTGGATCCGGTCCCATGCCTCCCCACCACCTTCCACACTCACCCCTAGAAACTGGAAATCAGTGGTCAGACTCACCTGTCCCTCAGGGCAGCCACAGCCAAGCTGGCAGGATTCCCGCACACAGATGGTGCCAGGCTGCAAGTGAGAGCAGAGGCTTGGGCACAAAGTGGCACAGGTCCTGAGCACCTGCCCAGGTGGGCACTCTGGGAAACATATATACGTAGTCAGAAGGACACTTGCAAGTTACAGAGGGCCTCTTCTACCCGCTGCATGGGTCCGCAAAGATGGAAGGCTGTGCAACCCCAGGCCCAGGGCACTCACCAGGGCAGGCCTGCAGGTTACACTCTTGCCACTGGTGCACATCCAGGGCCTGGCATGGGACACCCTCAGGACGTTCCTCGCAGGTCCTGTGGCGCACCATGGTGCCCCCGCCACAGACAGCTGAGCACTTGCTCCAGGATGACCAAGGTCCCAGAGCTGGACACTCAAGGTATGGACATAACAGGGACCCATTGATGCATGTGCTGTGGACAAGGTGTGTATGTACCCCAGGGATCAGGCACCAAGTTGTGACAGACAGCTCTCATTCTCTCCAGCAGTGCCCATCACCCACCCAAAGCCCTTGGCCTGGCAACATACCAGTTACGGCAGTCCATCTGGACCACCTGTGTCGGGGCCAGCTCCCATGAGGCATTGGCACTGGGCAAGCCACAGCGGCAAGAGGAGATGGGCACACAGCGTCCATCCTGTACCAGCCGACCCGGGGGACATCGGCAGCCTGAGAAGGGCAAGCAAGATTTACTGCTTTAAAAAGACTCGAAAGCAGAAGGACAATTTACTATTAAGGAGGAGGAAGGAGCCAGGAGAAAAGGGGGGGAGCATGGAGGAAAGGAATGAGGAGAAAATGGTGAAAATATAGCATATGCATGTGTGAAAATGTGACCCCATTACCTTGTATAATCAATACATGCTAATAAAAAGTTATAAAATCCAGTGTTTGGGACAAGGTTTACATAGTGGGTCCCTCCAGCAGCTAGACTGGGTCCCAAGCCTGCCCTCGCACCCTGGCCACGCATGGGAGACACCTCTGTGCTCTTCCCTACAGCAGTTTGTTTTGAGATAGGATCTTGCTGTGTAACCTAGGCTGGCCTCGAACTCACTATATATCCCAAGCTAGCCTCAAACTCATGGCAACCCTCATGCCTCAGGCTCTCAAATGTTAGGATTTACACATGTGTGCCACCACAGCTGGCAACCCAGCTGGTTTTGCTGGAGCCCGCTAGGAAGGACTAAAAGTGGTTGCCAGAAGTAACCCAAGGACTTGCTTTTCTGTACTGTCATGGTCTAACCTTTCTTCTGCTCGACCCCTGCCCCTGTAGAGAAGAGGGCCTGGGCAACCGGATTCCCCAGGCCAAATACCTGGGCTGCAGGGTCCCTGTAGACACTGAACACCATCCCAGAGATCAGCACAACTGCGAGGGCATTGGTTAGCGCAGTCACGGGTAAACACAGTGTCCCGGGTCTCACAGCTCTCTCCTGGGGTCCAGAAGTAAAAGTCTGCGCTGGAGGAACTCTTGCTCACCCCCTGCCCCTCCAGCAGACCCTCTCTTCCACTGTAAGCCACTGGGGCCAAGGCAACCATTCCCATCAGGGGCCATTCCAACATTCTAGTCACCATACCCTTGGGATGCTGGGATACTGGCTACCTGGGCAAGATCCCATATTGCAGCTTTCTGTTTGAGCCCATGGTCCACGGCATGCTCCACCAGAGGTGTCTCTTGCCTCTCTCCAGCGCAGCTTGAATCCTCCACTGCAGGGCACTTGGCAGGGGCTCCAAGAGCCCCAAGGGCCCCATTGGCATGTATCTGGGGACAGGAAAAATAAAAATGGAAATCAGTGACTCAGGCTTACCTGCCTCAGGCATTTACCCAGGCTTTGTCTTCTCCTCCCTCTGCAATAAAGCATCCAAGGCCTTGTAACTGCTACCAGGACCCCCCCCCTCCTCCGTGCCTCAAATCCAACAGGCCCCAGAGACAAGCGGGAGGCTTAGCAGGTTGCCTTGCGCCTAACAAATCAACTGAAACAAAGCCCTGCAGCCAGCAGCATGCCAGCCCTTGTCCTGTCTGCTGGCCTGTATCCCTCCTTTACCACTGCAGGCTCCAGGGTGAGGGCAGAGGCGCTCCTGGCTGAGAGGCACGATGCAAAGTGCAGGGTCTCCTGCCCAGGGCCTTCCTGTCTCGGGGTCCAAGCAGAGGCGGTGCCGGTACTGCTCAGAAGCCAGCAGAGTGACTGAGGTTGGAGGGAGACCTGATGTGTTCAGAGGCCACTGCCTCTCTAGGGATGTCCTGGAGGTAGGGGCCAAGGCACTTCGGGGCAGACAGGGTCCACAAGGTGACCACTCTGACCATCCAGTCAGAGGCAGAAGACCTAGAAGGGCAAAGGGTTCCTGCTGGTCAGGGACTTTTTAACCCAGAGAGCTCATTGTGTCATCAGGAAGAGCTCAGAGCCATGACCAGAAGGAGCAGTGAGTCAGAAAGACTAAGAAAGATCAGCAGGGCAGGGCAGGGCACTATTTGTCTTGGACTGCCCCGGCTTTAGCAAACTCCAAGTCCCAAATGCCCCTAGGCCTGGGCTAACAGGGACAGTTCTCTCAAGCTAGGATTACCTTCGCACTCTTCGCTGGAACACCGCAGCTCTCCACTCTGACATACACTGTGGGAAGGGCACATCAGGGTATCAGGGTGGGCTTTGGGAAATAGGAGTCAGCTGAGCCGAGTACGGCTCATGAGCTTGATCAAGAGCTGGGCACTCTGGTGCAAGCTGACAGAGCTATAAAGTTGGGCCTCTTGGGGCCACCTGCCTTCAGGTTGGACTGGTCCGAATAGGCTCAGCCTGGCTTCTGCTGAGTCAAAGTACCCTTGCCTGCCCCCACTTCTGGCCTTCTACCCTACCCCTTCCACTCGCACTCACCATTCCTTACAGCCTAACCGCAGGTGGTCCCCAGGGGCCAGCATCACCCTAGCTCCTTCTCCTGTGGTATGCCAGCAGTTACACTGCTCTGGGAGTATGCAGCCCCCAGCCTGCTCCAGCAGGCCCTGTGCAGAAGGGAAAAATCAGGACTGTGAAAGGACCACTGACTCCAATGCGTCCTGCACCGTGCTGGCTTCTAGCAGTGCACATGTGTATTGCTGAGCCCATGTGTGGGATGGTGACAACGTGGGGGAGAGGTTCCCACATGGAAGTGATGTGGTCCTAGAGAGAGGGGGATGGGGGTGTGGAGAGTTGGGCAGAGCATCCACTTGTGGTCCCTATGGGTGTCCTAGAGAGGGGAATGGGTGTGTGTGTGTGAGTAGAGCATCCATTCCTGAGTGTCTCACCAGCTTCCGGAACCCACCTTGGGGCAGTAGCAGCCAGGCTGGCAAGGTGGCAGGTCCTGGCAGAGCCGACGACTCAGATGTGTGGCACACAGCCCAGCACAGGGGGAGCCACACGACTGGAACTCAAAGGGAGGTGGGCAGCTGTCCTCTGAGGGGAGGAAGAGAGGTGGTGGTGGAGGAACAGCGCCCGGACACATCTCCCCACACAACCAAGAACACACCACGTGGTCCCAGCGACACCGTTAAGAGGTCAATTGGTGACAGATAAGACAAGACTGTCCTTCTGTTGCCTGTAAGAAAGACCAGCACCCCCAACCCTTCCTCTGGGCTCCAGCTTAGCTCATGTGCCCCCCCCAAGAAAGGATTGTGATGATTGGGCCCCAGGATCCAGGAAGTTGTATGGAGGAGGCACTGTGGGAGTCAGAATGGTGGTTCCAGGGATAGGTCGGTAGGACACAAAGGGACAGGATGAGGGGCAGCTTTGACAAAGGATAAGCAAGACACTCTGGCTCTGAGGGAGTGACAAGGGGACAGAAACACAGTGGAGAATGCACTCTGGTGCCCCATATTTGACCATGTCCCCTTGGTGGGGAGGCCTGGTGGCACTCAGAGGAAGGAAGCCTATGATCATATAGTGGGGGAGGAGGTCCTTCTCAGTCACATCCATAGGGGAGGGGAATAGGGTGAAAGCGGGAGGGAAGGAGGAATGGGAGGATACAAGGGATGGGATAACAATTAAGATGTAATCTGAATAAATTAATTAAATTTTAAAAAATTTTAAATTAAAACCAAAAACACAGTGAAGCCAGCAGCTTTCAGGCAGGAAATCACAGATATTGTGAGGAGATTAGTGAGTGGGACAAAGAAAGCATGACTGAGAAAGAGTGAGTGCAAACCCTGGGCGTTTGTACTGTGGTCTGCAGGAGAATGCATGCCACTGCCCTCACTCATCTCCTTGACCTCTCATTCCTGGGCCTTACCTGAGCAGTTGCCAACGGCACATGGTCGGAAGTGGCCATCCAGACGTGTACAAGGGGAGCCCTCTCCAGCCTGGCCAGGTGCCGACACTTGGTGTCGGTAACGCTGCTGTACCAGGACCTTACAAGAGCAGCGTGTCCAGCTGCTCCAGTCACTCCATGTGCAGTCCTCTAGAGATGGGCAGGGATGTAGGCTGGGGGCTCCCACCTCCTGTGCCCACACCCATCCCTGCCTAGCTGGGGACTCCCACCTCATCCCCTGTGCCCACACCCATCCCTGCCTAGCTGGAAAAGGGGAAGAGGAAGCCATGGGTTTTGAAAGGCCCTGCTGGGTGGATCTTCTCAAAGTAGGCAAAGAGAGCAAGATGACAAAGGGCGCTAAAGGGCATAAAGTAAGATGTGGAGTGGGTATAGGGACAGCTCAGAGAGAGAACCTGGCCCAAGCCAACATTTATTCCCTGAATTTTCCAAGGAAGAAACGCAGGGGAACAGCTCACCCTGGCAGGGCCCTGGATAGCAGGCCTGGGTGTCTAGGCGTGAGAATGTGTCATTACACGTGGAGTCTTCTTTGGTTGGTGGACAGGTACAAGACCCAGATCGGGAGGCTAGGCCTGTGCCACAGCTGCGGGAACAGGGTCCCCATGGTCCCCAGGAGCAGGTCTCTAGCAGCTGCAGGCACAGCTGCTGCCCACAATGCTGGGTCTGGGTGTCGGGGCCCTGGCAAGGTAGGCTGCCTTGCTGAGGGGTCGATACGACGCAAGACCGAGTGCGAACCTGACTTCCACCTCCACATGAGACAGAGCAGTGGGACCAGGAAGACCACAGTGTCCAGCCTCCAGGCACTGAAGGAGGCAAGGGGAGGTTAGAGTAGTGAGTGCGGGGTGGTGAAGAGCCAGAGGTTAGGTTGGGATCCCAGTGGCACAGAGGGTAGCATTGTGGGACGGGGAGGGGGGCGGGGGGGGCAGAGACCATAGAAGAGATGGCCTATAAGACATAAGGTCAGTAACAGGGTGCTGAGGTGGGAGATGGGATAAAAACCAAACCTGCACACTCAATGTCTTTGCAGATCACTCCCTCTGGAGTGCAGGAGCTTAAAAAAAAAAAAAAAAAAAAAAAAAGAGCCTGGATTCAGGGTCTTGCTATCCAGCAGGACAGTGGGTCACCCCTTCCTGGACTGTGCTTACCACTGCTGGCACTCTCCTTGCAGCCAGTTGTCCCCCAGGGCACGAAGGCGGGCTTCGTGTAGGCACAGGGGCGGGCATGGTGCCTCACGGCAAGGTTGGCTCTGCGACTGTTCCTTCTGACACTCCAGAGCCCACGAGCCTGACGTGGAGGACCTGGGCACGGCCAGGGACAAAAGAGGGGACAGACAATGCATGCCCTACATGCCCCTTCTGGCTTCCGGGGGGGGGGGGAAGGTCCAGGGTAAACACAAGGGTAGCTCAGAAAAGGCCTAAGTGACCAGCATAAACTGGGCCAGGACACAGGCTGGAGCAACGTCACTGATGAAAGCAGGAAGTACCTAGGAATTCTGTCCAGAGAGGGACATGCCAGGCAAGAGACCCTTTGTCACCCAGCTCCATACCTAAAGCGACTCTGTTGCCCTTGAAGTCCACATGAGTGACTGCAGGGACTCCAGGCAGACCAGTGGCTCCAGGCACAGTGGGCAGGAGGTGGGCAGGGCTGAGCAGTGCAGGAGAGCTGTCCAGCCCAACAGGAACAGTTGTTGCAGGCATCCTGATGCTGACTCCCTGGGGCCCACCTGCGGCCCTGGGCATCTGTGCATTCACAGTACCCAACTGGCACACAGCCACCATCCTGCTCCAGAAACCCTGTGGGGGGTGCAGCAGGTTGATGCTGGTATCTAGACCACACACCTCCTTCCCCACTGAGCAACCCTGGGGTGCCAGAAGGGTCTCTACCATGTACCTTCAGAGCAGCGACAGCCCAACTGGCAGGCCTGGTCCTCCTTACACATGACTCCCTCCTGCAGGTCTGAGCAGCTGTGGGGGCAGCGGTTGGCACAGCTCACCAGCTCCATGCCTGTTGGGCAAGCTTCCTCTGTTGGGGAGGGGTGGGAGGGGCAGGGAAAAGCTCAGTGTCAGGAGATCCTGGGTGCCCCAAGACCCCTGTGGTTTGAATAGGTATGCATCCCATAGACTCATGTGTTTGAATCCTTGGCCTATGGGGAGTGGCCTATGGGGAGGGGCGTAACCTCATTGGGGGAAGTGCATCATGATTGGGGTGGGCTTTGAGGTCTCAGGCTCTGCTTGCTCAGTGTGTAGTCTCCTTCTGCTGCCTTCAGATCATCAAGAGGTAAAGCTCTCAGCTCCTCCAGCACTGTGTCTGCCTGGTTCCTGCAGTGCTTCCCACCATGATTATGATAGACTAAACCTTTGAAACTGTAAGCCAACCTCAATTAAATGTTTTTTCTTTATAAGAGCTGCCTTGGGGGCTGGAGAGATGGCCCAGTGGTTAAGGGCACTGACTGCTCTACCAGAGGTCCTGAGTTCAATTCCCAGAAACCACATGGTGGCTCACAACCATCTATAATGTGATCTGGTGCCCTCTTCTAGCCTGAAAGTATATATGCAGGGAGAGCACATATACATAATGATAAATGAATAAATAAATCTTTTTTTTTTAATCTTAAAAAATAAAAAAGAGTTGTCTTGGTCATGGTGTCTCTTCAGAGCAATAAAACCCCTCTCTCCTTCCTCTCAGTGATTCCTAGAGCCTCCAGGGTCCATCCTCCCCCACCCCATATTACTATGAATTGAAACATTAGGGGTTTGGCAGAGCCCTGGAGTTAGGTTAGTCTAAGTACACAGAGAGCTCCTCTCACTTTGCATAAGTTCTCAGAACCTAGCTGGTCATCCAACACATGCTCGTGAAGCTAGACTACATTTGTGCGTCTCAGAAGCTAACATTCTCAGCTGGTGGCTCATGGCCCTGGTCTGAAATGAGAGGCAGTGTGCAGTGTGAATGGCCATCTCCTGACAGAGATGAGTCCTGGAGTAACCGAGACCCTTAAGGCTTGGAGCACTTGGAGCACTGAAAAGAAGGGCCGAAGCTAAGAGAGGAAGGAGGAAGGGTTCAATTATAGTCTCTGGTTAAGTTTACATCTGGGAGAACCATATACACCCTTTCACACTGCAGGCTCTCAGAAGCTTTGCCTAGGCTAGGTGGTTCTCCAGCAGCTAAGAGGGCAGGGAAGACTGGGAAGATGTGCTAGGGATGAGCCTGGTAGGTGGCAGATCTTTGCATCTCATCCTCAGCCACAAATGACCTAGATACTCATAGGATGTCCCTGCTCGGTACCCATACCCAGCCATCCCTTCCCTGAAGATTTCTGCTTTCCTAAGTAGCCCGCAAAGTAGCAGCCTGCCTCCCTCTCCATCCCATGGGTATACTGTGAAGGAAGTTAGAGGTGGGGGTAGAGAGAGCTTTGCAGAATTAAGCTCAGTAGGCAGGAAGTGGCTGTCACCACTGCAGTACCACACGGCATGGAATTGCAGGACCGGATGTGGTGCCTCTCCCCAACACAGGATGCTCCCCCATTCTTGGGCGGTGGACTTGAGCAGCTTCTGCTTCTCAGGGATCGGCCCCCTCCACAGCTGTGGTCACACCAGGACCAGGGACTCCAGCGGGACCAGCCCCCAGGCACTGTAAAGACGAGAATAAGCTCCATCAGGGTTTGGCTCCAGCAGGGGGTCCCACGTATCCCATGAGCCAGGGGATGACCGTGTCCCGATCAAGAAGGCTAAATGCAAAGCACCAGAGCTTCTCAGGGGTGTGGCGAGGCAGGAGTCTGAAGCATACCACTCTTTGTCCCTAGCTCCCCTCACCTGGACAAGCACGCAGGTTGCAGAAGCGGCGCTCCTGGTAGGCGGTCAGGATGTCAGGGCACCAGTGTCCACCAGGCCCAGGGGGGTGATACGCTCGTAGGCGGCGCTGCTGACCTACCCCACAGCTGCGGGAACAAGGTCCCCATGGGGCCCAGGATGTCCAGGAACAGTTCTCTGACACACAGTCAGGGCCAGAGCACAGGGGCAGCACTGCGGGATGAGAAAGATCTGGAGCCAGCAGGCTCTCCTTCCTGCCCCCAGGCTCTCCTTCCTGCCCCCAGGCTCTTCTTCCTGTCCCCAGGCTCTTCTTCCTGTCCCCAGGCAATCCTTCCTGCCCCTGCTCAGGCTCAGGTTTCATCACCTGGGCCAGCTGTGGCCTCCTCCACACCCAGGGGCTCCTATTCTGCATCAGATACTGATGGGTGTATGTGGTTTGGGCAGCTGAGTCAATGGGCCTTTCCCTACAGGGGACAGAAATCCCTGACTCATGGGGCTGCTGAGGGATCGGGAACAACACCACAGAAAGTGGTTTGCGCCCCAATATGCATCAGGACTGAGGAGCCTGCTAGAACTTGGCAGAGCTCAGAGCAGTTATTAGGGCTGGTAAAGTGAACAGGAGGCCTAGGGTCAGTCAGACACTGATCTGAGATTAGATTAGGTCCCTAGACTGTCCCAGGGGAATCAATGTTGAGCTCTAGGTGAGGGTTTGAATGAACTGGTTGAAGGCTGTGATTATAGCCTCAAGGTTGAGCCCCTGGAGTCATACCTGTACATGAGGGTAGGTTGCACGGCCGCTCTTGTGAGGAGCGCCCCACTGTACAGTTAGCCAAGCAGAGGCGTGTGCGGCTACGCCATGCCGGGTGAGCAGGGTCAGTGCAGCTGTGGGAACAAGGAGACCATGGGGACCATAGGCCCCAGCCACCTGTGGGAAGAAAGGGTGGAAAAAAGAGTGTTGTGGACTTTCCAATTAGTCAGCAAGGCTCTCCAGCCTCCCCTGGGAGTAGGGATGGGCAGGAAGGCTTGCTCTTTCCAGAGAAAGGCCATACAGGAGAGGTGCAGGGAGACACCCAGGCTACCTGCAGGACCTGTCACGGGCTCCACAGTGGCTCCTACAGTCCCTGAATAAAAGGAGACTCTGCTCAGAAGTGTTTTGGGGGCCTGCAATGTGCCCCACCAGCATGACACACACAGTATAGAACATCTGGTCAGACCTCTGGGAGTGCTGGCTGAGAGGTATTGTACGAAAGGAAGGAAAATCCAGAGATACCAGCAGGAATAAACAGACACAGGAGAGGACGAAGGCAGGCTGAGCCATACCTGGCCAGGCAGGTGTCTGCCTAGCTCCTTCCTGTCCCCCTTACCAGGACATTCCGGGCTGAAGCAGTATTCCAGGTCCTGAAGGGACCCACGGCAACCCAGTCCACCAGGAACAAGTGTGGGATGCACACATTGGCGGGCGCGGGTGCGGGTACCCAACCCACCACAAGAGTGGGAACACGGGCTCCACATGCCCCAGGGACCAAAGCTGCCGTTGACCCTGGAGCATCCCTCCAGAGAACAAGACAGCTTCCCATGAACACAGGAGCTGGAAAAACACAAGCATGAGGTGCCGGGCAAAGTGGCTAAGAAGGTGCATCCAGACAAGAGGACAGAACCCAGGGTTCCCTATCTTCACCCACTGATCCCTCCTTTGGCTCCTCCTCCCCCCGCCCCCCCCCCATCCTAGCCCAGTCCCCACTTTGGCGGTTCCCTTACCAGTTTCCACAGACTGTGTGGAGCATCTGGCCTGGGTGCAGCTCATCTCCAGGTCTAAGGGTCTGGCCCTCAGCTCCCAGGAGGGCTGGGTAGGCCCCGGGGGCATTGCTGGCCACCCCAAGCCCCTGCAGCAGCAAGACTGTCAACATACAGGGGCACTCCTGGATGGGTGAACAGAAGGAGACAGTGACCTCTCCCAGGACACTTCCTACCACTGGGTAGCTGTGTACAGCCTCTGATGAGACTTGGGGATAGCAGGAGAGAGGGCCTCAGCCTCAGGAGGCACTTCCTAGTACACATAGGACCGAGGGCCTGAGAGTCAGCCACCTTCTTATACAGAAAAGTTAGATGGGCACAGGCAGGCATTGACAGGGGCTCCAGGAGGACAGGACTCAGTGAGGCAGAGAGAGGAATCAGAGGAGCCTAGATGTCTCAGTGTGAGTCCAACACTGGTGGTCAATGACCTCCTGACCTTGGAGCAGCCCTTCCTCCCTTAGACTCACTGTCATCATCTCTTAGCAAATGGGGCCAGGAAGCATCTCAGGTTCTGTCTGGCCGAGGCCACCAGAGTTAGGGATAGAATCCCGGAGCATCTATGTTGGGCCCAGTGGCACAGAGGGAACACCTGCCTGCCATCTGTCTCCACAGCTGGAGACAGGGATCTGGGGCCACGTAGGGTGAAGGTGTGGGGGGGGGCATGGCAGGGAATAGAGGGGTCATGAAGATTCACAGGCCCTGACATAGGGGACAAGGTTGGTGGTCCATGTGCCATGGGCAGCTATGGGAGCCCAGCAGGAAACTGCCTTTCACTGCCAGGAAGACTGAGTGCCACAGCCAGAGCGGTACAGGGCAGCATGTGATCATGGTGGGTTAAAACTCTCACAGCTGAGTTCTCACCTTGACACAGGCCAAGTGGTGCTGAAAGGTGCCCTCGGGACAGTGGCATCCCTCCTCACAGCTCTCAGAGAAGCAGGCCACCTGTCCTGTGACGTGAGTGCAAGAGAAGGGGCATCCCTCGCCGGGCTGGCATTCGCGGTATAATCGGCCCGCTGGGCAGCCTGTCTCTGAGACAAGCACGGAGTCAGTGGCCTGTCTGACACCCTGTCCTCACTGCTGGCCTCTGTGCCCAGCTTCTCTATGGCCAAAAGTCATAGTAGCCATCTCCTTCGCTGTGTCCCTTCCCCAGGCTCCTCCACCATCTGGTTGTTTCCTCCTTTGCTTGTTTGTGACTAACAAAGGAAGGGTATGGTGGGTGACAGAGAGAGAGAAAGACGGAGGGAAGGAGGGAGGGAAGGAGGGAGGGAGGGAGGGAGGGAGAGAGAGAGGGAGGGAGGGAGGAGGAGGGAGAGAGGGAGGGAGAGAGGAGGAGGGAGGGAGGGGGAGGGAGGGAAGGAGGGAGGGAGGGAGGGAGGGAGGGAAGGAGGGAGGGAGAGAGAACTCTACAGGCACTCAGAGCCAGGGTTAAGGGACCTGATAGGACTCAAGACTAAAGGATCATTGGGTGGAAGATGGCTGGACTCACCTCTGCAGACCTGGACGTGACAAGCTCGGCTCTGTCTAGCCAGGCCAGGGCAGGGGGGCCGGGCACAGTGCCTGGAACGTAGCTGCTCCCCTCCCCCACAGGAGACACTGCATTTCTCCCAGGGCCCCCAGGAGTTCCACATCCCAGGACCAGGGCAGCTGGGCACCTCATGGCACTGGAGGACACCTGCCACACAGGTGCTGGGGACAAGGAATGGGACTTCAGCCACAGGGCCTGGGCCACCTCCCTGAGGGCACCATTGTCCAGGGCCACACTCCCAGCCCGCTTACCAGTTGTCACAGGGCCCAGTCACCACCTCTCCAGGTTCAAGACTCTCCCAGGAGCTGAGTGTGGACCCTACTGACCGATTCTGGTTCTCAGGAATCCCTGAAGGTCACAGGAGTAAGGGTGGAAACTACAGACAGCACAACACGGCCCCCCCCCATCCTACACTCTCGCATTATAGAACCCTTCCAGCATTACCCACGTCCTAAAGGAAGGAAGTGGGAACTCTCTAACTCTGTGTAGCCCAGGGCATGGGCTGGACCTGGGCCCCACAGGTGAAGATGCAGAACCAGACAGAGCCATGCTGCCGCTCAACATTCACCGGGCTGCTGGGGGAAGGGGGATGGCAGGGAGGAGGGCAAGGGAGGGAGGTACCACTGACCCATGGCTCTAGGCTGGAAGTGGCAGTGACAGTCATCTGGGAGCACGCAGAGCCCATCCTGGGAGAGCTGGCCTGGGGGACACCCACAGCCAGACTGACAGCCCACTGAGTCTGGCTGGCATGTACTGCTGGGGGACAGGTCCTGACAGGAGTGAGGACAGGGCTGGCCACAAGGTAAGAGTTCCTGGCCGCCTCCACAGTCTAGGGAGAGAGAGTGGGTGGGTGAGTGGGGAGCTATTCCAAGAGGTAAGAGCTTTGTTATGCCTACATTGACCTGACACCGCACCCAGAACCACAGGCGAGTAGCTTGAGGCTACCCTTGAACAGTTCATGTGGTCGTCAGAGTCAAAGTCAGCATTCCTCTAGACTCCTACCCAATGTCCCCCAAAGCCTTCACCTGGGCACAGGGTAGAACTGTTCCAACAAGGGCGACTCTGTTGATGGCCCCCAGGACAAGGCCTGCCTCCATCAGAGACGGGTGGATGGCTGCACAGCCGATTCCGATGGGATCGCCCCAGGCATGCATCACAGGGGGACCATGGCCCCCAAGGGCTCCAGGCACCATCCACTGTACCAAGGAGACAGAACCATGTCTCTTGGGAGCCCCAGGAGGCCTTAGGTTATCAGGATGAGAACATATATTTGGAGCTTCTGGGACAGGGGCACAGGCCTCATGGGAGAGAACATCACACCTGGGCATGCAGTGGGGTTAGGGCAGGCCTCCATCTGATGCTGCACTCCTGTTTCCCCTGCCTCCTCAGGGCATGGGGCACCCCCATGCTGGGGAGCAGGGCAGACACAGGCCCTGGAGCGGGTCCTTGTTTGGCCCCTGCAGGGCTGGGAGCACGCTGTCCACTCTGACCATAGGCACCAGCCTCCAGGTACTGTGAAATAGAAGGGTAGGCATTGGGTGTAGTTGATATAATCCTGAGGCCACTCTCCTCTCCCGCCCTGCAAGCTAGCACATACCTTGACAGGGCAGGTTTGTGCAGTTAAGTTTCCCTCCTATGCAGGTGCTGGGCAAGAGGAGAGCCAGGGGGGAAAGACGTCAGTTCAGAACGGCCTAGGCCACCACAAACTCATCTGGCTGCTGCTTCCTCCCTCTCCATCTCTGCACCTTTATGGTGTGGTTCATGCTCTTCTTCCTACTATCTTATGCTTCAGAAGCCTACCTGTCCCCTCAGCTGGCCTTCTGGGATAGCACAACAGGTGTGCTGTATTGGGCAATGACAGCAGGTAACTTGCAGGTACGTAGGGGTGGGCAGCAGGAACAAACACCCTATCTGTTGTCTGTGCAGCTCAACTTCTCTCCTCCCCAGGAACAAATACTGAGCCCTCAGCAGACACATGGAGAGGGCTGCCTCAGTTTCCCCTCCCATTAAACAGGTGTCATGGAGCCTGCTCTGCATCTTCTCTAGGACAGGGGGTACCGAGTGTACCACTGCCTGAGGCCCCCCCCCCCCCAGGGTTTAGGTGCATAGACATCCAGCAAGCCACTCCTGTCAGCATGCTGCCTCCTGCCCCAGGACTACATCAGGGCCTCTCACCAGTGGTTACAGCCATCAGGCCTCATCAGCTGAGTGCCTGGACGGTGGCGCTTCCCAGTCAGCAGGTCCAGGCAGCTGCAGTGACTGGGCTGCACGCAGATGGCCCCATCAGCGCTCAGTACCTTGCCCAGAGGACAGTAGCAGCCCGGCTGGCAGTGCCACACACAGTGCTGCGGGGGGTGGGGGATAGTTAGAGAGCAAGCAGGGGCTGTAGTCAGCAGGTTGCAGAGCCTGAGGTGGGGCATTAGGAAGAATTCCAGACCAAGTTGGAAGGGCAGTGGGTGGGTGTGATGGCTCATCTTGATTGCTAACTTGATTTACAATCACCATGGAAATGAAAAAAAAAAATGCACCCCTTACGTGTGAGTGGTAGCATGCCATGGGTTGGGGGCCTGGACTGAGTAAGAGAGGAGAGCCTCATCCATCTGCTTCCTAGCTATGGGTGTGATGTGACCTGCTGCCTCAGGCTCTTTCCTCTGTACCTTCTCCAAAGCGATGGACTGAAAAACCCCTTCTTTTCTGAAGTTACTTTTGTCAGGTATATTGTCCCTGCAACAAGCAAGGAGCACCGAGAGAATGAAGGGTGCCCAGGGGGAGAGAAAAGTGTGACTTTACAATTACTTCCTGATGAAGGGTAGGAAGGGAACCAGCATGCCACTGATAAGAGGAGGGTGGGGAGCAGACAGATCAACCCCCAGCTCCCAAGGGGTGGAGGCTGGGGCCCTGCAAATGTGAAACCCCAGAACCTTAGGGGTTGCAGACTCAGTGTGGGGCTGTACTGATTGTCTGGGAACTGCGGGTGAGGCCAGACCTCCCCAGCACTCAGGGAGCAGGTGCCTCAGAACACTAGATGACAAGGGAAGCTGTGTGGGAAAGACCTGGGAGAGGGGTTTGTAAAGCCTGTGATAACTGGCAGCGACTGTGGCACTCTAGGTGAGATCTGTTCCCCCTTTTCCTTCTCCTTACCTGTCTGGAGCCATCCCTGGCCTCCTGTGTATACAGGACCCTCCACACTCAGACCTTAAAGCACCATGTTCTTCTTCAGAGCTCTTATCATGTCAATCTTTCATTTATGTCTGTCTTCCTCCCTTCTCCCCGCCCCCGGCCCAGACCGTGGGATCACACAGATTCAGAGACCTTTGTCTGTGTTTGCTTCCATCTGTGTCTACAATGTTTGTGTAGGTGCTCAAAACTCACGCACGCGCGCGCACACACACACACACACACACACAAGGTTTATACACCAAAATGTTTACAGCACTTAAGATGACATAGTGGGATGATTTCCCCTCCCACGTGTTTGTGCTGAGTTTGCAATGGCATTTTAATTTAGAAACATTGGCTGTACTGAAGCCAAGGGCTGCTGGATTAGGTTGGTTTTCTCATTAGCAAGAGGGAGCAAGGCTGCACTGTTGTAAACCTAAACCCAGGGCCTCACCCATCCCCACCAGGCTTTCTGCCCAATGTCAGCCAAGATGATTGTCTGATCAGAGCCAAAGGTCAAGTGGGAATATCCAGGGGGCCCAGACTCACCACCAGGTCATCACAGGAGCGGGGACAAGGAGGACCACAGGAGCTATACTCTGCCCCTTCAATGGTGCTGCAGTTGGTCACTGGGAGGAGAAGATGGGCAGAGAGCGCGTTGGAGACTATGGCCTGCCTCTCAAGACTACGTCCCAGCTTATTACTCTTTGCTCCTGGGCCCACCTCACCCTCAGCAGGTACCTGGGCATGGTTGAGTCTGGCAGGTCTCCCCCTGGGCCTGAGGTCCCTCACAGAAATCCCCCAGGCCTTGAGGAGGTGGCTGGTCACAGGTACGGGTCCGGCTCCGCAGGCCTCCTCCACAGCTCCGGCTGCAACCAGACCAGGGGCCCCAAGGACTCCAGTGCCCTGCTTCTAAGGAACAGCAGAGGAAAGAGGACAGTAAGGGTTGGAGGTGCTGGAGGGAGCTGGCACAAAGATGAGGTACCCCAGAGATAGCTCACCCAGCGTTTCAGGGCAAGCATCAGCCTAAAGGGCCACTTACGGTCACATCCTGGCAGGAGGCATGGCTCTTCCTCAGCTTCAGGGCCTGGGCAGAGGGTCATGGGGGCAGCCACTGTGGTCAGCAGAGGCAGGCTGAGGGGCACCATACTGGGGGGCCTGGCACAGAAGCGGTGCCGGTGGCGGCGGGCAGGACTGCAGGAAGCGGAACACACACTCCATGGGGTCCAGGATGACCACGCAGGTTGGCCTTGGGGTGTATGGGGGACAGAGAGAATGTGAGAGGAGGAGGATGTAACTTAGGGAGGCACCACACCCCCCTTCCGCCCCAGCTCTCCTGAGGCTTGCCCCCTACCCCAGCCCAGCCCCATGGCTGCCTGGCATGGGAAGTGAGGGCACATGAGGGGTGAAGACACCTTTCTCACCTTCCTCACAAGGCCAGGAGCTACAGTTAGTGATGAGGCCGGAGATGCAGGAGCTAGAGGGAAAAGCAGAGGCTTGTGTGCTCCCTGGGGCTACGTGGTATGCACAGAGCCTATGCCCCAACTCTGCCCACCCCCCACTTGCAAATGCAACCTTATTTAAAGATAAGATCCTTCCAGAGGTAACTGTTAGTAAGGTTGCTGGAGGAGGGGGGATGGTGTCAATCTGGTGTGACCTCTGTTCTTGTAAGGAAAGGGTATTTGGATGATGACATACACAGAGAGAAGATGAGGGACAAGGAGAAAAGACAGCTATCTGCAAGCTAGAAAATGCTAGATTGGTACCAAAAAGGAAAGCTGGGACAAACATGCCCTCAGTGCCCAAGAAACACCAGGTCTGCCCACACCCTGATCTAGGACATATGTTGCCATCAATGACTGGTTTTCAAGGACCCTACCTCCAGAACATGTGCTTGTTTGTGTGCATGTATATGTACTTGTGTACATGTGTGTATGTATGTGTATGTGCTTGTGTACATGCATGTATGTATGTGCTTGTGCTCCTGTGTGTACATGTGCAGGTGTGTGTATATATATATGCATGAATATAGGTATGATATATTTTGTTACAACAATCATAGAAATTAACAGAGACATAGAAAAGAAGACAGCTGATTGTTCTGTTTTGTTTTGTTTTTTCATTACTTGAGATTTGACTGAGGTAAGCCTTCTGCCCCTGAGTATGTTTCCAGCCCCTGAGAGACGACAGACAGGACAGGTGGCTGGAGGGGTGCAGGCAGGTACAGGGGCAGGGTTGGTTGGGCATATCTTTGGCCGTCTGGAGCCAATATTGCCTGCTGCTGAAGAGAGACAGCCCAGTCTAATTGGGTCCTCAGAGACCACGGGGTGGGGGGGGGGGGGGGGGGGGGTGTCCCCTGCAGAACCCGGGGGGGGGGAGGGTCTTACCAATTCTCACATGGATGAATCACAACACTGCCTGGGGGGGTGAAGGCGCCCCCTGTAGGCACAGGGACAGTCCTGGGCAGGCACACACACATTGTTCTGGAATAGAAAGCCCTTTGTCATCCTGGCTCCAGCTTGCTGCAGTCAAAGCCAGAACTCAGTCTCCTAGCCCATCTCAAGTGCCACCCAGACACATTCTATAGCGCGCAACATGGGTCCCTCCCTCAGCAGGCAAGAGCAGAGCCTTAGCTGAGGGTCACATGAGGGCAGGGGCCCTCTCTTTCAGGAAGAAAATGACCTCCTCCTGTTGCAAGGCATGAGACTGAACTGTTAAGTGAAATCAACTGTGTGAGATATACTTTTCATAGGGACCATGTGATTTATACAATAGCAGAACACCCTCCAGCACGCCCCGCAATCATTTTCATTAAGGAATGCAGCTGTGTCTCTAGCCAGACCCAGTAGACAGCCCTGAGCACATCTTACATATCCATTCCACTCACCTGACAGCCCAGTCTAGGACAGAGCGCTTAGTAGGTGTGTGCTCAGCATATGGCTGGTGGTAGGTAAGATGACACACGTTTGAGGGAAAAAAATGTGTAAATCCCTTTTTGGCCCACCATCACTTTAATAAACAAGAGAACAGCTGTCTAGGGTATCTGACCAGCGGAGCCTTTCCCGGGCCACTGGCTATCTCTTCCTAGCAAACCATGGCCCCAAACCACAGGGCAGCCCCGGCTGTAGCCAGGCAGTCCAGCTGTAGCCAGGCAGTCCAGCTGTAGCCAGGCAGTCCAGCTGTAGCCAGGCAGCCCAGATGTAGCCAGGCAGCCCAGATGTAGCCAGGCAGCCCAGATGTAGCCAAGCAGCCCAGATGTAGCCAGGCAGTCCCAGCTGTAGCCAGGCAGCCAAGCTGTATCCAGGAAGCCCCAGCTGTATCCAGGAAGCCCCAGCTGTATCCAGGAAGCCCCAGTTATATCCAGGAAGCCCCAGCTGTAGCCAGGCAGTCCAGTTGTAACCAGGAAGCCCCAGCTGAAACAGGCAGTCCCAGCTGTAGGCAGGCAGAGGCAGAGATACTCACTAGCAGGAGCATTCCAGAGGGGCAGGAGCAGCCAGGATGGCAGGTCTGATTAGGCTTTCTAGGGGTGCTGAGATGGGCACAGGAGGCCGGGACCTGGACACACTCCAGCCATTGCTGGCCCTTAGGACACACACCTGGCGCTGGCCCTGTGGACACATGTGACAAAAGGGCAGCACAGTGCCTGCCCACTCAGCTTTCTCCCAGGATCCTAACACAGGCGAGACATCAGTTCTGGGTATTGCTGAGGTTGCCATGGAGGCTATACTGTTTTAAGGGACAGGCCTTGGGGACACGAGGGGTGGCAGGGGAAGGCTGTTACAAGTCCTAGCTTGGTGGGAATGAGTTCGAGAGTGGCCCCTTGGCATCCCTCACCTGCACAGGGCTGCAGGCTGCAGGTAGAGAACTCAACAGGGCTGTGTAGGCCACTGCCTTGAGTGCGGTTTCTGTAGCCACCACCACAGGACACTGAGCATGGAGTCCAGGGCCCCCACTGTGCACCAGGGCCTATGGGTATCATTCAGGTCACTTAAGGTCACCATACTCGGCATACTTCCTTCCCAAACCCAGATGTGCAAAGACACCCCTTCCTTCTCACTCTGTCTCCCTTCACCTGCAGGATCACCTCCGCCTTAGGAGACCTTGTGCCTTCAGAGAGGACGTGGGCTGGACTCTAGAGAACGTCTCTCTTGGGGAATGGACTAGCAAAGCCCCTAGGGACCCATCTCTTAGTAGCATCCCTTAGGGAGTCCCTTATATCACTCATGGGGTCCTGAGGAGTATTCCTGGCTTCTCTCTAGAAGGTTCTTTAAAGGAACTCTCGGGCCCTTAGGTTCCCACTCTCACCTCGACATGGCCTCAAACTGCAGAATTCAATGTCTATGTTGGGACCTTGGCACTCAGCACCCCCATAGGCAGCGGGCGGGGCAGAGCCTCCTCTGAAGCGCCGTCGAATGCCCACATCACAGCTTTGGCTGCAGGGACTCCATGGAGTCCAGGGGCTCCAGCCACAGGCCACTGCCAGGGTAAGGGGACAGTTGTCTGAAACCAAGTCAACTTGTCCTGGACCCTGGCTTTCCTGGGACATTACCAACACCCCAGGAGGCTATCTCCGAAGGGTCCAAAATCTCCCATCATCCCTGAATACTAACCACCACATGGAGGGAATACCTGGGCAGAGCTCTAAGGTGCACACCATTTCACCAGAGACACAGGTGCTGCGAAGAGAGTGTCCAGTGAGCTCCCAACCAGTCCACCCAGCCCTTGCCCTTGAAGCATCGGATACCTGCCTCCAGGGCCAGGGAGCTGGGCCACCAAATACAAAACATGAAGTACTGTGACTTGGACTCTCGGACCTCCCTCCCAAAGCCACCCTCAGTGGGCTCTGTGATGACCTAGGTAGGGTACTGTCCCTTTGTCACACCATTTTATCAAAAGATGCCTTTTCATGCTTTTGATTTCATGTGCACTTACTAAACAGCATTTGTACATGACTCTAAGTGACAGGGCTAGGTAGCAGCAATTTAGAAAGAGCTAGAATTCTAAAAGTGGATATATTTTGTGCTCTTCCATTTTCCTCCAGTGCATGTTTATTTGTCAAACACTGGTGATTCAAAAAAAAAAAATCTAGCAGAAGAATCAAGAGAAAGGGGAAGGAACTATAAGAAAGGATCTGGGAGAGGCACCGGGAAATAAAGAGGAAAAATAAAGAATGAAGAAACCTGAGAAAATGGAACAGGAAAAGGGGTCAGGGGTTGGGGTGGGGGGGGTACTAGAGCGCCCTCTGCTGGCAAAACCTGGTGTCCGTTTTGAGAACCGTTTACTTCAAAGCAGAATCCGAGGTGGTCTATGTAGAGAATTACATTCAAGAAAGAGAAACCCCTTCCAGAATGGCTCACGAGCCTCTCAGTTGAGTAGCTATGACAACTGACAGGTGCTGGGTGAAGGTAAGTCCATTTCCTCTGAGGACATGGCCCCCGGTGGGCGGACCATTCTCCAGAGCACGGTTCCACCCCACCCCCCGGTGAGCATCTGTACAATAACATGAAGTTGGAGGGGGTTTGGGACGGACCTGGAAGTCATGAGGGGCAGGAGTGAGGATGAATAGGATCAAAATAATTACACGCATGTATGAACTTGTCAAGGAGTCAAAGTATATTCTTAAAAAAAAAAAGAAGAAGAAGAAGAAGCTCCTCTTTATAGTTCCATTCTACATAGCGCTTACAACTACCTGAAACCCAGTCTTCCCACAGTCAGACCGGGTGAAGAGCATATCTTGTAGATACCTGTGCTGTAGCCAGACAGCATCTCCTTCACTGCAGTCTTCGCAGGAACCATGTCCCGTGTGCGGTCAGCATAGTCAGCCCCCTGCCCTCTGACCCCTCACACACCGATGAGTACGTGTGTGAGAGTCCACTTCTTCCTGACTCTGGAGATAGCCCCTCCCTTCACACCGCCTCTCCGTCGCCCTGTCGCCATCCCACCCTCCACTGATAGCCTACCAGTTGTTGCAATCCATGCGAGCCACTGCTCCCGGTGCATAGAGCTGCCCGTGCAGCTGGCAGGGGCACTGGCTACGGGGCAAGCAGCTAGCATTATGCAGGAAGAGGCCAGGGGGGCAGGTGCAGCTAGGGACACAGGAGCCGGTGCACTCCACCCCAGGGTCCTGCGCCAGGCACAGCTGAGGGCATGGACCCCCCTCCTCGTGGCACTGCTCTGCTGATCGGAACACCATGTTCCCTGGGCACTGGGCTAGATGGAAAGACAGAGAGGGTCTGAGCCAAGAGAGAAGGGATGCTGGCAAGGAGGGAATGCCTGGATGTAGTGATTGACAGGGCAGAGGTGAGGAAGTCCCTCCCCTCCAGTCCCCTCCCATCCCCTCCCCTTGTTCCAAAGCTTGGCATCGGCTGGCTATGAATGCTCTTGAAAACAGGACGGTAGTGTCTGGGCCAGGAGGAATGCCCAGAGGATGAGGAGCAAAGAAAATAGCTTTCTCTGGGCAGACACTGCTCCCCTGAGTTTTTGCCTGTGAGTGGGCTCTGCCTCCAAGTTCACATGACTTTATCAGGGGCAAGTAAAGTGTCTGGCCCAGTGTCTGATTCCCAGCAAGTGGGAGGAGGAGGGGATCTGGAGAGACACCGGAAATCCTAAAGGCTCCCTCTCACCCCCACCCCCACCCCCTAGCCTCCACCCCCCACCCCCCACCCCCCAGTGGCTGTTCTGAAGCCAGATTTCGGCTGAGTGAGAAGAGAAGTCAGGGAAGATCAACGGCCAGGGTGGGCGCAGCCATCTGGAGTGTGTGGAAGGAGTATAGCACCTGCGCATAGCTGCATGTTGCAGTCTCTGGTCTGAGTGTGGGGTCCTGGGCATGCAGGGTTCCCAGGAGCAAAGCTAGAGCAGCTGCGCCCACGAGTCTGGATGCCACCATTGCAGGAGGCTGAGCAGGTGGACCAGGGACCCCATAAACCCCAGGAACTTGGCACTGTCGGGAAGAACAGAGGCTGCAGTCACTGGTGGCAAGACACAGGCAGGGGAGGGAAGCATTTGGGATATTCCAAATAATGGCCACCAGAGTCTCCTGTTTGTAAGGAGACTTTGGGTGGGGTGGGGTGGGGTGGGGGGTGGCTTAAGAACATCAACCAGGTTTATTCTTTCCTCTCCTTCCTGGGAGTTGGACAAGGTCAAAGGGTCATTCTCTTTTGTTCCTCCCCCCCCCCAAGGTTCCCAGCCACACAAGGAAGGTAGGGCTGTACCTGGGCACACAGGGGGGCTGCAGGGTTCCTCCTGGGTGTCTTCCCCAGGACAGAGTGTGTCCCTGGAACCGGGGCATAGCCGAGAACGCTGCCGCCAGCCAGGGTCTCCCCCAGGGACAAGGCAGCTCTGGGAGCAGGAGGACCAGGATGTCCAAGGTGTCCAACCTGGTATCTCTGGAAGGGAAGACAGTTACAGACATATTGTATAGAGACTCGGGACAGGCTGGCCAGAAGAGTGGGGTCTGGGTCAGGTCTGAAACACCAAAAGGCAGTGAAGGCCACGGTTAGCCCTACAACTCACTCTGTTATGAGGGCCCTAATCTGCAGCTCCACTTCTCAGCTTTCCTTAAGGCAGAACCTTCCATGGGACCTGGCCGAGCTCAGGCCCATGCCTCCTCACAGTTCAGCCAACAGCCCATAGTACATTCCCCATCCTCAGTCTCTCAGCCCAATTCTTCTAGATTTCTCTATGTGGGCAACCCTGGCATTTCCTGTGACCTGTGACCACCTGTGTGAGATCGCCACTCACTCTCCACTGACTCCAGGACTCAGTTTCCTCCACTCATTCCCTGCCACCCATCACTCATTCTGACTCATGCCCACGGGGATTAGCCTGCAGTGCGGCAGCCTCCCTTGATACCCACATCACCTGATGCGAAGGGGCAAACTGCCACCTTTATCCTGCCTCCAAGAGTTCCTGTCTGCCCTGGGCACCTGAAGCACAGTGCTAGGCCAACATCTTCATCCTTCTACTTCTGCAGACCTCTGTCCCCATGAGATAGCCTTCCCAGGTACCCAGGTTGTCTGCATGAGAGCCTGCCTCTCCCACCCCCAAACCCACTAACGGCTCAAGGACCATAGCTCAGCTATGTGGGCACACCTCTTAACTTCCACTTTCTGGCTATGCCTCACCTTCCACAGTACACACTGCAGTTTCTGTCAGGGTTAGGGGCCAGGCAGGAAAGGGGACACGGCGACTCTAGTCTCGTCTGGTATGTACGGCTTCACTCACTGGCCACCCAAGGTACCAGCCAGGACATAGGTTTGGGAAAGAGGAAGGCAGTCTCCTGCCTTAGAGTACCTGTCCCACATGCAGTGTAGCAGGCCTGCAGCTCCTGCCTGTCACCTTCACACGGTGCACCTCCCAGTGCCACAGGAGGGTTGGAGGGGGACCTAAAGATAGACTTGCCTGGGCATCTGCCTCTCTCTGTCACCACCCAGCACTCCTGCCTTCCTCGTCCTTTTGTCATCTTTTCACTGCCCTTCCAACCAGGGTGGCCCACTCTGATCCTTTCTCCCCATCTCTTCCAGTCATGGCCCAGCTCCACACCTGAACCTGGCCCGCACTCCAGAGCCACAGGAGTGATCACAAGGAGTCCAGGAAGACCAGGCAGACCAGCCACAGGACTGGGAGCAGCCCCCCTGGCTTACACAGCAGTGTCCCATTCTCACATGTGCTGCACAGAACAGAAGGGGCAGAGGATCCATCAACACCAGGAGGCCCAGGCCAATACCCTCTTCTCCACGCAGTACCATCTCCTGGTCCAGAGCCCTCCCCGGCCCAGCATCCTCTCTCGCCACAGTACTCACCCCTGGACTAGCATCAGCCCTTAGCCTAGCACGCTCACCATTGGCTGCAGTTGTCCAGCAGGAAGGCCAACCTGGGCTGCCTCAGGTCTTGGCCTACCAGGCAGGGGCATTCAGAGGGGGGTAGGCAGTGAGAGCCCTGGAGCAAGAGTCCAGGAGGGCAGCGGCATCCTGGGAGCAAGGAGAAGTCACTTAGGGAGAGTGCTGGGCTTGAGTGGGCATCTCTTAATTCTACTTTCTGACCCTGCCTCACCTTCCACACAGTGACCGCTGCAGCTTCTGTTGCCTTCAGGGTCCAGGCAGGAGGGTTGACACAGGGGCACTAGGCCCTTCTGACATAGCTCAGTGGTCACGTGTACGCGGCCTGGCTCACAGTCTGAGGGGAGAAGAGCACATGTAGGATGGGCACCAGAAGATCCAGAGACAAACTCTGGGTCTCCACTGTCCCTCCCAGCCAGCTTCCCTTTACCTGTGTCACCCGGGCAGAGCTGCAAGCTGCAGGGTGCTCTCTCATGAGAAGGCCCAGGGCAGGGGGCACCACCATTCTTGGGTGGGGGATCCACACAGCTCCTCTGGCGACTCTGGTGGCCACCTCCACAGGAGACACTGCAGGGCTCCCAGGGTCCCCATTCTGCCCATGCCCCGGCCACTGTAGAGGAAAAAGGGGGATCCACCAGAATGACTCCAAGGAGACAGGATGTGTGGAAAGGGAGGGCAGCATCCTAGCAGTTCTAAAACCCCTTTTATTCTGGAAAACTGTAGGTGAGAGAACCAGGGGAAACCACACAGTGACCCCAAGGGCCAATGGCAGAAGCCTGAAGTGGGGCACACTTGGCAGCAGTGATATAAGGAAGCTACCAAAGCCAGGGTTAGGAGCCGTGTGTGTGTGTGTGTGTGTGTGTGTGCATGCACGCATGTGTGTAGGGTACCCTCTCAGCAGCACACAGAGCAGGCTGGGAGCCACTATGTTGGAGTTACTGAACAAAAGGTCTACAAGGCCTTCAAGTATGGAGCCAGGGACAAACAAGCAAGTGGTACAACTAGTTGTCACTTAAAACATCCTCTTATGGTGTCTCTATCCTCACACATGGAAACATGGTGGATAGGGGTAGGAATGACTGTCCCCAAGTTACAGCTTCAGAACCCTGAATGAAGGGATGAAGGGATTCCCTCTGGCCACCTAAGCGGGCAAGGAAGAAGGGTGGGGCCAGAGGAGTGGGTATCCTGACAGCCTTTTGTTTGTTTGTTTGTTTTTCTGAGACAGGGTTTTTCTGTGTAGCCTTGGCTGTCCTGGACTTACTTTGTAGACCAGGCTGGCCTTGAACTCACAATGTTCCACCTCCCTCTGCCTCCTGAGTGCTGAGATTAAAGGTGTGTGCCACCACACCCAGCTCCAACAACCTTTTTTTTTTTTTTAAGTTATTTATTATTATGTATACAGTGCTCTGTCTGCATGCACACCTGAAGGTCAGAAGAGGGCATCAGATTACATTATAGATGGTTGTGAGCCACTATATGGTTGCTGGGAATTGAACTCTGGACCTCTAGAAGAGCAGTCAGTGCCCTTAACTGCTGAGCCATCTCTCCAGCCCCATCTGACAACCTTTTGAAGGCTATAATCACTTTATACCATTGTGCTAGAGTCCCAAGAGACTGAACACAAGGAGAGCAGGTTACTTAGTGAGGGGTCTCTGACCACCCCAGGTCTCCCACAGCAAGCGGCAGACCTTTACCCAAGAAGGAATCTAGGGTGCTAGGCTACCTGGGCAGGCTTGCACAAAGCAGGACTGGCTGCGGAGCTGGTGCAACAGACAGCTGCCTCCAGGCAGGGGAGGTCTCAGGAGCTCCCGGCGTTGGAAGCTGAGGCCCAGGCCACAGCTGCGGCTGCAGTCACTCCAGCCAGACCAAGGTGCCAACACACAGTCCACTGCAGGGGATAGCACACCAGGGCTTAGAGAAGGGCTCGTACAGGAAGAGGGCCCCTCAGGAGGGCTGGACCTCAGGCCAGCACGTACCACAGTCATCCTCATCAGAGCCATCCTGGCAGTTCAGCTGAAGGTCACAGCGCTGCTCACGAGGCAGGCACTCCCCACTGCCACAGCTTAGCTGACTTGGGGAGCAGAGGGTCCTTGAGGCTGGCAACCCAGGGAGGGCGGTGGTGGGCATGGTGAAGGGCCCAGCCCTTGCTGCCAATTTGAGGAGAGAGTAGGGAGCCACATAAATGATTTCTGGCCAGATGAAAAATGGAGTCTCTTGAACCTGAGGCAGAGCTCGGGATAGTTTGATGAGGAGAGGCTCTCTGGCCTCCCCACTCCTCCCAGTGCCTCTGGGGTCCTCCACCCACGAGGAGCCCTCATAAAGTCTTTGCTCTACACAGTTGTCATAGTTTGTCTACTTGTAAGTGTCCAGAGAGAAGTCGGTGCGTGTAGGACAGCCCTTCCCCTAATTTTGGAATGGGTTCTCCCCTGGGCTCCGGTTTCTTGGGTTCGTTAACAGTTTTCCTTTAGATTTGATCAAGATGATCTACCTTGGATGGATGGGTGGATGGAGATGGGTAGAGACTATATGGATAGATGGATGAATATGTGGGCATGTGGATAGATGGATGGGCAGAGAAATGAGCATGTGAATGGTACAGCTAAGTAGGTGGTGAGTAAATAGGTAGATGGGTAGGCAGGTAAGTGGTTAGGCAGGTGGAAAGACAAATAAGTGGATAGATATAGGTAGATTGGTATAGACAGCGTGGGTAGATGGATAGATAAATGGTCAGGGGATTAATGGACATATAAATAGAGAGAGGGATGGACAGATTGAATACATGATCAAAAGCATAGACGTGTGGATGAAAAGATGAATGTGTGTATGGATGGGTAGATTTAAGAGACTGTGGCAGGGTGTAGGGGCTAGTGATACCTCAGTGGTTAAGAGCACTGCTTGCTCTTCCAGTTTGATTCCCAGCACCCACACAGTAGTTCACAACAATTTTAATTCCAATTCCACATCTGGTCACCGTGAGCACACACATGTGGTACACACTCACGCATACACACATGAAAATAAAAACAACCAAAAAAAAAACCAAACAAACCAGGTAGATGATGGATACATAAAGAGGTAGATAGAGCAATGGATAAGTGGGTGGGTGGGCAGATGTATCAATAGGTAAGTGGGAAGGTAGCCTGATGGATAGGCAAGTCCCCTCAACAGCCAGATAGGTTTAACAAAACAGGCTGGGACCCAATGCCCAGCCCATTATGCTCACCATTGTCTAAGACACTGGTGCTCCTAGTTGCTTTCACAATTTCTCAGCCTTCCCTGCTGCCCCGTCCCCTCCCATATCCTTCCCATATGAGCTCCCCAGCCCTGCACCCTCCTGCCATCTCCAGTGCACGATGCAGCCCCTCCAGCTCACCACAGTGCTGCTCATCGGAGCCGTCAAGACAGTCTTCCCTCCCGTCACACAGTTGCTCCTGCTCCACACAGCCCAGCACTTCACAGGGCATCTGCCGGGGGCCACACCGCATGGGTGGGAAGGGCCTGGTGGTGACACTTTGGCCTGCAACAGGACACCACCCCAGGACACCAGCTGACTTGAGAACAAGCCACCTTTGTCCTCCTCCCCCTTGGTCACTTCCTAGCAGTTCTTAGCTTCCCTCCTCTCAGCATCTAGGATACCCCTCTTTTTGCCTCTTTTGAGGTAATGAAAAAGAAGTGAGTTGGGTCAGGAAGCTCAGGTCCTAGGCCCATTCTACCAAAACTGACGTGGAGCCATGTGACCTTGGACGTCCTGTGGCTTTTGGTCCTCACAGAGAAGCTGGGCTCACACCGGCTTTTCAGAAGCGTCTTACCAACAGGAGTTTCTGGAGTGACTGAGTGTGGAGGAAGCACCGTCACAGCTGCCATTCCTGGGTGCAGGCTCTTGGTGCCAGGAAAGAAGGTGGAGACAGTGGCCACTGTCTGCACCGATTGCCCTGAAACAGGCAGAGGAGCCTCAGCAGTGTGGGCGGGACTTGCTGTCTTCTCAGAGGCTGGAGAAGGAGTCAGCTCCCCAGCTTATGAGAGGTGGTGAGACAGACCCTGAAGAAGGTACCCCTGGCTCCCACATGGTGCAGGACAATCACAGCCATCACAGGACACTCAGATCAAAAAAAGGAAGTGGGACGCTGTCACCCAAGGGGCACAAGAAGAGTGTTAAAGGAAAAGAAAAAAAAAAGCAGGTTTGATGTAATACTGTACTCTCGTTGCAAGAAGACACAGCAACGCCCAGTACAAGGTTGTCGTACAATGAGGCATTTAGAGGCGAGAGAGAACTGAAGTCACGTAAATGTAACAGCAGAAGGAGCCAGCATGGCTGAGCTGTGGGATGAGGACACTGCTACTGATGCAAAGATACAAGCTGATTCTGAGCTTCCTGACAGCTATGCTGAAAAGGAGAGCCAGATGCTCGTTTTCTGCCAAAGTATTCATTGTCAAAGACAGAAAGGCAAAGATGAGGCGAGATGGTTTCTCAGCTTCTTCAAGGAGACTGGCCCAGGATCGGGTGTGGGGACAGCAGCCATCCTGCAGGACAAATGCACGGCCCTACAAACTATCTTTGTCCCCTCAGACCTCACATCCTGGGTCTAGTAGGCTGAACAGGCAAGGACCTGGCCATGCACCTCATGACCAGTGTCTCTTAACCCTGTAGCTCCCTGGTATTGGGAGAATTAGGACAGCGGGATTCGGCCTCTGATTTGCCGCTGCCTTTGCTCTAGAAGGGCAGCTGATGGCAAGGATGTGGCTTTGGGGAGAGGATTGGAGTCTGTGCACACACCTGCGCTAGACATGGATGATTCCTGCTTTGGCTGCTGGTGCTCTTCGTCTGCCAGAACCTGCAGAAGGAGAAAGAAAGCTTAGCCACCCTGCTCAGGCCTCCAGGGCAGCTCCACACGGCCCATCCGCTTTGCAGCTTCCTCCTTCCCATCTCTATCTGTTTCCAGAAGCCCAGAGCTGAGCACAGAGGTGATATCCCAAGACACTGGCCCGCAGAGCTCATGAGCGAGCTAACGTCCCCTGCAAGGTGGAGAAGCTGGGCATCTTCAGGCACTGGCCTGAGGGACCCTCACTGCCCACCTTTCCCCCAAAGCCCTAGGCCTCTCCAGTGGCCCGAGCCTGTCAGTGGGAAGTGCCCTGCCCGCACCCTGTTGTCACAGATAACCCCATCCTTCGAGCTTTGTCCCAGATGCCTCTGGGGACCCCAGGGCATAGATTCCAAAAGCAGATGCTCCGGTGCCTCCTCACTGATGACAGAGCACTTGCCACCCAGACCACACCACATCAGCGCCCAGCCCTGTACATCTCTGCACCACTCTGTCCCACTTACTCCCGCCCCCAGCACTCAGCACCCTATCTAGCACCAAGCTGGCTCCCAGAGAGCTCCAGACCGAAGGCCTGACAGAAAGGCATTAGGACACACAAGCCGGAGGGAAAGTCGCCGAGTGTGTAGAGCCGGAGGGCAATGCAGGCGCAGGAAGTGCAGGGGTAAGGCAGTGACACACAGATTCCCACTCACCTCCCCGGGCTGCAGTGGAAACGTTCCAGGCTGGGCAGAGAAGAGGGCTGGGGTCCTGGCTGTGGAATGGACTCTAGGAAGAAAAACCACCAAGAGGGCTCAGGGGATGGGGGGTGGGGGGAGTGATTGCCCAGTCCCGGAGCCCAACCATCCTAAAGGGACCAGGATCAGGCATTCAGGAGGGTCACTGCCCACTAAGGCTGGACAATGGTGAGCTCTAACAGTGGTCTCAGCCTGACCACTGCATGATTACTGGAGGTTGGGTAAAGTACTCCCACGACCCATCCTACAGAACCAGGTAGAACTGAGAGTCCCCCATCTGTCAGGCTGTGGCAGGTCGGGGGAGGGGCAGTGTGTGGTCTTAGCTTAGGGGACATTCTTTGAGAGTTGCTAAACTCTAGATATAGGAGAATATATGGAACACAAGGCTCTCATGGTGTCAAGGACTCAGGGGCACCCGGATGTGACTCCTCAGCAGCTACAGTTTGTGAGGACAAGACAGGGCTCCCCTCCCATTCACCTTTCCCATCTGGGGTCAGCCCCAGTCCAGGCCATACCTGCTGGTGGTGCCTGCATGAAGGGGCCCACAGCCCTCCTCATCAGAACCATCCTCACAGTCCACAGCACCATCACATGGCCCACCCTTTGGGGCACATCCACCACTCGCACAGTGGTGCCCAGTCCCTGGACATGGGGTTGCCAATGGGGACACTGTGGAGAACACACTACTTAGGGTTCCTGATATCACACTCCCCCCTCTTGTCCCTCCAGCACCCAAGCTGACCTGGACTTGGCTTACAGCCCAGTAGCTCCACCCACAGGAAGAGGTTGCGCTGGACATGGCCGCTGCTGCTGCTGCCGGCACTGCCACCTTGGTGGTCCTCCTGTGGCCACACCCTGACGTACCTCGCCTGTACCATCTGGTCAAACGTCCATACCTCAGGGGCCACATGGTCTGAGCTCCCAGGGTAAAGCTGTGGAAGGTATTACTTGCAGCCCGAGTTCCATCTCTTGCTCAAGCTGTCACAGTAACTCGGCTTCTGTGCCCCTCCCAAGTCCCCCAACCCTCATAACATGGACGTTACTCTCACACAGAGCAGGGGCTCTTTAAGAGGGTGAGAATGAAAACGTGTGTGCCCTGAGGCCAGTGGCTGCAAGGGGCCTGTCTTCCTGGGGAGAATGCCAACTCCTAAAGGAACAGTGCTGTGCTGAGGTTGCTACAGAGACCCATACTTCCAAGGGTCTCTGCGAGCTGGGTGTGACGCCACCCCATTTCTTCACAAGCTGTCATAGAGAGTCACATGTCTGTCACATGTGCAGATTCTAAGCCACTTTCATGTTTTCAGATGTCCCCGGTCTCTCAGCTCCACAGAACATAGTCCCTGCTAGACAGTAGGTGTTCCACAGATGTATAATGCCAGGACTGTCCCTTGGGGCAATGAAAGTCCCTTGGGGACTTGGCTGTGGTATCCACAAAGGGGTCTGTTGGGACACCTGCCCCGGGGCACCTGGAGTGCTCAGTACCATGGCTGGACGCAGGGTACTTGGCAGAGAGTTGAGATAGTCATGCCATTGTAGACCATCACTGCTGAACTGGAGTGACAAGCTGGTGACATAAGCAGCAGAGGAGCCAGCCCCCTGTACTATGATGCCTGAGGAGGGACCAGGGCAAGGCACAGGTCAGCATTAAGACAGCCACCCCACCCCTCATCCCCTGTCCTGTCCCCTCCTCCTCACTGACCAGTTAGGTTCCGAAGCCGCAGCAGGTCCAGCTGCAGGTAAAGTGGCTGAGTGTGCCACTTGGCATAAGCATCCTCTCTGGGGCCAGGCCCTGCAGTGGGAGCTCCCAGGGGGGGCAGCCCAGGTAGGGTGTACAAGGGGCTGGGACGGTGCCCACATGGGCAGTCGGGTCAGGCCCAGGGGAGAATAGCAGGCATCTAGGGACAGGAGAAAGAGAGGTAGGCTTAAGTAGGCCAAGACAGAGGATGGTAGGGACAATTAGGGAACCACAAGGGGACCTGGGAGGTACAGAGGACAGAAAAATGGACCAAGGCAGGCAGAGCTGGGGAACGTAACTTGGGATGGGTGACTTCACCACCTGCAGCTTGTAGAAGACAGGGGACTGAGCCAGGGGCCCTGTTTTCCTAGAGGTCTGGCAATCGCTAGGGCAGTCCCTCTCAGCATCCAAAACAGCACATGACTCACCCCCCACAGAAGGCAGAACATAGGTGACCAGAGGGGCTCCGCTCTGAGGGCTGGTGCCAGGGGCAGGAGTGGTCATGGGGACCACTGTCTGGTTCTTTCCTGTGCAGAGACCCAATGGTCAGGGGACAGAGCAGGAGACGCTGCCTCCAGCCACCAATCCTCCACTTCCTGGAACACGTTCCCTCTCATGGCTTATCCGGGACAAATGCCAGCTGGGAAGGGCCCCTCCTTCTCTGCGTGTCCCTATTCTGTACCTGTTTTCACCTCCACCAACTATTTAGAAAACAGAATAAAAACCCCCAGGCAGGCCCAAACAACTTTTTGGACGAGTACGGAACAGGTGCACTTCCTAACCTATGTAGGCGTTAGAAAGAGACTCGTTGTGCAGTGACCAGCCTATGTAACTGTCCATGCTGGGCGAGCTCCAGCTTCATAGATCTGCTCTGTTGCTCCCTATCATAGTCTGCACTGGACTCTTCTCCCCCTGAGGCCCTTCTGTTGCCCCTCAGACCCACTCACCAGGCAGCACACAGTGGCAACACGATTCTCCCTTTCCCTCCACGAGGACCCAGCCCTGTGGGAACATAGGCATCAAGCCACTGGTCCATCCCTGACCACTCAATCAGTTTTCCCAAGCCTGGTTGGTCCATATCACCTCTGGCCAGGGTCTGCCCTCTCCACATTCCCAGACCCCTCACCTGGGGGCAGCTGCCCAGTGGGCAATAGGGGGAGCAGCGTGTGATACCCCCATGCAGACACTCACACACCGTGCAGGGGCCCCCCACGCCAGCGCTCCCCGACATGGTGCATGAGGCCCCACTGTTCACAGCCCTCACAGGACTCTGTCTGGCACCTGGGAAGGGAGACACTGTTACAGCCTTCTAGAAGAATGAGCTCGCTCAAAGCTGCTTCCACTGCCTGGACTAAGGGCGTCCCTAGACTTCTGTCAGTAATAGAGCCCAGAAGGTCTTGGGTAAACATTTGGTTGTAACGGAAGTTTTGGTTTCATTGTAAACTCAGTCATGTTAAATAAATATGTTCTTGTTTTAATCCCAAGTGTGGGATTTTAGTTTGCCCACAGCGGACAATTGTCTTGTGCGGGGCGTGGTCTTTGCTAGCCTTCTGCAGCACCGAGAGGGGCATGGTCTAGGACTTCTGAGGAAGATAAATGGGAGAGCACAGAGAGACAAAGTGTGGCATGCAGTGCTAGCAGTAGTAGCAGTGGCGGCGGCGAGTGGCGAGAAGCAGTTTGGAGAGACCAGAGACTGGTGTGGATCTAGAGAAACATTTCAACACAGCAGCTTGGAGAAGACTGCTTGCTGCATTTACCGTTGACAGAGATTGGTATTGCCCCAAACTGACCCTAAACAACCGTGAGAAATAAAGGGGTCTGCTCCCCCTCTCTCCACTAACATGCTTCCTCCTTGCCAGGGTTGAGAGTTGGTGGGAGGGAGGTAGAAGCTTCAATACCCCAAACAAAATAGAGTGTAAAAACAAGCATCAACAGTTTGGTCACACTATAACCCCACTCTACCCCTGCTCTTTCCCCCCCCCCAAGATTTATTTATTTATTATGTATACAGTGCTCTGCCTACATGTACACTTGCAGGCCGGAAGAGGGAGTCAGATCACATTGTAGGGGAATTGAACTCACGACCTTTGGAGGAGCAGTCAGTGCCCTTAACCTCTGAGCCATCTCTCCAGCCCTCTACCCCTGCTCTTAAAGGGCCAGCTACAATGGGCCCAAAAGAATGAGGAGAGAAGCATTTTTGACCAGCACTGCAGGTTAACACAGCCTGCCCAAGAAGAGCTGAAATAACTTCGGCCCTACAAGCCTCACCAGAGGCACTCTCCATCCCCTAGAGACCCAGAGACCCATTCTTGCCACTGGATTGGCCAAGCTCTATTCATAGGTTCTGTCTGCTGGCTCCTGGATCTAGCAGGTACAAAACTGAAGTAGGAAAAGACAGCTGAGGTGTCAGTTGGGGGCTGCTAGTCTGGGGTCCCCCAGCAGATGTGAAACACCTATCTTAAAGAGGGACTCAGAGATTACCTCATAAGCAGAAGTAGAAGATGCACCCATGTTCCCAATCTGTCTGTACCTGCGGGCTTTGCGGTGAATGCCACGGCATTGGCGACCACGGCCAGAGAGGCGTGGGTTGTTGGGGCTCCGAAAAGACCACTGGAGGCTCTGGCTGCTGCAGGGGCCTAGGCATTCTGCCCAGGGGGACCAGGAAGACCAGCCACAATCCACTGGAAGATGACAGGTGTCAGGGCTCTGTGGTCTGGGGAGGGAGCAGGGCTCCCAGGGAAGGGTCTGGGTAGAGGCTTACCGGCACATTCTGGATTGGGCCGGCAGCGACGTGGTCGGCCATCCTGGCAGAAGCAGAGCTGGCAGTCCATCTTGATGCGTTGCCCAGGCCAGTAACGAGTACCATCCACCAGGCAGGGGCATTGACTGGGCCTCACACACCGCCCCTCAGTGGCCAGCACCTGCCCTTCTGGACACCAGCAACCTAGATAAAACCCAGTGTTAGACATCATGCAAAGCAAGGCCTCCACAGGCCCAGTCCAGTTGCCCCTCACCTGGGCTGCTGCAGGCCCTCTCAGGCAAGCACATGGCCTGACCAGAAATATCATCACAAGTCAGAGGGCAGGGGGCGCAAGGCCTGAATACCAACTCTCCAAAGCAAGTGGCATTGGGGCAGCCCTCCTGAGGGCAGGGATCTGCAAGTGGACAAGGACAAAAGTCAGAGCACACAGAGGCATCTGCAGCAGAAACCCAGTGTCCATCACACTCAGTGTCCACCACAAGCCCCCAGTGTCCTCAGTGTCCCAAGTGGCGACTCCTATGCCCACAGCACCCTCCAGCAACCCTCTACTCCTGCTGTGTTCTCCCCCTTGGGCAGCATCCACCCAGAGGTCCCCTCCCCTAGTGTCCCCCTCCCCTCTCAGTGTCTCATCATGCCTCCTTGTGCCCTGACTTGTGCCCCCCTTACCCCCTACTCACTGGTCTGGTGGGTGCTCCGAAGGCTCCCAGGCAGCAGGGCACAGTCCTGGCCCCCGTTCTTGGGTGGGTGGCACTGCCGATGCCGTGTCATGGTGCCCCCACAGGATTCAGAACATGGAGACCAGGAAGACCAGGCGCCCCATTCACCATCCACTGCAAGGGATGGTCAAGATGGTGTGTGTGTGTGTGTGTGCGTGTGCGTGTGTGTGTGTGTGTGTGTGTGCGTGTGCGTGTGCGTGTGCGTGTGCGTGTGCGTGTGCGTGTGCGTGTGTGTGTGTGTGTGTTGGAGTGTGAGCTTTAAGGCGGGGCTAGGACTCAACAACATCCTCTGTCCCCTCTGTCTCCAGGACCTGCTGCCTGACTCCCCCTGCCAGAGGACCCTTCCCTCACCTGGGCAGGCCTCTGTAAAGCAGGCCTGTGACTGGTGCTGTGGGCCCAGGCAGTTCTGTAACACTGGGAGCCTAGATGCGGAGCAGTGTCGATTCCGGCCCCGCACACCAGGCCCGCAGGTCTGACTGCATGGCTCCCACGGACCCCAGGAGCCCCAGGCCCCACAACCCTGCTCATCCAGGGACTGCTGTGCTTCGCCTGCCGATTCACAGTCTGGATTCCCATCACACACCTGGGAAAGCAACAGGCTCAGGCTTCTGCTTAATGGCACAAAATCTGAGCCTACCCATGCCTGCTCAAGACTCTCACCAGCAGGAAATCAATGCAGGTGCCATTCTGGCAGGAGAATTCTGGGCAGGGAACTCCTGTCCTGTTGGGGCCTCCTGAGGCTGACAGCTCCTCTGGGGAAGAAAGACCAGTTAGCTAGAAATGGAAGCTGTTTCCTAGACGGTAAGAAAACAGTATTCATAGCACAGTGCAGCTCATCCTCGCCCTGAGGACAGTCAGGGATCCCATCACAGAGCTGCCTGGGATTCAGGCACAGCCAGGGAGCAAAGGCCATGGCATGAGGGCAGCCGGGTGGAACCTATGGATAAGGAGTGTCTATCAGCTGGGTTGGTGGTGGCACACGCCTTCAATCCCAGCCCTCAGAGAGGCAAAGTCAGGCAGATTCCTGAGTTCGAGGCCAGCCTGGTCTACAGATCGAGTTCCACGACAGCCAGGGCTACACAGAGAAACCCTGTCTCAAAAAGTAAAGCAATAAAAAGAAGTACCCTGTCATGTTCCTGTCCCTCATCCCCATCCTACCCCCACAGAAGGGCCAGCAGGGAAAGCCAGGGCATTAGAGGAACACGGGTGGGGGGCATTAGAGGAACACGGGTGGGGGCATTAGAGGAACACGGGTGGGGGGCATTAGAGGAACACGGGTGGGGGCATTAGAGGAACACGGGTGGGGGCACTAGGGAACACGGGTGGGGGCATTAGAGGAACACGGGTGGGGGCATTAGAGGAACACGGGTGGGGGCATTAGAGGAACACGGGTGGGGGGCACTAGAGGAACACGGGTGGGGGCATTAGAGGAACACGTGTGGGGGGCATTAGAGGAACACGGGTGGGGGCATTAGGGAACACGGGTGGGGGCATTAGAGGAGAACATGGGTGGGGGCATTAGAGGAACACGTGTGGGGGCATTAGAGGAACACGGGTGGGGGCATTAGAGGAACACGGGTGGGGGCACAGCCCTATCTCACATCAAAGGGGTTGAAGACGAGTCCTGAGAAAGTCAGGGCCCGTGGACAGCTCGATACCCTCTCTTGTGAGGTGGCCAGGGCATGACGTGCTGATTTGTTAGGGCACAAAGAATTTCATTCAGGTGAGGTGGGGAGAAACTGTGGATGGGGGAGACTCCAAACAGAGCCCCCCTCTTTTTTTTAATTTATTTATTTATTGTATATGAGTGCTTTATCTGCAGAAGAGGGTATTAGATCACATTATAGATGGTTGTGAGCCACCATGCGGTTGCTGGGAATTGAACTCAGGACCTCTGGAAGAGCAGGCGGCGCTCTTAACCAATGAGCCATCTCTCCAGCCCACAGAGCCCCCCCTCTTATGCCCTCTGCCACCACCCACTCTCTTGTTTCCTCTTGCCCACAAGTGAGGAGACAAGAGACTCCTTTCTACTCACCCTTGGGCCTATGGGAAAACAACCACAGCAACAAACCTTCTAAGGAAGATTCCATGGTAAAGATCAAAGAAACAAAACAAAAATAATCACTGGTCTTTGCTAGTTTGTGGGTTCATCATTTTCCCATCCTTTATCCCTGACCCTATTTCACCCCCCAACACTAGATAGGAGAGAAACAAGGATA
Source organism: Acomys percivali (assembly GCA_907169655.1). NCBI lineage: Eukaryota > Metazoa > Chordata > Mammalia > Rodentia > Muridae > Acomys > Acomys percivali. Next base: position 74,036,386 of record OU015744.1, read on the forward strand.
GAGGGAGAGAGGAAATAGGAAAATCCCTGAATCTAATTTCTTTCCTTTTATTTCTTCTTTGACCACAGCAAACCACAACCAACCTCCCTACATGACCAACCACCACTGACCCCGCCTCTTAGGGCCCTGGCATTTATACTCCCTCTGAAAAGTTCCCAGAATTCCAAATGTCACACAATCACAGCTGGTAAAACCACGCCTCTGCTGGAGCATGAGGCAAATCATCGTCAGCTGCTACAGATAGTCTAAAGCAGCACCTTATCCCCATACCTGGGATTAAAACAAAAACCCATTCTTATAATATTTCTTTGCTTTTAAAAGAAATCAAGGGCTGGAGAGATGGCTCTCTCCATTATCTGCTCTTCCTGAGTTCATTTCCCAACAACCACATGGTGGCTCACAACCATCTATAATGAGATCTGGTGCCCTCTTCTGGCCTGTAGGTGTTACATAAATACACAAATAAAATAAATAAATTTTTTATGAAAAATGTGTTGAACATTATGATAGGTAGATTTGGGCCCAGGGATCCCGCTCAAACTATGGCACCAGACAAAGACAATACAGGCCATAAACTTCAAACCCCTACCTAGATCTAGCCAATGGACAGGACATTCTCCACAGTTGAGTGGAGAGTGGGGCCTGACTTTCATACATATTCTGGTGCCTCATATTTGACCACGTCCCCTGGATGGGGAGGCCTGGTGGCACTCAGAGGAAGGATAGCAGGCTACCAAGAAGAGACTTGATACCCTATGAACATATAAAGGGGGAGGAGGTCCCCCTCAGGCACAGTCATAGGGGAGGGGAGTAAGGGGAAAATGGGAGGGAGGGAAGAATGGGAGGATACAAGGGATGGGATAACTGTTGAGATGTAACAAGAATAAATTAATTTAAAAAATTATTTTGAAAAATAAAAGAAAAATGTGTTAAAAGAAACCAAAATTCCAGAATTCTCACTACAGCTCAGCCTCTGACATCTCCAGTCGCGGTCTAGCTGGGTACTGGCCTGACGTAGCAAGAGGCAACAGTGACAGGTACTCGGGAAGAGCCAGGCCTTAGTCGGCTAGGCTACCAGCAGAAGAGGCCTGTACAGAGCGAGGTATGTGACTCTCACCGCAAGCACTGGGGTCCTCATCTGAACCATCAGGGCACTGTGTCACACCATCACATAACTGTCCTGGGGACACGCAGTGCGGGCTGTGGGCACAGGGCACCTGGGACAGCAGGCAGGGCCTCCCTCCACAGTCAAGCTCATCGCTGCCATCTGGGCAGTCTTCCTCCTGGTCACAGCGCCAGCCCCGTGGGGTGCATTCTCCACTACTGCACTGGAACTCAGAGAGGCCACAGGGGAACGCTGCAGGGGATATGTTGGTTAGACCAGCAGGGGTGGACTCTTGGCCCTGCAGGTCCAGCTCACCCATACAGCCTCTCTGGAGCTGCCCTCTAGAGTCACTACCCCTGACTCTTACCTGAACATGCTCCTCCCCCAAGTCCCACCCTTCTTGCATTCAGCAGCTGTTTTGTTTTCCACAAGCTTTCCCCTGGTCCCTGAATGTCTGTTAGGTCCTCCTTCTCTCATTCAGAGGGAGGCCCCTTAACACCAGGAAGTAACCCTGGGCATGCTATCTCTTTCAAACACTGACCGCTTCGTTCCAGAGCTCCCAGGCCCAGAGTTTGGCCTAAATGCTTCCCTCTGAGATACTCACTGGTCCCCTTCCTGTGCAGCTCAGCTTCCTCACCCTATTTATTCCCAGAGACTCACCAGGACTAGCACTACCCACAGGACTCGGTGCTGTATCTGGGGAGCTGGTGGAAGGGTTCTGCCCAATGTCAACAGGGGGAGTAGGCAGAGAAGGCAGAGGGCAGTGACCGGGCCCCTCATCAATGCCATCTGGGCAGTCCCAAACTCCATCGCACAGCTGGATGGTCCTAATGCAAGTCCCGTCAACACAAGAGACCTCTCCAGCGATGCATCTCACCTGCCCTGCAGTAAGGGAGAGGAGGTGGTCCTGGGACATACCCCTTTTAAGACTTTTTAAAAAGGGGGTGGGGGGCTGGAGAGATGGCTCAGTGGTTAAGAGCACTGACTGCTCTTCCAAAGATCCTCAGTTCAATTCCCAGCAACCACATGGTGGCTCACAACCATCTATAATGAGATCTGGTGCCCTCTTCTGGCCTGCAGGTGTACATGCAGACAAAGTACTGTATACATAATTTTTTTAAATGTATGTGTCTATGTGTGTGTGAATGTACACACGTGTGCAGGTGCCTGTGGGGGTCAGAAGAGCATGTCAGAAGCCCTAAATCTGGAGTTATAGGTGGTTGTGAGCGGCCCAATGTGGGTGCTGGGAGCTGATTTCAGGTCTTCTGGAAGAGCAGCAACTAACCACTGAGCCACCCAGCCACTAAGATTGCCCCTTATTCTATCTCTTTTGGGGGTACCTCCACTCGGTCATTCACAGGTATCACTTTCACGAGTGGAGGCCTGGCATGAGAGGGGGTAGATACACAGGGGCCTTCAGAGACTGGACCCTTGTGTGTGTGGGTGCCTAGTGGGCTCAAGGTAGGGCAGAGACTCCTCACCCAGGCAGGACTCTTCGTCTGCAGCATCCAGACAGTCGGGATGCCCGTTACACAGCAGGGCAGGGGGCAGGCATCGACCATCAGCACAGGCCAGAGAGCCGTGAGGACACGGGCACCCCTGCTCATCTGTGCCATCTCCACAGTCATCCTGCCCATCACAGAGCAGGGACAGGGGCAGGCAGTGGCCGGACTGGCAAGACATCTGCCCCTCCCCACAGCCTGAGGTGGCACAGCCTGGCGTGGGACAAGTGAGCAGGTTCAGGATGCTGTGCTGCCAGAGACCCCGAGCACCCTCCCTATCCCTCAGTTCCCACCTATCACCTAAGTCACAGCTCCTGGCAAGGGAAGCTTAGGGCGCCACCCTGGGGACAGATGCTGCAGTTTCAGTAACCTTGGTTACTTACCCGTCTCTGTCACTGCCACACACACACATAGGTGAAAACACACTCACCTTCCTCATCTGAGCCATCACTACAGTCATCCTGGTTGTCACAAAGCCACTCAAGTGGCACACAGTGCCCGCTCTCTCTGCACAGAGCCTCTCCTTCTGTACAGCCAGGTTCTGTCTCCTCACATGGGGCATCGTCGCCTCCACAATGCCACTGACTTTCCTGACATGTGCTGAGCACACAGGGGGTGTCTGGCATTAGCCACAGGTCAGCTTGTTCAGCCCACGAGCACAGGCTTCTCCTGGGCCTCCTGCTCACTCACCAGTTTCCACAGTCCTTTTGCAGCACAGTCCCTGGTGGGAAGAAGCTGCCCCCCCAACTCACAGGGACAGGCAGCCAACTCCATACAGGCTCCACCTGAGAGCACAGAGCATGTGCGCAATTCAGAACAAAGGAGGCCCAGGCAGCACTGTGGCCTCCACCCAGTCTTAGGGTCCTCTCCCCCAACAACACACCGTGCAGCAGTGTCCCCTCGGGGCAGAAGCAGCCTTCCACACAAGCGATGGCCTGGCAGTGCCATCTGGACTCAGGATGATGATCACGGCAGGTAGGGGGACATGCAGAGCCACAGGCTTCATATACCTGACCTCCTTCACACTGGAGGGCTGTGTGGGGGAGAGGCTCTGCTCACCGAGGCCCAGGAGCATCAAGAAGCAATGGTGCAGGTGAGCCAGCCTCAGTTGACACCCAAGGGAAGAACAGGATGCCATACTGGAGACCTCAATCAAGACCCTCCCAAAGGAAGATGAAGGATGTATGTCAGCCATTCTCATGTTTGGTCCATGAAGGAAAGCATCTTAGCGACAGAGGGAGCGCCCAGCTCTCATTTGAACTTGAGTGACTAAATGGTCAGCTGGTGGGATAGGAGAAGCACCTTTCAAGGGGCCCCGAACACATGGCAGGATTGAGAGAACGGGGCACACTCACGGCAGAGTTCCTGGCTGCGCCAACGCACAGGATGTCTGTGCCGGGCACACTCATCGGCGTAGGTGGCAATGGCTGAGCAGAGGCACTCACAGTCACCCCCTGTGTCACAGCTGTGGGGTGGAGCCATCAGCTGATCATATGCCACCCCACCCCCACCCCTCAGCATGCCCATTGCATCCACTCATTGCCTTCTTACCCGCAAGCGTCGTACACACACCACTCGTAGTGCTGCTGCGGGGGCACCTCTGTGTGGCACGGGGCAAAGATTGGCTCCAGTATTACCCCGCAGCGGGCCCGGGCCCAGTTTGCCCGATGGGCATTCACCTGCAACACAGGGAGTTTCTTTATTTTTCTCCTCCTCCTCCTCCTCCCCTCCTCCTCCCTCTCTCTCTCTCTCTCTCTCTCTCTCTCTCTCTCTCTGTGTGTCTTTCTCCATCTGTCTCTCCCTCTCCCTTTCCCTGTCTCTGTCTGTCTCTGTCTCACTGTCTCTCTGCTTTTACACCCCTACTTTCCTTCAGGCAGCCCTGCCCTACTCACTGTACAGGGGTGTGGCAGGTCTCCTGGCTCAGGGCACAGGGGATTGAGGCGCCAGGAATGGGCAGTCAGCTCTGCTGTGGGCTCCAGGACTCCTTGGCGGCTCCGCAGGTCATTGCTGGCATCACCATCAAAGTTTCCACACAGCCCAGCCACGCGACCATGGAAGTAGGGGGATAGCTGTACCAGGACCCGGGTGCCTGGTAGCAATAAAAATAAGTGACTTTCAGGGCCCTCAGCCAGGCTGGGGCAGAAAGACACATGGGGATAGGAGCCTCCTGCATAGGTGCCCCCACTCAACAGAGGCTGATTCCCTTTTCTGGAGAGACCTGAAAAGACCAACATCTGGAAGCCACCTAGTTTCCTGACTAACACTAGGTTGAGAGACAGCAAAATTTCCCCTACAGGCCGCATTCCAGTGGGAATTGGCTTCAGGATGGACTGAGAGGCCCTTCTGTGGCAAGTAGCCCATGGGGACCAAGTCCACATAGGGTTGCCTTGGTTTCCCTCAATTCTCACTAACAGTTATAGTTCTAAACCGTGGACTGCTTATGTTTGGGTAGTGAGATGTCAGCTGGCCTGCTGTCATCTTTTCCTAAAACTTGTTATTTTCTTTGGTGGTGTGGTCACACTTGTAAAATGAAGGAAAAAGAAAAAAAAAAAAAAAACAGCCATGAAAATACAATATGGACGCTTCAGCCACTTTCAAAGGTTGTGAGACAGGGGTGGCCACTGGGCAGAGGTGGCCATGCAGGAGACAGCAGAGATCCCAGATGTGTGACTGGAAATCGGTCCAGTGGGCTGTCAAGGGTTAGCCTTGACCTCAGAGCTAGGCAGGTACCAGGAAGAAGGGTCTGGGGGAATCTAGCCACCAGTGCGAAGGCCTGGTATGGGCTAAGGGGATGAGGACAAAGCCTGACCTCCGTCCCAGAGCAGAGTGAGACCCAAGCGTGTTGTCAGCAGCAGGAAGAGGCCAGCATGGTGCAGGCTCAGCCCGGGGCCTGTGTAGACTTTGGGGAGCTTTATGCTAGCTCCATTCACTGTGACTGCCTGACCTGAAGAAGAAGGGAGGGTATTAAACTTAGCCTGGTCCTGAAGCAATCCTCCCAGCCACTCTCCCAAACCTTCTTTTGCTTGGGTGGGTCATTAGAAGACGTCTCTGGGTCTTGATTTCACAGCCTTCCGGAGTTCTGGCTCCAACCAACCCCACCATAAGGACAACCAAACCCAGGACAGGAACACTGGGCCCTAGTCATGCTGAGGAGCTGTGATGCGACACTGCTATGCCCCTCTGCCGCACCCCCCCCACACACACACCCTCTGGCAGTATCACAACCATCCTTGATAGGTCATAGCTACCTCTGAGCATGCGCACAATAGTGCTGTCCAGCCGCACAGCCAATGCCTTGGTACATGTGAGGCCACTGGACCCACAAGGCAGGTTCTGGATAGAGACACTGAAGCGGCCACCAGCCTCTCTCACCAGCAGGTACTCGCAGGCCCCAGGAAAGGTAAGGGCCAGCCCATCGAATGTCACATAGTGGGGGGCGCCAGATGCCTGGCACCATCCGCTGCACTGCTGACCTGTGCAGTGCCATCTCTGGCCCTGGCACACACTGTGGGCAAGAGACAGGACAGAACCGTCAACAACACGGATAGTCCTGAGTGTGACGGATTCTGGAGAGTTCCCAGTGTCCAGGCCACTTTGGATGTCCTGCCTCATCTACCATTTCAACCGCTTTTAGTGAAAAGAGGCACGATGCCTGGGAGTCACGAGGTCACACAGTAACAGGTGACAGGCACTGGACATACCAAGTGTTGCAGTCTTCCTGGATGGTGGCATTGGGTGGGTACCACTGCCCATTGTGACGGCAGGGACAAAGATGAGGAGACACACAGCGCTGGTCCTGGGTGAAAGGTGAAAACACTGTTTTGGACAGCTAGAGAGCCGGGCAGGACCCCTGTGTATGGAGAGCCACTTTGCTGCCCCCATGGGTCCTCTTCCCAGCCTCACCAGCAGCACAGTGCCAGGGGGACAAACACAGCCATCCGTGTTTCCAGCTAGACAGGAATAGTTGGCACTGGGGCTGTCACAGGTGAGAAGGCAGGCACCAGGGGCATAGATGAGTTCCTGGGGGCAAAGTGCCCGCTTTGGGGGACAGTGGAGAGCTGTGCAGTTCCAAAGGCCCCTCTCCTGGCAGACACTGTAGAGGGACAGAGATGGAAGAGCCAGGCCCAGCATGGGTTCATCTGGCTATCCTAGCCCATAGTCTGCCACAGTGACTTTTAGGAACCTAGATACTGAGGACCCCGGCAGGACCCCCTAATGCCTGATAGGCACTCAGCCCCAAGGTTAGAGACCCGAACAGCTCAAATTCCAACACCACAGCCGCCAGCATAGGAGGGCAAGCTGTTCAGGAATCCCACACGCCTGGGATCTATAGTACCCCTTCTGCCTGGCTCTAGTGGGGGCTAGCCTTGGAACTCTAGAATGGGGTGCAGACACTGACTCCCCTAATGTGATGATTGATCTTGACGTCAATTTGATGAGATCTAGAATCACCTAGGAGACTAATCTCTGGGCCTATTCACGACGGACGTTTTTAGATTGGGTTAATCAAGGTGTAGAGACCCACCCTGACTGTGGACAGCACCAGTCCATGGCCTGAGGCCCTGGGCTAATAGAAAAGAAGGAAGTGGTCCGAGCACCAGTGCTCATCTCTTCCTGCTTCCTGACTAAGGATGCAATACGACCAGTTACCTCCTGCTACAACGACACGCCTCCATCAGGATGGACAGTTACTCCCTTGCACCGTGAGCTAAAATAATCATTTCCTCCCTTAAGTTGCCTCTTGTCTGAAGCAGCAGAGGGGGCCCACGGAAGTGCCCTGGAGCCTGTCCCTGCCTCCTGAGGAATAGATCTCATCTCGCCTTCTCAGTACCAAACGGTCTACCTAGCTGAGCCTTACTTTCCTCCTCATCCACCAAGTAGGAATCAATACAGTAAGCAAAGCCGGGGTCGGGGGTGGAGGTGGGGAGGTGTGGTGGTGGTGGCAGCGCACACCTTTAATCCCAGCACTCGGGAGGCAGAGGCAGGCGGATCACTGTGAGTTCGAGGCCAGCCTGGTCTACAGAGTGAGTCCAGGACAGTCAAGGCTACACAGAGAAACCCTGTCTCGAAAAACAAAAACAAAAAAACAAACAAAAACAAAAACAAAAACCCAATACCATAAGCAGTGAACATGATAGAGCTGAAGCTGACCGCTGACCGTGCCCCAGCACCCCGCCATGTCCCCCAACAACCTCCTGTGACTATGCAGCAGCACAGCCAGCTGTTCTCTCAAAAGCCCCCCTCTTTCCTCAAGGGTGGCAGTTCTTACCAGCGGCTGCACTCTTTCATAGTGGTGCTGGTGCCGAAGGTGTAACGACGGCCTCCAAGCTGACAGTGGCACATGCTGGGAAGGACACACTGGCCTTCAAGGTCCCACAGCAATCCTGGGGGACAATTACAACCAGCCACACAACTGCCAAGCTCTTTACACTCTTCTGGCTCCCCACAGTGGTGACCACACACTGGGGCACACTCCTGATACTCCTGGCCACCGGAACACAGGACAGCTGGACACAGGAATAAATATGCAAGTCAGAAGCCTAGCCACCTCAAGTCCCTGTACCTCTCTACAGGAGAAAGAGCTCAGTGATAGTCCGGTAGGGAAGGAGCTGCTGACCCCCCCCCCCAAATGGTGATGGTGGGGCACTAGGGAGGGAGAGGTGAGGGGCCTAGGGTAGGGTTGACTGAGAGGGGAGACCCACGGCACAGGGTCTCGTTCCTCCATCGTAGCAGGACACCCTCCTGGGCACAGTGGCGTGCATATGCGGAGAGCACAGAGCACAGGCAGTCCCTGCTAGGGGCACAGCCACACACAGCTTCCAAGCACCGCAGCCGGAATGGTTCCCGGTCTACCAGTCCGTGACACTCCTTGGGGCAAAAAAGAAAAAGGGGCAGCTCTTTCTTCATGGATTCCATTCCCCCTGGGAGCCCACTGCTGCCTCCCTGTGCCCTTGAACTCTTTCTTGCATTTTTTTTGGATCCTTGATCTTATGGGCAGAAGAGAAGGGCACCCTCGTACCTGAAAGGTAGGGCTATGAAGGACGGCACAGGCTGCCTCTGCGAAAGTGAGGTGCTGGGAGTAAGTGCCACAGGAGAACAGTGGGCTGGTGTCCGCCAAGGGGCACCTTCCATCGCCTGGCACTTGGAACTTGTTGGCAAAAGCGGTGACACTGGTCTCTATGTCTCCAGCAGGCGTCAGAAAGTCATCCTGCTGCTTCCAGGTAAAGGTGCCACACAGACCCTGCACCTGAGCCACGGAAGACCCGTAAACGTGAAATGCCATCTCACCTAGCCTAGCCCAGATGCTTGCTGGCCTCCCAGCGTACCTGATAGGCATGACGGGGGTCCAGGGTGATGTATACTGCAGGGTCAGCCACTCCCCAGAGAACCCAGGCCCCAGGCCAACGCAAGAGCAAGAATGTAGAAGAGGCGCGGGAAACACTGGAGCCCTCAGCACCAATCCAGGGCAAGTCAACGTCTTGCCCGGCTACCAGCACAGCTCCTGGAAGAGAGGCCTGGCCATGTGCTGGGAAGCCTGTGGGAGGATGGGCTACAGGAGGGGAAACGACTTGGCAAGCAGAAGGGAGGGCCTCTGGGATGTGGGATGTGGGATGTGCAAGCAACAAGAGCGATCCCTAGAGGCCACTTGTCCTACCAGAGACCACCCTTCCACAGCACAGGAACCCACATCGTCATGCATTTTTTTTTTTATATCCCTTTGTGTGGTCAGTATGTGGCAGGAGTTGGGTAAAGAGCCGGCAGCCGGCCTGGGCTTGGCAGAGTTGGAGGGACCATTGCTGAGAGGAGCAGTTAGCCGTCTGCTCATGACCAAAGGCTGCTCTGAACTGTGTGACTTGTAGATATCCCTGAAGACCAGCAGAAGATGTCTTGGAAAATATCCTTGAAATCGTTAGTGCGTCTGCCCCTGGGATGGGAGCATGAGACGACGCAGGCAGTACGCGCAGGCGCAGGAATATAAAAGGGATGTTTATTGGAATACGAAGACAGGAGTAAAGAGAGCAGGCACAGGGTAGGCTTGAGTTCGCAGAGTAAGGGCAGTGGACAACAGACCCCGGTCGGCACCCCAAAGAGGTAGACTGTAGAGCTGTCTCCTCCTCTGCACTAGACAAGAAGTTACCTGAGGATCTGAGCTGAATGTGGGTGTTCCCCAGGAAGACAGAAAGGGCATGAATGCAGCTTCCAGTGTCACAGGACCCATGTTCCAACACAACCAACCGCTGGCCTTTCACAGAGTCCTGGGGGACACGGGGTGGGAGGGGTGTGTGGAGGATCCCCGAGGAAGCCTCAGTTTCAACTCCCACCCCGCACAGGGGCTCACTAGACAGATTCTGTGAGGCGAGGGAGGGGCTTAGCCTCACCAGGGTCTGACATGGGTGAATGGGCATGAGTGCATATGGGGAGGTTTGTGTGACTGTGTGTGTGTGTGTGTGTGTATGTGTGTGTGTGTGTGTGTGTGTGTGTGTGTGTGTGTGTGGTCTGTGCACTGGCATCTACCCTCCATCTGTGTGTGTACACCTCATGCATCTTTGGCCAGGAAGACTGGGGAGACAGCTGCCCTGGATAAGACACCAGCTTGTTAACCCACCTCTCTCCTGATTTCCTCACCCCACAGCTACCCAGGCAAGGAGGGATAAGTAAAGAAACTGCAACGGTCCAACACTAACCAGACTAACCCATTGAGAGATCACCAATCAGTCCTTAGAAGGATGGGGGAAAAAAAAACAAAGTGTATGCTGAACTTGGGAAACCTCAACTTTATTGATGGCGGTCCCTTTTTTCTCCTGCCTGTGACAAGCCCAGTATGTTATATCTATAAAAGGGACTATGAACATAGGTTTGGCTCTGTGGCTATAGACTAGGGTGGCCAGTTAGGAGAGGTGGGGACTAGAAAGGATGGTGTGGGGGAAGGGCAGAGGCAGCCATTCTCCTGCCAGCACTGCTGTCCATCTCTCCCCGCAAGGGGCTATATGTTCCTCTTACAATTTTAATGTCTTGTTTGCAGTCATCTCTTCTCAGGACTCCCCTGTGAGGGCCCCCCCGACTCTGACAAAACCCCCTTCCTGAAATACTACCTCTGCTCACCTGCACCAGGCTGTAGTGGCAGCCAGGACTGCCCCTGAAGGAGAAGCTCCGCCCATCAAAGGTGAAGTAATGCCCGTCACCGCCCACTGCACACTCAGCAGGGCACAGGGCCTGGGCACAGTGCCAGCGGCCATCCTGGCACACACTAAAGGCATAGGGGGTGGGGACAGTGCACTGTGGCATCCGTGGAGCTGGATATGACCCACTCCTAGCTTATTGGCTCTTTCTCTCCCCACGAACCCCCACCACCATTGGAACTGGATAGTCATGCCAGAAAATGTCACAGGTCATTGGATGGGAAGCCCCAGAATGGGCTGGTTATCTGGGAGGGGGGAGATCTCAGGGACAGCACAAAGAAAAATATCAGGGCATGGCCCAGCGGAGCCCAAAGACCCACCAAGGGTTGCACTGCTGGTTCACAGTGTCACCAGGGGCGTAGCGCTGGCGCCGGTGGTAGCAGGGACAACGGGCAGCAGGCACACAGAGGGCACCATCCCAGAAGAGGCCGGTCGGGCACTCACAGCCACTCACACATTCTTTCCCACAAGGCCCCTCCTCGCCCTGGGCTACTGCTGAACAGCTGGGTGGGCAGGAAGAGACACAATCAGAGTAGAGCTGACCCCCTGGACATGGGCGTTCTGTGGAAACAAACAAACAAACAAAATATGGTCCATGAGGGTTGGCCTTGCAAATCCAATAGGCCATGGGAGACAGCCCCTCAGTCCACTCAAGGATCTTAGTTAGCTTGGTGTAAGCAGACCCAGCATACCACAGAAGCCAGGTTTCCTCCAGTGCACATAGATGCCCTGCCTGGCACAGGCCTGGGCATAGTTGGCAAAGGTGGCACACACAGCTTCCAGTTGCCCCTCTGGGCCACTGCCTGCTGTGGCTCCAACACAGTAGGCAAAGAGGCAGGTCTCATGGTACTCATCTGGGGGAACCTGTAGGGAAGGGACATCCTCAGCCAGCATGTCTCTCCTCACCAACATCTTCCTCCTCTTTCTTTACATCTCAATGTGAAACTAAACATAGTAAATGCTGGAAGGAGCCTCAACAGTCACAAGAGCAGCCATCTTGTTCTCGAAAGTAAAACCAAAGTCAAGAAAAGCGTGTCTTGACCAATGACCCAGGGCACGCCCAACCGACACCTCTCAAGCACCCTACAAAACCTTCCCCTCTGGAGCTGGTCGCACCTCCATCCCACCCATACCTGTCCGTGACACTGCCAGAATGGATCCTCCACCAGTTGGTGGCACATGTCCTGGGCTTGAGCTTGAAGCCTGCCAACTTCCAAGCTGGTTTGTGTACTTTCCAGGAGGCCCTCACAGCCCCGGGCCACCTCCACTGCATCCAGACACTGAGGCTGGCCAGGAGAGCGCCAGACCAGGAAGCAATGATGAAGGACATTAGCCAGGAAAACAGGAAGGTGATTTCTGTCCTCATAGTTGCCTCAAGACCCAACTGTCATGCCCACTAGACCACATTCAGGGCTACAGATGGCAGCAGAATAGCAAGCCCGGCCCAGAGAAAGAAGAGCCAGGGCCACAACCAGCCCAGACAGAGCTGCTCAGTGGTCATATGAGGGAGGGCTGGGTAGTCATCCATCACACAGCAGCAGTTTCCAGGCTCCCAGTGGGACCAGAACCAGTGCATTCTCCCTGAGGACCCCAGGAAAATAGTGGGTGTGGGTAGGCCAGAGGCAGTCTCACCTCATAATCAGGGATCCTCCATGAATTCCCAAAGGTAGCAGCTAGCATAGCCAGTCCCCCTCCTGGCTCCACAAAGTCATCTGAGGAAGGTTAGGGCCATTGCTAGACCTGGAGTCCTATGTCTCTTCCTTTCCTCCCTCCCTCCCTCCCTCCCTCCCTCCCTTCCTCCCTCCACCAGCCACACCAAGCTTCACCTCACATACCCTCCAGCCGGCCATTGTAAAGCCCACAGAGGCCCTGCGTCCGTCCCCAGAACTCATAGTCCACGGAGATGGAAATGGAACTGGACATGTCCAGGCTCACAACAACCCCCAGGCCCCCAGAGAGCACCAGCCAGTCCCCCCTGCCACTGCAGGCTCATCCCTGGGAAGAGGATAGGGTCATTTAGTCTCAAGGGCCACATCCAACTCATCACAGCAGGGCCTAAACTACCTAGGGAAAGAATTCACATCAATTTACAACCTGGGCACTGTGGTTTTCCTGCAGTGGCTGCTATCTTGAGAGTAAGCTACAGCACACACACATACACACACACACACACACACACCACAATTCACCCATACTACATATAAACATATAACACACATACCATATACACATTCCATGCACCACAACACACAACATAAGCAGCATACCTCACAGCATCCAGACACACATACCACACTTCCACACAGACAATACATACACACGACACATACACTCTATCCATTCACCCATACTATATAGACACATGCACACTTGGACCCAACCTCCTATCCCAGCCATGATTATACTCTCATGAGGCAGGTGGGGAAACTGAGGCTCAAGGCAGGTAAACAGAGTGACTTTTCCCAAGTCACAGCTGGAGGCATTAGGGAGCGGGTGAGGCAGGCTTATGCCTTCCTGAGCCCTAATTTTCAAAAGCTTTCCAACGGTCCTCAGAGGGCTGCAGTAAGCCTGCTACTCTTCCCTCAGGAGTGGGCACACCATCCTCACCATGGAGCAGCCGAGGCTCCCCTACAGGCACTGGGTGGCCCTTCACAGAGACCTCTCCATCTTTGATCAAAACCTCCTCAGGCCCCATTATCACTTGAACCTGAGAAAAAGAGCAATGGACCAGATGCGTACTCTCCCCGCTGCACCCCACCCCCCAAGTCCAGACCTTCCCTGGGGTCATCCCTCTATCCCTCACCAGCCAACAATGCCCAGGCTGGGGACAGTGGACCCTAGGCCTAAGGTAGACGGCCCAGGTGGAATCCACAGCACCAGCTAGCAAGTAGGTACATTGGCCCAGGAAGTGGTAGTGACGCCCATCAAAGGTTTGGTAGTGGAAGCCAGACCAGGTGGCACAGGTGGCTGAGGGACGCTGGCGCTGGCTCCAGAGCTGGCCTACAGCCCCTCCCAGAGGCTGCAGGAGGAACTCAGAGGAAGCATTGCCTGAACAAGATAAGTCATGTATGAGCCTCTAAATACAGGGACAGGAGACGACACAGTTCCTGTCACAGCAGGAGGTGTGAGGGCAGGGCATGGTCCCTCTGGAGGGACCATAGGAGTAGGCAGGACCTGGTGGAAAGGCCTAGAACTCTAAGAGCAAGGAAGGGTAAGGGTGAGGGTCTAGATCAGTCTCCAGGATTGAAGACTACAGACCCACCTGAGTGTTGCTGGCCAGAACAGCTGAGACACATCTGGGAGCGGCTGTCCCACCAGCTGTGTCCCCAGGGTTGGGCACAACATTCCTCCAGGCTTCCCGTCGAAGAATTAGCTGAGCCTGCTAGAGGTTGGCACTGCCATGTGACAAAGCAGTGGCCTTTAGAGCTGGCTCCAGCAAGGGCTGTAGTAGAAGAGATTGAGGCACACCCAGCTTGTTATTAATTGGATGGCCAGGGGAGCCCAACCAGACCTGCTGTGTCCTTGGGAAGTCTGTCACCTCTGCTACATCAGAAATGGGCTCCTTTTCACAGCCACTACCCCAGAAGGTGCCACTTACCCATCTTACTTGGATACTTACCATCTGTACAGTGAGCACCCCCCCATCCTGGACAGCAAGCCCTCACTGTCCGGTTCCAAGTAGCAGGCCGGGTTTCTGGGGGTCTGCCTCACCAGACGGGGGCGAAGTAGGAAGAGATGTTAATATTCAGCCAAGACCTAGGACCTTAGGTCCCGTCACCTACTCCAAGGGCTTTTTATCAAGTAATTCTCCCTTCCTGACCTTCATTTCTTCAAGTGCAAAGTAAGAATAAATGCTGGGAAGCAGCCTGGGGCAGAAGAGACAAGTGTCCCGCCTCTCTCTCCCTGCCATACTGTGCCCAGCATGGTGCCCTCTCATCCACCCACACCGTCTCACTCCACCCTTTCTCGAATCCAGCCAGAACCTGTTTCCCCAATGCCTGCTGCATGCACCAGTTCCTCCCTGGTCCTCCCCCACTCTCAGGATATCCTGCCATGTCACTCTTTCCTTTCCTGCCCAGCAGACAGCCCAGGTTCTGACCCTCACTCACTTGTAGATGGCACAGAGCCCAAGTGCTGGGGGGCCTGGTGAGCCCCACACGGCCACTCCAGGGGAGGTCCAGCCGCCAGCCTAGGCTGATATAATGGTATAAACT
The DNA here is from genome assembly GCA_907169655.1 of Acomys percivali. Lineage (NCBI taxonomy): Eukaryota > Metazoa > Chordata > Mammalia > Rodentia > Muridae > Acomys > Acomys percivali. Next base: position 74,051,387 of record OU015744.1, read on the forward strand.
GGTGCAGGGTACTAGGTCCTCCTGACGAGGAGCTACTTCCTCTTCCACGTGGACAGTCTCTGTCTGCTCACACCAGTGCCTGTCCAGGAATAGGAGGGCACAGCTACCAGCATTGTGCCCTCTGTCACCAAGAAGCACCGTGCTATGAATCCAAGCCCCAATGACTGCTGGGAGAGGCACTTGAAAGGAGGAGGAAGTTAAGGGAGGATAGAAAAGGGCTGAAAGAAGAGTCTGGCATCCCAGAGGGTGCCCAGGCAGAGACAGGCAGGGGGATCTTATTGGGAGACCCCCCCAGGAGTTGCTTACCCATTAGCCAGAGCCCATAGCATTCCAAACAGAAGGGCAGGAAGAAGCATGGTGCCCTAGCCCAGGTCACCTTTGGGATGACCTGAGGCTTGGATTTGGGCAGTGCTGCTAGAGGAGACCAGAGAGAATAGCACTGCCTCACACTGAGGCCTGAATCCACCTGGAGGTCAGTCTGTCCAAGGCTCTTCAAGAGGGCAGATTTTTATCCCCAGCCTCTTGCCCCTGGGTACCAGCTGCTCAGAACCAGATTGGGCCTACCTCCTGCATCCCTTCAGAGGCCAACTCTCCATGGAAACAGGCCCCATCACACCCCTCCCAGTATGCAGGTGCATGGTGTGTGTGTTTGTGTGTCTAATGGGACTACAGCTGGACATTTTGAGCCCCTGGCTTTTCTACACTTTTAAGCACTACCACAAGTCAAAAACACCTTCCCTTTCTGGGCATCTGTTTTCTTACCAGAAAAAAAAAAAAAAAACTTTAGGGACTTCCCAGAGGTACATAGATGGGACTCAGTAAGCATTTGGAATTTACAGGTGTGGGATGGTCTTCCCCGCCTTCAGAAACTGCAGGCTGGAGAAATGGCTCTGTGGTTTAGAAGAACCCTTGTTACTCTTGCAGAGGACATAGGTTTAAGCGTGGCTCACAACCATCCGTAACTCTAGTTCCAGGGGGATCCAAAGCCTTGTGACCTCAGCAGCACCAGGCACTCACGTAGCAAACATACATCTATACAGGCAAAACATACATGAAATAAAATAAACCACTGCTTTTACTATGTTGTTCTCTGTGCTCTTTCTTTACCCGCTCCCTCTCAGGCCAACTGCACAGGAAGAGAGCAGAGTGGCTGGAGCCCCCAAGCGTGTGGAGATAACCTGAAAAAGTAAACCCTTCCCTCAGCAGGGTCAGTGTTTTGAGGGTGTTTGTATGAGGTAGCTGGGGGGCCATCTGATCACCTGTGGCATTTCTGAGGCTCCCAAGGCATCTGAACACTGAGTCTCCTTGAAGATGGGAAGGGGAAAGGGTGGGTAGAATAGAACTGGGGGCCTGTTCCCCCTGCCCAAGGGGGGAGCCAAGCCGGAACAGGATAGACTAATAATCCCAGTGTCCGGTTCAGAGGAGGCAGCTGCTCCACAGGCAAATCCTGGTTACATCCTGGTCACCAGGAGACCTCCAAGGCCTCTAGGCTGGAGTGCAGCTGGACCTGAAACTCTGAACCCTTTCATTTCATAATGAAATGAGGTCCCACTGGGCATCCCGCATGATCACCCCCTCCTTGGTACACGACAACTGGCCTGGGTGTTCCTTCCTCTGGGCCTACTATTGGGCCTGGAACTAAAATGGGCCCAGTATGAGTCCCTCCAGTTGCTTCCAGAAAGCCAGGGTTGTTGCCTGGGAGTTGAGACACAGGAAAGGGTCATCATCTGTCATGGGCACAATATCCCTCTAACTTCTCTCATACTGTCACCCGGCCAACTGCTCCTGCATATTTCCTACCCATGTGGACAGCAGTTCTCAAAACTCCTTCTTAATACACACAGAGGGACACACTCTGCTCCTAGGCCGCCTGCAGCCAGAAACGCATCCAGGTATTAGAAGAGCCTTTTTGCACCTTGAGTCACAGGACCTCCTGGTCCTCTGGGTCTCCATTGCTCCAGACCTCACTCTATCTGCAAATGTTGAGGACACCCCTGCTGCATCCTATAAGGTCAGCCTTAGGCCGATTCCACAGGTGTCACCACCCTTGTGACAAGGTAGCATAGCCAGGGTCCTTGTCCTGTCCAGGAGGGCCGTTCACTGGCCTCCTCTTCCCAGACTCTCTCCCAGCTGTTCTGCAACTTGGCTGACAAGGGAAGCTTGGACTGGGGAGAAATGTAACTTGGATCTGCCCTTTCCCCTACAGGGGCAGGCAGGCGGAAATGGGAGTCCATGGGAGTTTGCACAAAGTCACAGGGCATAGAATCAGCAGCCTAGATTTTAGGTCCAGGAAGGGGGCGAGGGTGTCTCAGGAGCGGAGATGGATGGGTAGCGCCCAGGAGTACGTGCACCCATGAACAGAAATGGTGGAAGTCTGGGGAGGGGTCCGCACCTAACACCAGGAGGTTTTCTTGCCCAGCGACCCACTATCTGTCACCCCTGCCACCAGCCCAGCCTTACCCTCTGCAGATTTCACACCTGACCAGCCCTCTCCGTAGGGGACTTGGTTCAACTTTTCCCTAGTTGTTTTTTTTTTTTTTTTTTTACCCCCCCCCCTCCCCCCCCCCCGCCCCGCCCCCAGGTCCCCAGCCCCCCCCCCCCCCCCCCCCCCCCCCCCCACCCCGCTCACCCGCCACCGCCAGTGGGTCTCCAGTCTGGGTGGATCCTGGTGGAGTGTCCCTGACTGATTCTCCCAATCTCTGCTAGCCAGACAGTCTCCCACGGGACCACGGCGCTACCACACACTCGGGTGGCACTGGCGATTTTAAAGACAGCGGTACACACACAGCTCTCCTCTCCAAACACGCCCCCCCCTCTGCCTGCTCCCCCCCCCCCCCAACTCTTCACCATTACCACCACCACCCCGTTCTGCGCTCCACCTTTCCCCAGCTCCTCCCTCCTAGGCTATGAGCACCCTCCCTCCTAGCCCGAGTGCCCTTCCTCCCTAGCCTCCTCTTTCCCCTTCCTCTCCTCTCTTCCCTTCCACGGTCTTAAGCTCCCCACTCCGGGCATCTTGCCTACAGACCGTCACCTGCACTCAACCCATTAGTGCACCCTCCCGCGACGGGTCTCTCAAAGACCCTCCTCCTTAGCCTAGTGTGTCCCGGAGCAGTGCTCCCGCTTCCCGGGTTCCTCCCCCATCACCCGCAACGCTGCCCCGCACCCTCTCCTTGCGCGCCTTTCCTTCCCCTCCCCACGAAGTTTCAGGGCTGTCAGTCCCGGAGTCTTTCGGGCAGCCCGCACCCAATCTGCAGGCAGCAGGCGCCATTGTGCAAGCGGCCGCCCGGGACCGGAGGCCCGAGCGCCTGGGTCCCCCGTACGCAGCCCGGGGAGCCCGCCAGGTAAGGACACCGGAGGTTCCTGGGCAGGGATCTCCGCCCGCCACCCAAACGGAGCTTTACAAGAGCTCCGGGCTCTCGGCAGGTGACAACCCCGAGGGAAGGGGCGCGCCGACTAGAGTGTGGGGGAGGGGCGGGGGTCAGAAGAGGAAGGGAGGAGAGGGAGGGTCTAGGAGCAGAGGGAGAAACTAGGAAACTGGGGGGTGGGGGGGTGGGCAAGGAGTGGGGGCAAGGCCCTGTGGGAGCAGGTGGGAAGAGGCGGGAGGGGCCTGCGAGGAGGATCTCAAGGAAAGGGAGTAGGGTTCTTCGACCTAGAGTGTAGGAAGAAGGGTCCAGCTCAAAGGGGCAAGAAACCGGCAGGGGGGAATGAAACCGCTGGGGAGCGAAGGACGCTGACAGGTGAGCCCTGAGCAGGGCAGGGGGCCAGGACCCGGAGTGGTGACTCCCCTGCTCTTACGGGGGCGGGGATTAGGGATTGAGGGGAGTCTGCTCAGGAGGAAAACTCCGGAGAGGGTGTGAAGTCAGTGGGGAGCAGAAATGGGCTGGGGGGCGCTGAGAGGGAGGTGTGTTGGGAAGAAAGGGGGTTGGGGAGGGGCAGAGCCAGTGAGTAGGTCTGGAGACTGCAGGATTAGCTTGGAGTCTCCCCGGGGTAGGGGGCGTGAGACCTGGGAGCTAGAGAGAGCGGACTAGGAGGGGGAGGGGAAGAACAAGACTGGGGACCCGGAGGGGAGGGAAGCGGAGCCTGAGCTAGCAGGGTAGGCAGAGGGGGAAGGGAGGCGGGGGCCGCTGAGGGGAAGGAGAGCTGCAGGAGGGAGGGAAGCAGAGGGGAGGATGGTGTGGGGGAGGGGGAGGGAACCGAGGAGAGGAAAGAAGGAAAAGAAACCCGAGTGGGGGAGGAGAGGGGAGGGGCAAGCGGGTGGGGGAGAGCAGCTGAGAAGGGGAGGGCGGGAGTTGGGGGGGAGGGAGGAAGGAAAAGAGGAGGGGTAAGGAAGGGAGAGTGTGCTGCCCGGGAAGGGGGTGGCGCGCAGAGAACTAGGCGGGCGAGTACAGGAGGGAGGGGGAGGGGAGCGCTGCCCAAGACTGCTGGGAGAGGAGGGTCTGGAGAGGCAGAGGCTTCTGAGGGCCGACTAGAAGGGGGCCCCTAGGGGTTGACCCAGCGGGTGGGCGCAGGGGGAGGAGCCAAAGGGGCGGGGCAGTAGGAGGGGCCCCAAAAGGCTGCCAGATTTGGTGGGGAGAGAGGGCGGAAGGCTATGAGAGAGGGGAGGGGCAGAGGGAAGGATGCCAGGGAAGGGGGAGGGGAGTCTGCTAAAGGAGGGGCAGAGAACCGGTTGGAGGAGGAGCTGGGAAGTGCAAAAATCGGGGAGTGTCCTGGCCTGGTTGTGGTGGTGGTGGGTTCCTTGTCGGGTTAGTCCTATGGGGGTTGTGTGGCTTTCAGGTAGGGGTTTAGGAAAAGGAAGTAAGAGTCATTTACTACCTCTGCAAGAACCCCTGTTCAACCCCCACCTCTACCCTTCTCAGTGTCTCTGAAGTGTCACTACTCCCCCTGGGCTGGCTCCTATTTCAGTAGCTCCTACCCCTGGGGCCCTGCAGGGTCCAGGTGAAGTTTTCCACTCCCCACCTTGGTCTCCCACCTTCTATCCAGAGAACTAAGTGTCCCTGTACTTCCCCAGGCAAAGACACAGGGGTGGTGAGTGACCTCTGATGGCCTTGGGGATGGTTTTAAAGACTGGATAGGTGAGGACAAGGGCTCTAGCCAACCAGAGTTTGCATAAGGCTCTATGTGATTGGCTACCTGCCTTCAGAGGTCTCAGCTCCAAATCCAGTGTCCCCTGAGTTCCCTCACCTGTTCCAGGGATGTCACTTGGGTGCTCTTGGGGACAGCAAAGACCTAGGTGGAGGCTAACAGGAAGAATCTGAACAGGGCTGTCTTTTTAGGGTCTGTGGCCTGATCACCTAGGAAAGCCACTCCTGGTGGCCATGAGAGAGACCCTGGAGGCTCTGAACTCATTGGGTGAGTGGGGACAAAGGAACCAGGCGGGTGGGAGTTCCTAGGCATCCATAATGCAGCAGTGCTGTTCACAGCCCTGAGTTCTGAGCCCACGGGGGCCCAGAAAGGCAGTAGGTTACCACCATGTGCCCCGATGACCAGACCAGTATGATTATACTACACTGTATATGTGCATAGGATTCACAGAAAACTGGAAGCTAAAAACAACAAAATGCTTATTTTATTTACTTACTTATTTATTTATTGTGTTTATCTCCATTATATGTACATGCACACGTATGAAGGTGAGAACAATTTCCTGAGTTATCTCCTACCATGTGGGTTTAGAAACCAAATGCAGATCATTAGGGGTGGTAGCAAGTACCTTTACCCACTGAGCTACCATCTCCTCTGCACAACACTGGAATTCAGATTTTTTTTTCTTATATTTCAAACTATTCAGTTTCTTTGCTTTCTTTCTTTTTTCTCCCCTCTATTAAAAGGGCTAAGCTTGCTGTGGCGCAGGCCTTTAATCCCAGCACTCCCAGTACTCTCGAGGCAGAGGCAGGCGAATGGCTGTGATTTCAAGGCCAGCCTGGTCTACAAAGTGAATCCAGGACAATCAAGGCTACACAGAGAAACCCTGTCTCGAAAAACCAAAAAAAAAAAAAAAAAAAAAAAAAAAAGGCTAAGCTTGGGCAGTAGTCCTTTGTCCTTGTAGACAACCCAGCTGGGAAAGTGCCCTATCTCTGATATCAGCTCAATACTAGAAGCTTCCTTTGACCTCATCCCTCTGCCTGTAACAGGATTCTCGGTGGGACAGCCAGAGATGGCTCCCCAAAGTGAGCCCAGGGATGGGGTCAGTAATGTGCAGGAGAAGATGCCATCCTCTAGAGAACAGAGCACACTGCACTCTTGCTCAGGTAAGTGGGGACCATGAAGGGTGGCTCAGGAGAGAGTGTTCTTTTTCCACAAGCCATCTAGTAAGCACCTTCACTGCTGGATGCTATTCTGGACATTTGGAGTCCCTTAGGCACTAAACAGACCTAGGTCCCTCCCTTCATAGAACGTAATCTTAAGAGTGAACAGCAGCCAGCCAGCAGGAACTGTAAACATGGTGAAAGTTGTAAACCATCTAAGAAGATGGAAAGTGTTGTGGGAGGAGTAGAGCTTAGCCAGGGGGACCCAGACTGCTGCACATGGGATAAAGCAGGAATGCCTAAGGCAACAGATGGCCTGGCTTTTCACTGTTATTTTCCTAACCTGGAACTGACCTAATGCTCAGGTCAAAGGTCTTTCCTTACTTCCACCTCCTCATAAAACACATAGTCCAGAAATACTATGTCGGGTCAGAAATACATAGTCGTGGCTCCAGTCCACCCTTAGCACCTGCTTTAGTTACAGGGAATTTGCCAGTTGGAGGTATGACATAGGAGAGAGATCTTTGCAGAGTTCAGGCTTGCTTCCTAGTACCAGTGGGCACTGTCTTCCATCTGCGGTGTTTCCAGAGTCCATCGGGGCATCCTCATCTCTTTCAGAGCCTGAGACCCCTGGCCAGAAAGAAGGTATTCACACAGAACAAGCTGAAGCTCCTTGCATGGGCAGCCAGGCCTGTGCCCCACAGAAGGCTGAGCCTGTGGGCTCTGTCCCAGGTGAGTCTTCCTGATGCTCAGGATAAGTGAAAGGGAACAGGGACCAAGCAGATTCCAGGGGTTCTCTCTGAGGAAATAGCTGTGCTCCAGGCCCTCCCAACCAAGATGAATCCAGGCCTGCCCCCCTTTGGAGTGTCACATCTGTGGACAGGGGGATGGGAGAGGAAAGTACCACAGAGAAGTACATCTCACGTTCACCCACTTGTGGACGTTCCAATTTCCCTTATCATCCCCAACCCCCACCCCATTCATACATGCTGTTGCTCTCTTGGATTATAATCGCCCCAAAGATACAGGCTGTTCATCAGCTTGCTCGCTGCCTCTAGCTGCATGTTCCTTTCTCCAAATCTCTGCTGATTTTCATGGTACCAAAAGCCAGCTCCCCCTCCCCCCCCAGTCTGTAGCAGCCCACCCCACGCACCACTCCCGCCCCAGGCTGTAGTCACCAGCTCATCTCTCCCGTTCCCCAGGCAATCACTCCAAGGCCCTACTCATCATGTCTTGCATTCATCACCACTTGCTTGAATGGCGTCACTTAACTCAACAAGGATTCATTTAGTGCCTGCTGCACAAAGGTTTTGAGTGTGGCAGGACAAAAACGGAGCATCTAGCTGCACAGATCTGGGTTGCACCAGTGTTCTGTACTGAATCTGCTGAGTGCTCTGGGGAGGGTGCTGTGTTCCCCTAGGGGAGGCTTGTTTACCCATGATCGGGGTGACAGGAACATCATGGCTGGTATGATGCTTTGCGACACGACATGCACACTGCCTCAATCATAGCTGGCCTCAAATAAATGGTCATAGAGCTCATCTTAGAATTCAAGATGTCTCCCATCCAGAAGCTAAACCATAGCTGGGCTGCTGTTACTATGAGGCGGGACAAATAATTAAATCAATAATACATAACGACGGGACTTTAATTAAGCACAGAAGCTAATATCAATGGTAATTGCTATAGGGAGTTATGGTAAAGGGTCTTTATGTGCTGGGCATGTCAAAATGTTGCTTTTTGTACTGCATTGTGAGATAAGCATAGATTTCAGCTGTTGCAAGTGGGGTGGAGGAGGGGAAGGGGCGGGGTAGCGTGGGGTGAGGGGAAGACATTATTGTTGGAGAAAGGACTTCCAGGCAGGAAGCAGGAAAGGTGCCGTGTGACAGGTTGAAGAGCAGCATTGTGGAAGACAGAGCTTCACACCTCGAGGAGGAGGGAAGCCGGAATAGGGATGTGGGAGCTCAGTGCCGAGGAGTGGCATGGAGGCTAAGCAGACAGTGATTGGGAACCAGTGAGTTAGAAGCGGGGAGCAAATGTAATCTGTGTGTAATATGATCAAGGCTCGGGCTATGACAGGCTTTCAGGGCCAGGCAGCACTCAGATCATGTGGCTCAAGTGTTCTCAGACATGATTGGGGGTGGGGCTTGGAAGGAAGGAAGAGAACAGATTCTTTCAGCAGGCATGGATGCCTTTTGTGAAAGTTCCCTAGGAACTTGAATCTGCCCTTGGGCTGAGGCTTCCCTTGAGGCCTTTCCCTGCTTCTCCCAACAGCTGAATACTCACCAGCCCCTTGCCCCCCCCCCCGCCCGTAAACACCCCCCCCCCCACCTGTCTTCTCTTCCTTAATTCTTCCCTTGATGCTATAAACTTCAGCTTCTTTCTTGCTTTTTTTTTCTTTTTGGTTTTTCCAGGCAAGGTTTTTCTGTGTAGCCTTGGCTGTCCTGGACTCACAGGCTGGCCTTGAACTCACATCGATCCACCTGCCTCTGCCTCCCAAGTGCTGGGAGTGCTAGGATTAAAGGCATACACCACCACACCCGGGCTCAGCTTCTTTCTTAATGGGACTTCCCAGTCCAGTAGAGCAGGAGAAAGGGAGCTGAACAGAGGAGCCAATGGGAGATGCAGCAGAGGAGGGAGCATTTGAGAATCCGGATGGAGCACAGGGTGCTGGGGGTAGGGGGGGTGGGGGAGGGGTGAGGGGAGGGGTGGGGGTGGGCTTCCGGGGATAGCAAAGGGAGAGGTGCAAGGTTCTAAGGCCGTCCTGCCTCCTATGGTTAAAGTTAGCTGGGGAGTGCCAAGACCAGGTTGACACTATAGCCATTTTGAAGGACACTCAAGAGGGCCAGAGTGAGTGATAGGGGGCAGCCTCCACAAGGATGGAAGCTCAGAGAAAGCTTGAGGACAGAAGTGGGCAGCTGATCTGTTGTGAGGGGAGGGAGGGAGCAAGCAGAGGGAAGCGTTGTCTGCTAAGGATTCTGGGTAAGGCTCTGGGGTCGGGGGTGGGGGTGGGGGAGCTGGCCAGCCAGGGAGAAAAGCCCCAAGAGGGGCGGTGCTTGCCAGCACTGTTGCCTGCAAAGGGAACAGAAAGCTGAAAGGACTGGGGTTCGCTGATTTCCAGGAAGCTTTGAGTGGGGTACAAAAAGGAGGCAGAATGCAGGGATACTGTAAGTGAGGATGTGCCCATGGATGGATGGGCTTTCACACTTTTTTTTTTTCCTTTTTGACTATGTAGGGGAGGAATGGATGATACGGAAGGTGAAGGTTGAGGAAGAGGACCAGGAGGCAGAGGAGGAGGTGGAATGGCCCCAGCATCTCTCCTTCCTTCCCAGCCCTTTTCCCACTCCTGACTTGGGTCACCTAGCTGTGACGTACAAACTGGAGCCAGGGACTCCAGGGGCACTAGGTGGGCTCGCGCTGTCGGGATGGGCCCCGATCCCTGAGAAACCTTATGGCTGTGAGGAATGTGAGCGGCGGTTCCGAGATCAGTTAACCCTGCGACTGCATCAGAGGTTGCACCGGGGCGAGGGTCCCTGTGCCTGCCCGGACTGTGGCCGCAGCTTCACGCAGCGTGCCCATATGCTCCTGCACCAACGCAGCCACCGCGGAGAGCGGCCCTTCCCGTGCTCAGAGTGTGATAAGCGCTTTAGCAAGAAGGCCCACCTGACCCGCCATCTACGCACGCACACTGGCGAGCGGCCCTACCCGTGCGCCGAGTGCGGCAAACGCTTCAGCCAGAAGATTCATCTGGGCTCGCACCAGAAGACCCACACTGGAGAGCGACCCTTCCCTTGCACGGAATGCGAGAAGCGTTTCCGTAAGAAGACACATCTGATCCGCCACCAACGCATCCACACGGGTGAGAGGCCCTACCAGTGCACTCAGTGTACACGTAGCTTCACGCACAAGCAACACCTGATACGGCACCAGAGGGTGCACGACGCTGCTAACCGCACCCGGTCCTCTCCCGATGCTCCCCCATCTCCCCATTCCCCCACCGCATCCCTAACCCCGTCCCCTCCCGGGCCCAAGCCTTTCGCTTGTTCCCACTGTGGTCTGAGCTTTGGCTGGAAAAAGAACCTCGCTACGCACCAGAGTCTGCACTTCACCGAGGGTCGTCCTTTTGGGTGCGATGAGTGTGCACTGAGCGCCAACGTGGACCCCGCGGTAGCCGAGCCCTCGGCCTGCACTCCCCACGCGACTGACTGTGGCCCGGGTTCGGGGCCCGCGGCACCCCAGCACACCACCTCCAGCGAACGCTCTTTCTTCTGCCCGGACTGCGGGCGCGGCTTCGCGCACGGGCAGCACCTGGCCCGGCATCGGCGAGTGCACACGGGCGAAAGGCCCTTCGCCTGCGCGCAGTGCGGCCGCCGTTTCGGCTCACGGCCCAATCTAGTGGCCCACTCCCGGGCCCACAGCGGGGCTAGACCTTTCGCCTGTGCGCAGTGTGGTCGCCGCTTCAGTCGCAAATCTCACCTGGGCCGCCACCAGGCAGTGCATACAGGCAGCCGCCCCCACGCTTGCGCAGTCTGCGCTCGCTGCTTCAGCTCCAAAACCAACCTGGTCCGCCACCAGGCAATCCACACCGGCTCCCGCCCCTTTTCCTGCCCGCAGTGCGCCAAGAGCTTCAGCCGCAAGACCCACCTGGTGCGGCACCAACGCATCCATGGGGAAGCAACCCTCCCAGCTTCGGCCTCAAACCTCACTGCTCCAGCCTGGCCCAATCCCTCCGAGGTGGTACCGCCTCCAATCTTCTTCTAGGAAGAGTTCTGACTGGCATCCTTCCTTTCCTGACAGATTTGGGAGACTCGTGCCTGGAGACTTGGTGGGTTTTCATCACTCACACCTAGGTTGTTACAGAAGTACCAGGACACCCGAGTCGTTGTCCTTTCCGTAATGTTAGTTGAGAAGACGGAAAAGCGTACTCAGCTCTTGGACAGTTGTGACAAAGAACACGCAGAGAGAAGCCTTGCAGATACCACATTGAAAAACAGACGTCTCTGGGGGAATCAACCAGGTCAAGGGGAGACTGAGCAAGAAACCTCTAAATAGAGGGAAAGAATAGTTATTTATGTACTTGACTTTCATTAAAGTTCAGATCTGGAGTTCTGGGGTGGTTGACTGAGCCAGAGAAGGAAAGTCTGACTCTTCCACTCACTGCCACCTCCAGCCACAGGAAAAGCCCTTTCCTGTCAGTCCAGGGAAGCTAAACTTAGCTAGCTGGTTGTTCTTCCAGTGTAATACACACAAATGCCCCCTCCCCCAAAAAGTACCATGCGCGCGTGGGGTGTGTGTGTGTGTGTCTGTGTCTGTGTGTCTGTGTGTGTGCAGCTCAGACATTTGGCATGGAAAGAGGGGGTGAGGACTAGAGGGTGCAGGCTACTGTTGGCTGTTCCCAAGGGACTAGCATGGGCTGGGGCACTGTACCGTCTGTTTGCGGCCTTTGGAGAGGCACCCTTACCCCCACCTGCCTGCGAAGGAAGGAAGCAACAAGCTGCACCATAAAGATTTCTCCTGGTGAGGAGCACTTGAGCCTGGAGGCACTGCAACTGGCCGCCCAGCCCAGCTGAGACAGCCTGGAAGCAGTGGGGCTGGTTGACAGGAGTAGCAGAAGTGGGTGGGGACTGGACCTCTCTTCTGACTTGTGGGGGACTTGTAGGGAATCCGTTACTCTCCCAGAACTTCAACTTTCATTAAAATGAGCATAGATACAAGCTGAGACCCATTTCTAGCCTATTAATAGATGACTAACCACACACACACAAAACAAAAACAAAAACCACCCCAGGCAACTGTTTCCTGGGTGCTAAGCCTGGAAAGGGTAGGGAGCCTATGAGGCAAGGACCCTCCCATCGTGGCACAAGTGAGCTCTCTGCTTTGCCTTACTGTTGCTGTGATAAAACACTGACTAATAAGCACCTTGGACAGGAAGGAGGGTTGCATGTTTTACACTTTCAGGTCATCGCCCATGATCAGGGAAGTCGGCAGGAACTGAAGAGGAGACCATGGAGGAATACTGCTTACTTATTGGCCTGTTCTTATGACTTGTTCAGTTTGCTTTCTATTAAAAAAAAAAAAAAAAAAAAAAAAGCACAGGACCACCTGGGGGGCGGGACACTGCTCACAACAACTATTACAACTCCTACAACAACCATTAATCAAGAAAATGCCCCCACAGATTTGCCAGTCTGGTGGATTTTATTAATTGAGGTTCCTTCTTCCCAAATGACTTTAGCTTGTGTTAGGCTGGCAACAAAACAGACAAAACCAAAACCTAACCAGCCCAGTGGGCTCCTGGGGTAAACAGAATTTGAGCATAGTCAAGGGACGCTGGTAGGATGCCACTTCTTAAGCCACACCTGAAGAAGTCATGGGAAGCCTGGGTGGGGAGCAGGATTTGGGCAGGGTGGTGGAAACATGGCTGGGTTTACATTCCTGCGCTTTGGAAAGACTGGATGAAGGCTTGTGTATCAGTCACCCGTCTGCTGCACGGTGGAGACCTCGGATTATGGGTGTGGAGAAGTGATGAATTCAAGAAACGCTAGGCAGATGGTACAGAACTCACTGAGGATGGTGAAACCACTGGGGCCTGACTTCTGCTTACCCAGCTAGCGGCCTCCCCACCCCCCCTACAACCCCACCTCACCCCCCTGCCCCAGAAGGGTCCACAGGGATGGGAGAGCAGATTTATGCTGGGAGAGCAGCCTTGGGCCTCCTGAGTATGACTTGTAGAAAGTAGGCCACATTGGTACAGAGCTCAGGATATAGCAAGCTGAGCACAGGTGGTCGGAGAACTGTCAGATGCTATTAGGTATTAGATGTCCACCCTCCAAAGGAATGAGTATGGGGTGAGAAAAGAGGAGGCCTTGGAGGTGGGCAGTGGTGGCACATGCCTTTAATCCCAGCATTCGTGAGGTAGAGGCAGGAGGATATCTGTGAGTTCGAGGTCAGCTTGGTCTACAAGTTAGTTCAGGACAGGCAAGGCTAGACAGAGAAACCTTGTCTCAAAAAAAAAAAAAAGGATGCCTTGGACCAAACACTGGTGTGATGCACCAATAATGAGGGAAGGGCACTTGAGAAAGCTGCAAAGGCTGGAGACACCAGAGAATAGAGAGGAGGGCCCGGGGATGGGGGCTGACAGGGTAGTTAGCAGGGATGCCTGGCTGTTTTCAGGAAGGAGGAAGCAGCTGAAGGCTCCGGGAGGAGAGCACAGGAACCCAGGGTCTTGCACCAGGGAGGAGGATGAGGCGATGGTGCTCAGCATCCCAGTAGGGTGAGTTCCAATTGCCAAAGTGAATCACAGAAGGAAAGTCCCTGAGCAGGTATTAAGAGAATGAGACCTGGACACAGGTAAAGGAGGGGCGGGAAGCCTCTTTCACTGTAAGGCCAAGGGCATGAATGCGTGCAAGGTTTTGTTTCCTGGCTAAGAATGAGTAGGTGACTATTGCTCAGTGTGAGTGTGAGCCTTTTAGCTCTTGGAATCTCTACCACTCTCCCAGTCCAACACCCAGCTCAGCTTCTCTCTGAAGCTGCTGCTCTCCCCTGCCACTCCCCCCCCCCCCCCCCCCCCCCCCCCCCCCCCCCCCCCCCCCCCCCTCCGGATCTGCTGTTTCATGGACTGTTCTGTTAGGCTCACACGTGTATGCAGTTGTATCCTGCCGCCTGTCCCTTCTCCACACACTCTGGAATTCTTGTGTAATGACAGCTTCTCGGTCCTTCAGTGTGTCTGATGAGCGCTGCCACGTGCTCATTTCTGGGCTCTCACATTCTCTCAAAGAGTCACCACCCAACAAATCGTCCTTGGAGCTTGTTTGCAAAAGTCGTTTAGTGTCAAGCCTGGTGGTTAAAACAAACGATAAGTGCTCAAAAGCAACTGGGTGAGAGACCGGTGGTGCAGGGCTATCACCCCCAGTCACTCTGGAGGCTGAAGCGGGGGTGGGGGTGGGAGTGGGGGAATCAGAAGGGCAAAGCTAACCTGGGCTACAGTGTGAGTTCAAGGCTAGCCCAGAGAGCCTACTGAGACATGGGTGGAGGGGGAGAGAAGGGACTGGCAAGATGCCTTAGCAGGTAAAGATGCCTACTGCACACCTGCATTTGATCCTGGGACCCCACAAGGTGGAAGGAGTGAACTGACTCCTACAAATTGTCCTCTGACCCCCATGTATGGGTTGTGTTTTGCATATGTGCATGCGCACACTAAGTAAATAAAAAGAATTTTAAAAGGGATAGTTTTGGGCTTGGAGCTTGGTGGCAGGGCATTTGTCTGGCATATGTGAAACTCAGTGTTCAATTTCCAGCCCTCCTCGGCCCAAGATCTGAGTGAAGAGCTGGGCCTTCTGATGACAGCCACAAGGAAGAGCTCTAGGTCCAGTCAGAGGGGCTCTTACTAAAATTAATACACACTCCTATGCTTCTCCAGGTGGGGGCCCCAGGTGTGAGCCATCCCCAGTACTGGTACTCAAAAAATACTCTAAGAAGTAAAGCACAAATCATATGTATTTATTTATGTACGAAATAACCTCCGGTGAAATGTTTCATTAATTAGCCAAAATGTGTTTAGCTTCCTCCAAATCTTGTTCCACAGAGACTGTCTGTAGTAAACAGGTATGAAGCAGGCAGTCGGTAGTCCCAGTAATACACATGGATAGATCATGCCATCTGCCCATGAGGAACTTACAGTCTGGCTGAGGAGGAAACGTCAGTGGCCACAAACAGAGGAGTAAGGCTTTGGGTGCTCCTGCTTTTGCCTTTGGAGAAGGAGGAGTCGGGGGAGGATCTGGTGTGTGGTGTTTTCAACAAAACACACAGGGGCGGCCCTTGCATTGCTTTGCCTTGGCCGCCGTTCAGATGCCCAGAATGCTGTGTCTCATTCTCTCTTTGCTCGTTCTCTTCTTCGGTCACCAAGCTTGGAGGAACCAATCAGTGATCAAGAGACTGTTTGGCAAGGGCCGAGCAAAGTGAGTGGACTTTAGCAGCAGCTAATCCAGGCTCTAGTGAAGTCTGCCCGTCATGTGACCCAGGCGGCACAGGCATTTTGCTTGTGTCTGCTGTCTTCTCCCCTCTGTCTGCAGAGGGACACTGAGAGTGCTGGTCAGAAGGATTGGCCAAGCATGCCTGCTTAATCTCAAGTCAGAGAGAGTCTAGGTGTGTCTCTGACCAGCTCAGACAAGCAGGTAGAGAGACTCTGGCATTTTAATCCCTCTGAGCTTGCAAATTCACCCGGCCCTGTGCAAACAGTGTAGGAAACAGCACGAGCCCTTAATCTGGTGCGTTTGATTCTTCAGATGTAAGACAAGCTATGTCCTGTGGATGGCCCTTCATGCTCCTTAATGCTGAGTGCTCTGGGAGATGGTAAAAAAATGAGAGGCATAGCTCTCCACTCACAAACCTGAGCTCCACAACATGCCCATCACGTGTGGCTGGGCAAGCACAGGTATTGTATCCTATCCTATTTGAGACCAATGGGCAGAGAAAGGTCAGGGTATAGGCTGGAGAAGTCAGGGATGTTTCTGGAGGGGAATGTGCCCTAGGCCAAGAAGAGGGCTAGCAAGCAGGAGGCAGAGGCCTTAGGATCAACCTCAAGGCCATTTTTAAAAAAATATTTATTTATATATTATGTATACAGTGTTTTGGTTGCATGTACCCCTGCATGCCAGAAGAGGACACCAGATCTCATTATAGATGGCTGTGAACCACCATGTGGTTGCTGGGACTTGAACTCAGGACTTTTGGAAGAACAAGCAGTGCTCTTCCTTCACCACTGAGCCATCCTCTCCAGCCCCCACAAGGCCATTGTAAGGGGGGCTTTATGTAACTCTGGGGCAGTGATGAGAACTGGTTATCTGTCTCAGAGAAATCCCACCTCTGCTGAAACAATTGATGTTCAAGCAGATGGATATTGTCTTAATTAGGGTTTCTGTTGCTGTGATGAAACCAAGGCCATGACCACAGCGAGTTAGGGGAGGAAAGGGTTCATTCGGCTATGCTTCCACATCACTGTTCATCAGCAAAGGAAGCCAGGACAGGAACTGAAACAGGGCAGGAACTTAGAGGTGGGAGCTGATGCAGAGGCCATGGAGGGGTGCTGGTTACTGCCTTGCTTCCCATGGTTTGCTCAGCCTGCATTTTCACGGAACCTATGACCACCTGTTGAGGCATGGCACCCACAATGGGCTGGGCCTCTCCCCCATTGATCACTAATTAAGAAAATGCCTTACAGTTGGCTCTTACAGAGGCATTTTCTTTTCAGTGGAGGCTCACTGCTCTGCGATGACTCTGGCTTGTGTCAAGTTGACATAGAACTAGACAGTACAGGTTAGTAACCACCAACTGTTCAGCGTTATATGAACGTCATACCATCCTCCACATGCACGCAGGCACCAGCGTCAGCTGAGAAGACAGGGGCTCTGCCCATGGAAAAAATGGCTCCCTAGTCTCCCCATCTGGCAGCCTCATCAATGAACATTCTACCTTCTCTATGAACTTGACCATTAGGACTCTCCCATAAGTTGGATCGTATAATATTTGGCTTATTTCACTCAGTTAAAAAAAAAAAATCTTCAAGGTCCATCCATATGGTAGCACATACCAGAATTTCCTTTATAAATTCCTTTTCTTAAAAAAGTAAACACAGTGTGTGTCTGTGTATCTGTGTGTCTTTGTCTGTGTGTCTGTGTACCACAGTATGCATGTGGAGATCAGAGGACAACTTGAGCGAGTTTGTTCTCTCTTTCTGCCATGTGATCTTGGGCATCACACAGGAAGTACCTGAACCCATTGGGCCATCTTACAGGCATAGCATTCCCTTAATTTTTGTTTTAGTCTTTTAATACAGGTTTGAGCCCAGTTTTCTTCCCTTTAAAGGCTGAATAATATTCCACTGTGTGTCTATAGTTTTGTTTGTTTGTTTCTCTATTCATTTCAATGATAGGTTGTTTCTGCCCAGTAGCTATTGTGAATGATGTTGTACCCCCTTGCAGAGAGCACCCTCCCATTCCTGGAGTCTATACGCTTAGATTCATCAATGGACCTGGCTGGTGAATATGGAAGACAAGCACAAGTGCAAGGTGTCTGAGGACAAGAATAAAAAGAGATGGATTCTGCCTCGATGGTCAGGAGGCATCTCAGAGAAGATGAATCAAATTGACAGGGAGGTCAGTGTTGTGGGCTGGGCCCCTGGCCATCCAGGCAGCATGGTTTCACACATCCAGGGTCCTCCATGTCTATCTCCTGGGAAAGAAGAGGAAAGTATCATCCTCCTGTGCCCAGGACTATGAAAACAGTGTCGGACATAGTAAGGAAAGCGTGAAGTGTCTGGGTCTCAGTGACAAACTGTCAGTTTCAGAGACATGCTAAGACACAGGCCTGCAGTCTATGACGAGGTGTGAAGGACACAATTTTAAACACTTAGAAACATGGGGTGTGGTGGCACACACCTTTAATCCCAGCACAAGGGAGGCAGAGGCAGGCGGATCTCCGCGAGTTTGAGGCCAGCCTGGTCTACAGAGTGAGTTCTGGGACAGCTAGGGGATACACAGAGAAACTCTGTCTTGAAAAACAAAAATAAAATAAAATCAAAAATAAATTTAAAAACTAGAAATGAACAGGCTGGGTAAAGCCCAGTTTTTATGGAAAGTGTATTCTGCAACAAGCTGGATAAAGGCACTTGGGATTGGAATCAAGTGTCCTAGAAGATGATGCAAAGGGGAGGCCAGCTGTGCAACAGACAAGCCTCAGAGAACACGTGGGGGCGGGAGGCGGGTGACAGGAAGGTCTCAGGATCTTGACATGTGCCCCCAGAACAGGTGGTGAAGACCCCCCAGGAAAAGATGCTTTGCATTGCCGGCAGGTGACACTATCCAGGCCCAGCCTCTCACCTGGCCTGGGTATCTGAGACCTGCCTGGGAGTTTCCCTGTCTCTTAATGATGCCTTCTTCCTCCCCTACCATCCATGCCAACCTTCACACACAAAAAGAAGGGGAGGATGGTCTGTACCCAATGCTCCTTCACTAAAGGCACCATATTCCTTTTCTGAAGTCTTCTTAGCAGAGTACCAGCGTCTGGAAGGCTCAAAATAGCAAAGCAGCTCCTGCCTTGTCCTTGGATTGGAGGTTGCAAGACTGAAGCCCAGGTGCTGGCAGAACCTCAAGCCCTTGCTTGGGGGTTGGGGGATGGGGACTCTGATCTCTGCCTCCATTCTATCTGACCCATCACTGATGGATGCTTCTCCATCTCCCCTTCTGACCTCATATGACTTCCAGAGCCATTGTTCTGTGGGCATCTGTGTCTTCTCTTCTTAAGGACACAGGTCCTATTGGATTATACCCAACCTAATGACTTCATCTTAATTTGATTACCTTTGCAAAGCCACTATTTCCAGATACATGGCCTCGGAGCTGTAGGAGAGCCTGAAATGAAAGCTCTGGGTACCCGGAGGTTGGGAGCTGGCTCTGGAGGACTCGAAACAGCTACTGCGAGACAGAACTACATTTTTACCTATACAGGTGATTTTGGTTGCTTTTTTTTTTTTTTTTTTAGAGACAGGGTCTCACCATGTAGACCAGGCTGTTACCCTGTCTCAGGAAAATCCACCTGCCTCTGCCTCTACCTCCTAGATGCTGGATGGAACTAACAGTGTGTGCCACCATATCTAGCCTTTGCTGACATTTTTATGGACTCCATGGGCCTCAGATAATCTCTTACTTTATCCTTTAGGGGAACTCAGAGTTTACTTCCTTTTTGACTCTTGGGACTTAGCTGGAGACAAAGCAGGGTTGGAGATACTTACACAGGATGAACAGCACCCTGTGCTTTCTGGGGCAGCTGTTGTGGGAGGGGCTGGAAGAGTGTCTCTGGGGAAGGGCTGTGGGACGCTCCATGGAGAGAGGGGGGAGTGCATGACAAGAGCTAGAAAGGTGGAACAGTGGCCTGATGCAGATGGTGGCGGTCCCAAGATGCTAAAGATAGGAACAGCTAGATCTATACAGGCTGCACTGGAGACAGAGGGAGGAGAGTAAACCAACTGCCCACAGAAAACAGAGCCTTCAGGTTTGGGATTAGGTCAGCCTCGGGGCAGGGGACCTTCCTGGTCAACGACAGGACACTGATTTATGTAACGGGTTTATGTAATACCGTTATGTAATGTCATTAGAGGCATCACAAATTGAATTCTATTGGAGGCTCTGCAGAAACCAGACCAGGGATCCCATTCCAACCCTGCAAGACAGCTCCTGGGGGTCAGAGCCCTCTTTCTCTACCAGAGTTTCTGTCCAGGACTCAGGGGCCTCACTGCCTATTGCTCTTCAGGGTCTTCCCACAGGAACTGGATTTTAGATGAATGAGACCAGCTTCATCCTTGGGATCTCTGAGATACACTGCAGAACAACCCGCAGGCCTGTTAGGATGCCTCTCTGCCTACACCTGTCCTCCCAGTGCTGTCACCTCAGTCAGGCCTGGGGATGTTCTCGAACATCAGTCTCTAAACCTCTGTGGACCACTAAATAGTTTAAAGTGTCTTGTTAACACATGTTAATTGTACATATTGCTTGCACACACAAGTACAGTGGACACAGTTTATCTACACATACCCATGCTCTTTCCGAGCTTTGTTGTTCACTGCTCTGCACGAAGGCCCGTCTAGCTCAGCTCCCTCCCATGAGAGAGGACGTGCAGCATTGCCCTTCTGTTTCTGTTCATGTCACTCGAAGCCAAAATCCAGCATTTCTCATGTCAATGTATTAGGGCTGACTAATGCTTTCTGTGGACATAGATTACATTTTCCTTACCCATTATTCAGTCAATGTGCACCTAGTCCATTGTAAATGGTGCCACAGTAAACATGGATGATGCTCTCAAAATAGTATGTGTTGAAATAAGTTTGCATATAAACTCAGAGTCCATGATCTGCTCTTAAACCTAGGCATGGGCTCTGTTCTCATCCTACATACAAGGCAAGTCGGGCCTAGAGAAGGAGCGATGAGTCCATAGGGCTGCAGGTGGGAGGGATGGATGATGAGCCCATGGTGTGGTAGGGCAGGTCCTGCTTACAGATGTCTGGCTCCCAGTGTGGCCTGTGCCTACCACAGCAGAGCCTAAAAGAAATTCTGGAACAGGTGGCTGTGCACAAGAAACAGCCCTGCCTCTGGATCCCCCTTCCTCTTCCTGAGGCAGAGGAAGGTGGGGTATGAAACACAAACTGAGGGGGGCCTGGGGCTGAGGCTGAACCGAGCTTCTAGCAAGACGCCTGCTACGAGCTAGTGAGATGGGTGGGTGGTTAAAGGTGTTTGCTGCCACGCCTGATGACCACAGTTAGATCCCTAGGACCCTCATGCTGGAAGGAGAGAAGCATTTCCCACAAGTTAACCATTGATCTCCACACCGATACATGACATGAGAATGCGTGAGAGGTTACTTACAAGGAAAACATGTGACTCAAAGGCAGCTGTATCACTGAAAAGCCTTCCCAGAAGGAGTGGCAGCTCAGGAAAGGTGTGTTCCATGAGCTCTTTTTATAACTCAGCTATTCAGACTCCTCTGCCCAGCAATTGTTACTGTTTATATAGCCTTTGGAAGGGAGGCTTTAAATCTTGTAAGTTTCCGGAGCTTTCTGAGACTTGTGAGTTTTGTTCTATTCCTGAGCCTTTAAAGTTTCAGCCTTACCTCGACTTCTGTTTCTAGTCAATGTCACAGCTGGGAGCTGCAAAGGTTCTGTGGGTGATGTCCCCAGAGCAGTGCAGCTGACTAGGGCAAAGGATAGTCACCAGAACAATCAGGAAGGTACTTAGGCATCGGAGAATATGGACCAACGTGCATCTAGACTCTATATAGCGTCACTGCATTATCTGCCTTTTGCCCATGTAGTTACATAAATGAATTGCGCTTAGTAAGATGTTATGGATGAGGGTGCATCTAGACTCTATATAGCATCACTGCATTATCTGCCTTTTGCCCAGGTAGTTACTTAAATGAATTGCGCTTAGTAGATGTCAAACAGGAGGTAAATATTCCTCCCACCATCACCTTCAAACTTATACCATTGGATCTCGTTTTCTACCACACCAGTTCTCTGTAGCTGGGCACACCAATCCCAAATCAAGTGGGAAGTGACAAGCCTTTATTTGTTTTGATTTCATGACCCATTAGCTACTTTTCCATATTCTGTGACCTTAAGAAAGGAAGGCTTGCTTTGGCTCATGGTTGAAGGAGGGCACAGTCCATCATGGCAGGCGAGGTATAGTAGTGGGAGCATGAGTCAGGTGGTGGCATTGTCGGGAAACAGAGTTGAATGGTGATGCCCAAATGCTTCCTTTCCCAGACCTAGGTGGCCCAAGATGTCCCCCCACAAGCCACTGGGCAGTTGGTTCTAGATCTTGGCTGGGCCTCTCTCTTCCTCCAGGAGGTTGGTCTGTGTTTCCTAACATGATAGCTCTGAAACAAAGAGCAGGAGCAGCCTTTACCCGAGACCTCATGCAATGTCACTTCTACTATATCCTCTTGTACACATCAGCCATCTTTGTTGACAGTCTCCTGTACCCACTAGTGGAACATGTGTTAGGTGGATCTGAATAGAGCATGGGTGCTTGAGCAGTTCCTCTTTCCGCTATTGAAAAATTCACTCTTATCTAACCTAAAGCTCCTCTATCTCACCAGCTTGGTGACTTTCCCCTTGGTGCCACTGAAGTTGCTCAGTGACAAGAGAAGAGAGACCAAGGTCTCCATGACCTCTATCTTGTTTTCTGTGCCTTCTCTACCAGGACAGCATGGACCTCCCCATAAGAAGAGAAGGTTTATGAAACAAGAAAGAAATACCTCATTTGACTCACTCATTGTCATCTGGCAATGTGTGTGTGCCTGGTGCTTCTGGAATACTAGTCTTTTATGTTGTAAGAGGCTCTGCTGGGTTCTGTCTCTGTCCTGGCATGAGGCCACATGAGCTCCCATTGTTCTCTGATGAGGAAACATGCTTTCTGATGCCCACCCTTCACTTTCGGCCTACTCGAGACACCACAAATGGTGACTTTCTTCATTTTGAGTTTCTGGGTCTCAGTAATTTATAATACATGCAGATGCATTTGCCTTCTGGGTCATGGTTCTGTAGTCTCCTTTAGCCCAGCTAAGTTGACATAGAGCAGTAATCATCACAACAGTTCAACTCTACTAGAGAAGACCAAAAAAAAAAAAAAAAAAAAAAAAAAAAGAAAAGAAAAGAAAAAGAGAGAGAGAGGAGTAGAACCATGTAGGCCTCACACCTTCATGTGTAAAGTCTCAGCCACTCAACAGGGAGTTCTGAGGCAAAGATGGCGCTTGTCAGGTGAGTGTACTGTGGGCAGGAGAACCAAGCCTAGTACCCTGCCATGCTCAGGTATGGTGGATGCTTCCTAGGGAAAGCGTGGCCTGGACTGATGAGCCTGCAGACCAGCGATTGCAGACAAGCAGCCATTACTTTCTTGAATTGAGCTGCGCTGGGTTTAGATGGGAAATTCAAGGGCGGCCTCTCTCCAGTTCCTGCAAGAATGTAGGTCTCTGATTCAGCCTTGGGAATACCAAGGACCTGTGGATCATTTAATCCTGAGCTTCCCTCCTAACCTGTTTTACTCCTGGTCTCATTGAAGACCAGCCTTCTTCATGCGATAAGAAATATGATCAACGAGCTGGGTGTTGGTGGCGCACGCCTTTAATCCCAGCACTCAGGAGGCAGAGGCAGGGGCAAGTGGATTGCTGTCAGTTTGAGGCCAGCCTGGTCTACAAAGTGAGTCCAGGATAGCCAAGGCTACACAGAGAAACCCTGTCTCGAAAAAAAAAAAAATTGAAGAAGAGATAAACCTGTTTTTTAGGATTCCAAGTGTGGGATCAGAAAGGTCTCGTGAGAGAACAGGTGAGGTTAATTCACTAGAAGAGCAACTACCTCATGCAGGAGCTTAATTGTTGCCAGCTGAAAAGATCTCGTGAACAGACGCTGAGAGGAGATACATAAATGAGCCCAGAACTGGAGACTTAGGATGGTTTTGGTTGTTCATCGGTGCACTTCAAGACACTCCTAGAGAGAACCACTCAAGGAAAGGCTTCAGGGCTCCGGCTCCTGCTGAGGTTCTGGGTTCTGGTTACTCTAGGTTCCAGCAGAAGAAATCCTGTGGCTCACGCCCAGAGAATCGTTCCTCGGAACTGATATCCTTAAGGTTTTGTTATTGTGTCCATTAATCCTCATTTCCTATTATTTTGGTGAGTTGGGTTATAAGTGACGTATGCTCGGTCACTAAGTTGTTAATAAAATATATTGATTAAGAAAATTGAGCCTACAAAAAAGTAAGAAATATGATCAAGGTAAGCTCTCAGGAGTATTTGCTGTTTATGGCTTTTGCTAACTGGAAGAGTAGTGTACAATACACTGTAGCCCTGGCTGTCCTGGAACTTGCTCTGTAAACCAGAGTGGCCTTGAACTCCCAGACATCAGCCTGCCTCTGCCTCCTGAGTGTTGGTGTTGTAGAAGTTTTGGTCTATGATATGTAAGCATGTTTTTGTTTTAATCCCAGGTGTGGGATATGGGGCTGCTCCAGTTTGTCCACAGCTGAGAACAGCCTCCTGAGAGGTCATGTGATCTTTGTCAGCTGGGAACTACCTTGCATGGGGGGGGAGGCATGGTCTTTGCCAGTTGGGATAAAAGCCAGACCCAGAGAGAGACTGAGAAAGAAGTCTTCCCTGCTGCTGCTCCTGGTTGCTGTTGATGCAGTTTGAGGAGAAGTTGGAGATATCCTGAAATGAGGACTGGACTTGGCCCGAGGAACAACAACCCTAAACAGCAGGAAGTAGCTAAGGAAAACAATGCCCCCTCTCCCCCTAACCTTTCTCTCCTACCTGGTGTTGGGAGTACTGGAAGGGATTTGGGGTGAGGGAAGTAGAGGAGAAAGAGATTTAAGGAACCCAAAATAAAAATAGTTTTAAAAAATACACCTACAGCTGGGATTAAAGGTGTGTGCCACCACTGTCACTAACTCCCTTTGGACCAATCAACAGGTGCCAGGGGCAGGACCACACAGGAACATGGCAGCTATTGGCCATGCTGTTGACTCAGGAATTAAAAAGCTACTGCTTTTTCCTGGAGTGCCACTAGGCAAAATTGTATATCTACTTCAGGCACACCTCTAATCCTAGCACTTGGGAGGCAGAGGTAGGTAAATCTTTGTGAGTTTGAGATCAGCTTAGCTATATAGTGAGTTCCAGGCCAGCCAGGGCTACACAGTGATACCTTGTCTCAAAAGTAGAAAAAACAAAAAACATATCCATCCTAAATAGTCAACACATCTTGTCTCCACTTCCTTACTCCATTTGCCACTAAGCCACTTGCAGTCTAAACCTCTGCTCTCACTCTCCACTGAAGCAACCTTTGAAGTGACAATCGATGGTTTTGTGATTAGTAAATCTGACTGTCCCCAGGTAAAGCAGCTTCAATTTCCTTCTCTACAAAATCAGGATAAAACAACACTTTATTGGTTTGGCACTAGAATGAAATAAAATAATGCCAAATGATGAGCTAATAGAACAGAGGGCATAAAACATTCTGGATGTATTTCTTAGCTAAATTTTAATTAAAAAAACCAGATAATAAAACCATTAAATCTTTTTTTTTCCAGTTTTTCGAGACAGGGTTTCTCTGTGTAACAGTCTTGGCTGTCCTAGACTCACTTTGTAAACCAGGCTGGCCTTGAACTCACAGTGATCCATTTGCCTCTGCCTATCGAGTGCTGGGATTAAAGGCATGAGCCATCATGCCCAGCAAAACCATTAAATCTTATTTCATCAAACTGATCAAGAGCTAGTCCCAAATCTTCAATACAAGTCCTTATTAAACTACCCCAGTTGAGGCCAGCACATAGTAAGTCTTGATAAGGCTGGCGAGATGGCTCGGTGGGCACAGGGCTTGCTGTGGAAGCATGTAGACCATAGTTCAGATCTGCAGCACTCACGTAAGGAGCAGGTGTGTGGCAGTGCACATCTGTGACCCAGTGCTGGGGGTGGGTCAGAGGCACACAGATCCTTGGAGCTTGCTGGCCAGCCACCTTAGCCAAAATGATTAGCTCCGGATTTATTGAGAGACCATGTCTCAGAAAATAAAGTAGAAAACAGTAAAAATAGGCATCCTGTTGTTGGCTTCTGGCCTTCCACCTGTGCACACACAGGCACGTGCACCCGTGCACACACATATACATGGCACATACCCCTCTTGAGTATGAGCAAGTCTGTGACTTGGCCTCTTAAGTGATAGTTATGGTAATGCTGATGGAGGGCACTGCTCCCTCCACACCATGTAAGTCAGGGCTAATTGGCTAGCAGCACTTCTCTCTGCAGGCCTGATGAGCAAGTGCTGTGTTCGGAAGCCTGTGGCAGAGAACCTTGGGTGCTCTCCCAGCAAGGGTGTGATAGTGGCTTTTTAGCTGGGTTATTAAAAAGCTGGGATCTCTCCCCTCAGTCCTGCAGCCCCAAATAAATGAAAACTGCCAACATACCCAGAATGTTCTGTGGCCTTTGCTATATTATCACCATTTTCCGTTAAATGACTGTAACTCTAGCTCCAGGGAGATCTGATGCCCTCTTCTGGCCTCCAAGGACACCTGCACGCAGACAGACAGACAGACACACACACACACACACACACACTCAAAATAACTTTGAAACAAAATGTGGAAAAGTATAAAGAAGAACATTAAAATGTCTTAGCATACCTCTCACAATCAAGTATTTCTTACATGCTTTCTGTTCACTTTTGCAAGCTTACCTATCCCAGCAGGCTGGTAAAGTGACTGAGGCTTTGAGATGTCAGGGCGTTGTTGGGACTCACACGCCTAGGTCGCAAGCCCTCATCTTCTTTGAATTTGAGGCATCCTTTCAGACAGAATTTTGTCAGTGCCCTAAGATTTTAAGATTTGAAGTAATGTTATGTGAGCTTGGAAAAAATCCAAACATAATCATAATCACATTTTAAAATATGTTTCAGCAAGTCCAGAAAGGTATGCTGTTGCCGGCTGTTCATTTGATATCCTTTGCTTCCTGCGTCACAACTTACAAAGAATGACGTCCAGATGTTACATTATAAGACTGTTGTGACAAACTTCATGCATTTTCCAGCAGCATCCCTTTGCTTTTCCCTTGGCCTTTGCCATATCACTTGCACTTCTGCTTTAGAGTGACTGGTCCCTTAACTGATTTAGTGGTCCACAATCTGTTTTCAAAACAACGCTAGCTGATATTTACTGACGCCTGTGTGTGCATGGTGCGGTTTGAGTGGGAATGTTGCTCGGATGCTCGGATGTTTGAAAGCTTGGTCTCTGGCTGATGGCACTGTTTGGGGGAGCCTTGTTGGAAGAAGTCACAGGCGACTGACTTTGAGAGTTCAAAGCCTCCTGCCACTTCCAGTTTTCCCTCTCCCTGCTTCATGCTTGCACACGATGTGAGCTCTCAGTTTCCTGCTTCCTGCTGCCATGCCTGTTGCTTCCTGCAGCGCCTTCTCACCGTGATGGAGTCTTACCTCTCTGGAACAGTAAGCCCAAATACTCTTCCTTTCATAGGTTGCCTTGGTCACTGTATAAACTGAAGATGAGCTAGATAAGCCATCTGCTCAGAAGATGAGTGAGTATATCAGAGAGAGAGAGAGAGAGAGAGAGAGAGAGAGAGAGAGAGAGAGAGAGAGAGAGAG
>OU015744.1:74078327-74100761 GCA_907169655.1 Acomys percivali
GAGAGAGAGAGAGAGAGAGAGAGAGAGAGAGAGAGAGAGAGAGAGAGCGCTTCACACAACGAACCAAAGACCAAATGGATACAGAGCTAACTTGTCCTGTGTGTGAACTTCAGCATTGGTCTGCCTGCTTGTCTTAAGTAATAGTTCACAGGTATCTCCTTCAATGTCGTTGAGCAGAGGAAATGCTTTCCCTGTGACCATTCCAGAACATTCTCTTCTACATATTGAGATTTCTGAATATAAAAAGGTCACTGCAGCTGGGCATGGAGGCACAGGCTTCTAACCCTAGCACTTGGGAGGCAAAGGCACACCATCTCTGTGGTTCGAGGCCATCTGGTTCCATGGTGAGTTCCAGGCCAGCCAGGGCTACAGAATATCAATAATAATAATAATAATTAATAATAATAATAATAAAAATAAGAAAAAAAGAGAAAGGAAAAGAGAAATATTACTGCAAAGATGGATAGGACCAATTGAGGAAGCATGGTGTGAGAGAATCAAGAGGCTGAGGAAGAGGTACTGGAAGAGTCAAGGAGGAAAGCTGCCATTAAAGGCACACCCAGCTTTCAGTGACTTCACTTTGACAGGAGAAGCAGCCTGGTGGGCAGCTCTTGCATCTTAGTGTGGCTTACGCATTGGGAACAGAATTCTGGTTAGGCCTGTCTCTGCTCACAGCAAGCACCAAGAGCATGAAGTCTGACTCCCAAAGGACACCCACTTTTAACTGTGTCAGATGTAATCAAGCTTGCAAAGCTCTCAGTCGGCTGTGAAAGAGGAGAGCTGACTTCCTGAGAGGGCAGCCATCAGAGGCCGAGGACATTGCGAGGAGAGATCCTCAGGTGCCTGTAGACTCAGGGGACCCAACCCAGGACTGTGGGCTTGGTATATGTACATACCAAGGATAGGACATTCCATTTACTCAGAACTGCCCACATTGCAGTAAGCTGAGCTAGGTCCCATAATGCTAGGCTGAGGATTCCTAAGATGCTGTAGAGCATTAGAAGTCTAAGTTACAACCCGGTGTAACACACTGCATGCCTATAACCTTGGCATTCAGGAAGCTGAGGCAGGAGAATAGCCAGATTAAGTCCAATTGAAGCTTTATAGTGAGACCCCTGTTTGAAGATTGAAGTTTTAAAGTCTCACCTTTCATGAAAGAGGGACTTTTAAAAAAATGTATTTTATTGATTTATTCATAGAAAGAGGGACTTTTGTCTGACATTTATTTTCTCTGGTTTCTGAGTGTGGGGGTGGGGCAAGGCGGGGCTGTGGAAATGAGTAGAGCAACCTTCTGGATGATGGCACCTGATAGCCGGAGGCACTTAGCCTCCTACGCGCTCACTCAGGTTACGTATGCAGCATTGCCTTTGGGGCACCAAAGTTGCAGAAGAGCAAAGGATTCCTGGAAGGGTTGGACGACTGCAGTTCCAGTTTACATCCTTGCTAGATTTAATGTCTTTATCAAGAGCCGCGGGTCCAGTTATTATACATTTCTTCCCCTCCATACTCAAGAGTGTTCCATGCCTCATTAATACACCTGCTTTCCCTACTGGCTTCTACAGACTCCAAAGACCTTTGATTCTTCAGGGCTCTGCGGTAATACACTTTTTTCCCCTTTCTCCTTCCTTCCTTTTCTTTTTGACGAGGTCTCACACAGCCTAGGCTAGCCTTGAACTTTCTGTGTAACCAAGGCTGGCCTTGAACTCCTGGTGCTAGTCTCACCTCGGAAGGGCTGGGTTTACAGTTATGTGTCACGATGCCCAGCTTTTTTTTTTTTTTTTCATGTGTCTGAGTGTTTGCCTGTATGCACGTCTTATGCCCATGGGGGCCAGAAGAGGGTGTCAGAGCCCCTGGAACTGGAATTATAGATCATTGTGACTATGTGTAGAATAATCGTTACTTTCTGAATATATTTTTAAAAACTCTGGGACTTTCTATTTAACTCTGGAAGGTAAAGTGTGGTCAGAAAACTCATTCCTTGTAATGTCCATATTTTAAGTTTGTTTAAGCTTGCTTTAGGGCTTGCTCACCTAGGTCTCTCTCTCTGGTGTGTGTGTGTGTGTGTGTGTGTGTGTGTGTGTGTGTGTGTGTAAAAACAGCAGTACTACGGTACAGTGTTTGCATTCATGAATCGGGCCAATTTTGTTAATCAGTTATTCAAAATTTGGCTTCCTTCCTAACTCATTAATTTGAGAAAAGAATACTGACATCTTCCAAATTCGCACTGTGAACACAAATGTTTCTCCTTCTAATTCTTGGAAGGATAAAATTGGGAGACGTGGGATGAGTATGAAAAAAATTAACCATAACAACAACAAAAAACCCCACCACAGCCAATCTAAAACAAGACAGGAAAAAAGGAAAACAAAAACCAAACCCAGTCTACCAACCCCAAACTCTGCAAGTGGGACAAAACACAAACTATCGAAGGTGTGTCCAACCATAACTGTACCAGTAATCAATACCACCTAAGTGGGCTAAGGCCTCCAAGAGCCGAATTGTCAAGATGGATTACCAGGGAAAAGCCTTGCAACCATGGCTTATTTACAGGAGCCACATGCAAACCCAGAGACCAGCCAGCCCAGGTAATTTACAGCACCAGTGGGAGATGTTCCTTTGGTGGAACAGTGCCTTGCAGGTTGTTTTAAGAAGCCACAGATGGTCCTTGTTGTGGCTACTTCTTCCAGCCTTCCATCAGTCTGTTCAGTGAGCAGGACTCACCCACTTTTCAGCCCCACTGGTAATATAAAGAAAGAGGGTTCCCACCCAGGGGTGGTCTATGACCACTTCCCCAAACAGTAGGGGAGAGATCTTCTCTGGCCCCCACTTGTGGTTGTCACAGACAAGGTGATGCCAATCAGAGAATCAGCAGGCAGCCCAGGCCCTGGCCTTCCCAGCTCCTATGGGTATAGGCAACGCTCCTGAAAAGTCCTCAGTTTCAAAAGGAATTCAGGTCAATTCTGAAAGACATACAGTGATCAAATAGGGGGGTGGCCAGCTGTGGTATAGCAGGGCAGAAACAGAGCGACATCTACTCAGCCAGGCCAGACCCAAGACTGGCACAGTTCTTAGGTGTATTATGAGCTAAATGGTGCCTCTTTCCTGTTTATATGTTAAAGTTTTAATCCTAACAGGCATGTCCAACCTGCAGATCACCTAATCTGCATGTAGCCCAGGAATGCTCCACATGCAATCCAACACAAACTTGTAAACACACCGAAAACATGAGATTTCTTTTTCTGACTTTTTCTTTAATAATCTCAACTGTCTGGTTCTTTAATGTGAACTTTCTGGATGACAACGGTGTGTCACAATGTTGAAAGGCTGACACCATGCTAGCTTTCCTGGCACTTCAAAATGTGATGTTCCTTAGAGTCTTTAAGTTCAAACGAGAATGGGTGCCATCCAAAACATCATACCTATGTCCTGGTACAAGGGGCATTTGGAGAACAGACTCGTAGAAGATGCCATGTGAACATGAAAACGACCCTCAACAAAGCCAGATGTCCACTGCAGAACCAACCCTGACAGGACCTGGATTTGGGACCCCTAATTTAAGCTGCCCCAGACTAAGTCCGTGACACTTTGTACACAGCCTAGGAGACTGGCACATGTGCTGTACTCTTCCCAGGGGCCCTGTGGCATTCAGTCTCCATCACACTACACATGCTCAGTTCTCTTGAGGTGTAAGTGTGGAGAGTTCAGGAGCATGAGCTGCCTAGCTCCTCATGTACAGGTGACAATCCAGACAGCCATGCCTGAGTGTCATCCCCTCGGAGCACTTTTCCCTAGAGCCAGTGGCCTTTTCTTAGCAGCTACTGTTTAATTTTAGAATCCATGTGGCTTAATTGAGCTTAGACCACAGGCCAGGCTCTCCTTAAATGCGATCTGTGAAGTATTCACTATAGACAGACAAAGGGTAGCCTTCAGTGTCCTTGAGATCAGGAGCAGGCAGTCAGATTAGGGTGTCCTCTGCAGCTGGCTCTGTGCACATGCCTGACACCCACCTGACACCTAGACGGCTCTGCTAAGTAGGAGGAAGAGTGACTGACTGGACCTGAACTGAGGAAGCCAGAGGTATGGCTGAGGAATGCCTCAACAGTGGCTCTGTGCAGACACCATGGGGGCCTGGCACAGCAGACACAAAGGGCCAGACCTGAAGCAGCAATGAGAGGGCTGGTTGAACAGCTAAGAAGGAAGACACAACCCCCGGGAAGCAGGTAGCCTGGGATGGCTGGACTCCAGAGAGTCCTGCCAGGACATCCCTGCCACCCAGAATCCCCAGCAAGGCTGAGCAGACAAGTAGCACAGTTAGTGGGTCCCCCACCTTGGATCCCTGTGGTCACTTCCCCAGAGGTCTTTGCTGAGGGCGCCCCCTAGCAGGCTGTTAGGTTCCTTGGGCTGGTTTGGAGTGCTGATTGCTCCCACACTAGCAGCCCCAGGTTCTGGGTCTGCACTGGTTGCAGGTGAGGCCACAGGGGGGACCAAGGCAGTAGGCACAGTAGGGGAGAGGGGATTCTGGTGGCATCCAGTATGTTCCAGAAGGGGGAGTGCAGTCAGCACAGTGTGGCCTCCAGGTGTAGAGGAGATCTGCTGGGAGGAGCTACAGGCGGGCCTGGAAGATTCTACCAAGGAAGCATCCGGAGGCAGCTGAGGCACCAAATTGCCCTTCCCTCTAGAGAGTCCTGGGAGGTCAACAGCCTTGCAGCCTTCTGTCTGGCCCCGCAGGATCTTTGGTCTGGGCTTGGTGGGGCCCTTCTGCCTCCAGTAGGGTAGATGTCTGTGGTTCAGTCTGTTGGCCCAGCGAGGTCTCCTGGGGAGGGCCAACTGCCAGGAAGCCTGGCCTTTTGGCCCAAGGCTCCGTGGGCGCCTTCCCAGCTGATCCATCTGGGTCCTCATGGTGGCCACTTCCTGAGACAGGCCTGCCACAGCTGCTGCAAGCTGGTCCAGCTTGTCCGTGAGGACAGTACCCAGGTTGTGCAGTTCCTGCTGCAGGGACCTGCCACAGGGGCATGGTGGCTGGAGAGAAGTGGGTGGCCACTTTGACAAGACAGCTGTGGGAAGGGGAGACTTGCTAGGTGGCTCCGGAGGGTCCCCAGAGAGCAGTTTCCCTTGGGTCTTGGCTAAAACCAGAGAAAGGATAGGTAAGAGTGAGGACAATCTCTCTGGTCCCCAAGACCTCATTAGTGCCTCATAAGGCCTGGTTCCTAGAGAATTTTAATCTTGGGTTTCTTTTTTTCCAAGACTAATTCTTCAGTCCCACATCCATTGGAGTGGGTGTCACTGCAGGCGACATGTGCTGGTCAAGGCCCCTCCCATTTCCCACCCACTCAGCTCAGAACGGAAAAGGGATCTACTGTCTGCCAAATGCCAAATGCCAGTCAAGGTCTGCCTGTGTCTTTTCAGTACCTTTAGGACGGCAGATAGCGAACAACCTGAATGGCCCAAGGACCCACACCCGGTCTTGACAAGTGTTTGAATTAAGTTAAGGATTTGAAATTGAGGCAGGAGGATCACAAGTTCCAGGTGGCCTAGCTTACTTAGTGAAACCTTGTCTCAAACAAAAACTAACGATTAAATACCACAAAATAAAGTAAGAATGTGTTGTGATGCTTCATCTGAGGGACAGTGCCAAGGGCTCTTAACTTTGCATTCTTGGAGGAGCCAAAGCTCACAGGCAAAGAAGGTGCGCAGCACAGGTACAAAAGGCAGCAAGGGCATATGCCACAGACATCTGAGTCCTGCATACTTGTGAGGCCTTCACAGCACAGCTCAGGACACAGGTGCATCACCCTGCCTGTTGTCACTGTGGGTCCCCGGACCAATGTGTGGTAAAGACTCTTGTGCTCTGTGCAGGACAGTGGTAGCCAATGCCACGCAATAGTGCCAAGGTTCAGTTCCCACAAATCCAAGCTTTGACTCCAGATGCTTCTCAATGCCTCAACAGGGGGAGCCTGTGCCCTTGTATGAAAACTCTGAGGTGAAGTGAACCATGCATCTGAGTGGCTTCAGTATAAGACTTTCCTACCCAGGACCCAAATGATGAGCTTGGAGCATGTGTATTTCCTTAGGATGGAACCTGGGCTCTGATTTTCTCAGAGGCTCTAAAGCACAGCAAATGCTCGACAGCCACCCGCTCACCTGTGGCCCTGGGTTGACCATGTCCAGGCTTCAGGTCCCTGGGGTCTTCAGTACACTTGGGTTCAGGCCTTTCCTCTAGCTGAGTGGCAGGCCATGGGTGCCCAGCTGCCTCTGCAGAAAGCGCACAGAGCACTTGGGACAAGGACAAGAACGTTTATAAGCACCACTGCAATAGGGGATATTTGCTGAGCCACATCACCTATCTTCACCCTAACTCCAAGGCAAACCTTCAACTTTTTTTTTTTTTTTTTTTTTTTTTTTTTTTGAGCTAGGGTCTCTCTGTGTAGCCTTGGCTGTCCTGGACTGGCTTTGTAGACCAGGCTGGCCTTGAACTCACAACGATCCACCTACCTCTGCCTCCCGAGTGCTGGGATTAAAGGCGTGCACCACCACACCCAGCCTTAAACCTTCAATTTTTAAACAATGATTAAATCAGATGCAAGATGTTTAGGAGCCTAACACTGGGGGCTGGCCCGTTGTGCCATCATGTGGGGACCCCTCTACCATTCTGTACTAAAGCCTCAGGGTCTTATAAGGAAACGTGAGGAATGTGGCTCATCCTGAGTCCTTCACAGGAGACAACCATGGCCAGAGCAGAGCAGCTGCTGAAGATGGTTCCGGGGCCCTACCTCCTCTTCCTTCAGCACTGCTGACAGGGGCAGGCTGGCACATGCGCTCTGCAGCCTCTTCTCTTTTGGGTGGGTGGGACTTGACTTCTGTCCCCTCTGCTCTTCCTGTAGGAACAAAGTCTGGGTCACAGCTTGGGTGGAAAGTAATGCGGCTTGTAATACCAGGTGTCATTTCTAGACTTTTGGGCCAATTTCAAAAGTTCTATTCTCACTGTGCAGGTGATGTTGGCGACCAGACCCAGGGCCTCATGACGCCAGACAAGTGCTTTACCACTGAAAAAGATCATGACTGATATTTCTTTTGTTAAAATTGTCAAGTTTAAAAAATGTTATTGGATACTATATGGCGTAGCTATGTGTCCACATACACATGTGTGCATGTACTAATGAGCATATATGTAGATACTATGTATCAGTGGTTCACCAAGATCTCCCTAATAGAACACAGGCCTTGGATCAAGGGCTCACCTTCCCTCTGGCCCAGCCTTACAGGATCTAAAGTACAACAAACTAAAGGGAGATTTTAATGAGAGGCCACAGAATGACAGCAAAACTCAGAGACTGAAGCCTAGACCCTTGGCCCTCTGGGGACATGTGGCTGTCATCCAGGGAGATTCCAGACTCACCTGCACTGAGGCTGCTGCGGTCCCGGGGATCTCTTCTCTCAGGGTCTTCAGCAAGACAGTCATTGTATTTGACTCTTGGGGATGCTCCAGAGACAGGGCACTGAGGGGCAGGACCCTCACAGGAGGGGAGGTGGTCTTTCTCTGTGTCATAAGTAAGTCAGCATCAGAGTACTGACAGGCACCTCAAAGAGCAGCTCACTGTCACTTGCACCCCCATGCCAGCAGACTTACTCTGGAGGGATGGCTGCCAGAGAGCCGGCTCAGGCCTCTGGTCCTCTCCATCAGAGCTGCTGAAGCTGGAGCTGGAGCAGGGGCTTGGGCTGGGGCCAGGGCCAGTAACACAGGTGAAACGCAGGGGCCGCATGGGCAAGATCCCCTTCAGAGAGTTCTCTAGGCGGTGTAGAGGGGAGGGCATGGTGGCTGTCTCTGAACAGAGGAAAAGAGAGCTCACTGCCCAGTCCTGATGGCCAGGCACTCCGGATGTCTATTTTCTGCTCAGCCACACCCCATCTGGGCTCTAGTGGATCCCAAACGACTTACTTTTCTGGTCATAGGCAGAGAAGCAAAGCCAGAGGCTAGCCATGTCCCTGGCTGAGTGAGCTGGGGAACTTTCTGGAAGTTCCAAGTCCTGAGAAGCTACTCCTCATCAGGTTCCAGTTAGGTCCCGAGTCTTGCAAGCGAGGCAGCCCTTCCCCCACTGGGCAGGCAGCCAACCCTCTCCTTAGCAGATCCTCTCCCCCTCACCAGGAAAGAGCTGGCAGCTTAGTGAGGGTCACTGATGAGCTGAGTCATCCTTCTACCCCGTGCAGAGGCCAGAATGGTCCTGATGGAGCTGCCTTCAGCCAACAGTGTGTATGGGGTCCCCCTTAATCCCAGCAGTGTCTCCGCAGGGAGACCAAACAACATCCTATTCTTCCTGTCCACTTCTATGCTCCATGCAAGGGAAGGAAGGTAGGAGGGAAACAGAAAAACAAAGGGAAGGCTACTGCCTTGACAAAAACTCACTGGAGGGAAACTATTATGTAAACACTGACGGTAGCTCACCATCTTGTGGCCACTGCCATGTTCCTGGCCTGGTGGTCACCTGGTGGCAGGTGGGAGTGCAGGTCTGTGGAGTGCCCTGATGGAGGCTCTTGCTGGGCACTTCTCCCCGACCCTGTCTGAGATGCAGTGGTTCACAGGCCTCGCCCCTCAGTCCTGTTTTAATGAGAAGAGTCCCAGTGGTCCTGTGGGCCCTCAAGCTGCCACAGAATGGACAGAATTTCTGCCACTGCCAGGCTTTTAGCACACAAGTTTCAGGTGTGGGTCCCTACTTGGTCACTGCACCAGCCCAAACCTCTTTAACCCCAACTTGAGCTATGTGGACTCTCAGGAGGTGTATAACGCAGTATCCAGACGCAAGGCATGAGGGGATGACACAGCCACAACAGAGACACTTGGTCAGCAAAGCTCTGGCTCCATGGAGCAGCAGACACTGGTGCCCATTTACCAGTGACTGACCTTCTGCCCTCAGGGCTCTGCTCAAGCCTCACTCCTGAGCATCCTCTCAGCTCAGCTGAGATCCAGCTGCTACACCACTGCCAAAGCTACGGTGTAGGAGGGATTGATCTCCCCACAGTTATCCACAAATATCAGTTTGTTACCTTCTCTGTCTGCAGCCCAGTTCCTAGGCTCTGTTCTCTTCAACCCCCTGTCTGAAGCTGAGGGGCAAGGCCAGGAAGGCTGTGGCCTGGGAATAGGGATGTCTCTCAGACAGTTCTGCAGGCCCTGGAGTGGAGAGTTTCCTGGTGGATATCCTGTAAAGATCAGACATGACCAGTCTTGGATGGGTAGCCAGTGCTCTGTGAAGCCCTGCAGCCTGTCTGGCCTGATCAGAGCCAAGGAAGGAAGCATGGCATACAGGGCAAGTCCTGGTAGCTCAGAGCCCCAGACAGAGACATGGCCCCAAACACTTGTCATCCCTGCTCAGTCTGCCCTGGAGAAAGCCTACACAGAAGTCTGCCTCAGGGGAGTCTAGTCACAGGTATAGATCTTAGGCTCCCTTAGTGCAGCAGCTGTCACCACAGCGATGTGTGATGCTACCTGCTTAGAGCGCAGGACACCCTAACATTCAAATGTGCACAAGGCTTCTTTTACTCTCCAAGGAGGGCAACAGGCCCTCTTGCCTCTCAATAAGACATCAGGGCACAGGAGGTCTAATTCTCCATAGGACTCAGATACATGGCAAAGACAGAACTCCTAGTCCTGGAGTCTTGTGCAAACAGCAGGAGCTGGATGATGTGACATTCTAGAGGGTAAGGTGAGGACAGCACTGGCCACACTCCTCCATGAGGCAGCTCCTGTCTATCTTGACCAGGGCAGAGGTTGTAAGCAAGAGATTGTCACGTAGGGCTGGAGTAACATAGCATAGCATGGATTGGAAACCACAGCAGGCAAAGAGCTTGGCGCCAAGCCTGAGCACACCTGAGTTTGATCTCCAGACACATATGGTGTTGGAAAATTTAGAATTGACTCCTGCAAATTGTCCTCTGATCATATGTATGCCATGGTACACACTGGGGCGGGGGGGAATGAAGGTTGAAGAACATTTGAGTTGTACACTGGGGCGGGGAGTCCCTCAGTAGGACCGAGCAAGAGAGAAAGCAGGCTCTGTAATGAAAGTCTGTTGCGTAGAACAACTTGCATCAAAATGTCCCTTAGCGCTTCTATGTGCCAGACAAGAACAAAGCAAGCCCTCCTGCCCTCATTAGGCAGCGTTTGGCAGGAACGAGGGCAAGAACAGGGCGCACACAAACATGTGACTTGCCCAGCAGGTTTTGTCCTCGCCTTCTGTCGTCTGGGCTCTGCTGCTTTAGGGCTGGGCACTGGGCTATTCTACGGTAGATTTATAGCCGTATAGACTAGGAGCTGCGTAGGTGTGGCTTGGGGACTTTGAGAAAATGCAGCTCTCCACATGCCTGAGGTAAGCCCCAGTAGACTTGCAAACTAGAATGAACCGCTCTTTGGGCTCCTAGTGCCATGTCACCAAGGCAGATGTCACTGGACATTTTCAAGCCTTCCCACTAACAATGGATGTGGCCAGGGCACAGACGGGCAGATGCACTGGGTGTCCATCACAGGACAAGGCAGACATGACTGTTCCAAGACAAAAGACAAAGGGGATGCTGAGAGAGTTCTCTAAGACCCAAAGTTCCCTAGACTACCTCACTCTGGCAGGGCCCAGGGAGGCCCAGGTCACTGGGTACAATTTTGGAGGTGTCTTCTATGATCCTCACTCCATTTCCCCTAAGGTGGAGGTCAGTTAGTAGTATGGGCACTTCTTTTTGTCTGGGATAGGGGAGCGTTTTCAATAAAGGGAAATTGATGACACATGGCCAGCCATTGCCCTGTCTCTTCTGAGCCAAGTCACTACAACAGACCCCTCTTATGCTGCCAGAACAAGTCCTAGGTCTGCTTCTGCCTCGGTGTCCCCAGCACTTCTTCTGGCACTGGGGCAGAGATAATGGTGTGCAAGGACCTTGTGCTCCTCCCGAGGAGTACACCCTCAGGCCGGACCAGCTCACCTTTCCCAAGCCGTTGCCCATGGCTGCTCCTGGGGCTCCCGAAATCCAGATCCCCATCACTGCTGCTGGCTGAAGAGAAGCTGGTAGGGGTACCCTGGGAGCCACAGGGATGAATCCCAGGTCCTTCTCTCACATAGCCCTGCAAGCTCAGAGGCAGAGGTGGCTCCCTTGTAGCTCCTACATAAAGGAATATAATTGGGTCAAGGCAGAACCTGCTGGAGAAGACGACCTTGGGCCTTAGAGTATATGGTACCAAGAGACCCGGTCCTTCCCTTCCAGGGTTTCCCATGGCCCTGATGAAAAGTCTACCTATCACCTGGACACATGCACGCACACGCACACGCACACAAATACTCTTGGGGATAAGAAGTCCTTAGAGCAAGGAAGTGGGTGGATAGGATCTGGTTGTCATCAAACCTGGATAGCTACTTGGGGAAAGGCATGAAGCAGGGGTTAGGAAAAAAGGGCACAAACTCGAAGAGGCCCAGAGAGGATGACCAACATCTCCCTCCACTGTGCGCACAGTCAACCCGGGCCCAAGTACCTTCACTGTGAGATCCTTGTGGCTGTAGCTCAAGCCTCTGAGAGCCAGCCTCTCCTGGCTGGGGACTTCTGGACCATGAGATGGCTAGTGACTGGAGAGGTGATAACCCACCTGGAGGAATGCCCTTCAGACAGGCCTCCAGAGCTTCTAGAGGTGAGCTTGAGGCCCTGCTGGCTGGACAAGAGAGGTCACCTTGTCATCTTCTCTTGTTGGGCCCTGGCCTGCTTGTCAGACCCCACCTTGGCCCTTGGCTGCCTTGCTGGCCCACAACCTGCCTTCTACAGCAGGCTCCAGGGATCTGCTAGGCAGGGATCCTCCAGTGAGGAACTCTGAATGTGTTTTCTGATTCTAAAGAAGGAATGAAGCTGTCCTCAACTCCGAGGAGAAGGGTGGGACAGCCACCTGCATGCAGCGGCCAGCTTCCACAGCCAGGGCCTCACTGCAAAATGAAGGTCCTGAAAGCAGAGGGCTGCCTGCACAAAGGGCATGGATTGCGAACATGGACGATGGTCTAACAGCTTGGGAGGAGAGGCAGGGGAGGCTCCTTGGCCAAAGAGAAGCAGGTCCTTCTCTGCGGGCTTTGGAACTCATTACCATTGGATTGTGGGTAGATAACCCCGGACTTACCTAGTGTCATGGGGCCCCAGCGGGGCACACGGACCTCTCTGCTGTCTCCAGTGGAATACGGACTGTGGTTTTGCCTGCTAAGCTGGCAGGATGCTGGCACTGGGGGACTCTGGGTCCAGCCATCTTCCACCTTCACCGTGGTCAGCACACTGGCATGTGCATGACCAGATTGGGGAGGAGGAGTCTGGAGGCGTCTCATCCCTGTGGGAAAGGTGCTTGCTGGGAAGCCCTAATTTCAGGGTTGGACTCACCCTAAGTCTTGAGAGGCCCCTCTTTACTGAGCTGGGAGGGACTTCCAAGGCTCCCTGCCTCCACAGCAGTCACTGGCTCTGCTCCAAGTTACACTCCTACCACCTCTGGGTGCTGCAGAGTTTTCTGAGGGATATTGAAATAAGCCCCTCCCTGGTCAGCAACAACTCAGACCTCACTTCTTATGCAGCAGGCTTGGCTCTCCACCCTCTTAGGGACCATGCTCTCTGGAAAACAAGC
This sequence comes from Acomys percivali, assembly GCA_907169655.1. Lineage (NCBI taxonomy): Eukaryota > Metazoa > Chordata > Mammalia > Rodentia > Muridae > Acomys > Acomys percivali. The sequence continues at coordinate 74,090,947 of OU015744.1, forward strand.
TTACTGAAGAGCTGACAAGTGACCCCAGTCCAAACATAGGTGCTAGGAACCCCAACCTCCCATCATAGCACCTAGCTTGAGCATTGGATGACAGGAGTCCCAAGTCACAAATACAATCTACTGTTCTACACACAACTCTTGCTTTCTATTTTTCTCTTTCCCTCCCCAGTATCCCTTCTAGAAAGTTCTAGTCTGCTGGGAAATTATGAAGCACTGACCAAGAATCTCCTACATGCTCCGTTCTTTGTACAGAGTGGTGCAGTCCAGCATTGGCTTCTCTGACTAACATGCTGATAAAGCGCATCAGATTTTGTCACCAAGAGTCACACACAGCTGTACTCAGAGCAGGGAAACCATCTAGCTCCCCTAGCACTAATCTAACAAGTGGCCTTTACCTCCGGAGTTCCTTTTCCCTGGATCCTCCTGCAGCCGCACATCTGCTGCTCCTGAGGGGCTGAGACGCCTGTCTGGGGCTTCTGGGATCTCCTTTAGGCAGTTGAGTAGGCCCTGAAGGGGACAATCCCCGGACGCAGCCTCTATCTTCACTAAGGGAAAAGGCACACGTTTCACTTAAGGTCACTGTCCTCAGTCTCCTGACAGAGAGACAAGGACTGCCCTGGGCTGCAGTTTGAGTAGCACAGGGCCAAAACCCAAGACCTGTAGACCTGCCAGTGTGGGCTGTACCTGGGCACAGCTATCACTCAGGGGGCAAACGGCAGGGGTGGGCTGGCAGTTTCTGACTTCTAGGCCTTGAGGTGTATCAGGCCTTGCCATGCATATGTAACGCTCACACACGAGAGGGGTTCTGTAGTTATGTTCACCCCAAGCCAGAGGATGGAACAGCTTTCCTCAACAGATGCAAGGCCAAGGCAACCTTTTGAGGGAAACCTCAGGCACACTTCAGCGTCCGTGTCAACAGCAAGTGACAACTGAGCACCGAAGTCCTCCTCAGAGTCCCACATTAGAAGAAACAAGAGAACAGTGAGGAAAACAGGATAAAATCTGCTGTTGCAGATTGAAAACGCCATTGGCCTACAGACACTTGACCCTAGGGACACAGGAGCCCCCACAGTGGTCATCTCGGGGGAGGCAGTAATATCTGTGGATGGAGCACACCAATTTCTGTGAACAGCAGTCCGGACCTTGTGGGACTTTGGAGACTTTGGCCTGAGCAGGCCAGGTGCCCAGGGACTCACCCGGGCAGGGCAGGCTCCCGGTCTCCACCTCGGCTCTGGTCTGCTTCAACACACTGAGGCCAGGGAGAGAAGATGACAAGTCTGGGGCTGTCCCCCGCTGCTGGGGCTGGGGCACAAGGATCTCCTTCAGACAGTTGATGAGGCCTTGCAAGGGACTATTCTCAGGAGCCGTTCCTATGCACGTACAGGGCAACTAAGGTTAGCGTAGTCCTGACAGGCAGGATGAACAAGACCCTCAGTCATCCTCGCCATCTCTGGGCAGCTGAGAATCACCCATACAAACACACAAGGTTTATCTTATAGCAGCCATTCTCAACCTTGGGCCACAACCTCCTTGGGAGTAACGATCAAATATCCTGCATATCAGATATTTACAATATGATTCATAACAGTAGCAAAACTACAGTTATGAAATAGCAACAAAATAATTTTATGATTGGGGTCACCACAACATGAGGACTGTACTTAAGAGTCACAGTATCAGTGACTCTTTGAGGTTGAGAACCAGTGGCTTATAGGGTTGTCATGATGTTCAACTGGGAGAGTGACATGACCCTCCCTGACCCCACTCGGCTCTAGGCTGCCCAGCCCCAGGAAAGCCAGCCTTTCACCTGTTCCCATGATGCCTCTGTTCTGCCTTAGGTGGCTCTTGCTCTGGTCTGGGCTTTGAGGGGGATGAACTGAGGTCTCTCCTGAGGCTCCTAAGCCTTCCTTCTCCATAGAGAGTGGTTTATCAGCAGTTCCTCCTGCAGGACACAAAGAAGGCCATGTTTGGTGGGGGACTCAGACTCTGGGATCTCCCCAGAGCTATTTCCCTAGAGGGCAGACCACTCTAACTCTCCAACCCTTTGAAAGTCACCCAGGTCCTAAACTAAATACTACGACTCATATATGCCGAATGTTTCCAGACCCTTTCCCTGACCTCAGTCTCTAAATCTGGCCTGGCCAAGGACGCCTACGGGTCAGGCTTGTACCTGTGCTTCTTCCGTGGGGCTCAGAAGACAGATGTCGCATGGAACCACAGGTTAACTGAGGGACTGGGAGTGTCTTTTTAACTCTTTATTCTTTTAGGTATTCTAAACTAAAACACCAAAAACAGGGCTGGAGAGATGACTCAGCCATCAAAGGCTAGGCCTAGAACTAAATTTAAAAAAACAAAACATTCAGACAAGTACAATTTCGAAGAACTATAAAAGACAAAGTGAGACCCTAGAGAAACTCTAGTGACCAGCATTGCTTCCCTGCTGCTAGCTTTGCTGACACAGTCTGACCGGGTGCATACAGGTAAGCGACCTGCCAGGCTTCTACATTAGAACTGCTCAGAGCTCCCTGTGTGTGTATATAGTCCTCAGTGATCAGCACACGGGACAGGCCATCTGGAACTGATCTGCAGACCAGAGGCCAAGTGCACGTTCTCACTGTTCAGAGACCTTTATTTCCTATCAGCTACACAGGAAGCTGAGGCAGAGAAAGTGAAGAGTACAGAGTCCAAGGCCAAATTCCAGGGCTAGGTCTTTACAACGCTGGGCATGCCTGTGCACATTAGGTCAGACTCACTGGAAGGTAGGGGGCTTCCTTGTGGCCAGTCTCCAGGAGGGCCACCGGAAGAGGAGCTGCCTGTGGGTGTGGTGGCCAGGCTGGGGTGGCTTGCAGGGCTCTCCGGAAGAGAAGTGAGCAGGCCTCGGGGAGGACAAGCTTCCACAACCACAGCTACTGTTGGGAGATGAAGAAGATGCCAACTGGTAAGCTGCCCTACCATCACCACAGTCAGTGCTTTCCCTATCATGTTCCACCACCAACAACCAGGAGCCAGGGACTGTCCGTGCTGAGCTCTGAAACTGTAAAATGTAAGGTCTTGGCCTGGTAAGGTCCAGAGCAGTGAGTATAAAGCCATATTCCACCCAGTCGGTGCCACTCTATACCTCTGTTCCCTTCCCATGTCATCCAACATTAAGTGAAAGGGGCTGCAGCAGGTAGGGGACATGTTCTAAGGTGAGGTGGGCCCTGAACTGACCAGGTGCAGAAGGGAAGAACAGAGAGTTCGTGAAGCAGGAAGAGCAATGGCTGGCAATAGGATCTAGGCCCTACTGGCTATCTGGACAAAGCTTAGCTTCTTTCTCGCTTCCCATCTGCTTTAACAGGGGCAAACACACTGCTCACCACTATGCAAAGTGCACAGCGACAGGGCAGGATCACCAGGTGGCTGGACTCGCAGAGGAGCACCATGAGAAGGCAGGAGCTGGTCCCACACCCACTAGGTCCCAGAAGCTCAGGATGAGCACACAGCAAGGAGGTCAAGAACTGAGCTGGAAGGCAACTATGCGCCGCACTCTGGGCTGCAATCAGGTCTCTCTGTGGCTGGTGTCACTACTCACCCTCAGGGTTCCTTTGCTCCCCATCCAGACTGGAGTTCCCACTCTCGGAGGAGTCCTCAGCGCCCTTCACTTCCCCAAACAAGAATTCCGGAATCTCCTTAACCAGCTGCACTAAGGCGGTGAGGTGTAGGCTCTGCTGGGGCTGCTCTCCTGTGGAGAGAAGTGTGAGCCCTGAGCTCAGTCACCGAGCTCCTCAGGGAACCCTCTCCATCACAAATGGAGCAGCCAAAGAGAGAAAACGGCTCAGAGGATGGAGGGCTGGGCTCAGCAGGGTTCTGCACTGTTAGCCAGAAGCTCATCTGGTCTCCTTTCCATCAAGGGCAACCCTGAAGGGCCCTGTAGCCCCATGTGCCCTTCTACCTTTCCTTCCTTACTCTGGGCCCCATGTGCTACCTCTACTATCTAAACTGCAGGCTAGCTCTGGGGATGCCAAGTGAGGCCTGAGGCAGAAGTTCGCCCTGAGGTGATCTCGGGTTTTATTCTAAGCACTTCTCTCCAGAATAGATTACATGCAACGAGCCTCCAACCTAGAGGAGTAAGGGGCAAGACTCAAGGAGGCCTGGACTGGGTTAGCGGAAGTCCAAGTGTCACTTAAGGGGCAGACCCGAGGGCTGAAAACCAGGACTAGGAGGAAGTGTTCAAGGTCTATTGGGAGGACATACCATGAGGACCATGCTCCAAAGAAGGTTCCTGTCCCTTATCATGGTGGCTCTCTCCTGCTGTGGCTCCTCCAGACTCTGCAGGTGACAGGAAAGCAGAGAGAGGAAGCAGCTCAGCTGTCCCTGGAGAGAGAAGGAACAGTTACTCTGGGAACCGAGTGGCTTTTACCCTCCCACAGTCATGTGATGGCCCAGATGCCTGCTTATCTATGTATAGCTTTCCATACATATTTGTGTGGCCATCAAATTCACATCATACACCCCTAAAAGCCTTGTACCCAGACCCCCACACTACGCTCACAGAAACAAAGGAAAGTGAGGGCCCGGGCAGCCTCAGGTTCTGAACACTCCCCTAAAACTACTCATTCGCAGGTGAGGAAGCCAAAGCCTAGAGGAGCCTTGGGTCCCACAGAGACTCAAGACCCCTGGCCACGGACCCTGGCATCCATCACTGCTTCCCAGACTGTTCCTGCAACCCACAGTCTGGAGGCCTCAGGACCTCACCCACAGACACCAACGTCTCGTAGTTTTCCCGCATCACGTCTCTGTAGAATTCCCGCTGCCCCTCCTGCAGGAGCTGCCACTCCTCTTCAGAGAACCGCACGGCCAGGTCCTTGAAGCTGATGGGCACCTGTGGGCACAGTCTCCGGGGGGGGTTGGCTGCATCCATGCCAACAAGGCCCACCCAAACTGTCCCTTAGAACTCAGTGAGCCACACGGGTCTCCTGGTAGACACTAGGAGCAGAGAGTGCAGACTTGGTGGGGCCTGGCCGAGGAGCAGCAGTTACTGGGACAGTGCTGGAGTTAGCTGGGTGCCTGAGAAGGTGTGCTGCCAGCAACTTTTTAGAAACAAGGTCACCATAGGTGTGACTTGGAAAGACAATGCTACGCTCCTAAGCACCCAGGCAAGCCCTATGTTCGCTGTGTCAGTTAAGTTAATAAGTGAATGTCCGGGGACCTGGAACTCCAGGCACTGAGAGGGGGACATCAGGTTACTAATAAAACCAGCTTGCTACCAAGGTCTAGTATTCTTTGTCCTGAATTCTCTGGGTCGGATGTGTTTTGGATATTTGACTGTTTTCTTGTAGTTAATGAGTTATTTTAGAGATGACGCGCAAGTCTAAATAAGCCAGTCTTTCATACTTTGGTCTTTGGACACCTAGTTGAAGGTAACTTTTAACACAGTTTTAGTACTCCAGCATTCCGACTGCGGGCGTTCACAGGAGCTCAGATGTGGACTTCTCCACACGCGGCATCACTGTGCTCCAAAAGCTTTGCCTTTTGAAGCATTTTCCATCTCAGATCTCGACTACTGTTAATCAACCTGAACAGCTAAGAAAGCCCCCACTTAATGCTCTTCAGCAGGGACAGCATCATTTATGTCAAAAGTTAAACACCTTGAAGGTATAGAGAAGACTGACCCCTTTCACCTGTCAGCCAGGCAGCAGGTGAGCCAGGCACCTGCAGGCCTGACCTGTGCGGAGGGCCCCTGATCTCCAGACTCCAGTGTGGGTCCTAGCTGCTGGGCAGAAGCCACCTTCACTTTTCCAGTCCCACCTGCCCTTCACAGCTTCAACTCCTCACAAACCCTGGTATAGAGAGCTGTGACAGTCACCACCAGGCTCATGAAGCAGGAGCACGTGGGGAGAGGCGATATCGGCAAAGCCCTTCTGGACCGCAGTCTAGTGGCTCCATTTCACCACGCTCCCTACCCCATCCTCCTCACTACTGCCACTTAGCATTGAAAGCCTGCAGTGTGGTCCTTAGGAACCTGCTCAGAAGAACCTCAAAAACCCAGGGGCTTCAGGAGACAGCTCTTCACATCCATACTCCACATCTTTATCTGCTATGCTCACCTCCTGCACCCTGTGGCTTTGTAAGGTGAAAGCAACACCTCTTAGCTTCTAAAAAGTCATCATTCAGTCATGAAAACTCAGACAATAACCAAAATCTAATAGGCATGAACTTGAATTATGGCAGAAATTAACTGCGCAAATGATACAAACAGAATGTAACATTTTGAATTAGTTAGGCTCCAGCCACACATCTGGCTAGGGACTGCTTCTCCAGTGACTGTTGACATTTGGAAGACTGGAAGTAATCAGAGGCAGTGTCCTTTGCCTCTTGGCTCACTGTGTTATTCCTAATCATCTCTATGGCTCCTGGGCAACCCAGCAGACTCTTTCCCCAAAGTTAACTTTTGCCTCTGGCCCACTATGGCCACTATCCCTCAGGAACATCTCAGATGTTCCATAATCCTCTAGCAGGGAGCCATTTTGCATTTCCTGTTAGCCTCCTAGCACATAAAATGTGGACAGTCTTAGATTCTATACTCAAGAGCCAACAGGGAAGACATGACACTGCTGCCTTTCAAAATGCCTTGAACCAGGTGGTCCCAAAAGGTGCATCTCAAAAGGGCTTGTACCTAACCAATTAGGTTAACACAGAGGCCAATCTGTGTGATACAGATGTGCTGAACACACATCTTCTTCCCAGGTGTCTGCAGAAGGTGCTCAGTGACCTGTTCTCAGCAACAATCCAGGGTCTAGAGTCTCTGGCAAATCCCCGGCAGTGGGCATTCCACACGGGTCATTCAACATCATGCTAGGGGAGCTAAGTGCTCCTTGGTGACTGCCCCAGAGACCTCTGCGAAGCTGCCCTCAAGTTTCCTAAAAGACAGTACGTTTGCTGTCTGCTGGATTTCTCAGATGTCTTCCCACTGTCATGGACATAGCTATGAGTCTAACTACCTGCTGAGCCTGAGTCCTCATGGGCATCTCTAAGCCTCAGATGCTCTTGGTGGGCCCTACCGCAGGACCCCTATTATACCTGCCTACCTCACAAACCCCCCCTCCCCTGTACATCCCAATGCATTTGACCCATCACTTCCTAGCTGTGCTTTGGCATCTTTGCTACAGTTCTGTCCTCTGGTCCTTTCTGGTGCTGCCCTCTTCCCCAACCCCCTTCTGGGATCCTAGCAGCCAATGCCTGGGAGCCATGGGGGCTGGTGAGTCCTCATGTGTGAGCTGCAGCCTCCCATGTCTGTGACAACAGGCTCAGGGGCCAAATGGGCATATGCGTGCCTCCTACAGACCAAATATGCATGCCTTAATTGCACACTTTAAGTACTGTTTAATCATGTACAGATGCTGTTGTGATGAGCATGCACGTCCCTTAAAAGTCATACAACCTATGACATATGAGCACCTACCACCTAGTGCCACCAAGCAGACAATTATGGGGGATCACAGAAGTTTCAGCATCAAGGAGGAGTCACAGAGCAGAAAGAAGCCCTGGTTTATAATCCAACCTTCTATTATGATAGCCAAGGGAACACAGGGATGATATGTCATCAAGCCATGGCAACAGAGAGCTGCACCCGAAGACCTGGAACTCCTCAACTGCTTCCACAGAATACTGTAAGTTTGCAGATTGAGTTCAGCAAAAACAAAGGACTGGCTCGTGGGTCCCTGGCCTTGGCCACGTGACATGCGTAGTCTGGCCTACATTGCAGAACTCTTCCTAAGTAGCGGTGTGGCTCAGGCTACCATAGCTCCATGCTGCCAGCACCTCTGTGCGTATGAGACAGCTCTCCAATAGCACTCACCTTCCCATGCAGGGGTCCACTCTAGGCGCAAGAGTGACTGATTAGGCCAAGCATAGATTAAGGGCATATCTGGGGGACTAATTTTCTGGTAAAAAGATGAGTTCAGCCTCTTTTTCCTCTCTTATGCTTTTCTGGTATTCTGCGCTCCACTGTGGGTGACGGTGCTATTGGCTGACTGTGAAGTGTCTCCCTGCCTCCCCTCACACTCCCTGCCTGCTGAACTATTTTAGGAGGCTATGGAAACGTTAGAAGGCTGACCTAATACGTCACTGGAGGTAGGTCCTCAGGGGTGTAGTACTTCTGGTCCTTCCTGCCACAACCCTTATCTCCCAATCATCAAGACTTGGAGAATACACACTTTGCTGCCATGGTGTCCTGCCCAAGTACATGGGTCAAATGACCATCACCAACTCCCCACCCCCACAAGCAAGAGCCAAACCAAATCCAGCTTCTCTTAGGTGTTTCTACTGGGGATTTAGTCAGAACAACCAGAAAAGTGGCTAACCCACACATCATCAAGGCAACCCTCGCCAGAGGCCAGTCCCTTGACTTTAGATTTCTCAGCAGCCAGAACTGTGAAAGGAAAAAAAAAATCTGGTTTGTTGTTGTTGTTTGCTTTTTGAGAGAGGGCCCCACTACTGAACTTATCATGGAGGTCAGGCTGGCTTTGAACTCACAGAGATTCAGCTGTCTTTGCCTCCCAAGTGCTGGGACTAAAGCTGTGCACCACCACATGCAGCCAAATCTGTTCTTTATACCCATCTCGGGCAGTTATATACAGAAATACAAACAAGACAAGTGGCCAGATGTTTCCACAGCTGTATCTTCATGCATGTTCAGCCTGTCAGCTCCATTCTTCACTGTAAAGTAAGTACTTGGTTTCTTTCCTCTCTGTGTCTGTTTCTACTACTATTAACAGAATAGCTGAGACAGGATGACATATAAAGAAATTGATTTCTTACAGTTGCAGATGCAGGGAAGTCGATGGTCAAGGGGCCATTTTGGTTGAGGGCTTTCCTACCACATGACACAGTAACAAACATCACATGGGGAAACAGGGCAAGCCAGAAAGGCTTTTAAACAAGGCTACACTCTCAATAACCCATTAACTCCAATGACTCCCTCACAAACCATGAACATATGACGCTAGGGATTCAGTTTCTACCAGCTGAAATTTGGATGATATTGTCGAACCACAGCATGCGTATTAGTTTGTCTTCTGTGAGTCGGCTTGGTGTAGGTTGGTCCTCTTGCGAACCGTAACCTGAGGTCCACTGAAAGAGGACGTATCAGTTATGGGACTTCAGGCAAACGGCGGGCCCACTTGAGCCGTAGCAAACTCATCTGTAATAGTAGAGCACATCCTAGCTCATAGGGATATTATACAGACAAAGTTAATTACTGTAAGGTGAAATGTCTGCAATAAACGCTGGGGCACACAAAGTGCTGTAACTGGTGTCGCTGAAGCGGAGCCAGGTACCTAATATCGGTCTACAGAGCACGGCTTTCCACTCCAGGTTCTTTTAAACACCACTCCTGATACTGGGTGGCGAGGGGCAGCATATAAGGCTCTTTATCTCAAGGCTAAATATATCTGGCTCTTTTAGGCCTCTCTCCAACCTAAGCCTCAAAAAGAAATCTTCACAGACAACGCTGTGACTGGCAAGATGGCCCCTTCAGAGCTTTCCCAGATGGGAGAAGTGGAGCTGGGGGTGTTGGTTACATGGTAAAATGTATGCCTGGCATTCCCTGGGACTGATCCCCAGTGCCACACAAGCCAGATAGAGTGGCTCATGCCTATAATTCCAACTAATAGTAGGAGGAGCAGAAGTTCAAGGTCACCTCCAGCCACAAGACTCTGTCTCCAAATTAATTAACTAATTAGTTAAACGGTGAAGGAAGAGTGAATAGTGCGTGTGAGGGAGAGGTAGTGGGAAAAGGAAGGGAAGACGGGGGGGGGGGGGGGGGGGGGGGGGGG
>OU015744.1:74113329-74144397 GCA_907169655.1 Acomys percivali
CACACACACACACACACACACACACACACACACACACACACACACACACACTTCTAAATATAACCTGCTCGGTCAATACAATATTACTTGTATGTATATGACTTGAGGGTTGACCATTTGGTACTGGATAACCAGTTAGTGTGCTCTTCTTTAAGGAAGCCCATTTCTCTTGCTTCTACCATTCCTTCCTTGCCTGTAGTTCTCTGTCTAGGGTTGAAGCCTTGTGAGCCTCCCCTTTCCATGTTATCATGACGAGACTCTATGGATGTACTTCACTGGCATTTCTAGGAGGCACACTCTCACATCAAACCTCCTGTTCTTCCAGCTTTTACAGTCTCACCGTGCCCTGCCCCTCTGCAGTGATCCCTGAACCTTAGGTGCAAGAGTTGTGCTGCAAATACATCAGCTAGGACTGGGGTCCACATGATCTCTTGATCTTTGCATTTTGATCAGTTATGGTTTTCTGTAATGGTCTCCGTCTGTTGCAAATAGAAGTTTTTTGGTTTTATTGTTGTTGGTTTTTGTTTTTGTTTTGTTTTTGTTTTTGGATGAGGGGTGAGAATTGCACTTATTGTGGGCATAAGGGTAAATATTAGGATGTGGTTAGGGATTGTGGTCGTTTAGTACAGCGGCATTTATAAGTTCTTCTACAAGATCCATGACTCCTCTAGCCGCAGGTGGTTGGCTAGGTTTCCAGTACCAGGCCCGGTTTCCCTTTTGTTGATCAGGCCTCAAGTCTACCTAGAGAGCTGTTGGTTGTTGCTCCCATTGCACGTTAGAGTTACTGCGTCATGCTCTCTGATGCTGTGCTTCCCAGATGTCTTTGGTGGACTGTTGTCGCTTCCATCCCTTTGAAGCTCACGTGGTGCCTTCTGGTACTATGAAGGCTAGTCCTCAGGAAGGGAGCTTTGGGTCAGATCCAGCTCATGTCTGCTGGGTCTCGTATCTGATATGCATGGTATCTTTGGCAGGATAGATACACCTTCCACTTTGGAAGGAAACCAAGATCTACAGCAAGAGTCTACAGTGTTTTGGGAGTCTCTTGGTCAACCCTAACCAACAACTCAAAACAGGGCCAGGAGGAGTGCTTATGAAAGAAGGACATTTTGTGCTTGGCTTTTTCTCTTACCCTCTTTGTTTCCTGGCTGCTGTGTCCTGCCAGCTTTTGTGGAGTTTGTGCCTTGTTGTGGGCTCTTTCAAAAGCAGCGGAGCCTACTCCCCCTTGACATCTTTAAAGAGGAGGAGTAAAGGTAAGCCTTTCCACTTAATGGTTTCCCTCAGGTATTGGTCACAGTGACAAGAAAATTAATATATACAATGGTTGGTGGCCAAGGCAGTTTGCAGAGCGCTGAGGAAGCTGGAGCTGCCTCACAAAGGGAGCTGTCAGCTGGGCCCATGTAGAAAGCCAAGAAGGCCGTGAATCCTGACCTCTGTAGCACACTATGTATCAGAGACATTTCTGAAAAAAAAAAAAAGTGGCAGTCAACCCAACCAGGGTTAGGGGAGTAATACAGGAAATTATAAAGAGACATCCTTAAATTAAACAAAGGGCACACTACCATAAAGAAAAGGGTTGGTTAAGGCAGCCATCTTAAAGTGACTTCGCATCATGAGTAGGCACCATTAGGAGAAAGTTCTGATGTTCTAGTGCACAGCTGGGTGAATGCAGGTAAAAAACTATGTTCAGGGCTGAGAGATGGCTCAGAGGTTAGGAACACTGGCTGCTCTCCCAGAGGACCTGGGTTCAATTCCCAGCACCTACATGGCAGTTCACTGTCTGTAACTCTAGTTCCACAGGATCTGATGCCCTCTTCTGGCCTCTGAGGGCACCAAGCACAAACATGGTGCACAGACATATACACAGGCAGAACATTCATACACATAAAATAAAATAAAACAAAAAATTTTAAATGTTTCTTTTAGTCCAACAAAACTAGGAAACTATGGCATTGCATAGGCTCCAACTTAAGAAAATGCCAAAGAGGGGCTGGAGAGATGGCTCAGTGGTTAAGAGTACTGCCTGCTCTTCCAAAGGACCTGAGTTCAATTCCCAGCACCTACGTGGCAGCTCACAACTGTCTGTAACTCCAAGATCTGACACCCTCACACCAACACAGATAAATTAAAATTAAATAAATATTTTTTAAAAAAGAAAGAAAATGCCAAAGAGGGCTGAGCTTGTCAGTCAGCTGCAGGTCCCAGGGTTGGTTTTCTTTGTTTTGGGTTCCCGCTCATTTCTCCTCAAGGTCTTAGCTCTTCCTCCTTCCTAGTGTGCCACAAGACTGTCTCTTCACTGACAGCTCCCATCTTTGGGACTTGAGGTTGTACACTAGAAAGCACTCGTTACAGTGCTGCTGTGCTGGGCCTCAGGCCTTCTGATGGCAGCCTGCCTCCCTTGCTTGCATGGAGTTCTTTGAACTCTCACATCTTCAACGGTCCTTTCCACAGTGCTTGGCAGTGTTGCTGATGGGAACAAGCCAAAGAACTTCAATGGGACCATGGAATTCCATGCAGAAGGCAGCATCCCTCCATCTCTCAAGCTGGGCAAGCAGAGCAGAAGCTTCTGGGCCACCTAATGAGATTGTGGCTAGGGCTATAAAGGAAATGCCTGTGGGGAGAAGAAGAAATTTCCTTAAGAGGAAAAGATGGGGTGGAGAGAGGAGGGGGCATGGTTGAGGATGTAGCATGGTCCTAAGGGAAGTTTTTCTAGATGGGGTAGGGCTTTGCCCATTGCCTGCCAGATTGCATTACATGGGCTTCATTGCTGGTGTGTTTCCTGGCCCTGGTCTATGCTGGTATCCATCCTTTCACACTCTGGGAGATTACAATTCTACCTTGGACTATTTCTTTGAGGAACTCATTGTCTTTCATTCTTTTTTTTAAAAATATTTATTTATTTAAGTATACAGTGCTTCACCTTCATATATGCCCGCAGGCCAGAAGAGGGCGCCAGATCTCACTATAGATGGTTGTGAGCCACCATGTGGTTGCTGGGAAATGAACTCAGGACCTTTGGAAGAGCAGGCGGTGCCCTTACCCTCTGAACCATCTCTCCAGCCCCTTGTGTTTCATTCTTATCTACATTAACTAAAGGGGAAATCAGAGGGGCTGTCATATACCCTTGTCTGCAGTTGTGTAGGAAGTGCTACAAACTCTATGTATTGGCCTAGATGAGTCAGGCTTGACTTTGTCCTCATGTGTGACAGGGCAGACACCTTGGTCCTGTGCAGTTTCTATTTGTAGGTCTCCATCAGTGACGGGTTCTGGCTTTGAATCTAAGGAGCATTCTAGCAGACAGGTCAACACTTCTTTAGGCACTAACTAGCCCCAGGGGTTTGTGGAAAGGACACAGCTGTAGGACTTCCAGGGAAGTGACCCTGTCTTTTGGTACACAGGAAAAAAACTTTGTCCTGTAGTGTCAATAAATAGGTTATAAGGGATATGGGAATGGCTCCAGGAATAAAAGGTGTTATTTAAATCTGATATGACCAGGAGGGGCTATAGCTCAGAAGTAGGGCACTTGACTGCAGAGTGCAAGGTCCCTGGTTCAAATCCAGGTGCCTCCTATTCACTCTTATATTTGCTTTTGTGTGTGTCACAGGTAAGCATCCACTTTGTTTTTTGAGACATGGTCTCTCACTGCACCTTGAGTTTACTGGTTGGTTCTAATGGTGACTCCTCTTCCTTCCTTGCACCTGAACTAGACTGGGTGACAGCAAGCTTCCTCCAACCCTCCAAGCTTCTCTCTCTCTCATCTTTGTCCTCCTGTGTCTGTCTCCCAACACTGGGATTACAGGCACACTACACCTCACCATGTTGTTTGCATGAGAGCTGGAGCTTTGGGCTCAGATGTTAGTGCTTGCAGGGCAGGCATTGTCATCACAGCCCCACCACTAGTTCTAACCACTGAAATAAGTGCTGGAATTTCAAGTTCTTCTTCCTCAGCAGATACTAGGATACATTTTCTTTTTCCAGCCGTAGCACAAAGGGTGAGGCTTTATTGTGGTGGTTTTGAATGCCAAATATACATTTAGGAGCACCTCAAGAGTCTATAAAAGTTTCCTTTCCCAGGCCTCACCCAGACCAATTAAATCAGAATATCCTGGGTGGGACAAACCACCCTCTATAAAAGCTTCCCAGTGGGCTCTGGACCACAGAAGCAACACTGTGGAGCCTCCTGGGGAGCCTCCTCAGCCCATGCCACCGAGAACCTGTGTTCTGAACCTTTGCTTAGGTGGACAGTGTCTGTATGTGCTTATACACGCAACACACAAATCCAGACCACATCGGCATCTTTCAGGGACCACTGCTTTCTCAGCACTCTTAAGTTTTCTTGATTCTTCTTGTCTCTACTAATTCTCTCTGGGAAGGAGTGGGCTCTGTCTTCTGATCTTCAACTTGAAGTGGTCTGGATTCTCTCTTTCTACTCCCGCCCCGCCCCCCCCCCCCAGAACGTAAAAGGTCTTATTTTGTTGTATTATGTTGTATAGGGTCTTTGTAAGGAGGCGATACTCTTGTTATCCCCAGTTGGGATACCCCAGGCTGTGCGTCCAGCGCTTATGTGACTTGCCTTGTGCTCCATCAGCCAGTGGGTGGTGGGCAAGTGCAAATCTGCATGGCACTCTTAGAAAACAACAGTGCGCTTCAGCCATTGCCTTCCGCAGCACTCAAATGAATAAACATGTCTGCTCATTTGCATACACCAGTTCCTTACAGAACACAAACACTTGTTTAGAGAAGCTACTTAATAACCAATTACACTAAGAAGTAAGGTTTGTAAAAATATTAATTTCTTTATTCTTATGAGCATTTTGCCTGCATGTATGTATGTGTACCACATGTGTGCCTGGTGCCCAGGTTGGTCAAAAGAAGGTGTCAGAGCCTCTGGAACTGGAGTTACAGACAGTTGTGAGCCACCACATCGAACTGAACTTGGGTCCTCTGCAAGAGCAACAGGTGCTTTTAACAGCTGAGCCATCTCTCCAGCCCCAGAATAAGCTTTTAAAAGTGTGTACCTATCCAGGCATGATGTTTGAGGCCAGCCTGGTCTACGTAGTGAGTTCCAGGTAAGCCAGGGATACAAAGCTAGACCGTTAAAAACAAATAAATAAAGTAAGCATGGTCCCGTGTTCTGGAGCTAATTGAAAGCAGCGTGGACCAGTGTGCACAGCTAGCGGGATGTAGCATAGTACCAATCCAACGAGTTTTTGAAGCATGGTAACAGGGTTTAGATCGATGATCTTTGTGCCTTGTGTTTTCCTCTTCTTGTTTGTGTTGGAGAAAGCTAAAAGTAGATAATTAGGAAATTGAGTCACTGGTTGTTTTGTGACCCATCAGACAGCACATTAAATCACTGCTTACTTTTGAGCAATGGATTTGCTGGTGGGTAGGCAGGTAGGAGGGTAGATGTTCAAATACATAGAAGGTAGGTTTAAAGATATGTGCATGTGCACACATAAACACACACATTCATATAGGCCTTGTGACTGTGGGCCAAGTGCTGTACCAGTGGCTGCATCCACATCCAAGGAAATGTAAGTTTTAATGTGAGAAACCCTGTACTCGAAGGAAGCCTTATTTGTCAGTGGCTTTATGATGTAAACTTAAAAGCAAAGATGAGGAAACACATGTCCTCATTTTCTCTCTGTTGCTGTGATAAAACACTGACTGAGAGCAGCTGGGCGTGGGAGGGATTGAGCCGACAGGTCAGGGCAGGGATTCAGCAGGAGGTGAAACAGAAGCCTCGCGAGAACGCTGCATACGGGCTTGGTCTCCAGCCCCTGCTAAGCTAATTTTCCACTACAGTGGTGGTATCCCCTCAACAGTGGGCTGGGCTTTCCTATATCCATTAGCAATGATTAAAATGCTCCCATGGGCTGATCTGATTGAGGCACGCCCCTCTGATTCCCTCAGATAACTCCAGTCTGTGTCAAGTTGTCAGCTGAAGCCAGGTGACTTCACAGCTTGACAACTTGACACACAAACACGTCACCTTAAGCCATATCCTTTTCTTTATTGTTTATCTTCAAGATCTCGTGTTAATATCATGATAGAAAATACAGTACAATTTTAAAAGTTACAGAGGCTTTAAAAATTTCAATATTTAACAGTTTGATGTATCTGTAGGTACATTAGAAGCTGATTTTTATGAAATATCCATTTAGCAGAATAACAGTAGTAAGTTTCGCCTAGACCTGTCTATCCAGAGGCTCTTGGACCAATCATGGCATCAGTTGTGGTTTTCATCTTGTAGAGTGGGACTTAAATCCAAGGAGAAAATGTCTGGTTGCCCGTGACATTCATGCTACTATTGCAGCAGTGGGCATGTCTGGTCAGGCTGGTTGTCATGGTAGTTCAAGGATTCACACATGGGTACGGCTGATGATTGTGTTTTCTTCCAGTAGCATGTGTAGGACCTTCCAGCATCCAATAGGAATGAAGCTTCCAGGTAGATACCGGGCTGATTTCTCCATGTTCTGTGACTCCAGTTCCTGGAGAACTGATGCACGCTTTTAACCACAGCACTCAGGAGGTAGAGGCAGGGGGATGTTTGTGAGTTCTTGTCAGCCTGTTCTAGAGAGTGAGTTCTAGGACATCCAGGGTTGAGCAGAGAAATCCTGCCTTAAAAAAAAAAAAAGAAAGAAAGAAAGAAAGAAAGAAAGAAAGAAAGAAAAAGAAAAAGAAAAGAAAGCAAAATTGCTCCTACCCTCAGGAAAAGCAAACTGTTCAACACAAATCCTTAGCCCTACTTAGCACACTCACTACTAACTATTCACCAAAATAACACAAAGGACTGAACCCAGAATTGAGGTGTAGATGTGTTAGAAAGTGACTTGCCTGCCTACAAGAGGGGGCTAATTATTGCTAAACTTGATTACTTTCAACCTAGCTATATTCACTTAATCCCACAGATGCTAAGGTACTAGAAGAAACAACCAAAACTCTGGGAACCAGCTGCCTGTGTTTGGCAGGAGGACTGTACAAAGAATAGGCAGGTTTTTGTGATAAGCTTTAAAACAATATTTGACTCTGAAAAATAATTGTGAAGGATAGTTTGATATAAGTACAAATATATGGATTGCAAACATATGTAACAGTGGACAGATTTATGCCGCGGGATAAAGGTCACAGCGGAGCTATCTCGATAGAGGCCCTTTGTGGTCCTCAGTCTATGTCATCCTTGTGATGGTTCTTAGAACTCCTTCACTGTGCCGTCAGGACCTGGGAAGTCCACAACCATCTCCTGATGCCACTCTTAGGATCTAATGCACAGATCCTTGGGCTGGAGAGATGTGTTCAGATGGAGGTACCTCAGGTGTCTCAAAAAGTTTAGGCATGGTCCCTTCCCCTGAGGCTTTGTGGTGTATAACATGAGGAAACATGCGTGTAAATCCTAGAGCCCCTGCAGTATTGTATGTGGATATATGTCTGCTGCTCCCACAGCCTGAGGAAAGGAGGAAGGATGCACAGACATGTGAGCAGGGTAGAGCTGGGGCCTGGGGAAGAAGGCTCGCCGGGTTGAGTTTGCAGAAGAATCGGGGTGAGTTTTACCAACTCTCTAAAATAAGTCTACCTTCCATTATATTGTAGGGATGCTATGTATGTGAATATAAAAGGTAATTAGTAGACCCCTATCTCAGAGCAGGGGGTATAGCTTAGGGGGTAGAGCATCTGGCTTCTAACCAGTGAGGCTCCCGGTTCAAGTCCAGGTGCTTCTTGCTAAGTGTGTTCCCCCCCCCCCTTCATAGAAACTATTGCTCATACTCATTTCTGGTTTTCTTTCATTTATTCCAATTCTTCTGAACTTTTCCAAGGCAGAGCAAATAGCTATAGAAAGAGCTCACATTCCACGAAGGAGCCAGCAGAGGGCTCACAGTAAAGTCCTTCCAGGTCACAGCCACATAGTCTCCCAGACAGTGACCCCGAGACCCACTCACTGCAGAAAATTTAGTCTAGAGGAGGCTGAGGGGTTTTGTGGTTTGAATAAGAATGGGCTCCATAGGCTCATATATTTGACTGCTTAGCCACCAGGGTGTGGCACTATTTGAGAAGGATTGGGAGTTGTGGCACCTTGTTGGAGTGGGTGTGGCCTTGTTGGAGGAAGTATGTCACTGGGGGTGGGCTTTGAGAGTTTAAAAAATCCATCCTCTCCCCTTCTCTCTGAGGATCAAGATGTAGCTATCAGCTGCTGCTCCAGAACCATGTGTGCTGCCATGCTGCCTGCCATGACAGTAATGGACTAAGCCTCTAAATCTGGAAGCAAGGCCCCAGTTAAATGCTTGCTTTATACAAGCTGTCTGGATCATGGCATTCCCTCACAGCAATGGAACAGTGACTACGACAGAGGGGAGCAGCTGGCTCCTGCCTCTGGCAGCTCTTCTCATCTCTCTAGGAATCTCCCTCTCATTCCCCAGGTTGGGTACTCCAGTCCCATGGGCCTCTGCTCTGCCTCCTGCCTCTCCTATGATGATGTGACTCCTGGATTTGGCTTCTGTTTCTTTGAAAAATGAGGACAACACCTTAGCTCTCTCTGTGTGTTCAAATGGGTGGCCAGGATGTGACAAACTCTCTGAGTGTTCACTTATCATTTCAATCTAGTTGAGTGAGTGAATAATGAAGTGGCAGAGTGAGCTCCCTCCTGAGCCCCCAGAGTTGTAAAGTTTCCAGGCAGAGGAAGCTGCAGGTCCCAGGGCTCCTTCTCTTCCCGGAGACTTTCGCTTTTCCTCCTTCCTGCTTACTGCCAGTGAGGCCTGAAGCTGCAGGCTAGGAACTGTTTCCCATCACGCTGCTGATGTTGTGCCACCAGGACGCAGAGACCACAGAGAAAAATAGATCCCTGTGCATGGCTACTGGGAGGAAAGATGGTTCAATTGCCACAGAAAACTATGATTTCTCAAAAAGTTAAGTAGGGAGCTGAAGAGATGGCTCAACAGTTAAGAGAAATGGATGGCATTCCAGAGGACCTGTATTCGATTCCCATATGGTGATTCCCAACCACCTGTAGCTCCAGTTCCTGGAGAACTGATGCCCTCTTTTGGCCTCCACTGGCACCAGGCACACGATGTGCTGTACAAACTATATATATGTAGGCAAAGCACCCATCCACACAAATATAACATAAAATAAAAACCCTTTACATAGAATTACCATATAATCCAGCAACCACACGCCTGGGTATATCTGTAAAAGAGTTGAAAATAGGCACTCAGATGCTTGTTCATGAATGCTCATAGCTGCAGAACTCACAACAGTGAAGTATGGAAGCAGTCCAAATGTTCACTCATGGACACATGAAACCTGAAAATGTCATGCTATAGAACACCCGTACATACACAAACAAACAAACAAACAATTATGTATAGTATAACTCCATTTTAATGAAACACTTGGAATGCAAAGCCACATGGAGAGAAAGCAGACTGATAGTTTCCAGGGCATTGTGGGTAGGGGAACTGGAAGTTACTGCTAATACTACAGGTGTTCATCTGGGTGGAAGAAAAGCTTTGAAACTAGAAATCACAGGTGGTTGCCAACACCGTGAATGAGCTAAACACCATTGAACTGCAAACTTTAGAGGCCGTAGTTTAACGTCATGTGAATTTCCCCTTGATTTAAAATAAACACAGATGAGGCTGCTGAAGAGAAGACTTTGATGAGGTTGGCAGAGGTGGGGCACAGTGCCTGTGTGCAGGCTAGCCCTGACCAGGAGCTTATCCTCGGTCACTGGAAGGAGAGTAAACTGAGTGGGCCCAGATGCAGGGAAGTGAGCAGACCCTGGGACAGCTTCTTGTGTTGCCTGTTTTCTCAGCGCAGTCAGAAGTGAGTTGAAGATGAGGAGAAGCTGCTGCGGGCTTGGGGAGAGGGGACAAGCATGAAGCATCGGTCCGAGAGAGTAGGAATGGCACTGATGGAGCCTGAACAGCAGCAGCTCTGGGCCCCTGCTGCGGGGATCAGAAGTGTGACGGTCATCGAGACTGGGCTTTTCTCCAGCCATATCCAAGTGTAGATGCAGCGCAAACAAGAAGAACAAACACTGGAGCCCCTGATGTACTAGGTGTCAGCACGTCTGCCGTGGGGTATATGTGCCCACATAGGCCAGGTGCATATTCTCTTGAGTCAGGACTTGTCCAGCAGAAGGGACACTTCTGGTATTTACTGCTCCGCCTGGGCTGACCTGGTCTATGACCCTTTGGGACGGTGTGCCCATCCTGTGCTTCAGGATAGTCAAACAATAATTATAAAAATAACTTATCTATCCCCGAGTTCAGTTAAGATCCTGTCCCGAACTATGACACATCTTAAAGAGCAGAGGGGAGAAGCTGGGCGGCAAAGACCCCAAATCATATGGCGGAGAGAGGGATGAAGAAGGCAGAGAATGTTGTAACAAGTTTAATGCCAGTGAATCTTACTGAAGATGGGGAAGGAAGGAGGGAGGGGAGGAGAGCAAGGGGGGGGGAAGAGGTATTCCAGATCTTAGCAAAGAGTTTTCAATAAGATCCCTCAAAATGGGTACAAAGAAAAATGAGATGCAAAGATTGTATAGAGCAGCTTTCTGGATACCAGTATGAGGATGGGGGCTATGAGGGATAAAAGGACCAAAGGGCATGAATTTGATGTGAGATCAAATTTCCTTATCATCAAAACTTTCTTGGGAGTCATAGAAATTCTGTTCACAGGAGAGATGGTGCTACAATGCACACAAAATGTTGTTTATTAGATACTTTCAACAAGACTTATGGTATGGCTTAGGGGTTAAGAAGCTGACTGTGGATCAAGAGGTTCCTAGTTCAAGTTTAGTTTAAAGTTTGCTTTTAATGCCCTGCATAAAGGTTGCCTCGTGTCATTGTCCAGTCAAGAGGCACTAATAGAAGGTGATAGGAGAGAGGTTGAGGCAGACAAGGCAGGGAGAAGGGTATTTTAGTCATCCATTGAGATAGAGAGATGGAATGTTCCAGAACCGGAAATGTGGTTCTAGAACATGATCATGTTCCTAAGCATGTGAACTTAGGCAGGCTTGCTAAGTCATGGACTTCACTTTTAGGAATATAATGTGGATTATAGGAATTTAGGAATATAATGTAGGAATATAAACGTTTCCAAATGTGTCTGAGTTCCAGAATGATCTGAGAATGTGACGTGTGTAGTGGAAAGACAGTAGCACCACTGAGAAGAACAAAGTGCTCTGCACATGGACAACTGGACAGATGCTCTGAATGCCAGACCCCACTCAGCTCAGGCTTCAGCTTGGGCAAATGCAATCTCTTTTCAAAAGAGCCTGGACTGAGAATGGTATGTGTGGTTTCTTGCCTAGAAGCAACTGTCTAGGGAAGTATTTTCTCATTTATCCTGGAAGGCACACAGAGTCTGGAGCAATTTGTGATCCAAGGGGAGCAGACGTCAGCTGAGGCTGGTGGCAGGACTTGGAAGCACGGCTCATGTGGATCTGGTTTTGCATGCATGAAGGATGCAAACATTAGGTGGGCATTCGAGCTTGCACCAAGGTTCCAGAGAGCTGCCAGGGCAGTCAATGCACGGCAGGTTTTCTGTGAGGAGGCCCTGAGACAGCATTACATAAAGCTGGGAAGCTGGGGCTGGAGATGGCTCAGCAGTTCAAGATGCTGCCTGCCCTTAGAGAGAGGCTGCAGATTTGATTTATCACAGCTCAAAACCACCTGTAACTCCAGGGGCTGAGCTTAGAGGTTTCAAAAGCCCATACCATCCCCTAGTTCTCTCTCTCTCTCTCTCTCTCTCTCTCTCTCTCTCTCTCTCTCTCTCTCTCTCTCTCTCTCTCTCTCTCTCTCTCTCTCCCTCCCTTTCCCTCCCCTCCCCCTCTCTGCCTCATGCTTGTGGACTGAGATATGAGCTCTTAGCTACTGTTCCAGTGCCATGCCTGCCCACCTGCTGCCATGTTTCTCACCATGATGAGCATGCCTAACCAAGTCTCTGATACCACACACTCCCAATTAAATGCTTTCTTTTATAAATTGCCTTGGTTGTGATGTCTCTTTACAGGAACAGAACAGTAATTAAGACATTGTATATTGGAAGTATGTAACTTCACTTTCTTATTTTACAGTGACTCCTGGTTAAGAGATTACCTCGGTTCTCAGGAGAAACTGTGGACTTCTGTGCAGTGCTGATGTTGTTAAGGCTTTAGAGCTTGGCTAAAGCTGCTGTGCATTGTGAGAGACGCATGCGCCTTTAGGAACCAGTGGTGCAGTGTGAAGCTCACAGTGCAGTGGTGCTACTTAATCTTAATTGACAGCTTGACTAGATTTGTAACTACTATTGAAACACAGCTGTAGGTGTATCTATGAAGGTATTAAATATATTGTTGTTACTAGCTTCCATTAAAGCAAAGGTTTGACCCAAAATCATAGCCCTCTTAACACTATATAGATAATTCATGAATACTATTACCTCACCATCATGATAGAAACATAGAAAACAATCCAAACAAAAGTTGAAATAGAAATATGCTTGAAAAATGAGTACAGCAGAGGGCATATTACCTATGATCCTTAGCTATGAATGCTAGTCAGTAACTGATTTCAAGACTGGATTAAGTTAGACAAACCACAGGGTAGTGATTTTATTTAAGGGCACACAGGTAGATTAGAAGATACAGCCAGAATGGATCCATCTTAGAAACATGAAGGATATACAAAAAAGAGGGGGATTTTTTTTATATAACATTTCACTTCTAAATATAATTGTGCAAGATCCCTGAATAAAAACAAAAACACATTGTTTTACTTACTGTGTTGTTTCTGCAAGGAGACACCATGATGAAGGCAACTTATAAAAGGAAGCATTTAGGCTGAGTGTGATGGCGCACACCTTTAATCCCAGCACTCAGGAGGCACAGGCAGGTGGATCTCTGTAAGTCTGAGGCCAGTCTGGCCTTCAAAACAAGTCTAGGACAGCCAGGGCTGTTGCATAGAGAAACCCTGTCTCAAAAAACAAAAAACAAAAAACAAAAAAAAGGAAGCATTTAATTAGGTACTTGCACTAGGACGCCATTATGTTTTCATTCCCATCCCTTACTTCCAGAATAATGACTCTCATGAGACTCATTAAATATTATTTTACAAATGCCTAGGCCATATAGATAGGCCATTCTCTGACTAGCTCATAACTTAAAATAACCCATTATACTAATTTATAGTCGGCCACGTGGCTGGTTACCTCTACTCAGGCACTATGCATCCATCTTCCCCACATCTCGGCAGCTGCATCCCTTCTGCCTGCTGGATGAACCACCTTCCATTTCCTGCCTAAGCCACAGGCCATACGTTTTTTAATTGACAGGTGTTGCATCCATACAGCACACATGAGATTCCTTCTACAGGTATTTGCTTATGTTTCAGAGGGTTAGTATGTGATCTTCACTGTAGGGAATGGGTGACCGGCAGGCAGGCATGGTGCTGAGAGCTCACATGAGCTACAAGTTGTAGGCAGACAGTGTGTGATACTCCACCTACCTCAGGCTCTTGAAACCTCAAACCCTACCCCCAGTAACAAAGTTCCTCAAAAACTCAACACCTAATCCTTCCCAAACAGTCCTAAAAACTAGGGACCAGGCATTTAAATATTTGAGCCCATGGGGACCATTCTTACTCAAATCACCCTGAAAAATGTCAGATTAGAACCATCCATGTCCTGGGGATTGATCTGAAGGGCCAAAGCTTCAGCATCACCTAGTTCTAGACTAGAGGCCTTCTCTAGTCTCCTTCTCTGCTGTCAAAGCTCCTCAGTGACCCACTTAGGCCTGAAGAGACATCTTCACCATCTAACCAGCAACCAAACCCAGGGTCTAACACACAAACCATCCATGGGTCGGAGCCATTGAAAACTGGTCACGTGGATGGATGGCTGCCTCCCTTCTCTTCCTGCAGGCTGGATGTCCTTCCTGTTATTAACATATATTTTCCTTATTTCATCAGGTACCACATGTGTCCCCAAACACATTAGTCAGGGTCTCTTTAACACCGAGGGCTAGTTTTATTACTGAAGAAGTCAGACATATACATCTAAAGACCCTTGTATTAATTAGATTATGTTCTCATGTCTCCATCTGTGCTGTTCACACAGGCTGGATGTCAGGAAGTGGTGACATGATAACAGGGGGCAAGGTTAGGGACTCTGTAGACCAGAGAGGGACCTTTTAGGTTAAGTCTGTGGATGCAGCAGTGCTTGTCTTACCAAGTCTGGTGAGAAAACTAAAAGCTTAACAATAAGTTTTAGGAATGTTGAGTGTGACTAAGAAGGTGAAAGGCACTTATTAGGTAACTCTTACAGGGAGGGGGTATAGCTCAGGGGTAGAGCATTTGACTGCAGATCAAGAGGCCCCTGGTTCAAATCCAGGTGCCCCCTATGATAATTTTTGTAAACTCTTGGAGATATCAAGTAACTCAGTTCTATGTTTCTTTCATTCATTTCTCAGCAGAGCTGGGAGCTACAGGCCAGCCATTGAATACCAGCCACGGCTCCCTCTCTTCTCTTCTTGCATGCTGGTCATGCTTCCTGTTATTAATATCTATTTTCCTTATTTCAGCATATATCTACTTTGGTTCTCTTGGGTTTGTTTTGTTTTGTTTTGTTTTTCGGTTTTTGAGACAGGGTTTCTTTGTATAACACTCTGGCTATCCTGGACCTCTTTGTAGACCAGGCTGGACTGGAACTCAGAGATCCACCTACCTCTGCCTTCAGAGTGCTGGGATTAAAGGTATGTGTCACCACACCCGGCCCTCTTGGATTCTTAAAGAGAATCCAAGGACTATGATGGCGAATTCTGGGATTTTTCCAGGCACAACAGGTACAGAGACATCCAGTATCCAGGGACCACGAAGGAAAGCCCAACCATGTTAGCATCTTTCTCCATGGCTGTCTGCTGCTAAGGAGACAACTCAACAGAACACGGCTCTCTGTGTTGGGTCCATGTTTCCCCCATGAGCTTCTCTCCCCCTTCCAGAGCCCTCTGCTCACTTGCTTCATCCTCAAAGGCTAAAGACTAGATCAGCTGCTGTACCAGGCAGAGAGGGATCCTGCAGGGTTGCTGCTGACAGTGTCAGCTAGGGCACTGTGGAATCTCAGGGTGATGCCCATTCTGTCTTCAGAGAAGGAAGAGAGGGGTGTCTGGGGCCCCAGGTGGAAGGCATTGGTCACCACAGGAGCTAATCCAGGACAGCAGTGTGGATGGGCTCAGGCTCCGCAGGCTGCTCCTCTCCTTCTCCTTGGCTGATGATGCTATTCAAGGATGGGCCTGGGAAGCTGCAGAGCTGAGGAAGGCATCTCACCAGTCAGGTCTGGCAGCTTCTCGGAAGTGAGTCTGAGTGATCTGTAGTTTAACTTTATAGTCAGTTGTAATATATCACCACTCAGATGAAAATTATTAACTGTGTATCCTGTGTTACCAGTGGGGGTATAGCTCAGGGGTAGAGCATTTGACTGCAGATCAAGAGGTCCCTGGTTCAAATCCAGGTGCCCCCTTCTTTATGTCTGGTTACTGACTTACCCTTCATCTTGGGCAGGCCACTCATAACTTTAGAAAGTCTTCATTAGCTGAGGTCTCTAGAATCAGGGCTACAATGCGCCATTTACTGCTGTGGATTCCATTCCCAGCCACACTATAATCATCTACAGGCCCAAAGGCTCAAGCCCCCAAAGGACATTAGTATAATGCACATAGAAGGTCTCCCTGCTAAGTCCTACCTACCTTCTTTTTTTTTCATTTTAATTAATTAATTAATTAATTAATTCCTTTCTTTTACATCCTGATTACAGTTCTCCCTCCCTCCTCTCATCGAAGACCCTCCTTCTCCCCTCCTCTCCCCATCCTCCTCCTGCTCTCCCTTTCTCCTCAGAAAAGGCTCAGAAAAAGGGAGGCCGTCCATGGACGTCAACCCGCCTCTGCATATCAAGTTGTCCTATCTCCCTTCTTTGACCTCCCCGTCTATTCCTTTCCTCACCCTCACTGGGATAGTTACCTCTAATTTTCAACTTGACACAATTTACACTCACTGTGGAAGTAAAGTCTCAATGAAGGATACAGAGTCTAGGTGAGGTTGGCCTGTGGGCCTGTGTGCAGGGGAATTGTCCTGATGATCAAGTCAATGGATGTTTGTAGACACAGATGTATTCCCTAGGCAGGGATCCTGGATTGTGTAGAAAGTGAGCTTAGCACTGACAAGCAGTGTGCATATTTTTCTCTGCTCTTAACAGTGGGTGTGGCACAACTAACTGCTTAAATGTCCTGCTTGATTTCCATGAAGTAAGGGACTATAACCTAACCTGGAATTGTGAGCTAACAAAACCCTGTTCTTCACTCTCTTCCCTCCTGCCAAGGCATCTTATCACCACAGCAGAAATGAAACTAGTACACACACACCTTCCTCCCATGCCCTCCACTCAACGAGCAATGGTCCCAGTGTGGTCCAGAGCTGCCCATCGAGTGATGAACTGCATTCTGAACTTCAAGACTCTATTGGCTAAGATTGAGGGTGGGCCGAGTCTGGGGGCAAAGACTTGTGGGAGTCAGAAGACACCAGCAGAAGACTCCTGAAGGCTTCACAGTCACAGACTCACTAGTGTTGTCTGTTGAGGAGATGCCAGCAGATGCTGCTTTTGGGTCAGGAAGATGATTTGCTTCTTTTGTAAGGTCGGAACATGAGGATGTCACCAAAATGTCCACTGGGTGGTCCTGTTGTATTCTGAAGAACAGGACCCTCAGGTGCTCCCTGCTGGAGAGACCATGATGGAGTAGTGTTGAGAGTGTGTAAAAGGGCTGTCATGATGACCCATTAGGCAAAAATACGTTCTTGAAGTTGCAGAGCTGAAAGTCTATTTCAGAGTGAAGGGATGACTGTGTGAGTTATTTGTGATGGGATGGATGCTCTTGCTGTAGATTCTATGAGAAAGGCTTCACTTCCCATGAGAACTGACTGGCTCATAAAGAGAATTCAGAGGCAATGCAGATAGAAGTTTGCTGTTGGAAAAAGTGAAACTGATCTCTCTCCATGGCAGGAGGCCTTGACTAAATCAGTTTAAGGAAAGTAGAAAATCTAGAGCCTTCCAGTTAGAAACATCCTTGACCATGTGGCTTGGATGGCCCTGATGGAGACTGATTTGACTAAAGTGATGCCGGGTAAATTCTCATAGATGGAAAAGAGCATCTCAGAAAAACAAAGGCCATCCTCCTGAAACCCAGTGTGTCCACATATGTGCCACTGAGCTGCATTGTAATCATGGCCTCTGAAAATGGGGTCAGATCACTGGATCCCACATGACACTTGTGGGAGCTCTGCAGACAAGCCTTCACTCTCTGACCTGCTCCCTACACCCATCCAATCCTGACTGAGGAGAAGGCACAGCCTCTGGCTTACTGTAGTAATTCAGATTGTGATTCATGGTGGAAAAGAACCTGTGAGATGAATGAGCGGCCTCTGGGGCTGGAGCAGGAAACTCAGAGTCTGAGTCAGCTGGGGATGGGTCTGCTTTACTGATATGTACAGCATATTGAGGGATCCACAGGAAGGGTAACACAGGAGAAATACAGCAAGGAAACTCTCATGCCACCTGGGTATACCTTAGTTTAGAGTGTTTGACTACAGACTCAGGTCCTGAGTTCATATCCTGGTTATCCCTACTGCTGTTTCCCTTTGTTTGTGAGCCTAAAATTGTCATCTCCCTTTAGTGTTCTGTTTACAAGTCACCTCAAGAGTGTCCCTCCTAGGGCCCTGTCAGTGTCCTTTGAAAACTTTGGTATCAATCATAAATGAGAGTCCCATCAGTGGGTAATGATCTGTGTCTATTTCAGAAGTTCTTAATTAGTTGCTCCATAAACCTTACATCCTGGAGGGATGTAGTGAATTAGCCTCTGTTCAGTAATGCTGATACAAAGTTAGTGGGTCAGTTTGTCCCACTCTTCCCACCATGGAGCACCACCATGTCATTCAGTCTTTTTTCTTAAATTTTATGTGTATGAGTGTTCTTCCTGAATGTATGTTTGCACATCACATGGTTGCCTGTGCTCAAGGAGACCAGAACACTGTATCAGACCTTCTGGGGATGGAGTTAGAGATTGTTGTAAACTTCCATGTGGGTGCTAGGAATCAGACCTGGTCCTCTGCAGGAGCAACCTGTGCTCTTTGCATTGAGTGTCACTCCAGCCCATCAGTCCTGTCTCACGTTTCCGCCCTTTAGTTTTGTCTTTCTTTTCTTGGTGGTCACTTCTTTCACTTTGGTTTTCTTTCTTCTTACTTTGTTCCTTGGCCTATGAGCCCTCTGTCCCTCAGGTTTTAAAGTCCTCAGTGCTATAACTGTGACAAAATGATTCTGCTTGTAGCTCAGACACCAGAATACAGGTACCTTCTCTCTTGTCCTGGTCACTTGTGACCTACCATGTTCCCCTCACACCACACACAGTGTGTGATGAGAAGTACTAGGTGGTTGGGATTCACCACACAGAGGGAGATTTATCATCATCCATTTGTATATACTCACTAGGGTAAGGGGCATGCTAGCTGGCTGTGTATGTTCCTTTGATCCCAAAACTTTCCTGTGACAAAGTCTTCATCATATGTAGAAAGTGAAGTGAATTCCCCAATTCTAGGTGGTGGCAATTTCAGTAGAAAGAACCCGAATCTGCATCTAGAACTCTGCATGAAAGAAATCCAACACAGCCTCTCAAATGGGCAGTGAGCATTGACCCTAAAGAAATGGGGATGAAGAGTGGGCTGTTCTCTGCCTCTACTAGAGAACTACAGTTGGTTCTTTAGAGCTGGGAATTGGGGATCCCAGGCTGGGAGGGTGAAGCAACAAGCCACCTGGATTCCAGGCTGCTCTATGCCCTGGTGAGCACCCAATGGTGGCTGTTGTCTGTCACCTCCTCTAACTAGTCAAGATTTGCACTGTGGCAGCCATGCTTCAGTATTTTATGTTTCACTCCATAGAACAAAATTCCTACCAAAGATCTGAAGTTTTCAGATAGCATTTGCTACAGTGCCTTCTGAAGGGCCAAGCAGAGCCTGACAGTGCTGGAACCTCAGCACACAGCATGGACAGCTCCACAGCCTGCAGGCTCTGCTGAAGACACAGAAGGAGCTGCAGAACCCTCCATTGTGCAGCTCTTTCTGCAGGGTGACTAAGATGGCATAAAACCAAAAATGAAAAAAAAAAATCAAATTACCACAAAGTCGTCTAGTGTGCTGGCTCAGCAGGCAGTCCCACTTGCTGCACTAGCCTGAGAAGGTGAGTTTGGATATGTACCCGTATGCATATTTTTCTAACTCATGTGAAAAAGACAGACATGGAGGCACATGTATGTGATCCAAGCACTCCTACGGAAGATGGGAGTTGGAGGCAGGAGAACAGTTAGCCTGGAGTATACGTCCCACTTTCAACCAATAAGACGGACTCTGCTTCAAATATAGCAGAAGGTGAGGTCTGACGCCTCAGGCTCTCCTCTTACCTCCCCACATACTCCATGACATATACATGCTCTCACATACAAATATATCATACATGTACACCCATATACCAGTTTCCCCATCTGTCTTACACACTTATTTTCATTAGTGGTGAGTCAGGTTCCCCAGGACACTGGAGATGAGAAGTCACAGAGCGTCCCTGGGTGATGCCATATGGGGATGTGGTGCTAATGAGGAGAGTCTGCACAGGTACAAGGGCACAAGTCTCTGGCTGAGCAATTGCTTACAGGTCAAACAGTCCCTGACTCAAGCCTGTATCCTGCCGGACACACCACTGTCCTTGTCATGTTCCTGAGACCACAAACTCTGACTCTTACTTCTTCACACTCTGAGGAGTGAGTGTGTGTTTTGGGTTATTTCCTCTTCTGCTATAGTGAGGGATCCTGTAAATGGAGACTGAGAACAAGGAAGATGAGAGACAATGGAGGCTGCTCCATCCCTGCACCATGAATGTTGACTCTATGGCTATGGCTTGGTCATTATGAGGCGTGTCTTGCTTGGGCTTGAGTTAACCAATGTTTTTTACATCTGTAGGATAGAATTGCTTATATAAAATTAATAGCTATAAAGGACATGTGAAGCTGAGCTATCACCATATATTCTTATAGATACGGGTCATCCTCAGGTCCTGTTTCCAGAGTTTCTGGTTTAGGTTTTTCTAGTGGGGACCACAGACATTTGCTTCTGACCTACCTTATCCCACATGCCATGTGTTCTTAGATTTGCAGCATTCATATATATATATCCTAGATCCTTCATAGCTGGGTAGGACTGTTGAGGACTTTACAAAGCACCATCCAGTCCAAACAAAGCTAGCCAAGAGTGAGGGGGGCACTTCCTGGTAGGCGAGTACCAACTTGGTTCCTCATGTCCTATGTGTAGGGGATTCTGCCACTGGAGTGGCACCTCTGGTGGCAGCCAGATCAAGGGCCGCTGTTGCTGCTGCCGTCACTGCCACCTAGACCAAGGTCCACCTCGGCCATTGCTAACATTGAGAATCACTGCGGCTGAGGCCATCACCACGTGCGCACACTCGTTTAGGGATTTCTCCATGCTTAACACTACCATACCCCCATCCCTGTGTCAGGATACCTTCCCCAAGCTGAGGGGAGCCCACTGCACCTCCCTCCCATAGTGCCTACTCTATCACCACTCCCAAGAACTATGTAGCCCTTAAATAGCAGGCTACTAAATTTAAAGTGGCTTGCTGCCGGTCATCCTCCCCGCCCTGGGGAGATGGGGGTTGGGGCAGGGGGAAGACAAAGTGGGAGCTGTCCATGGTGACTATTCCTGCCTCAGCGGCTTTTCTGTCGCCTCCATGGGAGCTGTCTATGGTGTCTATTCCTCCTTCAGCTGACTGCTCTATGAAAACAGGACACCTTTCCTGCCTCAGAAAGCCTGCTGCCACTGCCATGGGAGCTGTCCATGACGACACAACCTTTCCTGCTTCAGCCTTGCTGCCTTCACAATGGACTCTTTGACACATTGTAAACGTTATTACCCTTCAAGGCAGAACATTGGCCTGACCTCTGCCTGAGAAAGCTCCAGCAGGCCAGTGCCCCGCCCCCTCTGTAACTGCCATCTCCAGCCCCTCACTAGGACTCATCCCAGATTATGCTAATTTGGAATGAGAAGTCTTGACAAAAACCCACCAATCCCTGAGCATCCCCCAGCTCAGGCTTGAAATCTCACCAGTCCACACTATGGAAATCCCTGCCCCAGAAAGCCCCGCCCCCTAAGAAACTGTGTTAAAGCTGTGTCTGCCCAGTTCTCTGCTGCCTCCTCCCCTGGAGCAGAGGCAACCACTCCAGGATTCATCCCTCCTCTCCTGGATTTGTCCCTTCAATAAATTTCTGACTCTGTCACGAGAAGAATAGAAGAAGAAGAGCAGTAGAAAGAGGAGGAAGAGGGGGAGGAGGAGGGGAAGAGGAGGAGGAAGGTAACAAGAAAACAAAGAAGGAGTGTAGCACAGGCTCCAAGGCTCCTCAGCTCCTCAGGGTTTAGGGCCACCCTTCCATGGGAGCTGCATTGTCTCTCTCTGTTGAGGAGGCCTACTCTCAGAGCTGTGAGGTTCCTGGGCTCCTGTGCCTCAGGATACTCTTTGGACATTGTCCCACCTCAGGGCTTGGATACCTTCCCAAATCTTGGAGTTGTGGACACTCTTCCACCTGAGTCCCAGGAGGCAGGCCACACAGCGTACACAATGCCTGACAGCAACAACACTGTGTCTAATATGTGTGGTATCTTAGGCAATAGGATATGTGAGGGTGTAGTGGTGGGCAACTGAGGTCAATGTCAATAGCCTGTCCTGTTCTGGGGATCTCTGAGACACCAGAAGGTTTTTTTGTTTTGTTTTTTAAGACAGGATTTCTCTGTGTAGCCTTAGCAGTCCTGGACTCGCTTTGTAGACCAGGCTGCCCTCGAACTCACAGAAATCTGCCTGCCTCTGTCTCCCAAGTGTTGAGACTAAAGGCATGCGCCACCACACTTGGCTGAGACACCAGAGTTTAATTGGAATTAACATACACAGGAAATTATGTTCATCCAAATCATAGATTGCCAAACAACACATCCCACTTCCAGGTATGGCATACTTCCCTTTGAGTTGTTGGTCGGGGTGTCCTGGAGCCTTAAACATGTTACACGTTGACTTCTAGTGTCAACTTCTGCTGTTGAAAGGTTAACTACCATGATGATTTCTTGGTGTGCGTCACTTGCTCCTTGTAGCCTAGGGTCTTAAGATCTTCCCTTTGGTCTAAGGATTATTTGCTACTGAGTTCACTTTTCATGCAGTGTGCTGAGTACTTGCAGACACTTAGGACAGAAGCCCAGAGCCATCCTTCATGGGAAATTTTCTTGAATTTGTCCTTCCATCCTTTCCTGTTATTGATCATTTGCTAATAGGGAAAGTGTGTGGTTCCAGCCTTGAGGGATTGCACCCTTGTGGTGTGTGGGAGTTCTGTTAAGTTCTCTTAAGGGTGAGTCATGCTCATAGAAGTCATCTTATTCAAGAAACCTCAACTAAGCCGGGCGTGGTGGCGCACGCCTTTAATCCCAGCACTTGGGAGGCAGAGGCAGGCGGATCGCTGTGAGTTCGAGCCAGCCTGGTCTACAGAGTGAGTCCAGGACAGTCAAGGCTACACAGAGAGACCCTGTCTCGAAAAACCAAAAAAAAAAAAAAAAAAAAAAAAGAAACCTCAACTAATAGAGACCTCAGAATTTCACTGAGGTCCCACCTAAGGTGAATGTGGTAAGTTAAACACCAAAATCATATTTTAAAAAGGAGGCACCTGGATTTGAACCAGGGACCTCTTGATCTGCAGTCAAATGCTCTACCCCTGAGCTATACCCCCACTTATAGTCAAGGTAACCTCTCATTAGCACCATACTCTGGCTTGCTATGTGTTCATGATCTACTGCTTCCTCTAATGGCAAAAATTGTTTTGCACAAGTCTGCCCTCCACCCTTCTCCTTTCCAAGCTTATTTAGTCCACCTAAATGCCTACTCTTTACGGGTGTGCTATAGACATCTGCTTCAGACCTAGAAAGACACTTAACCGTGGTGTTTTCCTTAAGCCCACAATAAAGTTTCTTCAAGTGTCTTAAGACAAGAGCTACTGGTTCTATGTCTTCAATAGCCTAAACCTGCCCCCCCAGAGAGAACTTTATCCTCCAAGACATCAAGAGGGTGCTCATTACTTCACCCCATCATTTATTCACTCAATACACACCCATGGAATTTATTACCGTCTGGTCACTATCAACCATGATGAGGATTCAAAGAGACATCAGTCCTTTTCCTTTGTCCTCAGAGTCTTAGTATAAATAGGATTCAGATTCTTGTGTCATAGTCTTTCTGAGAAATAACAGGAGGCACATCACAGGCTAGGGGAACTGGAAGTGAGGAGCAGGCTGTCTGGGGCTCAGGAAAGACTTCCTGAGGGGATGACAAGGGGAAGTTTCCAGAGGAAGAAGTTCACTCAACTTCACAGGACTCCTCTATGCTGCTCTCCTGCACTGAGTGAGCCTTACAGGGCCATGGAGTGCAGCCTGTGACACATGCGATCTGGTTGTGTCTCCTAGCGAGTCTTATACTGGTTTCTTTCAGAGACCAGGCTTGAGTAGAATACAGAACATAAGGGAACACAGTACTTTATTCAGCTCTATGTTAACTAATACCTCACATTTGGTGTTATGTATCTAAAGGAGACAATAAGAAGGGGGCACCTGGATTTGAACCAGGGACCTCTTGATCTGCAGTCAAATGCTCTACCCCTGAGCTATACCCCCAGCTGCTTCATGTATATGTAATAAATATCTGTGAACCTGTATAGCCACTCCTTTATGTGTACTTGCTAGTGCTCAGATTCCAATTGCTTTCCCCTGTAAAACTCAGGCTTGAGCCAGCTCTGCACACCTGCCTACCACTTCTTCATGACCTATCCCAGTTCATAGCTGAGACAGAACCCTAATACCTGGAAGTCTGCATTTAGCTCATTCTACACACTCACTCATAAAAGCCAAACTCAAAGGGCTGGTGTTGAGCAATTGATGGCTTACCAGGGAGAGAAAAGTGTTTTCTTTAAGGGTGTCTCATGATAAGTCAACCTTATGGCAGTGGTTGTCTCCACACCCAGATGCATATGGACAGCACGAAACGGAGGACAGAAAGCCTAGGGTGTAATGGTGGGACGGCTCTGTGAGGAGGAGTTAAAAGTGAATATGATTAAAATACATTGTATTAAATCTCAAAGAATTAATGAAACTATTTTAAAGGAAACATATTTGTCCTCAAAAATAGCATCTTACTGTCATGTTGTGGAGAACAACAAATAGCCTTGGGAATACCTGGTGATGTGGGAGTGGGGTTCATGAGATCTCTTTGGCCATTAATCAAGATATATGCCTTTACTTGTACTGGTGGTTTTACTTGCTGGTACTTAAATTCCTTTCCTATAACTATATATTTTGTGATGTTTCTACAGTAGTTGGTTTCTGTGTAGTTTTAAAAGAGCAATGCTCGTTGTCCCTCCCCACAGCCCTTCCCTCACCCTTCTCTCCCATCCTCCTTGCTATTTACATCTTGCTATTCCAAAGCAACTTATTGTAAAATGAAGCATTTAATTGGGGATTGCTCACAGTTTCTGAGTTTAGCCCATGAGCGTCATGGTGGGAAGCATGGTGGCAGGTAGGCAGGCATGTCACTGGAGCAGTAACAGAGTTTACATCTGATGTGCAAGCAGGAAGCAGAGAGGAAGATTGAGCCTGATGGGGATTTTGAAACCTCAAAGCTCTCTCCCAGTGACAGATCTCCTCCAACATGGCCATACCTCCTAAACCTCCCTAAACGGTTCCTCCAGCTGGGGACCACTCCAACATATAAGCCTATGGAGACCATTGTTATTATCTATCACATTATTGTATAAAAATTAAATATGTATGGACTATCAGTATATTGTGTGGATAGGCCTTATCAGGTGTACAAAGGCTGGAAAATTTTACTTCCATTCACTTCTTACAGGAAGGGTTCCTCTCCCCAAAGAAAGACTATCATTTTGATTAGAAATAGTCAAGAACTTAGAATCTGGAAAAGAGACATTTCCACACAGAAGAGATGGTGGAAAGGAAGAATGCTCTGATGAAGGTGAAGTTAGTCACAGGTCTTGACCATGCAGTGTGCTTTGGGGGCAACAGGAACAAAATGAGCAGGAGCCTGGGTCACTAATAGAAAACAGAAAGTAGAAATGTTCATTACCTGTGATGCATGCATGGAAACTGTTCTGAAACATACCACATAGAGAAGTCAATGTTATAAAAGATATAGATACTTGGGGGTAATGAAACAGGTTACACATCAGGCTCTCAGTGCCTTCAGGAAAAAAAAGTTCTACCAATGTCTGCACCCTGTTTATAATGGCACACATCAATTATACACAGTGTTAACAAATCTTCCTGATATAAACACAGAAGGTCATTCAATATAATGCAGGGACAGGACTGTCATAGGAAAGTGAGAATGGTAGAAGGCATGAAAGTATGATCCTTACCTACAGGTCAGTTACTTACTGATGTCTAGACATATTAAAGTAAGGTATACCAGGCTGTATGTGTTTTATATAACTGCACAGGACAGACTAGAAGAGACAGCCAAGCCTCTGTAACATGGCTGCCTTTCAGTGTCAAGGAACAATGAATGAACAAAGAATTCAGGGGAATCATGAGTTTTTCTTAACAATCTTAAAAATAATATTAGGTTTGCAAACTAATTGAATAGTACAATAAATTTTGATTAAAAATATATGGCAATGAGCTTGTGTAGTGACAACAAATTTGAAAGCCCAGGTGGAAACTATAATATCAGCATTTCCTGTCTCACTGTGTCCTCCTGCTCCACTGTCAGAGCTCCTCCATGACCCACTGAGGCCTGAAGAGACATTGCCTGTATCTACCCAGCAGACAACCTCAGGGGATAACACACAGGTCATTCACGGGCAGTAGATATGTCTTCACATATGTCTCAAAAGAAGTTATGGAGGGTCTGTTCACACAGAGGACTTGTGCTAGTACTGAAAAAGTCAGACATGTAAGCCTAAAGACACTTGTATTAGCTCATGTCTACATGTCTCCAGATGTGCTGTTTCCACAGGCTGATCTGTGGGGGGTTAGTGACATGACAACAGGGGACAGAATTGGAGACACGGTGGCCTGGAGGGGAACCAGTCTGTGCTGAGTTTGTGGAGGTAGCAGTGCTGGTCTTATCAAATCTTGAGAGATCAGTAGAAATTTAACAATAAATTTTAGAAATGTTGAATGTGACAATGAAGTTGAAAGGTTCTTACTAAACATCTGTGACAAGAGGGGGTATAGCTCAGGGGTAGAGCATTTGACTGCAGATCAAGAGGTCCCTGGTTCAAATCCAGGTGCCCCCTACAATAAATTTATTTTTACTCATAGAGGTATCACACACACAGTCCTGTTTCTTCCATTTATTCCAGTCATGGTCCTGGGCAGAGCTGAGAGCTAAAGGCCAGCGCATTATATGGCTGGATAGCTGCTTCTCATCTCTTCCTACATGCTCAATTTCCCTCCCATTCTTAATGTGTATTGTCCATTTTCCTGCATCTATCTAGCTTCTCTGGTTATATTGTTTTTTAAAAGAGACTATGATGGCAAATTCTGGGATTTTCCAGTTACAGAGATAGCAAGTGTCCAGGGACCAGGAAGGAAAGCCCAACCATAACAGCATCTCCCTCCATGGCTGTCTGCTGAGCCTGTGGTCAGAGCTAAGGAGACAACTCAACAGAACACGGCTCTCTGTGTTGGGTCCATGTTTCCCCCATGAGCTTCCCTCCCCCTTCCAGAGCCCTCTGCTCACTTGCTTCATCCTCAAAGGCTAAAGACTGGATCAGCTGCTGTACCAGGCAGAGAGGGACCCTGCAGGGTTGCTGCTGACAGTGTCAGCTAGGGCACTGTGAGAACCTCAGGGTGATGTCCATTCTGTCTTCAGGGAAGGAAGAGAGGGGTGTCTGGGGCCCAGGTGGAAGACACTGGCCACCACAGGAGCTATAACCCAGGACAGCAGTGTGGATGGGCTCAGGCTCTGCAGGCTGCTCCTCTCCTTCTCCTTGGCTGATGATGCTATTCAAGGATGGGCCTGGGAAGCTGCAGAGCTGAGGAAGGCATCTCACCAGTCAGGTCTGGCAGCTTCTCGGAAGTGAGTCTGAGTGATCTGTAGTTTAACTTTATAGTCAGTTGTAATATATCACCACTCAGATGAAAATTATTAACTGTGTACCCTGTGTTACCAGTGGGGGTATAGCTCAGGGGTAGAGCATTTGACTGCAGATCAAGAGGTCCCTGGTTCAAATCCAGGTGCCCCCTTTTCATGTGATTTTGCAAATTAACTGACCACACTCGTGATATAGACCTACTTTCCCTTTTGTTTATGAAATCTTGAGATTCATCCAATGAGGACACAGCTCTGTCATTACTCAACAGACCCTTATGTGACAGCTGGTTGTGTGTGGTCATTGGATCTTTCAGGTGAGCAAGTCTTCAGCATTTTTAGAATGTAGAGTGAGTTCCTTAAACCTATAAAAGCAAGGTTGTATTAGGAAGAACTATCTTTGGTTCTCAGAGGATGGAATTCAACACACTGATGTATTGGGTAGCATCAAAAGACTCTAAAGAAAATGGAGAGGAGGATACTGGGCTTGTATTCCACCATAGTTCGAGACATCAAATTGGTTCATCAGAGATGGGAATGTGTGAGTCCAGGCTCTCAGGGGAGAGAGCATGAAAGTCATAGATCATATGGTATCCATAGGTGACAGGGATCCCAAGGTGCTCAAGGGCCTGGGTTGAAAATCACATGGTGGCTCATGACTGGCATCTGCTCTACAGGCATAACATCTGTGCTGTAGCAGCCTTGGTTCCCTATTTTAAGTGTTCCTCCTGGAATGAAGTTCCCACCAGACATTCTGAATTTCTTGGCAGCTGTTTCCACATTCCAGTATGAATGGCTCAGCAGATCCTGACCATGCTGGATGTCTGTGTGGTACCATGGACAGCTCCTCTGCCTGCTGTTTCTACTGAAGACACAGAGGGAACATGCAGACCCCCCTCCACCGTGCTGATGGCCTCAGCTCTTTCTACATAGTGAAAGAGATTTCATAAAACCAATCAGAATCAAATCAGCACAGTGCTATGGTCAGAGTGTCCCTGTCTCTCGTGTGTATTGCCAGGTCAGTGACAAACTAAATTGGAGTTTTGGAGGATGTTGGCAGCTCCCCAAACTTGAGAGAGAAGTTCCATGTTCACATGAGCCTTTATTGGGATATTTTTCTCAAACAAGTGACAGTGTCTAGAAAGGTCCATCACTGAGTCCAGGGATCTTCTGGAACATTCATGTCAAGCCTTGAGGTGGGTTGATGGTTAGTAGTCACCAAATGCCAACTGCATTCTTTATGTTTCTAATAGGACAAGTTTTTTTTCTAAAAAACAGTTAGGTCATTTGAAAACACACACACACACACACACACACACACACACACACACACACGGAGAGCGTGTGCGCATGCACGCGCATGCGAGACTCAAAATGGGATATTAAAATTGTGCTGACTCTATAGTAAATTGATCAGTGGTAACTTCCTCTTCTGTCTCTGCAAGGCTTGTGTGCACCTCATGTTGTTTGCTTACACATTTGTAAGAATTTACCAATGATGTTTCTAAGCCTGTTCTTGTGTCATGGTTTAACTTCTTGGCAAATGTCTCTTTCTATAAGTAAATCATACAGCAGAATGTATTTGCTAAATGAAGTTTGAATGAATATTTTACCAAGAAAAAGCACTCTGTGGTTGCCCTCATCATCTTATACAAACCAGGAAACTTGGTCTATAGCTGCCATGACATCCTCCCCTGTTCTCTGCCCCTGCAGACCTCATCTTTCACCATGGTCGTCTCCATCCTCGGCACCTGTGTGGTCTTTCAGCCTCACTGTGATGTGGAAGGTCCACAAAGTCGAGATTCCCAGCCCCACTTTGGTACATTCTGAAGGCTGAGCTCTGACTGTTGCAATAGTCAGTCTTTGTACCTGGTCCCTGCTGATCCTGATTTGATGGTTTGGGGCAAGCACGGGATTAAAAATTCTCTGACTCGAAGATTTTCTTTCAAATTTAGGACCAGAAACTGATAAGGAAGGAGATTAGAGGGCAAAAAATTATAGAAAAGACTCCCAATAAAAGAATGTGCTGAGGGCTAGAGTGCGATAGAGAGGAAAGAGGAAGGGGGAGGGGAATTTGGAGGCAAAAACCACAGGAGGAAAGCAGAGCACGACTCCAGCCCTGCACACTGACTCAAACCGAGGCCCACAGACGCTGAACAGCAAAGGCTGAAGTGAGTGGGCATGGAGGGATTCTGGGTGTCTTGTGGTGGGTCTGTGGGGAAAATGGTAAATCCAACCCTGATGGAGTGGGTCAGGTCCTCTGGCACATTGGAAATGAGACGTTCTCATGTATACTACATCCCTGTGTGAGGCAGTGCAGGTGAACTGATAATGAGTAGTGTGTATAGGTAAAAGGGCTCAGGAACTATGTGAGTCAAGCTCTGCTCCAAGACTGTCACCTGCTGATCACATGTTGTCAACCACTGACCTTTGTCAGTGATCATGGTCTCCAGACGTCCTGCATCAGAACTACAGACTCTGCTTAGACTTGGTTATTAAGCAAGAGTGTTTTGTTTGTCCCTAGTTCAACCCCTGTCTTTTTCTTTCACATCTACACACGGAAAGGCAGAGAGCAAAAGGAATAACACCAAATAGTGTGTCAGTCAGAACTTTTCACAGAGCTTGCTAGAGACTACACATCAGACCCTGGGTCCCTCCTAGAAAGTCTGACCAAGGAGTTCTCATTAGAAAGAGAACTTTCTCTTCCTTCCACTCAGCTGCAAAGTTAGCTAAGCAGCCAGTGTATTTGCATAAGGCCCCTTTAGTTTAGTTCAGAAGGAGGTGGAAGCAGCACCAGCTGAAGCCTCCTGAACTTAATTCCTCTGCCTTTTAGGTTCTAAGGCAGGAGAGTGCTAGTCATTCCTGAGGACATGGCAGTGAGATGTGCAGAGGCAGCTCATGGCTGTGCCTCACAGGAGGAAGCGGATGGTGGCACAGCACTGGTAAGTGCACAAGCCAGAAGTTAACAGCCAGGGAGTGGCCATGCAGGTTCTGGGTGCCTGTAAGACATTAATAAGCAGGTGGGGGTATAGCTCAGGGGTAGAGCATTTGACTGCAGATCAAGAGGTCCCTGGTTCAAATCCAGGTGCCCCCTACTTATGATTTCTTTTAGATGACAGACAGTAGAATATGTTAAGTAGCCAAAAACAACCAAATTAAACCCCTATTAACACAACGTCCTTTGTCATGGATGGTTCCATATTATACACTGTTTTGAGTTTACCTGTGTACTGGATTTTACTCATGTTCCATGTTCCATCTGTTTGCTGTTCTCTGAGGCCCATTCAGGTCACAGACACCCATGCTGTGACATGGATTGTCCTGTAAGACTGTGACCCTGTGATGTGAGTTCACTCAGTTCAGGAAATTAAGCTTAGAGGAGGCTTGGAGCAGAACTGCCTTCTGGCAGCCTTGTCTTTCTTCTCTCAGAAAGCCCTTCCCTAGCCCCCAGATGCCCCGAGTCTGTGCTTCATCCCCTGCGCCTTCTGTGAAAAGACTAATTCATGAATTTGACTCCCATTTGTACTAAAGTAAAGGGAAAATGATTCTCTTTTCCCTGTGTCCTCAACATGGACGACAGGGACAAGTTTATTCATAAGCTCCATGAGCATTTGAATGAATAAATGATGGAGTGAAGTAATGTATACCCTCCTGATGTGTTGGAAGACAAATAAAGTTCTCTCTGGGCTGTAGGTTTGGGCCACTGAAGACTCAGAACCAGAAGCTCATGTCTTGGCTTCTTTGTATAACTTAAAGAAAACACCTTGAATAAGTGGCTTTCTAGGTCCAAACCTGATGTTTTTAGCACACACACACACACACACACACACACACACACACACACACACACAC
>OU015744.1:74144407-74209016 GCA_907169655.1 Acomys percivali
CACACACACACACACACACACACACACACACACACACACACACACACACAGAGAGAGAGAGAGAGAGAGAGAGAGAGAGAGAGAGAGAGAGAGAGAGAGAGAGAGAGAGAGAGAGAGAATGCATTGAGGTGAGATAACTTAAGTTGGAGAGGATAAGGATGGAGGACAGACTTAAATAGAAAAAATTTGCCAGGTTCAACATCATTAGAAGAACCAGAGGAACCAGTAGATCATGAATACATAGGAAGCCTGGGTGTGTTGCCAAGATTGAAGAGATGCTAATTAGATGTCACCTTACCTATAAGTGGGGGTATAGCTCAGGGGTAGAGCATTTGACTGCAGATCAAGAGGTCCCTGGTTCAAATCCAGGTGCCCCCTTGCTTAAATATGATTTTGGTGTTTAATTTACTACATTCACCTTCGGTACATTTTCCATTAGTTGGTGTGGTTCCTCTTCTCTCTGGAATGCATGGATGGCACCAGCCACCCGAGTCAGGAGGGAGGAAGCTTATTCTTCTCCCTGCAGGTCTGGGCCAGGGTGTGGAAGGTCCTCTCCACAACAAAATGCCACATCTCTCTGATAAGCATGCAGGAAAGAAAGACCGTTTCTGCAGTACAGCATAGTGTTACAGCTCTCTTAGCTGGGCTGCTGGCACCAAGCCAGATGACCATGGAAGCCTGGTGTTCCACAACAGAGGCAGGTGGTGGCAGGAGCCGGACCTGACTCAGGCAAGCAGAGCGGCTGGTATTCAGGTCCTAAAAACGAGCACTGCAGCATGGTGGTTGAGACAAGAGCCCGATAGACAGGGGAGTCTGGGGAGTCTGGACATCTGGTGATGAATTCTTTGGGGAGAAGGGGAGCCCTTCTATCACAAGAGCTACAGCCTTATAGAAACAGCCAGTCTCAGAAGATCTTTGGTTGAATAGATGATGTGCCTGTCTTTATTTCATGTGAACAGAGAGTTAATAAACCTTGAGCAATGGGAAAAGGCTTTGGGGGTGAATGTCTCTTATTGGTTGGGGCTGTCATGCTGGTGGTACCCTATTTATGCCCAGGTGCCCGCTATGTGACTGACTGCCAGTGACCACCTGGTGAAGGGGGTCATGTTTATGTGCTCCGAGGCAGGCACAGAAACAGGAGGGAGCTGTCCCTCTCCTAATGTCTCAGGATTAGATTTTTAATCTCTAGTTTAAGATTTACAGGGTTTTAATGTCCCCCACCTCATCAGTCCCATGCCAGTTCCTCTGGTGGCATGGTTCATGCACCCCACAGTCGGAGTTTATCAAATAAACTG
Organism: Acomys percivali; assembly: GCA_907169655.1. Classification (NCBI taxonomy): domain Eukaryota; kingdom Metazoa; phylum Chordata; class Mammalia; order Rodentia; family Muridae; genus Acomys; species Acomys percivali. The sequence continues at coordinate 74,145,703 of OU015744.1, forward strand.
GGCTACATAATTCAGGGTGAGTGTGGCTTAGCTCCTTAACCCACTACTGTCACTGAAGATCCCAAAGCCCACAAGGCATCTGACCACTCTCATTAACACATCAAGTGCTCACTGTACAGTGTCTTTCCCACTGGGATGCTCTTCATACTCCATTCCTCACCTTTGTCCTGTGTCCTTGATCACAGAGGGATCATGTTTCTTTTGCTTCAGTTGGCCATCAAGAGATGAGGTATACTCTGAATACCCAGGTTCTGTCTGGGAGGATGAGGCTCAGCAGAATCAACCAATGTTGACAAAGGGAAGACAGGATAGCCGAAATACAGCTGTGTTAGGACTGATAACCACAGCCCTTAAGAAGGGAGATCCAGGCTCCAGGGAGATGAAGACTTTACTCCCTCGAGGCTCTGGTCCCAGCCCCTGCCCCGCCCTTGCCAAGTGTGCCCCTGGGCAGGGACACAGATAGCATCCCATTTGTCCTCTTGTCAGGGCCTCTGAGAAAGCTTTAGGTATGTCCAGCTTCCAAAAAAACTCCTCTCTCCAAGGCTCAGCGAACACCTCAGAAGATGAGCAGGAAAAAAAAAGTAGGAACTGGAGGGTGGGGAGGATTACTGTGAACTTCTGGCTTTTGCACATGGCATGGCCAATGCATCCATGAACTCGCTGCTCTGTAGTTAACCTGCAAGAGCAAGTCAGCAAGACCAGTCAACAGGCAGGACTAAGGGAACTCAACAGGTTATCAACAGAAGAAATGAGAGGGCATGGAAAGAGAGAAAAGGAAATGGTGGGGGATCCTGGGGAGGTGGGTAAAATATGACCAAGACACATTATTTACATTCATGAGTAAATAAAAGACCTTTTTTGCTAGTGAGGTTCTTCACTGATTTTTTTTATTTTATTAATTTATTCATATTACATCTAAATTGTTATTCCATCCCTTGTATCCTTCCATTTCTCCCTCCCTCCCATTTTCCCTTTACTCCCCCCTCCCCTATGACTGTGACTGAGGGGGACTACCTCCCCCTGTATATGCTCATAGGGTATCAAGTCTCTTCTTGGTAGCCTGCTGTCCTTCCTCTGAGTGCCACCAGGTCTCCCCATCCAGGACACGTGGTCAAATATGAGGCACCAGAGTACGTGTGAAAGTCATACCCCACTCTCCACTCAATTGTCGAGAATGTCCTGTCCATTGGTTAGATCTGAGTAGGGGTTTGAAGTTTATGGCCTGTATTGTCCTTGGCTGGAGCCATAGTTTGAGCAGGACCCCTGGGCCCAAATATGCCTATCATAATGTTCTTCTTGTAGGTTGTTTTGTTTTTTTAATTTATTCATTTTACATCCTGATTTTAGCCCCCCCTCTGAAGATCATTCTAGCAGCCAGTGTCAGTGCCTCTCCAGGACTGTCTAACCCTGGGGTCTGAAGACTGGGAGGACATAAGCTGTAGGGTTTCAAAGGAAGGAGGCCTGTGGCTCTTTAGGTAGGAGAGTGATGTGCTTCTTCTGACTTCAACGTAGAAGTCTCCAAATGATGATGCATAGGGTGCAAGTGATGTGGGTGTAACTCTGGGAGTGAAGGATGTTAATTAAGCTTTATATTAGTAATAGGGGGTATAGCTCAGGGGTAGAGCATTTGACTGCAGATCAAGAGGTCCCTGGTTCAAATCCAGGTGCCCCCCTACTCATACCCAGTTTTTGGTCTATTTTTTTTTATTAGCTAGATACCTGAATTTTAATTTCTTCTTCCTTACTAGACAACAGAATTAAAAAGTATCTCTTAGAAACAGCAACTGTTAAGATTTTATTACCATGGTTTTGCCACCCCCAAATAAATTATGATTAACTAAAGAGTCTATAAAACAAACCCCTTTCCCAGGCTTCACCTCAAACAGTTAGAACTTAGCCCTGGGTGGAGCTAAAACACCACAAAAGCTTCCCATTGGTTTCTAGAAGCAGCTAAGATGAGAAGCAGCCTTACAGAGCTCCCTGGAAGCCTCCTCAGCCCAGGCTGTCTCAGCTCAGCTCTGTCTGCACTGCTCTGTGCCCTGGACCTTCACTCATCTACAAGCATTTGTGTGTGACACAGTGATGTATAAAATGCTTATAACTGGACCACACCAGCACCTTTCAGGGACAGAAATCCCTTTTCAACACTTCTTAGTTTCTTATTTTTTTCTCTTCTCTGTCTAGGAATTCTCCCCATGAAAAGATGAGATGAATCTTCTGGTTCCAGCCACTAAGATCTGTGGCTCATTAAGATAGCTCTTATAAGTCGTGTGTGTGTGTGTGAACTAGCAACTTGGTGAGGGGTGAGGCAAATTATGTGTTATGTTTAGTTAGCATAACAAAGATAATAGTATGCTATTCAAGCTTTGGAAGAAAAATTCTACAGAAAATATTGGGAAAAATAATATAGACTGTCTCAAAACTAAAACCATGGTTACTTTTTGTGTTTTGGAGAAGAAATGGCTTATTGGTAGAAACTCTCAGAACCCACTGTGGATACAGATAGGAGAATACCATTTAGAAGTTCAACTCATGGCTCTTACCATCCCTCACTGAATCATCTTTTATGTCCTTTAAAAATAAGTGCCTAGCTGTGATGATGTCCATGGTCCGTGTTGCCACTGGAGGCCATGTTGATGTGTATGGCCTGTGCTGCCACCTGAGGTCATGTTGATATCCATAGCCTGTGTTACCACCAAAGGCCATGGAGATGTCCATGGTCTTTGCTGCCCTCCAATCATGTCTATGGACCATATTGCTAATGAGGGCCATGTTGGTCTCTGTGGTTTGGCTTCAGCCAGGGGCCATATCGATACTCATGGCCTATGCTACTGCTGAGGGCCATGATGGTGTTTGTGGTCAATGCTGAAATTGAGGGCTGTGTTGATGTTTGTCGTCTGTGCTACCACCTGTGGCAGTTTGAATAGTAATGGCCCCATAGACTCATGTATTTGAATGTTTGACCCACAGGGAATGGCATTACTAGGAGGTGTGGCCTTTTTGGAGTAGGTGTGGCCTTTTGGAGTAGGTGTGACCTTGTTAAAGGAAGTGTGTCACTATGGAGTGTGACACTGTGTGTCAAGCTAAGCCTAGAGACCCAGAGTCTTTTCTGCTGCTGGCAGATCAAGATGCATGTAGATCACTCCGCTCCCTCTCTAGCACCATGTCTGCCTGCGTGCCACCATGTTACCTGACGTGATGATACTCTCTGAAACTGTAAGCCAGTCCCAATTAAATGTTTTCCTTCATGAGAGTTGCTTTGGTCGTGGTGTGTCTTCAAAGCAATAGAAACAATAACTAAAACACCACCAAAAGCCTTGGGAATATTCGAGCTGTGCTGCCCTGGATCCATGTCAATGTCCATGGATCCTACTGCAGTGGGAGGCTGTGTGGAAATCCATGATTTGTGCTACTATAAAGTACAAGGAAGCTTCTTTCGCAGTGGCATTAGTGACTGCATACTCATGGTTGAAAAAGAGAGACATAGAAAAAGGGCCTCTGTGACAACCTCTCTCCTCTACCCCTCAAGCCCCTGCCCCCCCAACATTCTGGACAGGAATCCATTGAAGAGAACTAAAAATTGTGATAGGAATGCTGAATTATGTCTCTTCACCACTGATGGATCTGGTGGGGGTAAGGAAGAACTCAGTTTTCTTTAAGAGCTAGGCACTGGGAGTTTGCCCATGCTCCAGTGAGTGTATAGGCAATGCAAATTGGACTTGGTATTTGCTCTTTTTCTTTTGTTTTGGGGGAGATCACAAGAGGGGAGGTGAACCTCAGACTGGGAAATGAACGTGGTGGAGTGCATTATGTGAAATTTCCAAATAATATAAAAATTGCAACTGCAGGTTTTCCACCTACACCCCAGTTCACAAAATAACGTCTCTCAGGCTTTATTATTTATGAATAAATGTCTATGCCATAAGCTTTTGTTTGTTCCCTGACTAGCTCATAACTTATTTTACTCATTTATTCTATTCTGTGTATACCACATGGCTGGTTACCTCTCCTCGGTTTCATGTGTCCATCTTCCTCAGAGTCCGAGGAGAATCTCCCACTTCTGACTCTATCCTGGAGTTCCTCTCTTTCTCCCAGAACTCCCACGTCCTATTTCCTGCCTCAGCTAATGGGCCATAAACTTTTTATTAACAGGTGATGCTTCAATACAGTACACAAGAGATTCTATCTACAAAAATATTATGTTAATAAAAATTAAGTGCCTAGAATATATTTCATGATCCATTGGATTTGTATTAAAAAAAAACACAGTTTATATTTTGTGTGGTCAGACATGAATTATGGTAATAAAGACTGCAAGAACATTTTGGTTTCTATGTTGAATGGCAGAGAAATTACCACATATGATAGGGATATCCCCCTCTTTGTTCCTATAGGGGATGTCCTGGGTTTTTTCTTTTTCTCTTCCTAAATTCTGTCTCAAAAAAAGGTTAGGAAAATGGCTGAGCCATTGGAAAAACTGTGGTTGGAAGTGCAAGCACTTGGGAAGTACCAGAAAAGGGAGAGCAACAAAGCTCAGTCCTGGTGACTGAGCAAGAGAGTGAGTTTCTCACAGGAGGGAAGAGAGAAAGAAACTGTGCAGCAGGGTGGTTGGGTCAGAGAAAGGCTGAAAAGGTTGTGGGACAATCTGATGAAACAGCCCATTTTGAAAGAAAGGGTTAATCTTTAAACAACCACATTGCTACAGTGGGAGGAGGGACAACCCAGGGTTATAAGATAACTGTCATTGGCTTTTCCTGTCGTCATACAGCCTATGCTCGCTAACATTGGAGAAAAGGTTATGATGAGATACAATGGCGGCCTATAGAAATGATAGCTCTAAGGTGGTTTACAGAGGCTATGATTTCATATGAGATGCGCTCACCTTATGTGAAACAATTTTTAAATAACTGGGTACTCAAAAATATAATTATTCTCCAAGACTGGAAGGGATCAGTGACAACTGTACTAGATGCCAGTCTGCAACTTCAATGGTCAACATGGTGGAGGGAGGAAGCCACAGATCTTGAACAGCAAAATAGGGTAAAGGAAATAAATGTAGTAAAGGTGAGTTGCTGTGTGGAGGGCAGTGCTCTGATATACAATAACAGATTCAATTTCATGATGCCACTATAGAACAATGTTGCTTAGTGGCTTTAAGAGCTTAGGATAAAGTTGAGGAGCTCAGGAAAAGGCCCACTTCATTTAAAAAGATTATACAAGGCTCTGGAGAAGCCTTCACTGAGTTTTTACAAATATTAGTCTCAGCTATGAAAAAATCCATATCAGAACTTGATGTAAGACTGATGAGACTGATGTTGATAGAGACCTTGGCATGTGAAAATTCAAATACTGAATGTAAAATGTTATTTGACCATTAAATGTATGGGCAGGGCCTATGAGCAAGTAGATAAGTGATATGACATATTTGTTCTAATGTGTACCCATGCTAATATTATAGGGGAAGATATAGCTAGAGGTCTCCGATATAAAAATGCCTGGTACTTCAATTGCAGAAAGTACAGACATTTGCAAAGAGACTGTGATTCAAGCTGCTGAAGAGCTCAGATCTTAAAATGCCCAGTGCTTTAATTCAGTCATTTGCAACAAAATTGTGAGTACAGCCTTTCTAATGGCTACATCTCTATTATTTCTCAGTGCACATAGAACAATTAATGTCTTAAGAAAGAAAGGTGGAAATGTAGTGAGAATTTTGTAATTTTGGTTTCTTTAAAAAGAAAACACAAATATTATGGGAATATGTTTTTGTTTTAATCCTAGGTGTGGGAATATGGGTCTGCTTCACAACAGGTGACTATGATTTTCCTCATGCTCTATCAGGGGCATGATTTGGCAGCTGCAGATTGTTTCTGCAAGTGTGTGACATTTGGAATTCTGGGGACTTTTCAGAGAGTGTGTAAGTGCTAGGGCCCCAACTGGTTGGTGGGTTTTTGGGGGGGAGGCTGGTTGTTGGCTGCTGTAGGCTATGGTTTGTTAAGTAGTCATGCACAAAGAAAAAACAACAACATAAGAAATTAGATATTCTGACAAGCAAAGATCAAACTTGCCCTAAGGAGCTTAATCTCCCTTATCAGTGGGAAGTAATCTAATGATAATGATGCCCTCTTTTCGACCCTTGGCTTTATTCAGGGATCTCTTTACTTTCCCATCTATAATTTTTACCTCTCATATCTAGGGTTAAAAGGGTGAAAAAGGGGTAGAAAAGTGTGGGGCAAAGAAGAACCCACAAAGTAGTTAAAGACAAGTTACAAGCCCCAACTAGTAACTTTAGCCACACGCAGTATAGGACGCTAGGCTATAGGTACAGATAAAGACCAGGTGTGCAGAAGAGCAGACTGTGGAGAAGGCCTGGAAACTGTGGGCATGGCTGAGAAGTGGCCATGTGTAGAGGCACATTGTTGCTTGGAGTGGTAGCTGGCTATAAGAACTCAGCTCTCTGCTTTAGTGCTCAGAACCAAAGTTTTCTCCTCCTGATGCTGAAAAGATGTTTGTTATCCTCCTTCCTGCTTATTGGGCATCACTTGTTTCCAAACTGATGATCATAAATCCCTGACTCGAAACTGTATGTTCCCCAGCTACACCTTTTTTTGCCCATGGAACATTAGAAAAGTTTCCGTTCTCATCCTGGGTCCTAAACACTGGGTATTCCTGCAGGGAGGGATGAAAGGCCGAGTGGGTCAGCCTGTCTCACCCTCCTTCCACCAACTTTCCACTCTAGGTTACCTCCCCACACTCCATCTTCAGTCCTATTCAGTCAGCTCTAACTTTCTTGAGGAGACAAATCTCTCATGTGATTTTTCCATTCTTATATTATCCCAAGCCTGTGAAACTGCCCACATTTTACAAACTCCTGTGGTAGCCCTCTGTGAGGAAATGACTGCTTATAGCCTCACAATAGGGTAGGCAACGACCTACCCCTGCCCTGCCAGGTTCCCCTGACTCACATTACATGGGCTGGGTATGATATCCAATATGCAAAATCAACAGCATCACATAGAATTCTTCAGTCCTATGAGGACTGAAAGACTCAAAGAATGTATATTATGTTTACATTTCCTAGTTAGTTAAGAATCAAGTAAGTCATTGTCCAGGGAATAAAACCCTGCTCCTTCACTGAATGACTCTTGCGAATCATGATTCCTTGTCAGGTTGACCTCAGTCACCTCCTTCCCACAACAGTCATCTTCAGTGGCCCCTTTGGCAGACAGTTCTCACTGGGCATCACACAACTAAGGGGTCTTTGTACTTCACAGAGGCAACCAGAAGAGGGGTCCCACACGGAAGAGATCCCTGGTTCCACTTCAGTGTATCCTGAGGCCTGAGCTCTGGGAGTTATAAAGCCTGTTTTCATGCTGGTTCCTGTTCTCAGTGGAAGGGCATGAACTCTCCAGTACTCTTCCTTTCAAATCCAGGGCCAGAAAATGAGAGAAGCCCAGAGTAAAAATCAGAAAGCACATTCTTTGTGGATGTGCAGCAGGCGAGATTGAGGATGAGAGAGTGGGGTCAGGTGCGGGTGATATAAAAGAAGATGTTGTGGCCTGGTGGCACTCAGAGGAAGGACAGCAGGCTACCAAGTAGAGACTTGATACCCTATGAGCATATACAGGGGGAGGAGGTCCCCCTCAGTCACAGTCATAGGGGAGGGGAGTAAGGGGAAAATAGGAGGGAGGAATGGGAGGATACAAGGGATGGGATAACAATTGAGATGCAATATGAATAAATTAATAAAATATATTAAAAATTAAAAAAAGAGAAGATGTTGGGAAGGAAGGAGAGAGGGGGACCGAATTCTCCAAACAGAGGCTCCCCACATGACCTGAGGAGAGGGCTGAAGGCCTCTGGGTAGGAAAGGTGTCTGGAAGTGCAGGGATAGGCCTGTGAAGAAGAACACAGAAAGTTGAGGGGGGATGGAGGCCCATGATATATACTTTTTATTATTTTATATGTATAGGCATTTTAGCTGAATAAATGTCTGTGTGCCATGTGTGTATCAAATGTCTTGCCAAAGTCAGAAAAGAGAGTCAGGTCTCCTTTGGACTGGAGTGACAGATGGTTGCGAGCTGCTGCGTGTTGGGACTTGAATCTGGGTCCTCTGCAATAGCAGCACATGCCCTTAACCCCTGAGCCAACTTTCCAGACCGTGCACTCCAAGATTTTGAATGTGCCTGCCTCAGCTGGGAACTAGGGCAGGAGCATGCTGGTCATGAGGATGTGGCAGTTGGGTATGCGGAGGCACCTCAGGGCTTGGCCTCTTGGGAGGAAACAGATTATGGTAGAGCACTGGCAAGCGTGCATGTCAGACAGCAAGTCAGAGAGTGGCCATTCAGGTTTAGAGTATTTATTATGCATACATAACCAGGTGGGGGTATAGCTCAGGGGTAGAGCATTTGACTGCAGATCAAGAGGTCCCCGGTTCAAATCCAGGTGCCCCCTCCCTTTTTTTCTCAATGAACACAGTGTTTTTAGTTCTGTTTTTTCCCCATCTACATGAATTCAGCATGAGAATTTGGTGAGAGAAAACAACAGTGGCAAATATGATATGTGGCTATGTGTGTTTGTCAAGCCTATCCAGAGAGAATAAGACAGGAAGGTGATAGGAGACAAAGATAGGGAGAAAGAGAGACCCAATCTCTCTGGGCATCTCCACAGTCTGTAGAAGATGACATTTCCTCTTCCTCAAAGATATGAGTAGGGTTTTTTTCCTCTTAAGACTTCAATGACTATAGGGCATACTAATTAATACACCTTATGGAAGGTAATGAGCTTTTCTCAAAGTCTACACATTGAAATATGCTCACATCCCCAAAATGGTTGCACATCAAACATGTATATGGCCAGATTTTAGTTTTGTATTTGGCCAGAGTTTAGTCTTGACAGCCTTAGCAAGTTGATCATGGTATCTAGCATAACATAGATTACTGCCATAAATCTTAGCCAATGGCACGTCCCCAAGTAAGCCCATGAGTGCCAAAAAAGTTGCACAGGTGGCAGGCAGCTTTGGATCATCCTGCAGGGGCTTGGGACATAATAGGGACCAATAGCTGTGGCCAGTGTTCATGGTACAGCTCCAGCAACTCTCTAACTGAGCTGTCCTGGTCCCTGGCTTCCCTCAGGCTTCCTGAACTTGTGACAACGGGCCTCCCTTTGTGCCATGAGCTACTCATATTTCTGCCAGTCTCTTCCCCCCCACCCTCTCTGTATCCATTAGCCTGAGATGCCTGACCTAGTGACAGCGGAAAAGGGGAGCAAAGGCTGATGGGAGCCAGGCTCCTGTATCGGGAACACATGCACATTCTTTGGTTTCTTTATGCACAGCCCGCCATGGCTCACGCGTGGATATAGCAGAGGACAGCTTTCAAGAGTCAATCATTCCTTCCACCATGTGGGTCCTGGGGATCAAACTCAGGTGATCAATGACTGCAACTGTCTTTCCCGGCCAACCCATCTCAGCAGCTCAAGTAGTTTTGGGGTTTTGTTTGTCTTTTAAATCATACTGTCTGTGATGGTTAACATTGACCATCACCTAGTGTCTAGGGTCACCTAAAGAGTGGGACATGCCCATGAAAACCAGTTATGATTAGCCTGGCCCTGGAATGCCTATGATGCATTGCCTCGATGAAGGTCACTCGGGTGGGAAGACCTCCCTCAGTTGTAGGTGGCACCATGCCATGGGCTGGGGTCCTGGACTGGATAAAAAGGAGAACGTAGTCTGAGTGCCCGCATCTGTTACTCCCTGCCTCCCAACTGCTGATGTGGTGTGGCCAGCTGCTCCTGCCACCATGTTGAGATGGAGTGTTTCCTTGAAAACTGCAACCTTCCTTCCCTGAGTAAAATTTTCAGGTATTTGACCAAAGCAATGATAAAAGTAACTAACATACTATGATTTTAAAAGCTAAAATAAAGGTGAGAAGGGTAGTGTCTGCCTGTAATCCCAGCACTCAGGAGGCTGAGAAAGGAGGAGGATCAAGAATTCAAGAAAAACTTGAGCTACATCCTGAGATGCCTTATCAAAAGTCCAAGATGAACCAAGTTTAAAAAAAGACAGCAAACCAAAATAAACTCCTGTTACACATACCAGCAATGTCCTTTTCTTGTGGACCAGACTTGTTGGAACATCTTTCCTTGATAGTGCCTTGGAACCATTTTTGTAATGGTTGCATCATATTCCATCCTGTGAATGTGCCATTATCATGTCTCTGGTGAACATGCAGTTCTTTATTGACTAAAATCAGGATGCAATGAATCTCTACATCTGACTACACCTATGTGCATTCTTCCAAGGAATGAGAGAGAGACAGAGACAGAGACAGAGACAGAGAGACAGAGGCAGAGAGAGACAGAGACAGAGAGACAGAGAGACAGATGGAGACAGACAGACGCACAAAAGAGAGAAAGACAGATAGACAGAGACAGTGAAAGAGAGAGAGAGAGAGAGAGAGAGAGAGAGAGAGAGAGAGAGAGAGATGGAGACAGGCAGAAAGAGACAAAGATAGAATTTAAAACAGCCTCACTAAGTAGTCTAGGCTAATCTCAAACTCAGACTCCTGTCTCAGTCTTTGGAGTGCTGTGATTTCTACAATACATGGCTAACTTGCTTTTTTTTTTTCTTATCAAAAGTAATATGCTTGATTTGAACAGTTAAAACATAAATAACAGTGCATTGTTAAAAGCTGTAATCTCTATAATTCCACTCACATACATTTTGTACTTTGCCTGTGCACTGGACAAATTTATCGGGAACCTTGGCCTTTTATTAAGTAAACATCAAGCCAGGGGCTCTGAAATTCTGTACCATGCAAGGGAGATACTGTTTCCTAGTGACAGGTATACAACCTGGGGCAGTGACACAAAGTCAGTGCTCCATCATTGCCCTTGTTGAAGATGATTCTCTGGCTGGTTTAAGTGAATCCTTAGCTGTGTAACCCAACTAGGCAGAGGAATGTCATTAGTCATGTACAAGAACAGTGAAGAGTGCTTTCACAAGAGGGAGGTGGAATTCAGAGAAGGCCTGCAATGCCATCCAACTTGTTGGACTGCCTTGTTTATGGTATTCCATTCAGGTAAAGGCTATTAATTGTACTACTTCTCAGGCCAGGGGGTATAGCTCAGGGGTAGAGCATTTGACTGCAGATCAAGAGGTCCCCGGTTCAAATCCGGGTGCCCCCTTCAAGTTTTCTTTTGCCTCCCTGTTTGGTGCTATCCTCACTAGAAATGCTTTCAGTCATTCTTAACCATACCCTTGGCCAGTCTGAGCTTTGTCCCTCTGCCACACAGAGGAGTGACAGTTCACACCTCTATCTGGCTCCTCACTTGTCTATGTCCATACCTTGAACTTTGTGACACATGCTCCCACTCTTGGTAGCCAGAAACTTCCTGAGCTCTAAGCTTGTGAGTTCTATTAGGCACAGTGAAGCAGGAGACATAAGGTCAGTAATTAGGCAGGGAGAATTATACTACAAAGACAGGGATAAAGATATTAAGAAAACTCTGTATAAATAATTCTGTAGGAGTGAGAGACCCAAGGAAGGTCAAATGAGGACAGCAAGTGTCCAAGCAAAGGTTCAGCCCCCTGGAGAAGTTTCTGTTTGTTTTTAATTAATGCTTTGGGTTAGTGTACAAGGTACTGGGCTTCACCACAGTGTGGTGTCTTTATACATATGTATCATTATAGTTTGTCCTCATTCGTCCCCTTCCCCACCTCTATCCCTCTTCCTGCTCAGTTTTCTTTTGTTTCCAAATTATTCTTAATTCCTCTTTCATATCATATATGTTCCATTACTCCATTTACCCCATTTATTAAGATGTTTTCCTCCCCTTTCACAGTCACTTTTATACTTTCATGGCCTGCACACACATACACACACACACATGCACACACACACACACACACACCTGTGACTAAAAGTACAACATGGTCTCTATGATTCTACGACCCTGCATAAAGCCCACTGACCTTGCACAGGACACTTTTGCCTGTCCACTGTCGACCTGCTCAACTGAGAACAGACACCATCTCATTTCCAAACCTTGTCTTTGATTCTTGGATAATTGTTTCAAACAGCACAAGCCCACACTTTCTCTGTCCACCTACCTGGCTGTGTCTCTGGGTTGTCAGAGCCTGTGCATCCTGGATTCTAATGTATCTTCTGGGCCTGAGCAAACTCATTCCTATGGAGAGCCTCTCTCCATGTCACCATTTGCGACTGACAAAAAGCCCAGGCTAGATCCTTCCATTCACATTCCAACCACAGACTCACAGCACCGTGACAGATGGGTGTATTTTGTGACACTAGATTTTCCCATGGCTTGTTATGCAACATCACTGTGAATAAGGCTGCCAAATGCTGAAATGGGTACATAGAAGGGTTCTTGCTGGAACAAATCCCAAAATGCTTGGCTTTCTGTGCACTGGTGTGTGGCAAGCAATCTGTTCTCCAGCTGTAGGAGTGGTGAGGAAGCTTCTAGTGAGGGTGGGTAGACGGTGGCCTGGGAAAGCCTGGGAGGCAGGAAACATCCTTGATGGTGCAGAGCAGGGGAGGGGATGTTGGGGGGAAAGGCTCAATGCATGAGGTACTTGCTGCAGGCTGTGCTTGGCAAGGGGGGTCCCAAAAAAGATCTGAGTTCAGATGAGAACTGCCTGGCTTTATAAGCAGAATTTAAAGGTGGTATGGATTCCTCAGAAATTGCATAGTTGGGAAAATACAATTGATCTGTCCAAAATTACCATATCAATTTAAGAAAAGGGAAACTTGGCATCTTCCATAGACAGAACCTCAGGGAAAAGACCAACTTGACTGTGTGGCCTAAAAGCCCTTTATCAAGACTGCTGATATCACCAAGGTGGTGCTGCCCAGATACTCACATTGGCAAGTAAGTGTTCCTAGAAGATGGCCCCCTAGGTGTGGCCCCATAGGATGAGCCAGGGGAAAGCAGTATGGAAGAGGAGTGTGGTGATCACTGTAGGGATGGAATCAAGTTCATAAGCAGCCCTCGGGCTTCCTGAGAGCTTGTATTAACCGGACTTCTGTGCTGACAGGACTACAGCAAGGTCCCAGGGCAAGATATAATGCCCAGGACATAATGCCTGTGGCCTACTTCCTACAATGTAGTTCCGCTACCTTCCACTAACTCCATCCTTTGATGTGTCCATGGAGGGATGAATCCTTCTTAGGTCTGAGCCACCATGATCTCTGGGAACCACCTCATGGTCAGCCTCCGAGCTAGCTTAACTAATCTTCTGGTATTTTCCCCATCCTTCAAGCTGATAATTAAGATCCAACATCACAGGCTGTATTTACAGAAGTGTGAGCAAACTAGACAAAAGGGACCAAGCACACAAGAGAAGCAAAAAGACCTCTGAGCCAGTAATAGTCTACAGGTGGGAGCAGCTGAAGGGACTGCTCAGCCATCAAAAAGTAAAGAAACAGCACAGAAAGATGGTGGCTTTGCACTGTGGAGCCAAGTGTCTTGCAGAACAATAGTAGGATACTTCAGTGACCAGATCCTAATGGGGGAGCATCCTGAATCCCAGGATTCTTTTTTTTTAAATTTTTTTATTAATTTATTCATATTACATCTCAATTGTTAGCCCATCCCTTGTATCCTTCCTTTCTTTCCTCCCTCCCGCTTCCCCCTCTACTCCCTTCCCCTATGTCTGTGACTGAGGGGGACCTCCCCCCCCCCTGTATATGCTCCTAGGGTATTGAGTCTCTTCTTGGTGACTTATTATCTTTCCTCTGAGTGCCACCAGGCCTCCCCATCCAAGGGACATGGTCCAATATGGGGCACCAGAGTTTGTGTGAAAGTCAGATCTCCTTCTCCACTTAATGGTGGAGAATGTCCTGTCCATCGGCTAGACTGGGAAGGGGTTCGAAGTTTATTGCCTATATTTTCCTTGGCTGGTGCCATAGTTTGAGGAGGACCCTAGGGCCCAGACCCGCCTGTAGTTTTCCAGGACCCTCTGGATCCTTCTATTTCCTCATTCTCCCAGGCTTCTCACACTCCTTGGAATATACCCAGAAGATGCACTACCACACAACAGGGACATATGCTCAACCATGTTCATAGCTGCCTTATTCATAATAGCCAGAACATGGAAACAGCCTACGTTTCCCTCAGTAGAAGAATGGATAAAGAAACTGTGGTATATTTACACTATGGAATACTACTCAGCTATTAAAAACAAGGAATTTCCGAAATTTGTGGACAAATGGATTGAACTAGAAATTATCATAATGAGTGAGTTCACCCAGAAGCAAAAAGAGTTAAATGGTATATACTCACTTATATCGAGACACTAGTCCAAGGGGTACGCCCCCATGAAAAACTTTACCTACCAGGAAAGTGGGTCAGAGGGGAGGAAATCCTATTGAATCCCAGGATTCTTACCTATGGGTCTGGGTCTCCGAGCTAGGAGCTTACTTTGTTTTATCATGTGGTTGGGGAGGTTGGAATATACTGAAGGTGGCATACAGGCGAGGAGCCAGGCTGTGGGAAACATAGTAAACACTGGGCCCCTTCCACCTGTAGCTAACTTTCTGGGAACTGCTTCTATGCCCTATGCACTTCCCATATTGTTCAATCTTTAAGCATAAGTGCTTTTCAGTAAGTCTCATAGCACACACTCTGTATTTGGGGTCCAGGAAGGACAGATAGTTTGTCTTTTAAGTTCACAGACTTTTAAATCAAGAAGATTTACTGCGACCACAATCCTGGACCCTGATTGGGTGAGGCTTTGGGAGAGCTGGTCTCAGGTCTTATATCCCTTTCCAGATCTTTCCTTGAGAGGGAGGACATGCTTCCTTGCCCCTGGGTAGGGCTCTGTCCTGTGACTTTTATCATGAGGTGATAGCATGTGATACAGAGGGGGCTGGAAGCCTGGACACCATCTTGGGCATCCTCATTTGCTTTTCTGTCATTGTCATGAAGTTATTGTCCTGCCAGCTGTTTGTCCTCCATCAGGGACCCCAGAATGAACACATAACAAGCAGACTGAGCCCAAATTACAGAGAGAAAAAACCCCACAGATGGACCCCCAGCTTGAGGCAGAACTGACCAAGCCCAGCCTAGACCCACTGGTGGACATCTACCCTGCTGAACTATAAGAATGGAAAGGATGCTTATCACTGCGTGGGATTTAACTTTGGAACAAGTAGTCGGATAGCATTGCTGTGGAGGTGGCAGACTACCCCAACCATGGTTCCCACACCTCCCCGTTTCCCACACCTGCCCCTTCCCAACACCCATTAAGTACTGACTGAAAGGAGGAGAAGACACCAATATATTGAATTCAGAATGTGTAGGTGGAGTAGGAGGGAGATGCTGAGCTAAGTGAGAGAACTCTCAGGATATAGCAGGGGATTTGTGGCTGGAAGGAGAGTGAGTAAGACTTAGTGTGCACTGTGGAATCCTAGGATGTAGTAACACAGGCATTATTGTTTGGATATGAGTATTTCCTGAAAGGCTCATGTGTTTAAGATTTAAATCAGAACACAGCAAGGTTCAGAGGTGGGCTTTGGGGAAACAACGCTATCATGAAGGATCTTCATCAATGATTAACCTGCCAATGAGTCATATTCTCATGTATCATTGGTGTGTGTGTGTGTCTTATGGTATATGTGTCTGTGTGTTTGTGTGTGTGTATCTGTGTGTGTATGTTTGTGTGTGTCTCTGTGTGTGTATGTTTGTGTGTGTCTGTGTGTGTGTGTGTCTGTGTGTGTGTGTGTGTGTGTATGTGTGTGTGTGTTTGGGGCCTCTTGGAGAAAATAAATCACTGGGCCACTGGAGTAGGGCCTGAAAAAGTATTCTATATACCCTGCCTCTTCCTGCCTCTGGGCTTTTCCCACTCCCTGGCTGTCCTGAGATTGACAGCTCTACTCTGTCACACCCTCTCTGCCGTTATTCTCTAACTCATCACAGGCCACATAGAGCAGGCCAAGTGACCATGTGCAGAAACCTCCGAAATCCAAACCGAAGCACGTCATCATCTCTTCCAGATCTGTCAACAACACTGCACAAGATGACTAATCAGTGACACAAACTGAGGAGAAACTGGTCAGTAAAGAGTTAGAGCTCTGCCGGTTCAAATCCGGCTTCTCTCCTGGTACCTGCTCTGTTGCCAAACCTAAAATTCTCCAATTTCCTCCTCCATGGTGCTGAGGATTGAGCCTGGAACCTTTCATGTACTAGGCAAGCACACTACCCCAAGCTACATCCCCAGCCCAAATGTGCCCTTTTCTTTCCATACTAGTCCCTCTGGTCATCATAGGGCTTAGTTCAGCTTTCTCTGTTGACATCAATAATCTGGCATGAGACAGGGTTCTTTTGCTAATTGTACTGTGTATTTTTAAAAAAGATTTTCTTATGTGTTTTATATGTATATGAATGTTTGCCTGCATGTATTTTTCTGTGAATCAAGAGTTACTGTGGAGCCAGGGGTGGTGGCGTGCGCCTTTAATCCCAGCACTCGGGAGGCAGAGGCAGGCGGATCGCTGTGAGTTCGAGGCCAGCCTGGTCTGCAAAGAGAGTCCAGGACAGTCAAGGCTACACAGAGAAACCCTGTCTCACAAAACCAAAAAAGAAAAAGAAAGAAAAAATAAAAAAGAGTTACTGCGGAAGTCAGAAGAGGTGTCAAATACCTTAAAACTGGAGTCCCAGACAGTTTGCCATGTTGATGCTGAAAACCAAACCTGGGTCCTCTGCAAGAGCAGCCAGTGCTCTGAACTGCTGAGCCATCTCTCCAGTCCTGAGAGTGTGTATTTCTAAAAACTCTTAACTAGCTAGTGTTTAGAGATTGCATTCTGGGGGGACGGGAGTAGGGGTGCTGAATCAGAGACTGGCGGAATCCTCTCTCATTAGCAACACTTGGTAGCAATGCGAACCCTAACATTGGGTAGTAGGTACCCCAGTTCTTTCCTAGCATCCACCCTAAATTCTATGATCTTAAATGACCGATGACTTCCACTAGGATTTACAACACTATGTGATCCTAAATGACACTGTGATGAACATCAGTGATACTCAACTTGTCTATCGTCTGTGGCTGAGGGATGTGATGCTGGATTTAGGCATAGAAGATGACAGGTGTATGACTGTGGCAAATGATTGGGATATGAACACAGAACCCAGGCCATGGGGAAAGGGTGACCAGCTGGAGTGGCCCAGCACTGCTGAGGGTAGTGGTGGCACCACACAGTGACTCAGCTCCCTGAACTAAGCTCAGAATTGAAGCATGCTCATCATAACACTGGCTGTTTCTGGGTAAGCACTGAGCAGATCATAGCCCCCGATGGTGATAGGAATAGGTTTCTCTTTGTCTCCTGAGCCCCTGAAGGCTGACTCTTCCTGCAGGGGTGGAGGAGGGGGTCAGTAGGTGTGTAGCTGCTTACTGGATTGAAACAGTCTCTGGAAGAGGAAGGGAGGAGACTCACGGGCTCATGAAAGTCTCAGGACCCCAACCCCCTCCTCACCCCCACTCCAGTCCTATAAGAGGGAGGGAGGTCTTCAGCCTGCAAGGTGCTCATGGGAAGTGCAGCTGCCTGCAAGGTGTTCATGGGGGGCACAGCTGCCTATAGGTGCTCATGGGGGGCACAGCTGCCTGCAAGGTGCTCATGGCGGGTTCAGCTGCCTGCAAGGTGCTCATGGGACTTCCAGTGATGCAGATCTGAGAGCCATCAGCCAAGCTGGGGTGGCTCTGCTGGTGAAGTTGATGGCTGAGAGTCACCCAAGTCCCTGTAAGTAACACAAGGAAATGTGGTTGTGAGGTCAGCGGCAGCTGAGAGAGCAGTTTCTTTGGTCTGCATGTCTTCTGTCTGAGGTCAGCAAGAACAGTAGCTCAGTAGTTGTTAGGCTGCACCCTGTTCCCCATGGTCCTGCCACCCATGTGTCCTCCACTCTAGCTCTTCAGACCTGTTCGATCCTGTTTCACTTTTTGAGGGGGTGGGTTCTCTTATAGTTTTTGATTTGTCTTATTTTACCCTCAGCATGTGAATCCTCTGTCCGCGTTTTGGGGATGCCAGTGGTGTGAACAGAACTGACTCTCGCTGACGGCTTGGAAGCCAGAGTGGAGGGACGGCTTTGTCCCTTTCTTCCACACAGGTGCCACTCACTCACTGTGAGTGAGAGATGCAGATGCAGTCAGCTCACCATTTCACATCCCGACTTCTCAAGTCCCAGCTGAGAGCTTCAGAGCAGACACAGTATTTATACCAGAACATATCCCCAACTACTTAACATAATCACATCAGTTACCACTTAGGAAGAAAATACTTTTGCTCGATTGCCTCTTACTAATCACAAAGATTTTAGGCTTTTGCCTCCCAGACATCTCTTGGCACAGGCACAGGCCTCAGGATACTGGCCCTTTCTTGCATTCTTCTCAAGGCAGGGGACCAACAGGAAGAGTTCCCACGTCAGTGCAGTCTCAGGTCTAAACTCTGGGGACACACGTAGCCATCCTTGCTGCCTGGTCCCCACACTTCCAGCTGTGCTGAGCTGAGGGTTTGGGGCCAGCGTCGGGGTGGAACCCTCTGTGGTAAGGTTCCTGACTTTCCAGCCCAGAGCTTGAAAATCAGAAACCGTGAAGAACAGCGAGTAACAAAAGAAGACGAAGCCCAAAGAAGGTGGAAGTAGCAGGGGATGAAAGTGAAACAGAGAGAGAGAACCATGTAACCAGGGACTTAGACAGGACTCCGGCTCTGAACACAGGTGCCACAAGCAGGAGGCCGCAGGGTGCCCAGGAGCAAAGATTGCTAGTCCTGTGACGGGCATGGGAAGGACAGGGCAAGTCAGGGTCAAACCCGGGTCTGCTTGGAAGAGGTAAGTTTGTGGCTGTTCACTAGAAATGAGGAAACAACATAACACGGGGGGTGGGGGTGGAGCATATGTGGCGAATGCACAGGCACGTGTGTAAAACGCAACAGTGAAAGAGATGGAGGGTGTAACTCGGAGGCAAGCTTTTGAGTGCAATCCAGCAGTTCCTGGCTCAAGGCTGTCATCTGCTGCTCTTCCAAATCTTTTGTTCAGAATACTTCTGTCTGACACATGAAGTGTTCTGCAAATGAGAAACAAGAGAAGATGAGGAGAGGCAAATGACTGAGGCCGTTCTCTGTCCTTGGGTATTTGTTTGGTGTAGAGGTCCTTCGTCATGAGTATGGACTCTCCTTGTGGTTTGATCACTAATCAGGTGCCTTTTATTCAGGTATGGAATGAACCACGGTCATGTTCTCCACCTCTAACCATGGTGGCAGTGGCGGGGCAGGGAGGGAGGCAGTGACGGCAATGGTGGCGGGGGGCGGTTGGGGCAGGAGCGGTGGGGGTGGCGCAGCTGGGTCAACAGCAGTGGCAGGAGTGGGGGTGGGAGCAGATGAAATCAGCATCTCCACACAGTCTGTGAGTCAGAACTGTCTTTAGAGGTGTTAAAAGATGTGTGCCTTGATCCCTTCTCGGAGACTCTCCTATAACCCTTAGGTGTTAAGTAGCAAATTTTGCTTTCCTCCAGCTCGACCTTAGCCCTGCCATATACAAATGGTCTGTTTAGCATTCAACACATTGAGTCTGGCTTTTCTGGGTGGGTCTGAAAGATGTTCTAGCTGTGTTTATCCAGTATTTAATGCCCCTGCCTCCACTGAAAGTGAAGATTACTTACTTTTCTATTGCTGTAATAAATCATCATGAGCCAGGCAAGTTATTAAAGAAAAAAAAAAGGTGTTTAACTGGCTTGCTGTTTCAGAGGGTGAGAGCCTGTCCCCTGATGGTGGAGCAAAGGCGTGGCGGCAGGAACAGCTGAGAGCTGAGGCAGAAGAGAAGAACACTAGGAATAGCCCAAGTCTTTTAAAAGCCCAAGCTCACCCAGGTGACACACCTCCTTCAGCAAGGCTGAACCTCCTAACCCTTCCCAAACATTCCACCAACTAGGGACCAAATGTTCAAATATATGACCCTACGTGGGTCATTCTCATTCAAGCCACCACAGAAGGGAAGTGGGATCCTGAGGGGGTGCCAGTCAGATGTGCTAAGGTGGCTCAGGGCTGGGCCTCATAGGAGGAAGCTGTTGATGGAAAGAACTGGCAAGTGCATGTGTCAGGGGTGTGTCAGCCGGGAAATGCCATACAGCTTTAGAATGCCTGTGAGACATAAACAAGAAGGTGGGGGTATAGCTCAGGGGTAGAGCATTTGACTGCAGATCAAGAGGTCCCTGGTTCAAATCCAGGTGCCCCCTTAGCTGAATCTATTTTGGATGCCAGAGAGTAGGCATTAACAGGGAGTCAAATAACCTTCCTAGTGTGCCCCCATTGATCTAGGTTCCCCTGTGCTCTAAATTCTCCTCAGGCCTGGCCTGTGTCCTTACCCCAGATAGGAGCCAGCAAAGGGCTGCTGATGAGGCCTGTCTGGGTCACATGTAGGCTGACCGCCTCATTTCCTCCTAAGGCATCAGCTGGTGCAGGTGACACACCCACCTTTCAGAGAATAGTAGGATTTTCTCAAAGTCTACTGATAAATAAAATATAGGTCACAAAACATGCTTTGACAGATAACACAGTTGTCTATGCATTGTAGCCTCACCAAGAGGGCCACATAAAATTATCCAGTGCAGTGAGTATTTGATTTAAGTTCTTCCCACCACATGCTCCTAAATAAGACTCTGAGTGCTGAGTCAGCCAGCCAGAGGTGGGTGGTCTTGGAATCATCCAGAAGGAGGCAGAGCTCAAGCAATGACAAGGGCCTGAGGCCAGCATCCATTGTGTAGCCCCAGAAGCCTGTGTGTTGACACCCTGCTTCCCCTGAGTCCTGTCCATTGCATGAATCTGGGCCACCCGTCTTCCATGTTATGCTGTGAACCCCTCTGTATTTCCACTGACGTCTGTGCCCAGGACGTCTATAGCTCCTATGGTTTCAGTCTCCTTGCTGACAGAACGCAATGGTTAAGAAAGTGGTGCCAGTGTGGGAGTACAAGGGCACTGGGACAACTTAATCTTAACCAAATCAACAGCTCTATGAAGTTTCCATCAGACAAGCCAGCTGTAAGCCACCCAGATGCCTGAGGACTGGCTTTGGCCTGAGAGAGTGTCCCTACTCTCACACTTGGAGACCACAGCCAGAGCTCAGATGACTCTGCTCCAGCTGCATTCTCCTCCAACTTCTGTGAACTGCAGACATTCTAAAACCATGTAACCAGCTAATTAACATCAGCGAATTATAGAAAGCACGTGTAGAGGGGGATTTTTCACAAATTTTATGAAGTTAGAAGAGTATAAATTTAAATAATCATGATCAGGTTTTATGGCTATACCCAATTACCCTCATGTTTAAAATGTCACACCTGGAACCAGTCTGGAGATATGGTTCAGTGGTTAAGAGCACTGTCTGCCCTTCTAGGGAACTTGGGTTCAATTCCCAGTACCCATACAGCAGCTCACAACTGTCTGTAAGCTCTATTCCATGGGTTCTGATGACACCGTCACACAGACATACATGCAGGGAAAACACCAATGTGTATAAAATAAAAATAAATTAGTTACGGACCTATTGTCAGTGGGCCTAGACAAACCTGGATCAACAGGTGGTCAGCTCAAATGTAGCTGAGATATGAAGGGTTTCCCGGCATAGTGTGGGAAGCCAGGGGACAGACTCCTGGTTGTGACTTGCTCATCTAGTCAACAGCAGTGACTCTCTTCAGTCCCCACACTTGAATAATTTCACAGACTGTGCTCCTTGATGACTGAAGGATTAAAACTATGCAATGATAACATTCAGCCATGTGCCACAGATATTCCTATTAGATTCCCCGAAAGCCTGCTTCAGCCGTTTACCTGACAACTCTGTCCTGGAGACGCCTACATCATGTTGGGGTGACTGGGTATAGTGCTTCGAGAAACCGCACAACATCCCATATGAAAACCCCATATTCTGCATTTTCTGTCTTACCACCAACCCTCTAAAAGAGGATTGGCTACTTTTGGAAGTTGTTTTTTACTTTTCTGTCCTTGTGGGGCTAATGGGTCTCAGACACATATTAACTAAGCTTTATGGTAGCAAGTAGGTGTGTGGCTCAGGGGTAGAGCATTTGCTTGTAGATCAGGAGGAGTCAGGTTCAAATCCAGGTGCCTCCTATTTGTATCTAGTTTTTCTCTTCTTAAAAAAACCTGCATAAAAAAAACCTGCATGTATTTGAACTCCTTTTTAATAGACATTAGGATAAATGTTATAGCCTTTTTTAGAATCAGCAAATGGCGGGATAATTATAATGATCTTGTGTTTGCTACTTTTTTTTTTTATTGCTGTGACAATGTAACTGGCAGGAGCAACTTAAGAAGGAAAGACTTATTTGGTCTAATTGTTTCTGTCCATCTCACTGAGGAAGGCACAGTAGAGCTGATGGCAGCAGGAACATCAGAGACGATCAGGAGGCAGGAAGAGGGGGTTTGAAGATAGGCGCCTTCAAGCCACCAGCCAGTAGGATGTGTATCACTACCTCCCAGAACAGTTCTGCCATCTAAGGGCCAAGTGGTGCAACCCCTGCCTTCATGCTTCTGCCTCCCCAGGCTTGTGCTCATGTAACAATGCAAGGAACATCCAGTCCAACTTAGATATTCATGATCTTAACAAGCCAACACTGCTTGCAGGCCCAAAGGCTCTTCTGAGACAATGCAAGCTATGTACTTCCACCAGACTATGGCACAGAGTAAGCATCCTCTTCCCAAAGCAAGGGACAGGAGGATAGCACAGAAATGCTGGACCAAAGGAACATCGAAACCAAGGAGTCAGACATATTCTTGCTCTATGTCTGCTGTGAGCAGGAACAGATATTTCAGGGTATTTTGTCCTGCTATGGAGCCAGAGTTTTGCCAGAAGAGTCCTTAGCCCCAGCTCAGGGGCCATGAAGCTTGCTCTTGAAGTCTTCTTATAACCTAGTATAGTGACATCCTCCTGAAAGGGAGCCAGTGGCCTGACATAGTGCCTGAAGCCTTTCTGGCCAACACGTTCCCTGGTGTTGAGCATGTCTGTGGGGGACTCTGCTAAGGCCACAGACTTGACCATGGGATAAGGAAAGAAGACCATGGAGGGACAGATGGGTTAAAAATCTGAAACTAAATTTACTGGTTCTATGTGGGGAATCTGTGAGAGAAACATCAGATCAGATAAAGGAGGCTTTGGAATAATCCCCTCAAAGATCAGAGAAGGGGGACTTGCAGTCATAATAGAGAAGTCTACCAGAGACCAAAGGGAGCCTAAGATCAGACAGGAACCACAGTAGTTTATAGTCAGAACGAGGGAGGGCTACCTGGTTATTAGTGCTAAGCCCAAGCTATGTTAGGAAGGGGGTATAGCTCAGGGGTAGAGCATTTGACTGCAGATCAAGAGGTCCCTGGTTTGAATCCAGGTGCCCCCTAAACTTTGTATCTTTTTAGCCCTTGAGTCAACTATGTCCTACCCCCCCTCCCCACCCCCCCATTAACATTCTATTGCTGAGAGACAAGAGGTAGGCAAGGACAGCCCAGTGATGAACAGTCCCAGATGGGCCTTGTGCTTTGTTTGTCCCTGTCTTGTCGCCTGAGCCAGACCTTGATGTCCTTATGTGACCATCCAGCAAATAGAATCTCTTAACAGAATGTCCAGCATCTTTGGTCTCATCCACCAGTGCCAAGACCTGACTATCATGATGAGTAACCACATACTGGCAGATTTTCCCAAACATCGAGACCTCTGTTATACAAGCTTGAACTTGACCTTGGATTTTGCAGCAGATAGGCTGTGTGACCTCAAGTTATGCCTTGGGGGGAAGATGCATAGTAAATCTGTGGCTTGAGGGGCCTATGCAGGCACCCAGCTGCAGGAGGGGAGAAACTCCTTTGGATCTGCATTTGAACCCTAAGACAACCCAACCCCTATTCTTCCAAGTGTGCTGACCTGCTGAAAGAGGCCTCCTGATACTGGTCACCAGGCTCTCACAAGTGCAGCCCAGGAAGGCCAGTGCCAAGAGTTTAGCTGTGGCATAAAGAAAAGACAAAGCTTGAAGAGGGATAACAGCAAACTTTCAGCCAGGAGTCTAAAAGAGTCCATGATGGGAATAGCAGGAAAGGCCATGCCATCAAGAGATGATTTCAAAGCTGGTTCTCCCCACCCCCACCCCAGGAAAAGAATGCATTAGGCAGGACATAGGAGGCATCCCATATTCAACCATGGCATCAGGAGGCAGCTGGTGACCAGAAGAGGCGTGGTTTGCATGCAGAGGGTAGACCACAATATGGGACCTAACCATCAACAAACAGAACTTCTAATGGTTTCCAGAAGAAGTCCATGGTGGTTAAATAGCTTCTACCAATGATACAACTTACTTGAAGTGAGTTCTGGCTTGATGGGTCAGAAGTGTGTGTGTGTGTGTGTGTGTGGTGTGTGTGTGTGTGTGTATGTGTGTGTGTGTCTGTCTGTCTGTCTGTCTTTCGGAGGATATAATGAAACTACTACTAACGAAACTGAGAGTCTCTGGGGCCATTTCATAAGAAGACTCAGATCATCAAGCTTTTAGGGACTGAACAGCAGATGTAGCCAGCAGATTGTAGTGGGGCTCCAGGCTGGGTTGGTGGAGAGAGCCCAAGCTGGATTCATTCCCAACCCTGTTTTTAATAGGATGAGTATGTTTAGACATGTCTCATAATCATGACCTTTTTTTGAAGCCTACATTACAGGGCATCAAATAAAGTTGGAGGCTCCCAGTTCCCACTGGGAATGTGGGAAGGTCTTGTTTAAAAACAACAACAACAACATAAGTCCTTGCCCTATTCAGACTCAGGAGCTATGAGGTGGGGCCTACAAATCTTTACTCTTGTGAAGGCACAGCCTTTGTGATCAGCGTCTCCCTCGTTTGAAAGTGTAACAGATGGCCCAGCTGGAGAGCCAGGCCTCACATGCATCTCAAGTCTTCCAAGGAAAAATCCTTGGGGTTTCCATGATGTCTATGGCTGTAGACTTCTGCATATAGAGGGCTCCGGACATTAGTCATCATTAGACAATGAGATGAGCTTTTAAGGACAGATCAAAACTCTAACCTAGGTCTTCTTGTTCCTACTTATTGATCTGTGGCTGTGACCATGGTTTTATTTTTTTATCCATGATTTTTAACCTGTTAGCATGTAGGGCAGAGAGGAAGGGACCAAGAAATTCAGGTTATTCCTCTAAGAAGCCCTAGATGTCTTACATCACCACCTCACCCTGGACTTTTGTCCTAGAGAGCCTCCTAGAATCCTGTTCTTCCCCTATTCCCAGGTCTGGGTAGGGCAAGGTATGAGTGCATATGGTGAGTAATTTGCAGCAGCCCACGGAAGGAACGCCATACTTGGGACATAGAGCCAAGGTCCAAGGCCTCTGACCTGCAGCCTGGCAAGGTGGGATCAGAAACCTGAGGGCCACTCCATTGCAAGAGACATGATGCTCCAGCACAAGAGACCGGAGAAGAGATGGCCAGATTCATCTGTGGATCACCAGTCTCTCTGGGAGCTTTTCAACAAGCCCAGAGTCAAACCTGAGGACTAGCAGAAGCAAGAATCCCTGTCTTACAATGTCTAACAGGTGCATTGTCCCCTGAGTGACAACAAGTCTGCTCTTCTACTGTGGATTAGCATTGGTTGTGCTTCATCATTCTCTTCTAGGGGTTCTGGCCTAAAATGAAAACAATTCAGTGACAAAAAGTAGGGGGCACCTGGATTTGAACCAGGGACCTCTTGATCTGCAGTCAAATGCTCTACCCCTGAGCTATACCCCCACTTGTATATAGCCTCTTGTTAGTACCAATTTAACCATGGCACTGCACCCAACTTGCCTATGTGTTTATAATCCATGGTGGGGTGGTTTCTCTGTGTTCTAGAAGCAAGCAGCATTCTTCACTACAGCCTCTCTTCCCCTTTCTTCAACTTCAACCTGTCCCACTCAGTGCCCCCATCCCTCAGGGTTTGGCAAAGGCAGCAGCCTTGCACCTGGAAAGGATACCTCGCTGTGAGAGTCCGTGAGGTCACACACTGGTCAGGACAAGAGCAGCTCATCCTGGTCTCCAAAGTACCTGACATTGAGCACAGGAAGAGCCTTCTCCACACTCCAGAGCCTTGGGAAGGTGTTCCTATAGCACTTGGTCATTAATTCACTCAACAAACATGGCACTTCTTCCATGTCATTCGCTGCCCATGTTATGAACACAGGGGCCAGTAAGACATTTCCTTCTCTCAGGACAGAGTTTCCAGGTAAAAGACTGAAGAAGGCTTTGAGGACATTCAGGAGGAAGACTCACCCATGGTTGGCTGACAGAAAGATGTAGAGCTATTGATGCAATTATGATTTGAGTTCTCCCAATGCTCTCATAAATCCACCTTGCAACCCCTCAAATTCAGTTATTTCTTAACCACTGACCTACTTTCAGGGAAATTGTAGATGTCACCAACACGGAATCCAGGGATCAGCCTTTGCTCTCCTTTTTGGCTGTTTCTCCTCTGTAGTAGGGAGTCTGACACTCCAGCCACAAAGGGTTCCATGTTTTAGGATTTTTGAAGACTAAGCCATGAAATGTGCCATTTGAGTGTGTGCTGTGTTGAATCAGCAGGCACTGGCAATGCTCTCTGGAAGCTGCATCATGGTCTGGGGAAACTGAGGGCTGGCATTTCTCACCTTGTTCTGGAGGATGTGGGTGCCTCCATTCCACCCCGTGGAGCCTAATAGATTGTGATTTGAATGAGAATGGCCCCACAGGCTCATATGTTTGAATGCTTAGTCCCCAGTTAGTGAAACTGTTTGGGAAGGATTAGGAGGAATAGCCTTATTGAAGTAGGCATACCCTTGTTGGGGAGGGGTGTCACTGGGAGTGGGCTTTGGTTTTAAGAGCTCACACCATACACAGCCACACATCGCCCCACAGCCCACCTTTAACTTACAGACCAGATGTGAGCATCTAAATTACTGCTCCAGTCTTATTCCGGCCACTATGCTACCCATGGACTCAGGGGATCATGGACTCACCCTCTATGAAACTATAGGCAAGCCCTTAGTTAAATTCTTTCTTTTATAAGTTGCTAGGTCATGGTGTCTCTTCACAGCTATATAACAGTGACCAACACTTGGATCTTCGTTATATTTTAGTCCAATGAGGCCAGATGACCTGCCTGACTTTATGCACTTCCTGGGAGTCTTTCTTGTTACCAAACTTGGTTCCAGCAGCAGTACCTTGCTTAAATAAAAGCCTATCTCTAGTTGAAAGTAACATGGCAGACCATCATTGGAAGGATGACAGTGACATCAAGGTGATTCAGGAAAAGAAACAGGACCTAAGGAAACACAGGGCCAGGACTTCAGCCAGCCTTACTGCCCATCAGAACGATAAAATGAGCACTGGTCCCTGTCATCACCTGAGTCAGCCAAACCTCTCTGTGTAACTTACTTAATGCTCACAGCCTTATATAGAGGCACAACACTGATAAGCTTAAGGTACTGTCTACTGTGCTGAATAATTCATGCTGGCAGTTGGTGAGGTTGTAATACACCAATCCAATAGTGCTGTGAAGCCGTTTTTGGTTGGCACTCAAATTTCAGCCCGCAGATATTAAGCAAATCCCATTAGTTCCTATAACATGTGTGGGCCTCCTGTATCAGTTAAAGGCCTGAGAGGAAAGAGTTATGTCTCCGAGGAAGAGGAAATTTGACCTCAAGACTTTCATCAGATTCCAGCTACCACGTCACCTCTTTGAAGTCTCTATCCTGTATTCCACCCTGCAAAAGTCAGACTTTTCTACCCCACAGCTGTGGAGGTATTTCTTAGAGTTTTCCTGTGTGAGTACACAAAAACATGAATTCACTCACACAGTCTGTCAATTCTATTTTCTCTGTGCATCCATGACGAACGTGTCTAATCAGCTGCTGTTGTTTCCCTTAAACAGAGGCAAGACTCCGCCTCCACCAGACCTGAGCCAATGAAAACTAACCTCAGCCCTACAGGAATACACAAGTTTTCAAAAGACTGGGACTCTCCTGAAGGCTGTGCAACCCACTCAGTATTCATAGGGAGAAAAAATAGGGGGCACCCGGATTTGAACCGGGGACCTCTTGATCTGCAGTCAAATGCTCTACCCCTGAGCTATACCCCCACATACTTATATATGTCTAATAAACATTCTTAACCTGCATGGCCACTCCATGACTGTCACCATCTGGCGTGCATATCTGCCAGTCCTCTGCCATCATCTGCTTCCTCCTAGGATGCCTAGCCCTGAGCTGCCTCTGTACACCCCACTGGCACTGCCTCCTGGCCAGCATTATCCTGACCTAGTTCCCAGTTGATACAGGGGCATTAGGTCCTGGAGATCTGTGCTAGAGTGTCTTTCAGACTCACCTAGAAGACTCAGATGCAGAGCTCTGCCTGCTCAACTGACATCTGGAGATAAATGGGGCAGGACTGGAGAAAAGCAAATGCTCTTTGCTCCTGCCCTAGAGCTCCCAAACCACAGTCTCAGCTACTTCTCCAGTACCATGCTGTGAGCCACCATGCCATTATAATTAATGGACTAACAAACCCTCTGAAGCTGTAAGCAAGCCCCCAATTAAATATTTGCTTTTTACAAAAGTTGCCTTGGTCACGGTGTCTCTTCACAGCAATTGAACAGTGACTGAGACAGTTTTGTATTTCCAAGCCTGAGTTTGCTGTCCTATTCCCTCAGCAGCCCCTCGTATGTTTGAGAATCTCATAGAAACCCTGTATACATGTCCCAGATTCCCTGCATCAACTAAAGTCTCATCCTTCCCCAAGTGAGTCCCTGATGCCAAGTGTGAGAATCATGGTTGAGGTTGCTGACACCCCAAGTTCAGCTGCAGCGGCAGCACACATCTATTCTCACACTCACAGCTCAGCACTGTGGGTGCCAGTCGGCTGGTGGGGGCTGGTGTCAGAAGTCTCTGCCTCCAGCCACGAGTCTTCCTCTGTTTGGTTCCACTCTGTGATCTAGGCTTGGGCCTGCTTTTTTATATGTTCATTCCAGGGTCCATTTAGTGGAAAAAAAAAAGGGGGGTAGCTTGATACAGTGGTTTGAATGAGGAACATTCCCCCATAGTCCTGAGTATTTAAACACTTGGTCCCCCCTTGGTGGCGCTGTTTGTGGAGCGTGCAGTAATGCGGCAGCGCTAGAGGAAAGGCCTTGCGCCACTTCCGGTCTTTCTGTCCGCTGTATGCCTGAGGTCTCGATGATGTGCACTCTCAGCTTCCTGCCCCACCTGCCATGCCTGTCACTTGCTGCCATTTTTCCCTGTCGTGATGAACTCTACCTCTAAAACCATTTATCACAGAAACAGAAAGATAACTGACGTACTTGGTGAGCAAAGGAGAGTGTACAGAGCCATTGATGTGGTTACGACCTAAGTAGCCTCGGTGCTCTCATCAGTCCATCCCTCCACTCCTGCATTTGTGTTCTTTCTTAGCCACTGACCTATTTTAAACAAGGAAATCACAGAAGCCAAAGATTCTCCTGATGTGGAGGCCTGGTGATCCCAGTATTGAGAGAGAGACAGACATTGGGGGCCTGGCTTGTGAAATTCTACTGCAGTGGTTCTCAACCTTCCTAGTGCTGCGACCCTGTAATAGGAGGGTTCCTCATGTTGGGGTGACCCCCAACCACAAAATTATTTTTATTGCTACTTCATAACTGTAATTTTGCTACTGTTATGAATTGTAATATAAATACCTGATATGTAGGATATCTGATACATGACCCCTGAGAAAGTGTTTGACACCCACCCCCCCCAGGTGGGGATAGAACAGTGGTTCTAAACCCCTGTTCTAGAGGGAACACTCTTTGCTATTTTGAGTTGAGAACTGTGGTCAGCTGTAGTTTAAGAATCAGCTATGATTAACAAGAGACCAGAACCACGCAATTAAAATCTTTGCTTTCTCAGAACAGTTGATCCTGGTCAGCTGGAGCTGAGCAGCTAGGGCTCATTGAGACCAGCACGCTGGGTGTGGTGGCGTAGCCCTTAGTCTCAGCACTCGGGAGGCAGAGGCAGGAGGATTTCTATAAGTTTGAGACCAGCCTGGTCTACAAAGTGAGTTCAGGACAGCCAAGGCTACACAGAGAAACCCTGTCTTGAAGAAAAAAAGAAAGAAAGAAAGAAAGAAAGAAAGAAAGAAAGAAAGAAAAGAAAAAGAATAGACCAGTGAAATCTTTTGGGAAGTTTCCTCAGAGTCATTACAAAAAAGCTGTGTTACAGAGGCTGCCAAGGTTGTGCCTCGTGCTGCTGACAGAGGGTGTGTAAGAGCCACCCAGGTGATACTTGTTTTGAAGGCAGGAAGGGGTCATGGAGAGCAGCTGACACTGGCACCCTGAGAGGCCTCCACCCAGGAGGTGCTGGCTTCGAAGGCATGAAGACATTATGGGAAGCAGTTGAGGTGTGGTGCTGTGAGAGGCCAGGAGAGACCACTGGTGAGTGTGTAGCCTCAGCGGCAGCTGAAGGCCCAAGATGAAAGAGCTCATGCAGAGACGTTGAGGCATGGCGCCATAAAGAGAACTTATGAGAGACTGTTCTCTATGAGGCAAAGTGCAGCCCAGTTGCATCAGAGATTTCACCATTTTGGAGATGCCAGTACCATGGGAAGACCAGCGAGAACAGGAGTGGGGCGGGGAGTAGGGGTCAGGGGGTCAGGGGGCGGGGCTAGCCAGAGCCTAGAAGACAAGCGGTGTGTGCCGTGGAGTAGGGAGACAAAAAGTGACCCAAACCTCTTGGAAGAACTCAGAAGATCCTGAGTGAATTCCAGATATTGGACCGTGAGTTCTGTATACTGTTGGAGTTTAATTGTTTCCTCTGATGGCAACTGTGCCTTGGTTCTTCCTTTTGGAGAAAGAAAGTATTTCATTTATTTTTTATTTCAAGGGAGCCCACAGCTAAGGGAGTCTGAACTTTAAAAAAAAGGTATTTGGGAATATTACAGAGACTTTGGATTTTAAAAGCAACCAGATATTTTTAAAGAAACAACTCCTAAAGTGTTTGAATTCGTGAGGCTGTGGGACATTTTAAGTTTGTAAAATGTATTATATTGTGTGTTTTTTTTTTTTATTAATGTGTAACCTTGGGGATGAACAAAAAAGGGAAAGTTTGTGGCTTGCTAGTGATGTGCTTGTGTGTCAGGTTGACAAGAGGTCAGTTGTGCTGGCTCAACTTATATCAACTTGTCACAAGCTAGAGTCATCAGAGAGGGGGGAACCTCTATTGATTGATGTCGCTTGTAGATGCCACAGTAGAGACAGCAGCTCACCAAGATGCTAAGCCACCATTTTCCAAAGGAGCAGAGGGGTTCAGCCTTCTTGTAAAAGACTGACACCCCACACTTGAGTGGAGAGAGGGATTTGACTTTCTCAAGTACTCTGGTGCCTCACATCTGACTATGTCCCCTGGCGGTGGAGACCTAGTGGCACTCAGAGGAAGGACAGCAGGTCACTGAGAAGAGACTAGATACCCTATGAGCATATACAGGGGGAGGTAATCCCTCTGAGGAACAGTCATAGGGGAGGGGAATAAGGGGAAACTGGGAGGGAGGGGAGAATGGGAGGATACAAGGGATGGGATAACCAGTGAGATGTAACAAGAATAAATTAATTAAAAAAAAAAAAAAAAGACTGACACCCAGCCAGCTCTCCAGTTTCTTTGCAAACCTTATACAAGGTTAACTGGGGCTGGGAAAGGGAGCGCTCTTTCTTTTACACTCTTCTTTATTTGTGGTGCCGAGGCCTCAATCTCCCTTCTAACCTCCCAACCTTATGTAGGAGAGAGAATGTTGGGGGGGGGGGGGGGGCCCTTTATGTCTCCTGGTTGTTTAGCACCAATTTGACCCTTCTGGGCTGTATCTTCATCAGCAGCAGATGCAGCCAGCAGTCTCCTCCAAGCAGCTGCTCCCCAAAGTGTTCTCTCCATCTGTCTGCTCCAAACCACGACACCCGACCGTCTCTGAGCTCTTCAAACTGCTACATGCCAACACCATACGCCACACTGCCGTCTCTCTCTGAGCTTTTATAGCCTCAGGACTTAGACCACGCCCCTCTCCATGCTGCATGAGGATAGGCCTTTACCAGCTGGCAAAAGCCACGCCCCTCAATTAACAGGCGTGGACAAGCTAAAACTCTAACTAAAATCTCACACTTGGGATTAGAACAAAACCATATTTACATAACACAACTGCGTTTACAAAGAAATCAAAACATCCATTACAGGGAAGGGTTCCAACTACCAAAGTTATCTTGCCCTTACTGCCTAAGAAAGCAGACAGCCCACATGAATCTCTGTCCCTTTTGACCACGGCTAGCCCTAATCAAAAGAAAGCACTCCAGGTTTACCAGAAGTGTTTTAGAATTAAGGTCTATGTAGTAGCAGGCTCTCACATAGCACCAAGTGCAGATTCTCTGGAGAGGCAACATTTCTTCTAGGCTCAGTCTCAAAATAATCTCTTAAAATAAAAATAATCTCAGCCTCTACTGACTGACCCAAGCATAGAAAAGGCTTGGCTGAAACATCTCACTCAAAGCCAGACACAAAGGCTTTACTATACATTCCACTCAAAGCCAGACACAAAGAAACCTCGATTGAGAAAATGCCTCTATAAAATCGGGCTGTAGGCAAGCTGAGAGGGCATTTTTTAATGGATTCCTAGGATTCTTTTTTTTTTTGTATTTGTTTCTAGACATCTAATTATTCGGAATATGTAGAGGGCAAAAATGTGGTTCACATTTTTTATCAAGTCATTTATTTACTTTACATCAGGATCTCGGCTTCCCCTCCCTCCTCTTCCCCCAGTCCCTACCTCTCACCTCACCTTTCTCCCCATCTGCCCCTCATCCTCTTCTCCTCAGGAAGGGGAGGCCTCACATGAGTATCAGCCAGCCTAGGCATCTCAAGTTGCAGTAGCCTAGTCACCTCAAGGCATATCTTCTTCTATTGAGGCTAGACAAGGCAGCCAGGTTAGGGGAAAGGGATCCAAAAGCAGACAATATAGTCAGACACAGCCCAGCTCCCTCTTTGGGAGCCCCACATGAAGACCCAGCTGCACAACTGCCCCCCTCCCCCGAGACAGGGTTTCTCTGTGTAGCCCTGGCTGTCCTAGACTCATTTTTTTAGACCAGGCTGGCCTCGAATTCATAGAGATCCACCTGCCTCTGCCTCCCGAGAACTGGAATTACCAGCTGCACAAATTTTACATATGCGTAGAGGGTCTAGGCCAGTTCCATGCATGCTTTGTTTGGCAGCTTAGTCTCTGTGGGTCCCTATGAGGCCAGGTTAGTTGATTCTGTAGGTTTTCTTGTGGTGTCCTTGACCCTTTTGGTTCCTTTAATTCTTCCTTCCCATCTTCCACAGGATCTTGCAAGCTCAACCTAATGTTTGGCTATGGGTTTCTACATCAGTTTCCATCAGTGACTGGGCAAAGCCTCTGTGATGACGATTATGTGAGGCTCCTGGCTACAAGTATAGCAGAGTGCCGTTAGTGATTGATGTGGGAGGGCCCAGCCCACTGTGTGTGGAGACACCCAGGCTGGTGGTCCCAGGTTCTATAATAGGTTCTCTATGATTGAGAAGGCCAATTAGCAACACCCTTCCCTGGTCTCTGCATCAGCATCTGCATCCAGGTTCCTGCTCTGTTTTAGTTCTTGCCCCAACTTCCTGCATGATGGACTATGATGTGGAAGTATAAGGCAAATAAACTCTCCCAAACTTGCTTGGTCATCGTGATTCATCACAGCAGTAGTAACCCCAAAGAAGACAATTACCTGTAGCAAAAGGGCCCTGTTTCCTGTCAAACTAGTGACGTCACCAGAGAACACTGAAACAAGTTCTAGACAGAGTGCTGACCAGAGGGAGATGTTCATGGTACTACACTTTTCATCCCAGCACCCAGGAGGCAGAGGCAAGTGGATCTCTGTGAGTTTGAAGCCAGCCTAGTTTACATAAAGAGTTCTAGGCCAGCGAGGCCTACATAGTGAGACCTGTCTAAAAAGCAACAGCAACAAAGGGGAGCACTGGAGAGATGGCTCAGCAGTTAAGGGCTCTTTTTGCTCTTACAAATGACCTAGGTTCAGTTCTCAGGACCTACTTGGCAGCTAACAGCTGGCTGTGACTCCAGTTCCAGGATCGGACACCCTCTTCTGGTCTCTGATGGCACTGCACACAAGTGGTGCACAGACATACATGCAGACAAAACACCCATACACATAAGATAAAGAGAATACATCTTTAAAAAAATAAATGATTTTTAAAGGAGTGCTGATCAGAGGGACTAGTAAACAGAACACTTGATCAAAAAGACCATTTTAGAGCTGGGGATGTAGCTCAGAGGCCCCAGGTTCAATCCTCAGCACTACATGGGGGCAGGAAATTGGAGAATTTTAGCTTTGGCAACACAGCAAGTACCAGGTAGAGGTTCCAAGATTGGAACTCAGAGAGTTATAACCCCTTTCATGACCTGGGTTCCTCTCCAGCCTATTTCACCTATTCTGTCAGTCATCTTTGTGTTGCTGTGGCAGACACCTGAAAGAAAGAATGTAAACTGAAGGTCTATTTACATTATCTACATTTCAGAGGTTTCAATTCATGGGCACTTAGCCCCATTGATGTGGGTCTGTGGTGAGACTCAGTATACGTACAGAGAAGATGTGATGGAGCCAAGCTGTCCACCTCACCGCAAGCAGGAAACAGAGAAAGACAGAGACAGAAAGAGGCGGAGCACAAGGTTCTTCTTTCTGGGCCATTTCCCAATGGTCTGCTTCCTCTATGAAGCCCCCTCTCTCCTCACCAATAACATATCCTAGTAGGACTCCATCCGTAGATAACCAGTGACAAAGTGAGATCCCTCATAGTGGAGTCACTTCCCATAACCCCATCTCTGAACCTTGCTGTGTTGGTTTTTTTTTTAAAGACTTTTATTTCCATGTAGTATGTGTGTGTGCATGGGTATGTGCCTGAGTTTATGTGCACCACTTGTGGGTAGTGCCCATAGTGGCCATGATAGGGCGCTGGATTCCATGGAGCTGGAGAGTTAGAGACCTTTGTTTCTACCATGTCAGTGCTGGAACTGCACCCAGGTCCTCTGCAAGAGCAATAAGCACTCTACAGCACTGAGCCATCTCTCCAGCCTCCAACACATGGGCCTTTTAGGAAATAATTATATCTAAACCAAAGAGCCGATGTCATTGGTAGGCTAAGAAAGCTGGAGCAGCCTCCACCCCACCCCAGCTGCCTAAATCTTCAGCTTCCAGCCATGAGCTCACCACTGCATTCTAGAGAATTCTCTCACTTATCTGAACACCTTTTCTACTCCATCTACACCTTCTGAGTCCAACAGATTGAAGCCTCTTCCTCCTTTCAGTCAGTACTTGATGTGTATTGGGAAGGGGCAGACGTGGGAACCATGGCTGAGGTAGTCAGCCACCTCCACAGCAACGCTATCCGACTACTCGCTCCAAAGCTGAGTCCCATGCAGTGATAAGCATCCTTTCCATTCTCATGATTTAGTAGGGTTGATGCCCATCAGAGGGAAGAGGCTGGGCTTAGTCGGCTCTGCCTCAAGCTGTGGGTCCATCTGTATTCCTCTTCTCTCTGTGCTTTGGCCTTAACCTGCCTCATGTTTGTGCCAGAGGAATGGCAGCTGGCAATGGGGACACTTTCATAGCAATGACAGAAACACAAACAAGGAAACCTGACTAGGCAAACAGGTTTCCGGACTCTGCTGGGTACTCCCCATCACCTCCTGCTAAGTAAGTCAGAGGACCAAGGACCAGGAAGTATGTTCCATCTCTGTTCAAAAGGTCTGGACAGGAACAGTAGAGATCTGAGGGTCAGAGCTTGGTTTCCCATGCTCTCCTCTTGATTAGTCCGACATGTACAATACGCTCACCTCCACCCGCTGCTCCCAGCCCATCTTCCGATCACACCCCTGGGTCTTGTGTTCTGCATTAAACCCTGTTGAGTTGTATGGTTACTCTCAACTGTCTACCTGAGGGGATGTCGATTCATTGTGGAAGCAAATACTGGGCAGATCCCTGAGAGGTTTCCTAGATCAAGCTAATAAGGGAGGAAGACCTACCCCAACTGTGGGTGATGTCACTCCAAGGTCTGGAGCCCTGTACTGAGGTAAAAGAGAAAGCTAGCTGAACAGAAGTGTCTATTTTTTCTCTCCAACTGTGAACATGATCTGATGAGCTGCCTCATACTCGACTTAAATATCTTCCCCACTATATCGGTTTTCTGAAACTGAAGGCCAAAGCAAACCCTTTCCCTTAAGCTGCCTTTGTCAAGGTCTTTTGTCCTAATGACAAGGAAAGTAACTAACCCCTGAGACTTCTTTGACTCATGAACTTAATAGACAAGACCATGGTCCTCCCTCCACAGCAATGCTATCCAACTACCCGTTCCAAAGTTGAGTTCCATACAATGGTAAGCGTCATTTTCTACTTTCCAAATTCAGAGGAACCATAGGAACAGACGTTGAGCAACACAATTATACTCAAATACTGGAAAATGAAAGAAGTGCACATGGTCTTAGAAACTGTCTTTAAAAAGAACTCTCAAATAAATGGCTGGGAATGTAGCTCCATTGGTAGAGTGCTTGCCTAGCATGCATGAAGCCCTGAACTGGAACCCCAGCACCACATAAGCCTAGTGGTGTAGGCCTAAAATTCTCCTTCTCAGGAAGTGGAGGCAAGAGGATCAGAAGTTCAAGGTCATCTTTGGCTACATAGTGAGTTCTAGGTCAAAGACAAAAAGAGAAGAAATAAGATTGAAGTACAGGCAGCAATGACTATGCTTCTCTATTACATGCGTCTGCTTGTACATGCCAGTTTGAATGTTTCCAGCCTCTTCACTCTCATATCACATGGCAAGCTACCCCCAAACTAGTGGAACAACACCCAGCTTTAGACATTTTCCTTCATTGGATCCTTGCTCTGGCACACAACAGTGGTTCTCACCATTGTTCTGCATGACTCCTGGCTCTGCCATCTGGAAACCTTTCTTTTCTACTGTCCTTTAAAATATCTTAAAAAAAGGGGGGAGGCTGGAGAGATGGCTCAGGGTTAAGAATACTGTCTGTTCTTCCAGGGGTCCTGAGTTCAGTTCCCAGCAACCACATAGTGACTAGCAACCATCTATAATGAGATCTAGTATCCTCTTCTGATGTACAGGTGTATATGGAGGCAGAACACTATGTAATAAATAAATATTAAAAAAATAAAATATCCATGAAAGCCTTCCCTTACCAGGAAACTGGGACCGAGGGGAGGACATCCTATTGGGACTCTAGATGAGAGAACAATGGGAGAATAGCAATGTAGAAGGATCCAGTGGGTCCTAGAAACCTACAAGTAGAACATTATGATAGGCAGATTTGGGTCATGGGGTCCCGCTCAAACTAAGGCCCTAGCCAAGGACAATACAGGCGGTAAAATTTAAACCCCTACCCTGATCTAGCCCATGGACAGGACAGTCTCCACACTTGAGTGGAGAGAGGGATTTGACTTTCTCAAGTACTCTGGTGCCTCACATTTGACTATATCCCCTGGCGGGGGAGACCTAGTGGCACTCAGAGGAAGGACAGCAGGTCACTGAGAAGAGACTTGATACCCTATGAGCATATACAGAGGGAGGTAATCCCTCTGAGGAACACTCATAGGGGAGGGGAATAAGGGGAAAATGGGAGGGAGGGGAGAATGGGAGGATACAAGGGATGGGATAACCATAGAGATGTAACAAGAATAAATTAATTAAAAATAAAAAATAAAATAAAAAAAAACCCAAAAATAAAATAAAATATCTGAAAAGATCATTAGAAGTATGTGATTTCTGATGGTTGAGTAGTTAGTAACCTTACCTGCCTCTGGAGTGTGCAGTGCCATTGGCACAGTGGTCCTTCCTACCTCATCCACACTTCCACAAATACAGCCTGCGATGATGGATCTTAATTGTTATCTTAAAGAGGTGGGTAAAAACACAAAGAGATTGAGCTTGACTAGGAGGCAGTTCCTAAGAGTCCATTAGATCATGGTGGTTCAGACCTAAGAAGGATTCATCCCTCCATGGATGCATCATAGGATGGAGTTAGTGGAAGGTAGTGGGACCACACTGTAGGAAGTAGGCCACAGGTATTATGTCCCAGGCATTATATCTTGCCCTGGGACCTTGCTGTAGTCCTGTCAGCACAGAAGTCCGGTTAATACAAGCTCTCAGGAAGCCCGAGGGCTGCTTATGAACTTGATTCCATCCCAACAGTGATCACCACACTCCTCTTCCATAATGCTTTCCCCTGGCTCATCCTATGGGGCCACACCCTTCATCTTCTAGGAACACTTACTTGCCAATACGAGTATCTGGGCAGCACCACCTTGGTGATATCAGCGGTCTTGATAAAGGGCTTTTAGGCCACACAGTCAAGTTGGTCTTTTCCCTGAGGTTCTGTCTATGGAAGATGCCAAGTTTCCCTTTTCTTAAATTGATATGGTAATTTTGGACAGATCAATTGTATTTTCCCAACTATGCAATTTCTGAGGAATCCATACCACCTTTAAATTCTGCTTATAAAGCCAGGCAGTTCTCATCTAACTCAGATCTTTTTTGGGACCCCCCTTGCCAAGCACAGCCTGCAGCAAGTACCTCATGCATTGAGCCTTTCCCCCCAACATCCCCTCCCCTGCTCTGCACCATCAAGGACATTTCCTGCCTCCCAGGCTTTCCCAGGCCACCGTCTACCCACCCTCACTAGAAGCTTCCTCACCACTCCTACAGCTGGAGAACAGATTGCTTGCCACACACCAGTGCACAGAAAGCCAAGCATTTTGGGATTTGTTCCAGCAAGAACCCTTCTATGTACCCATTTCAGCATTTGGCAGCCTTATTCACAGTGCTGTTGCATAACAAGCCATGGGAAAATCTAGTGTCACAAAATACACCCATCTGTCACGGTGCTGTGAGTCTGTGGTTGGAATGTGAATGGAAGGATCTAGCCTGGACTTTTTGTCAGTCGCAAATGGTGACATGGAGAGAGGCTCTCCATAGGAATGAGTTTGCTCAGGTCCAGAAGATACATTAGAATCCAGGATGCACAGGCTCTGACAACCCAGAGACACGGCCAGGTAGGTGGACAGAGAAAGTGTGGGCTTGTGCTGTTTGAAACAATTATCCAAGAATCAAAGACAAGGTTTGGAAATGAGATGGTGTCTGTTCTCAGTTGAGCAGGTCGACAGTGGACAGGCAAAAGTGTCCTGTGCAAGGTCAGTGGGCTTTATGCAGGGTCGTAGAATCATAGACTTTTGTTGTACTTTTAGTCACAGACATGGGCATGTGTGACGACCCCTCTCTCATGGCCTCCGGACCCCTCTTCATTATGATTTGCTATAGAAGACTCCATTTTGGTTCCAACTATTTTCACAGATTCAAGCTTCTGGTCCAGTGGACCAGTCTGTGATTCTCGGCTGCCAGGCTTCCACGTGCTCTGTCATAATGAGCCCTTTTAGAAAGCATGATGTTGACAGTTGTCCTTACCGGTTCCTGCAAGTGTGCTTCGGGAACAGGGGTAGCTTTTTAGCTTCCCCACGTGTGCCTGCTTTCCTGGGCCCAGATGGTTGTTACAGTAGCGCACACTCGCTTCTGCTGGTGCTCTGTCCAGGCACACACCCAGAGAAGGAAGTCCCATGGAGACCTCACAGCCCTAGGCAGCTCCCCTGAAGCTCTGGGTACCTGGACCATTTCTAAGGAACACTGTCATCTGTGGCCTCACTTCCTCATGGTTCGTATCGTCTATACAGGGCTAGGAAACAGATAGTTAGAAAGCCATCCAGCATCCCGATGGCAGAAGTAAGGAGAAGTAGGAAGGATGTGTTTGGAAGTCACATGAACAGGAGTTGC
The DNA here is from genome assembly GCA_907169655.1 of Acomys percivali. Lineage (NCBI taxonomy): Eukaryota > Metazoa > Chordata > Mammalia > Rodentia > Muridae > Acomys > Acomys percivali. The sequence goes on from OU015744.1 coordinate 74,185,618, forward strand.
TAGTGATTTGGGTGCTGTCGTAGTCAGTGCTCTGTTGCTCTGAAGAGACACCATAACCATGGCAATGTTATAAAGGAAAACGTTGAATGTGGGCTGGCTTCCAGGTTTGGTTCAGTCCATTGTCCTCACAGTGGGGAGCATGGTGGCACACAGGCACACATAGTGCTGGAGAGGCGGTGGCTGAGAGCTCTGTGTCTGGATCCCCAGGCAGCAGGAAGAGAGAGACTCTGGTCTTGGAAGCCCACCACCAGTGACAAACTTCCTCCCATGAAGGAACCTGAAGCATCTCCTAATCCTTTCAAATAGTGCCTCTCCCTGGTACCTGTGGGGCCATTTTCATTCAAACCACCACAGGGGCAGATGGTAAGAGAAAGAAAACCATAAAGGGAAGCATGCTGGCCTTTGGCTGTGTAGCTGGAAGAATAGCTGTACCAGAAATCAGGTCACTTTAGGGCATAGTGCTGAGAACCCTCTGTGAAGTAACCTAACATGACTCGCACAAGGTAGTTACTGGCAACCACACTGGTTAAGCCAATTAAAGTTTTTAGTCTTTTTATTAATAGCCAGACCAAGAGGGGGCTCATGCTTCTGAATAGTATGTTGGTGCCCAAGCCAAGGGGTACAGTGTTTTTAAAGACAAATCCATAATTACATCAGTGTTTAAAGGAGTTCACATTAGGGAGAGAGATCAGGGATGGCCAAGTAACATCTGCTTTCTTTGTAAAGCTCAGTGGTATTTTCTAGGCACTACATAGCTATTTGGACCATGGTCAGGGTCATGGACAGGACCTAAGGCACTGCCAAGGAGAATGTGGCTGTTGGGGGTGGAAGGCTGAGACTGACCAGGTGGGTACAAAATGAATCTAGGATAGGATGGCGTTACCTGTTCATTTCATCCCTGCCCCCCCCACCCCCATCTTAAGTTATCTTTAAACCTTTGACTTTGGCTAAGGGATAAATACTGAGTTCTGAGGATCATTAGCATAACTGAGGTAGTTTTTGTCTGATGAACATTAAAAGGCAATTTACTCCTTTGGAACAACAAGAAGGGCAGCTCTCTTGTCTGCTGATGAGGCAGGCCCAAGGGAAGTAAGAGTGGTCCCCTCTAGTCCTGAATGAGCATCCCCTTGGGGAAGTACATGCACCATACATAACACTGGACCACTGTACAGATGCTCTGAGGTCACAGAGCAGGTGAGACCGGTGGTGCAGGCAAACCAGTTCCTGCTGTTGCAAGGTGGAGACCCAAGCCCACTCGGTTCAACCAAAATCCAAATCGAGAGTCTGTATTAAGCCTGGAGAGAAACAAACACTTCTCACAGAACAGCCTCAAGTGCATTATACAGGGAGCTTTTAAAACGACAAAGAATACACACACACACACACACACACACACACACACACACACACACACACAGAGAGAGAGAGAGAGAGAGAGAGAGAGAGAGAGAGAGAGAGAGAGAAAGAGAGAGAGAGGAAACTACATCCTGGTTGACAGTTGCAGGAAGCAAGCAATTTAACAGAAGCCAAACTCACACAGTTATCTGGGGCATTTCAACCCTGAGTTTCTAGAACAGAGTTGATGCTTTCCCATGGGACTCTTCATGGTAAGGGTAGAAAGGGAGATCTGTTTCAAGTTAAGCCAAAAATGACTCCAGATGAGACAAAATGGAGGAACTTCGGCCTTGTCATATTCCCCACTGGTCTTAGTGAGTGATTTAAATTGTGGCTTCATCCTGCTCTAAAGGGTGTAGTTGGTCCTAAGGACCATTAATTTGCCTGAATTAATCCTTCGTTTTACATAATTGTTTACAGTTTAAGATGCAGGCCTTACCACTAATTCAATTGGAATGAGAATTAAGGCCTAGCCAGTGCTGATAACAGAGTAGCCAGGGGGAACCAAGAAAACAGACTGGTACCAAGGTACCAATGATCTGACCCCCCTCTACCCCCCCAACAATGCCAAGATTTTCTCTAATTACTCCTGACTGATTAGCATCAGAACAGCAGGTTTCTCCCAAGGCCATCCATACTCCCCGGTTCAGTTTCATGGGAAGTAAGTCAGCCTCTCTGGCTCTGTAGGACCACTTCCACAAGGGACTCTAACTGTGGTTCTAATTCAGAAATGAAAACATTTAACCCCTGTATGTCCTGATCAGCCTGTCTGCTCAGTCCCTTAATGTTTGTAACCCCCTGGAAAAGGCTGATGTGCCTATGGCTGCTGAGCCGGCTATGCCTGCACCACCAGGTGTTGGGTGAGGACTGGTGCAGCTTTTTTCCCCTTTGTAGTCCAGGGTCCATATTAAAATGTGTTCTCCCTTCTTTCCCACTATCAGGTATACCTAGGGAGAATGTGTACCAGGATGCATAAAAGGGCTGGGAGTTTGGGAGGCCTCAGAAGAGGCGCATTAGTCAAAGGTAGTACATGCCCACCAAGTGGTCTCAGGAGCCCAGTTATATTTGTGTTGTCCCGATGAGTAAACCCGCAAGCAGAGTAACAGGCTACAGGCTAAGGGGAGTGCCTAAGGTAAAGGTTTGGGGTTAGACAAGTCCCACCCCTTCTGGTTCCTCTACCGTTAATGTGGGCTGCCCCAGCCACAGTGAGTTTTGTCAGTCAATGGGCTGACAGTCTGGTTAGTTCCTACCCCGTGTGCAGTACTGGGCTCTCGGCCTTAAGCATAATCAGTAATCCTGGCTGACTACTGGCTGGGAATGGTTAAGTGATAGGCCTTGTCAGGAGTAGAAGGTAGAGCTGGGAATCCCTCAGCTTCCTGGACAGCGGGAGGCAGGATTCCATCCCTGGGTGTGTTAAGTGAGGTAGTTTCCCTGATGGGGAGAGTTGGTCAGGGCTTTGGCACAGATGGGCCTTTGTTAGGACTCAAAGGTCTGCGGATGGGGGAGTGGGAGAGCTTTTTCCTGATAGTAAATCTATCCCACAGACTCTGTGGCACAGAATCTGATATCCCAGGTTCTCTCTGCCTTCCTTAGTTCCCAGGTCTAGGCCTGTCACACTGTGGGAGCTAAATAAGTGTCTGAGTTAAAAGTAACTGTAAGACAAGTATTGCAAGAGGCAGAAAAGGGGTGTGTATGTGTGTGTGTGTGTGTGTGTGTGTGTGTGTGTGTGTGTGTGTGTGTGTAACCAAGCAGGAGTTTTACTTGTGAGAGGGTGTTAGTCTGAATGGATCTGGTGCAGATGCAATAGTCCATTTCCAGTCCTGGTCTGGAACAGGCTTGGCATGGGAGTGATGGATCCTACAGTGATCTCGTCAACTTCGCCTGTAGTCAGCACCATCAGGATGACAGTGTGAGGTCCTTTCCAGACAGGTGTCAGTCTTATTTATTTATTTATTTATTTATTTATTTATTTATTTATTTATTTATACTTGGTGCTTAGACTGGAATAAATGACAAGACAGCGGTAAGGGCATCTCAAACTCTAGAATGGACTAAAGCCTGGACCTGTTGGAGAGATGGGAGATACTTTGAAAGAAACTTATTACTAATTTTTTAAATGATAGAGTCTGTTAAATTGGGTACCAAGGGGGTGGCCTTTTAAACATAAGCTCATAGGAATGGATTGTCCCTTCCACAGGGGCATCTTGCTCTTAGAAGGTCCAGGGGTGAAAGGTTAAACCAATTTTTTTTTTCTGTTTTTTAAAGTTAATTTAGAGAGAGCCGACTTAGTAGTCTGGTTCATGAATGTGACCTCTCCCGAGCTCTGAGGTTGGTAGGAGCAGGGGAGCTTCCAGATCACCTTAAGGCCTTCCTGACCATCAGAGGTAAGGAGGAAGTGAAGGAAGGTCCATATCTGATCTAATCAACAGGGTCTACCTGAGCCTGGGAGCAATCTCATATGAGAGAGTCTTGGCCATTGTCTGAGCAGCCTCCCTCTGGGTGTTAACGGCTTTTGCCCATCCTGAGAAGGTGTCTACAAACACTGTGGGATACTTACACCTGGTGTGAGGAGGCTCTCTCTTCACCAGGGGCTAGTCTCCTCAGACAAACAGCAGGGACTCTTTTTGTCCCTTGCTCTGGATTGAACAGTATGTAAGAGAAACGGTGACAGGCAGCCTGGGTGGCCATCTCTTGGAGACACAGCATCTGGTACCTGGAATATAATAACACAGTCAGGCTGGTGGCACCCCGATGGGTAATCTGGTACAACTGATGCACCAAAAGGCATCCAGAGGCCGCAGGCAGGGTAATTCTTGAGGCCAGCAAGATACACCATCTAGTCAGACTCTGTTTTGCATCCTTGAAGCAGGCCTTGTCCTCTCTTTTCCTAGGAGTAAATGGCTTGGGGAGGGAGGTGTGGACCAGGAAAAGCAATGGACAACACATAAAGGGGCTCCACGGCGTCTCCGCCGCTTGTCAGGCTGCCTGATCTGCCTCTGAGTCCCCTGGGCTTTAAGGGCGTTGGATGTCTGATGCCCCTTGCAATGGATACCAGCCATCTCCTTGGTGATCCAGGCCACTTTAATTTTTTCTGTTTTTAACAGGTTTTTTTCCCCCAGTCAGTAGAGCTCTCACTATAAGTCATGGCGTGAAGGGCAGCAAAAGCATATCTGTCGTCTGTGTAAACATGTACTCAGTTGTCCTTTTTTCAGCATGGGCCTTGAGTGAGAGCGATAAGCTTTGCCTTTGGGCCGATGTGTCCTTGGGCAAGGCTCGTATCCATGTGGTGGCCCATTAGGTAGTTATTGCTGCTGCGGCTGCAACAGTAAACAGATAGACCTCTGTCTCAGGTAGGGGAGTGTCCTGGAGGCCTAACGATTGTCCAGAAAGGCCTCACAGTTACGGAGGGGACCTCAAGATCATCAGGCCTCAGTGTTTCAAGATCAAGACTGTACTGTGGCAAAAGTGAGATGGGTCTGATCAAGCAACGGACTCTGATATCGAGTGATGTGGGCATTTGACATCCACTGGCCATTTGCCCCCTTAGGGTTTTCACAGCATGAGGAGCTGTTAAAGTCAGATGCTGGCCGAAGGTGAGCATTCAGCTTCCCTAACTAGTATAGCAGTTGTGGTTATGACACAAAGGCAGGATGGCCAACTGAAGGCTGCCAGGTCCAGACACCTGGACAGAAATACTACAGGCCTCTGTCAGGGTCTGAATCAAAAGGCCATTTGCAATGTCTCATTCTCACGAATGAGAAGGTGGAATGATTTGGTGACATCTGGTAGAGGCTCGGGTTAGAGCTCGCTTTAGTTCCTAGAAAGCATGTTCCTCTGTTTCAGTCCATTTCAAAGGTTGGTATCCCTCAGTGACAGAATAAAGGGGCTGGGCTATTTCACCCAACCCAGGAATCCAGAGCCTGTAATATCCCACTGTCTCCTGGAATTCTCCTGCATGCTTTCTGACTTAGGGAATGGTGATCTATAGAATGGCTTCCTTCCAGTTAGCTCTGAGCTGGACATTGGCTCAGTCCATTCAAAGGCAAATACAGGCTGACTCACTGGTGCCAGGGAAATGGAAAAGAAAGCATCTTTAAGATGCAGGACTGTATGGTGGTCTGGCAAGGATGAACCATAAGATGAACAATTTCAATCTATTTCTTTACCTTCTAGAGATCCTGGACTTGATATGGGAAGTCTAGACTTTTGGTTCATAGGGTTTTGCCAGACACTGGAGTAGCGTCCCTGGGTCTGGGTTTGTTTCTATCATGGAGTCTGGATGAGCTAAAGATATTATTCAGACAGAGGGGCAATTCAGCTGAGTTGGGAGGCAGGTGTAAAGGGAATTTTAGTCTCTTTTGTAGATGCTAAGTTTTGAGGAAATTTCTGCCCAGAAGGGGAAAAGGGCAATCTGGGACCACCACAAAGGAACGAGTCACCTGTTTTTTGCCTAGACCCACTGGCCCCACTGGATTTTTCAAAACAGAATCTTCTGTCCCAATGTCTACCAGAAACCTAAGTGGGTGGCCTCCAATTGACACCGTGACCAAGGGCTCTTGGAGGCTTCAGAGGGTGGACGCTGGCCCCTTCATTTGGATTCACTATCCGTCACCTTTGAACGTTCATCCGTCTAGTGTCCCGCTCCCTCGAAACAATACGTACATTCATCCCTTTCCTGTGGGGCCTGCACGTCTTCCCCATTTTTTTTTTTTTAAAGATTTTTTTTTTGGACATAAGTAGTGCAGGCAGCAGGAAGCTTGAGTGAGTTGACTGGGAAGCACAATCTTTGTCTCTGTATCTGGCCCAGTCAGTGGCAAAGGTGGCTTGTTTCTGTCTTTTAGTGGTTTGGTTACTGTAAACCTTTTGGGTCACTTGGATGAAGTGAGAGGTATTTATCACTGTAAAGACATCTAGCTTTTGGAGTTTTGTTTTGGTTTGGTTTTTGGTTTTGGATGTCCAGAGTTGATTGAGTGGCAAGCTAAGTTTAATGTCTTAGCGCTTTATGGAGCCTGTGGATCAAAAGGGGTATACATTTTGAAAAAATTTTGGTAGTTATTTGAGAAATGTCCCAGGGTACTCTTTTGGGCCCCAGAGAACCTCAGAGTCTTAGACAAATTAGTGTTTTCTGAGCTGCTTCCTGAATTGCAGTCATAAGGCACCAATGGCAAGTGTCCAGGGCCTGGGGACTGTGTGGGTATTGTTACTGGATTGTGGTGTTAGCCACAGTCAGGGACTTGGGATGGGAAAGCTGTCTCAATGGGGAATGACTTTTCAGCATCCATACCAGTGGCTGAGGAAAAAAAAAAGCCCTCCCCCCACTATATCCCAATAAGTTCCCTTTTCTCTGAGTCAGAAGGAGTTGCTGACAATCGTACCAGGCACTGGATGTAGAAGACAGAGGGCAGTTAGGGCTTGGAGGAGGGTGTCTGCATCGTCTAGGTATATAGAGCTAACGTAGCAAAAACATCATAGAGTAAGAAAGTTCTTGCCCCTTGCCCTAGGGGGAGCAATGCCTTCTGCAGTGGGAAAGCAGAAGCCAGTGACAGCAGCAAAGCAGCAAAGCAGAGAAGGCTGCCCATGATCCCTGGGGAGCTCACCCATGCAGCTTCCGGCAGCCCAGGCCTCAGAACAGAGAAGAGAAGCAACAGAGGCCCCCCAGGCCCAGCTTTCTGGCTGGCACGGTGTAGTGAAGGGCTCAGGACCTTCCTCAGGTCCTCCATCTTCTGGGCAGAAGTGGGAGTCTGAACCAATGCCCAAGGCAAGTGTAGCTGGGACTGGGAAGCCAGAAGTGGCTCTCCATTGCATGCCCTCCTGTCCCCGCCCTCAAGAGGGCCTCAAGAGGGCGGGGTGGGTGGGTGGATGTGACTCCAGGAACAGACTGGTATGGCTGGAAATTTCCAATCCTACAGAGGAAAGGAAACTTTTAAAAAAATAGACAAAAAGGACAAATAGCTAACAACAGAGTACACATGGTGCCACCTAGTGGCCGAATCCAGAGAAACCAGCAAAAATTTAAATAAGTCAGCCAGAACAAATACCGCCCAGCGCCTCTTGGGGAGAGCCGACAAAACAGAAACACCAGCAACAAAATCAACAAATTAAATAAAAATCGCCCGGGGCCAAACTTGCCCATCACACACTCACTCACTTGTACAGCTGGCTTGCCATTCGTTCAAGCAACATCGAAACCATCTCTCTCATGAGAGGTGGAACCTAGCTGCTGGGTCCCAGTTTAGCATGGGAGGACTGGGGAAGATTTTCCTGTTGGAATTTTTATCTCCAAGCAGAAGCAGAAAATTTTCCAGACCATAAGAGAGCCCCCTGAATGAAGGTAATCTCAATTTTTCCATAATCTCAAGGGAGATCTCTTGGTCTTATCCAGAAGATGTCTCCCCAGAAAAAGGGCCTATTCCTTATAGTTAGAGAGCTTCCTCTGGGGCATGTCTGGTTTCATTAGAAGATTCCCCACTGGACTTATCCTCCTCAACCAGAACCACAAGTGAACTTGGTATACAGACTTACCTCCGAGGAGCGAGGAGTGTCAGAAGGACTGTTTTGGTGTCAGGAACACAACAGTCACTCCAGACCCTCCAAACTCAGTGAAAGGAAGAGCCCTGGAACCTTGCCCCTGCAACCTGTCCCTCATGGGAGGGGCCACGCGGGAGGCGGAGTGCCGCTGAGCATGGCAAAATCTCGCTGGGCTCTCCAGATGAAAAGATCCGTGCAAGATAGTCACAACCGTGCTGATTAAACCAAAGTTTCTCGGTGCCCAAGACGAGTGCTACACTGTTTTGTAAAGACAATCCCACAATGACATCAGTGTTTGAAGTGGAGTTACATTGGTGAAGGACTTGAGACAGACTAGTAACATCTAGTTTCTTTGTAAGGTTCAGCAGCATTTTCCATAATCCATTTGGAACAAGGTCATGGACAGTCTCAAAAGTATTCCCAAGGTGAATGTAGCTGCTGGGGAGTGAAAGGCTAAAAAGAAACCAGACAGACACAAAATAAAATTAGGAGGTGATGGCACCCCCATAGTCACTTAAAGCCAAATGGAGATGCCCAGGTGAAGGTGGAGGCTAAAGGAATGTTGCACAACAAGACTTTCACTGGGGAGGCACAACACACACATCTACCCATCACAGATATGGAGTCAATGGCAGATCAAAGCATGGATATCACCAAAGTTCAATTTGTGAACCAATGAATTTACTTGCGCTAACGTACAGCAATGTGGGTGAGAAGTTACATAGAGGGGAAATGACTCAAAGACGCCTGCATCCCCGAGAAGCGCATCCCAGACAGCCCCACTCCTCTGCTTTTCTCCTTGTCTCCTGTGGGCGGCTCTCTCGCTGTACAGACGCTCTTTACATGCTGGTCCAAGTCGCTGTGATCTGCCAAATCCTTTCCTACCGATCTTGCCTCACCAAAGGGCTGAGCTAAAGCTCCACACCAGGCTTAAGGCCCCCTGCTAGATTACTCTTCTATCTGACCCAGTGAACTGTGGTTCAAACACAGCCCGCCTTAATCTTAGCTCTCTCAACAATGCCTTTCCCCTGATATGGCCCTTCATTCCCAGACATTTATGGGGACTTCAGAGATAACCAAGTGTCCCTAAAGGCTTTGATAAGTCAATCTATCAGGAACTGATTTCCCTCATACTGTCTCAGCACTATTTTGAGTTATTGCTAATAGGTTTCTCCACCTACACAATCAGTCAATTCAAGCCAAATCAAGAGTATAAAGACAGGTTTATTGAGAGGCAGCTCTCCGGAGAGTTCACTCATCTCATGGGTAGAGGTCAATAGAGTCACAGGCCTGAGTTTTATAGGTTCTTTGGTCCAGGGGTGATGATGTGTAAGCTAGCATCTGAGATTGTGCCTGTTCATATAATGGGGGGTAAACGCTGGGACCCTGGGTGGACACTCATGGCTGGGTTGCTGGAAAAGTGGAGATGAGAGAGATGACATGTTGTTAGCCTGGAGTTCTCTCCATGCAGTTGGGGCTGGGGGAAGAAGAGCAAAAGGGGTTTTTAGCTTGTGCAGGGGAGGAGCAGGGTGGAATATTTCGATGTTGGAGGAAAATTGCTACATAAGGGAAGTCCTGATACAAATATGAGGGTCACAAGCCAATCCCATCCACAGGACAAAATGAGGTCACTGAGGAGGCATGAGCAGAAATGAGGAACATCATCAGGACTAACTCCTCGGCCCTTAGCTATTCACAAGTTGAGAGATGTTGAGAAGTTACAATCAAAAGAGACAGGAAAAAATGGCCAGTGAAATAGAAAACTGTAGGCATAAGGTTTATTATGTAGTTTAAATGCTGATTTCTGTCTACTGTTGTGTAAACCTGCTCCCCAATTGCTCCCTTGTATGCCAATAAAGCATCTTACAGCCAGTTGCTGAGCAGGGGAGAGAATAAGGCTGGACTTCCTGCCAGCCAGGGGAGGAGGAGTTAGAGGAAGTAGGGGATTCAGCCATGGGTAGAGGCCCAAGGAAAGATTAGAAGGAAGGAGCTGGAGCCAAGGAAAACTACAAAGAGCAAGTATCACTGGGATGTTTGCCGAGAGTAAGACACAATAGCGTAGAGGGTTAAGAACAGACTTAAACTGCTCAAGATTGTGTTGTAAAGCTAATTAAAAAAAAACAAATATAAAAGAGTCTCAATTGTTTGTTTGATGGCTGTGTTAAGAAATAAGCTAAGAGAAAAAACCCACTGTTTTATAAAAATAACATCAACAGAAAACAAGGAGAAAAAGAATGAGAGCCCCCAAGTCAATGGAGGCAGGCCTGCTGGAAGCTGACTCAGACACTAAGAAAAGGCTTCAATATTCCATAGTGTATATGTACCACAGTTTCTTTATCCATTCTTCTACTGAGGGACATTTAGGCTGTTTCCATGATCTGGCTATTATGAATAAGGCTGCTATGAACATGGTTGAGCAAATTTTCTTGTTGTGTGCTGGTGCATCTTCTGGGTATATTCCAAGGAGTGGAATAGCTGGGTCTTGAGGAAGCCCTATTCCCAGGTTTCTGAGATAGCACCAAATAGATTTCCAAAGTGGTTGTACTAGTTTGCATTCCCACCAGCAATGAAGGAGTGTTCCTCTCTCCCCACATCCTCTCCAGCATGTGGTATTGGGACTCTAGATGAGAGAACCATGTGAGAATAGCAATGTAGAAGGATCCAGTGGGTCCTAGAAACCTACAAGTAGAACACTATGATAGGCAGATTTGGGTCAAGGAGTCCCGCTCAAACTAAGGCACTAGCCAAGGACAAGACAGGCGGTAAAATTTAAACCCCTAACCTGATCTAGCCCATGGACAGGACAGTCTCCACACTTGAGTGGAGAGAGGGATTTGACTTTCTCATGTACTCTGGTGCCTCACATTTGACTATGTCCCCTGGACGGGGAGACCTAGTGGCACTCAGAGGAAGGACAGCAGATCACCGAGAAGAGACTTGATACCCTATGAGCATATACAGGGGGAGGTAATCCCTCTGAGGAACAGTCATAGGGGAGGGGAATAAGGGGAAAATGGGAGGGAGGGGAGAATGGGAGGATACAAGGGATGGGATAACCATAGAGATGTAACAAGAATAAATTAATAAAAAATATAAATTTAAAAAAAAAAAGAAAAGGCTTCAAGAGATGATAAAGGGTGAGAGAGATGATGGGCAGTGGATGGTGCTCTCCTGAGAAGCCTTCCATGCTCCTGACAGGTGGGTCCTGCCATGTGCTTGTGAGACCAATGTACTTCATCTCATCACACATTCTGGGCCATAATCAGTGCAAATTTGAGCCTATTGTCCCTGTCTTATAAGTTGAGTAGAAGCTGTAGGGTCACATCCCTGTGTGACGATGACAGAAAGGTTGCTGGTGCTTCATTGGGATCTTGGAGAAGGTGAAGAGACAGATCAAGCTCCTAGGATGAGCTCATAGGAATTCTCTTTTTAGACTTGAGAAGTGACTGGACAGACAGTAGCATAGGATGCTGAAGAGATCCCATCAGATGACCTCAGTCTTCCCAGCAAAGGAGATACCCAATGGGTGAAATGTTTCCACAGAAGTGGCAGAAGCTGAAGCACAGACTAGGGGGAACCAGAAATGAGGAGCACCCCATCTGGGGGGTTGGGAGGGGCTTCCTGAGAGACAAAAGATAAGGCAGCCCGAAGCTGCTTCAGCTCCAAGCCTCCTCTAAGCTTAGTTTCCTATAGTGAGTAAGCCACCTGGTCACAGCTGTAGATGACAATCCACAGTATAGCATGGGTGACTGTGACCTGGATGGACCTCAGAGAGCCACACACAACTGGGACATGAGTAGAATACAGTACACAGGTGAGCACAAGTCAGTTTATAATGGGGCATCATGCAGGACGAGGGACATTGAGGCTAATGGGAGTTTTATTTGGTTCTTCTTAGACCAGAAAGATATGTAGGCTTAGATTTTTTCAAAACCTACTTTATTTGGGGCTGTTAAACGTTTCTGCCTCCCTTCTAATCCATTGACCAGAGGTAGGGGAGAAAGAAGGTTACTAGGAAAAGGAGATTGTGGACAAGTTTAGGTGTAGTTTCTTGGGCCAATACCACTCTGCATTGTCAGGATACCAAAAGTCCAGTTCAATAGCAAACGCCAAATAGCAACACAAATCACTAGTGGCTGCACAGTCCATGAGAAACAGCAAGACTCCACTGAATTGGCATGAGTCAGTGGAAGCGGCCAGAATCAGCTGGAAAACCACAAGAAGTTCTCTGGCATGCTTCTCTCTATGAAGTGAAGACCCACAAAGACCAGTGAAGCATTGTAGGGCATAGCAATGCAAAAGCATCATCTCACTGTCCGTGTTCTATTTATATTCTTTCTAAATACTAGGCACCCTCTAACATGACTGTTTTCAGCAAAACGTCACATGCCCTCTCACAAGACAGCTTCCAGAAAAATATCACATTACACAACTGAGCTTTTAAAGAAACCAGAAACTTCAACTTCAAATATATCTTCCTGTCTGTCATCTAAAAGAAATCCTAGGTAGGGGGCACCCGGATTTGAACCGGGGACCTCTTGATCTGCAGTCAAATGCTCTACCCCTGAGCTATACCCCCACCTGTTTATTAACCTCTTACAGGCACTCAAAGCCTTTATGGGCCCTCCCTGGTTGTTAACTTCTGGCATGTGACTTGCCAGTGCTGTGCCATCATCTGCTTCCTCCTGTGAGTCACAGCCATGAGCTGCCTCTGCACATCTCACTGCCGTGTCCTCATGAATGACTAGCATTCTCCTGCCCTAGATCCTAGCTGAGGAAGGGGCATTAAATTCAAGAGTCTTCATATGGTGCTGTCTCAACCTACTTCAACCCAACTAAAGGGGCCATATGAAAATACACCGGCTGCTCAGCTGACATTTGGAACTGAATGGAGGGCAAGAATGGAAGGAAGAGAAAGTTCTCTGTCCACTGAGAACTCCTTGGTGAGACTCTCTAGGAGGAACAAATAAAGCATTCTCACGTAATAACAAAGTCAATGCGTATAGTCTACATATATGATGAAAATCGAGACACCATGATCACTGAAGCACTGAAGCACAGGACAGTGGTTGATAACATGTGATCATCAGGTGAGAGAGTCTTGGAGCAGGACTTGATTGACATAAAGTTCCCGAGCCTTGTCCTTCTACCTGTGTAGATCCCTCTCTAGCACAGGTCACCTGAACTGCCTCATACAGGGATGTAGTATACATGGTGACATCTCATCTCCAGTGTGCTAGGAGACCTGACCCACATCCTTCAGACTGGACTCTATCAGGATCGGATTGGCCATGTCCTTCCCCACAGACCCACCACAAGACACCCAGAATCCGTCCATTACCACTCACTGCAGCCTTTGCTGCCCAGCATCTGTGGGCCTCGGTTAGAGTCAGTGTGCAAGGTTGGAGTCCTGCTCTGCTTTCCTCCTGTGGTTTCACCTCCAATTCCCCACCTTCCTTGTCCCTCCCTACCCTTCTCCCATCCCTCAGCACATTCTTGATTGGGAATCTTTTCTGTGATTTTTTCACCCTCTGCTCTTCTGCCTTATGATTTTCTAGTCCTAAATTTAAAAGAAAATCTCCAAATCTGACAATTTTTAACCATCAGTTCAGCATCACCAGGGACCAGGTACAAAGAATGGCCATTGGAACAGTCAGAGCTCAGCCTTCAGAATGTGCCAGAGTGGGACTGGGAATGTCTGCCATGTGGACCTTCCACAGCACAGTGAAGCTAAAAGACCACACAGATGCCAAGGATGCAAGAGAGGACCATAGCCAAAGGATGGAGTCTGCTGAGATGGAGAGCAAGGGAGGATCTCAGAAAGTATATAGTCCAATTTTGTGGTCTGCTTAAAATTATTAAAGCAATCACAGAATGCTTCTTTATGTGAAAATATTGATTCAAAATTTATCTAGTAAATATGCTTCTGCTGTATTTTTTTACTCATAGAAAGGATTTTTGTAAGTAGTAAAACAATTACACCCAACTAGGCTTAGAAGCCTCATTGGTGAATTCTTACAAATGCTTAAGTAAATAACATGAGGATCACACAAGCCTTGCAGCGGCCAGAAAAGAAAGTTACACTGATCTATTCACCATGGAGTCAGCACAACTTTAATATCCAGTTTGGAAAAGTGTGTGTGTGTGTGTGTGTGTGTGTGTGTGTGTGTGTGTGTGTGTGTTCACATGACCTGTTTTTTGGAAAGCATGGTTGTGTTAGAAACATAAAGTGTGCAATTGGCATTTGGTGACTGCTAACCATCAACCCACTTCAGTGTTTGACATGAATGTTACAGAAGATCCCTGGACTCAGTGATGGACCTTTGTGGCCACTGTCACTTGTTACAGAAAACTATCCCAATAAAAGTTCATGTGAGACATCGAATTCTCCTTCAAGTTTAGGGAGCTGCCAACATCCTCCAAAACTCCATTGGGGTTTGTCACTGATCTGGCAATACGAGAGAGAGGGACACTGTGACCCCAGAACTGTGCTGATTTGATTCTGTGTTTGGTTTTATGGAATCTCTGTCACTCTGTAGAAAGAGCTGAGGCCATCAGCAGAGGGGAGGGGGGTCTGCATGTTCCCTCTGTGTCTTCAGTAGAAACAGCAGGCAGAGGAGCTGTCCATGGTACCACACAGACAGCCATCATGGTCATAAGTGGCAAAGGACTATAATCCCAGTGCTAGGGAGGCAGAGGCAGGCAGATCGCTGTGAGTTCGAGGCCAGCCAGGTCTACAAAGCAAGTCCTAAACAACGAAGGCTAACACAGAGAGACCCTGTCTCGAAAAACCAAAAAAGAAAAAAAGAAAGTCAGGATGTAAAATATGGACACAAGGCTGCTACAGCACAGATACTGAGCTTGTAGAACAGATGCCAGCCATGAGCCACCACTGCATGTAAACCAGGCACTTGAGCAGATTGGGATCACTTGATCTATGGAAACTATATAATCCATGGCTCTCATGCTTCCCCACCTGATAGGCTGGACTCTCACGTGTCCAGCTTTGATGCACCTATTGGATGTCTCCAACTACAGTGGAATACCAGCCCAGTATCCCCCACTCCATTTTTAAAGGTCCTTTATTGCTGCCCAATTCATTTGGTGTGTTGATTCCTCACTCTGAGAACCACTGATGGTTCTTTCTAATACAGCCCTGCTTTTCAAGGTTTAGGGAACTCACTCTACACTCTGAACATGCTGACAATTTGATCATCTGAAAGGCTTGAGATTCAGTGACCACACACAACCAGCTATCACATGAGGGATCTGAAGGATCTCAAGTCTTTGGAGACAAGAGGAAAAGTAGGTCTATACCATGAGTATGGTCAGTAAATCTTCAAAATCAGATGAAAAGGGGGCACCTGGATTTGAACCAGGGACCTCTTGATCTGCAGTCAAATGCTCTACCCCTGAGCTATACCCCCACTGGTAACACAGGGTACACAGTTAGTAATTTTGAATGGAGTGGCGTTGTATTACAACTGACTATAAAGCTAAATTACAGATCACACAGACCCTCTTTCTAGAAGCTGCCAGACCTGACTGGTGAGATGCCTTCCTCAGCTCTGCAGCTTCCCAAGCCCATCCTTGAATAGCACCATCAGCCAAGGAGGAGGAGAGAAGCAGCTTGAAGAGCCTGAGCCCATCCACACTGCTGTCCTGGGTTAGCTCCTGTGGTGGCCAGTGCCTTCCACCTGGGCCCCAGACACCCCTCTCTTCCTTCCCTGAAGACAGAATGGACATCACCCTGAGGTTCTCACAGTGCCCTAGCTGACACTGTCAGCAGCAACCCTGCAGGGTCCCTCTCTGCCTGGTAGAACAGCTGATCCAGTCTATAGCCTTTGAGGATGAAGCAAGTGAGCAGAGGGCTCTGGAAGGGGGAGAGAAGCTCATGGGGGAAACATGGACCCTACACAGAGAGCCGTGTTCTGTGAGTTGTCTCCTTAGCTCTGACCACAGGCTCAGCAGACAGCCATGGAGGGAAGACTTTCATACTCAGGTTTTCCTTCCTGGTCCCTGGACTCTGGCTATCTCTGTACCTATTGTGCCCAGAAATTACCAGAATTCTTCATCATAGTCCTTGCCCTCTCTTTAGAAAAAAAAATATAATGAGAGAAACTAGATCTATGGAGGACATAGGGGAGACAGATAATAAAAATTGGAAGGAAAGGGAGCATGTAGGAAGAAACGAGAGACAGCTGTCTAGCCACATGATGGGGGCCTATAGCTCCCAGCTCTGGGGAGGACCATAACTGGAGAGAATTTCAAAGAGCATAAGACTGTGTGTGTGTGATATCTCCATGAGTAAAACCGAACTGATGTAGGGGGCACCTGGATTTGAACCAGGGACCTCTTGATCTGCAGTCAAATGCTCTACCCCTGAGCTATACCCCCTCTTGTCACAGATGTTTAGTCAGAACCTTTCAACTTCATTGTCACACTCAACATTCCTAAAATTTATTGTTAAATTTCTACCCATCTCTTAAGATTTGGTAAGACCAGCACAGGTGTGCCCACAAACTCAGCACAGACTGGTTCCCCGCTAGGCCACAGTGTCTCTATCTCTGTCCCCTGTTGAAATGCCAGCATTTTCCCACATCTCAGCCTGTGGAAACAGCACAGCTGGAGACATACGGATATAAGCTAATACAAGCGTCTTAGGCTTACATATCTGACTTTTTCAGTAATACCACATGCCCTGTATATGAGACACCCTGCCTAACTTCTTTAGGGACACATGTAGTAAATGCATGTGAAAACATATCTTCTGCCATTGGATGACCTGTGTGTTATCCCCTGAGGTTGGCTGCTGGGTAGATACAGGAAGTGTGTCTTCAGGCCTTGGTTGGTCATGGAGGAGCTCTGACAGCAGAGCAGGAGAATGCAGAGGGCCAGGGAATGCTGATGCTATGGCCTCCATCTGGGCTACAGGAGAATTCTAGCTTCATATACCTGATAAGGCCTATGCTTCTATCCACATGATATACTGATAGTCGATACATATTTAATTTTATACAATAATGTGATAGATAATAACAATGGTCTCCATAGGCTTATATGTTGGAGTGTGTGGTCTCCAGCTGGAGGAACTGTGTAGGGAGGTTTAGGAGGTATGGCCATGTTGGAGGAGATCTGTCACTGAGAGTGGGCTTTGAGGTTTCAAAATCCCCATCAGGCCCAATCTTCCTCTCTGCTTCCTGTTTGCACATCAGATGTAAACTCTCAGTTATGGCTCCAATGACATGCCTGCCTACCTGCCACCATGCTTCCCACCATGACGCTCATGGGCTAAACTCAGAAACTGTGAGCAATCCCCAATTAAAGGCTTTCTGTACATTGACTTCACATTGATGTGTCTTTGAGGAAATAGAGTAGAATAGTAACTATGTATGTAACACTACAGTAACACGGAATAGTAAGTAGGAGAAGTTGACACTAGGGCCTGTGTTACTGATATGGCAAGCCTGACCATGCTGCTTATTGGAGGAATGTGGAGGAGGCTGGGACGTAGGATTAGGAAAGCAGGTGAAAGGTGTCATTGGGACTTAATGGTCACACGAAAAGGAGCTTGGAAAAGAGTAGTGCTCAGAGCAGTGAGGCTGTGAGGGTCGGCCTCAAAATGTTTCAGAGGGAAGGAATAATAACGTTCTTAAGATATTCCAGCAAATCATGTGTCTGATTTTGGTTGTTGTTTTAAAAATCTTCCAGTGGCTAAATTGAAGAGTTTGGAATAATATTGTTGGCAGAGGAGATTCCCAAGACAACCTCAGGTTAATGGTGTTATAGGTTATTACTGATTGTTCCTTTGCATATCTGCAATGAAAAGAAGCAAGAGGGGCCAAATGAAATACAAATAACACTGCTTCCTTGCAGTCATCCACCACCTTTGGCTCTTTCAACCTTTCTGCCTCATCAGACCCTGACTTGAGTGTAGAAGTTTGATAAAGGCATCCCATTTAAGTCTGAGTGCTCCAAAGTCTCTCACTCTCTGTCCACTGTCCAGCTGTGGGTCTGTGTTAATGTCCATCTCAGACAACGAAAAGTTCCTGTGATGTGGGTTGATCAAAGCACTAGCCTGTGGGTGTAGCAGTAAGTCATTATGAGTCATTCCACTGAAATGTTCTTTAGAATAATAGTAGGAGGATTTTTCCTTAGGGCATATGATATAGCTAGTCTCAGGCTCATGACCACTCTCACACTATCAATTATGTGTTCCATCTAATGGAGGAGGCCATAAATGCAATTTTTAAAAAGTTGTGGTTACTCCCATAGCATATGTGTCAGTATTGAGCCAGTATGTCCTATAGACAGATGATGGTGGTTGGTAACAGGGTTTGTATCCAGGGTGAAACTTATGATGACCTTTCTCCTGTGGTTGTGTGCAGAGTAACTTCCAACCCCGTGAGCACTTGATAGTATGGGTAAAGAAATTGAGCCCAAATTCTGTGTGTTTTATGACATAGTAAGATTTGACTTCACATAATTAATCTACCTCAAGATCAAGGCACACCACTCTTTGGTATATACTCTAGGGACATTTGTTCATCCCTTTTTATTGTTGCTGTACTCATAATAGCTAAATTTGGAAATGGCCTAGACATCCATCAACTGATGAATGGATAATAGAAATACGGCAGTTTATACAATGTAATATTATTTGTCCATTAAGAAAAATGTAGTTTCGAAAATTTCAGGAAAATGCAAGGAGCTAGAAACAGTCGTCCTGAGTGAGGTAACACAGAAGCAAAAGGCAAGTATTTTATGTCTTTTCTTATATGTGGATGTGAGCTTTTAAGGATACAATCTGTGGATTAAATCCAAGTATCCAAAGAGGCAAGGTCCCTATTAATGGACCAGTGGGGAGGAATAGATCTTTTGAAGAATGTGAAGTAGATTGTAATTCTACAGAGAGATATAGAGGAGTTGGAATAGCAAGATGTAAATAGCAAGGAGGATGGGAGAGAAGGGTGAGGGAAGGGCTGTGGGGAGGGACAACTAGCATTGCTCTTTTAAAACTACACAGAAACCAACTACTGTAGAAACATCACAAAATATATAGTTATAGGAAAGGAACTTAAGTGCCAGTAAATAAAACCTCCAGTGAAAGTAAATGGTTATATCTTGTTGAATTAGTGGCCCAAGGGGTCTCATGAATCCCACCCCCTCATCACCAGCTATACCCAAGGCTATTGATTGTTCTCCACAACATAATGGTAAGGCCCTATTGCTGAGGATAAAATATGTTCCTTTTAAAATATTTCCATTAATTTTTTGAGAATTTCGTACAATATTTTTAAACCATATTCACCTTCAACTTCTTCTCTTAACTCTTACACACAGAGCCTTTACACCCCAGCCTTTCTGTCCTCTGATTCATGTTTTCCATATGCATCTGGGTGTGGAGCCAACCGCTGCAGTATGGTTGATTTACCATGAGCCACACCCTTAAAGAAAACACTTTCTCTTCCTGGTAATCCATCAATTCCTCAACACCAGCCCTTTGAGTTTCGCTCTTATGAGTGAGTCTGTAGAATGAAGTAAATGCAGGCTTCCAGGTATTAGTGTTCTGTCTCAGCTGTGAACTAGGATAGGAGGGAGCTGGTCATAAGGAGGTGATAGACAGATGTGCAGACTTGGCTCAAGCCTGAGCTTCACAGGAGAAATCACATTGTATTAGAGTACTAGCAAGTATGTATAAGGGAGTGTCAATACTGGTTCAGAGATAGTTAGATATTCATAACATATATATGAAGCAGCTGGGGGTATAGCTCAGGGGTAGAGCATTTGACTGCAGATCAAGAGGTCCCTGGTTCAAATCCAGGTGCCCCCTTCTTGTTGACTTTTTTAGATACAAAAGACCAAATTGAAGCATTGATTAACATAGAGACACATAATATATTGTGTTGTCTTATGCAGCGTATTATGCTCAAACCTGTTCTTTGTTTTTTTATCTGAGAGGAGCTAGTATAGGACTCACTGTGCGACACAACTGCGTCACATGTGACACAGGCTACACTCCATAGCTCTGTTAAGCTCACTCAGTGTTGGATGGAAGCATAGAGGAGTCCTGTGAAGTTGAGTGGACTTCTTCTGTAAACTTTTCCTAGCCATCCCATCAGGAAGTCTTTCCTGAGCCCCAAGACAGCCTGCTCCTCACTTCCAGTTCCCCTAGCCTATGCTTTAGCTCCTTCTACTTCTTAGGGAAGACTATGACCCACGAATTTGACTTCTATTTTTACTATAAATCTGAAGACAAAGGAAAAGGACTGATCTTTGTTTGAATCCTCAACATGGTTGATAGTGATCAGAAGCTAATAAGCTCCATGGCTGTTTATTGAATAAAACAATGGGGTGAAGCACCCTCCTGATGTTTTGGAGGCCAGATAACATTATCTCTAGGGTGCAGGTTTGGGATATTGAAGACCCAGAATCTGTAGCTGTGTTGGCCACTTTTGTGAACTTAAGGAAAACACCACGGATAAGTATGCTTTTTAGGACAAAACTGATAATTTTTTACCATACCTTTGGGAATGGGCATTGAGCTGGACTAACTAAGCTTTGAGAGAAGAGTGGAGGGCAGACTTAAATAAAAAAATCTTGCCAGGTTCAAGATCATTAGAGGAAGCAATAGCTCATGAACACATATAAAGCCAGGGTGTGGTGCTAATGTTGAAGAGGTGCTAATGAGCACTTACCTTGCCTATAAGCGGTGGTATAGCTCAGGTTTAGAGCAATTGACTGTAAATTAAGAGGTCCCTGGTTCAAATCCAGGTGCCTCCTTGCTTCAATATGATTTTGGTGTTTAACTTACCACGTTCACCTGACGTGGGACCTCAGTGAAGCTCTGGGGCCTCCATTGGTTGAGGTTTCTTGAATAAACTCCATAGGCTCCCTGTCTGGGATGCATAGTACATGGCATTTGGTGACTTCTGTGAGTATGAATACCCTTTAGAGAACTTAACAGAACCCCCAAACAAGGAAGCAGTCCCTCAAAACTTGATCCACACACTTCCCCCATTAGCACATTGATCAGAAACAAGAAAGCATGGAAGGACAAAATTCAAGAAAATTTCCCATGAAGGATGACTGGGCTTCCATACTAAGTGTCTACAAGTACTTAGCACTCTGCATGAAAAGTAAACTCAGTAGCAAATAATGCTGAAAACCAAAGGGAAGATCATAAGACCCTAGGCTTAAGGAGCAGGTAATGCACACGAAGAAATGATCATGGTAGTTAACATTTCAGCAACAGGACTTGACACTAGAAGTCAATAAGTAACATGTTTGAGGCTCCAGGACACCCTGACCAACAACTCAAAGGATAGTATGCCATCCCTGGAAGTGGGATGTGTTGTTTGGCAATCTATGATTTGGATGAGCAAAAACCCCTGTGTAGGGTAATTCTGATTAAATTCTAGTGTCTCGGAGACCCGCAGAAAAAGAGAGACTATTGACATTGCTCTCTGTTGGCCACAAGAATGTGCTAACAAACCCTATTACTGAAGTCATCACACACATTAGCCACAGGACATGACCAACCAAGTCAGTACTGACAGTACTGACCCAGAAGCTTCCTCCTTGTTGGCTAGCTTTGGTAGCACTGGAAGCTGCTTTATAAAGTCATCAACAGTCCTACCCAGCTGTGGACTCCGTGAACTGCAATAATATATTGAATATGAGTGTTATGAGGGTAAGTTCCCACTTTTTTTTTTGTTGTTGTTGAACTCAAGGCCAACCCCGCAGGAGGAATAGGTGTTTGATGCTGCAAATCTAAGGACATTTGGGATAAGCTAGTCCAGAAGCAAATGTCCTTGGTTCCCACTTGAGAAAACCTAAACTACGTTCTCTGGGAACAGGACCACAGGATGACCTGTGTCTATAAGAAGCTCTGGGGTTGTGTCAGTTGTACAGGTTTTTTGTTTGTTTGTTTTTCAGACAAGGTTTCTCTGTGTAGCCTTTGTTTTCCTGGACTCATTTTGTGAACCAGACTGGCCTCAAACTCACAGAAATCCACCTGCCTCTGCCTCCCTGAGAGCTCAGATTACAGGTATGCACCACTACACCTGGCTTCATGGGTCCTTTGTACCTATTAATTTTATATAAGCATTCATTCTTACAGATGTAAAAACATTGGTTAACTCAGGCCTAAGCAAGACACACTTCATAATGCCCAGGCCATAGCCATAGGGTCACATTCATGGTGCAGGGATGGAGCAGCTTCCACTGTCTCCATCTTCCTTGTTCTCAGTCTCCATTTACAGGATCCCTCACTGTAGCAGAAGAGGAAATAACCCAAAACACACACTCACTCCTCAGAGTGTGAAGAAGAGAGAGTCAGAGTCTGTGGTCTCAGGAACATGACATAGACAGTGGTGTGTCCAGCAGGATACAAGCTTGAGTCAGGAATTGTCTGACCTGTAAGTAATTGCTCAGCCAGAGACATATGCCCTTGTACCTGTGTAGACTCTCCTAATTAGCACCATTTGCCCATATGGCCTCACCCAGGGATGCTCTGTGACTTCTCATCTCCAGTGTCCTGGCGAACCTAACTACTACTAGTGAAAATAAGTATGTAAGACAGATGCGGATACTGGTGAGTGGGTGTGCATATATGATGTATTTGTATGTCAGAGCATGTATATGTCATGGAGTATGTGGGAGGTAAGAGGATAGCCTGAGACGTCAGACCTCACCTGCTATATTTGAAGCAGAGTCCACCATACTGGGTGAAACTGGGAAGCATACTCCAGGCTAACAGGTTTCCTGTCTCCAACTCCCATCTTCCTGCAGAAGTTCGT
Source organism: Acomys percivali (assembly GCA_907169655.1). Classification (NCBI taxonomy): domain Eukaryota; kingdom Metazoa; phylum Chordata; class Mammalia; order Rodentia; family Muridae; genus Acomys; species Acomys percivali. Next base: position 74,208,342 of record OU015744.1, read on the forward strand.
GGATCGCATACATGTACTTCCATGTCTGGCTTTTTCATGTGGGTTAGAAATATATACTTATGTGTACATATCCAAGCTCACATTATCAGGCTAGGGCAGCAAATGGAAATGCCTGCTGAGCCTGCACATTAGAAGACTTTGTGGTAATTTGATTATTGTTTTCAATTTTAGTTTTATATAATCTTAGTTAATCACCATGCAGAAACAGCTGAGACCTCCACACAGTAGAGAGATCTGCAGCAAAGCCTGAAGTCTGTGGAGCTGTCCATTATACAGCAGGCACTACAGCACTGTCAGGCTTTGCTTGGCACTTCAGAAGGTGTTATACCAATTGCTGCCTGTGAAAAGCTCAGATCTTTGGTGGGAATTTTGTTCTTTGTAATAAAACATAAAATACTGAAGCATGGCTAGCACAGTGCAAATCTTGACTAGTTAAAGGAGGTGACAGACAACAGCCAGCATTGGGTGCTCGCCAGGGCAAAGAGCAGCCTGGAACCCAGGCAGCTTGTTGCTTCACCCTCCCAGCCTGGGATCCCCAATTCCCAGCTCTGAAGAACCAACTGGAGTTCTCTAGTAGAGGCAGAGAACAGCCCACTCTTCATCCCCATTTCTTTAGGGTCAATGCTCATTGCCCATTTGAGATGCTGTGCTGGGTTTCATACAGGGTCCAAGATT
>OU015744.1:74264016-74311516 GCA_907169655.1 Acomys percivali
CCTCTTGATCTGCAGTCAAATGCTCTACCCCTGAGCTATACCCCCACTGGTACAAATGTGTACACCGTTAATAATTTTCAATTGAGTGGTGATGTATTACAACTGACTATGAAGCTAAATTACAGATCACACAGACCCTCTTTTTAGAAGCTGCCAGACCTGACTGGTGAGATGCCTTCCTCAGCTCTGCAGCTTCCCAGGCCCATCCTTGAATAGCATCATCAGCCAAGGAGGAGGAGAGGAGCAGACTGCAGAGCCTGAGCCCATCCACACTGCTGTCTTGGGTTAGCTCCTGTGGTGGCCAATGCCTTCCACCTGGGCCCCAGACACCCCTCTCTTTTCCTTCCCTGAAGACAGAATGGGTATCACCCTGAGATGCACACTGCCCTAGCTGACACTGTCAGCAGCAACACTGCAGGATACCTCTCTGCAGCTGATCCAGTCCTTAGCCTTTGAGGATGAATCAAGTGAGCAGTGGGCTCTGGAAGGGGAAGAGAAGCTCATGGGGGAAACATGGACCCAACACAGAGAGCCGTGTTCTGTGAGTTGTCCCCTTAGCTCTGACCACAGGCTCAGCAGACAGCCATGGAGGGGGAGACTTTCATACTCAGATTTTCCTTCCTGGTCCCTGGACACTGACTATGTCTGTAACTGCAGTGCCCAGAAATTACCAGAATCCTCCATCATAGTCCTTGTCCTCTCTTTAGAAAATAATGAGAGAAACTAGATCTATGTAGGACATGGGAGAGACAGATAATAAAAATTGGAAGGAAAATGAGCATAGGAAGAAATTGGAGACAGCTTTCTAAACACATGATGGGGGCCTATAGCTCCCAGCCCTGGGGAGGACCATAACTGGAGTGAATTAAAAAGATAGGACTGGGTGTGTGTGATATCTCCATGAGTAAAACCAAACTGATGTAGGGGGTACCTGGATTTGAACCAGGGACCTCTTGATCTGCAGTCAAATGCTCTACCCCTGAGCTATGCCCCCTCTTGTCACAGATGTTAAGTAAGAACCTTTCAACTTCATTGTCACACTGAACATTCCTAAAATTTATTGTTAAATTTCTACTCATCTCTCAAGATTTGATAAGATCAGCACTACTGCCTCCACAAACTCAGCCCAGACTCATTCTCCTCCAGGCCACCATGTCTCCAACTCTGTCCCCTGTTGTAATGTCATTACGCCGCCACAGATCAGCCAATGGAAACAGTACATCTGAAGACATGTAGACATGAGCTAATACAAGTGTCTTTAGGCTTACATGTCTGACTTCTTCAGTAATACCACAAGTCCTCTGTGTAAAGAGACCCTGCACAACTAGTTTTGAGACATATGTGAACACATATCTCCTGCCCACGGATGACCTGTATGTTATCCCCTGAGGTTGTCTGCTGGGTAGATACAGGAGATGTCTCTTCAGGCCTCAGTGGGTCATGGAGGAGCTCTAACAGCGGAGCAAGAGGACACAGTGAGACAGGGAATGCTGATACCATGGCCTCCACCTGGGCTTTCAAACTTGTCACCAATACACAAACTCATTGTCATATATTTGAAATCAAAATATATTATATTATTCAAATTCACTCAACATTATTTTTTTAATTATTTGGAAAAACCCCACACATACTCATGAATTCTTTTGTTCATTGCTTCTGTCTCCCAAAGGAAGCCATTTTATAGGGGTTTAGCTGTCTCTTCTAATTGGTCCTGTGGAGTTATATAAAACACATACAGCCTAGTATGCCTTACTTTAATATGTCTAGACATCAGTAAGTAACTGACTTGTAGATGAAGATTATACTTCCATGCCTTCTTCCATTCTCACTTTTCCATGACAGTCCTGTTCCCACACTATGTGGAATGACATTCTGTGTTTTTATCAGGAAGATTTGTTAACACTGTGTATATTTAATGTGCACCATAGTAAACAGGGTACAGACATCAGGTAGAACTTTTGTTTCTCCTGAAATTAATGTGTAACTTGTTTCATTACTTCTAAGTATCTACGTCTTCTATAAACATCGACTTCTCAATGTCGTATGTTTCATAAGAGTTTCCATGTGTGGTTCACAGGTAATGAACGTTTCTACTTTCTGTGTTCTAGTAGTGACCCAGGCTCCTGTGGTCTAACTTCACCTTCATCAGAGCATTCTTCCTTTCCATCATCTCTTCTGTGTGGAAATGTCTCTTTTCGAAATCCTTAGCTCCTGAAAGTTTCTAATAAAAATGACATTGTTTCTTTTGGGATGTGAACCCTTCCTGCTAGAGGTGAATGGAAGTAAAATTTCTAGCTTCGTATACATGATAAGGCTTATGCGTCTATTCACATGATATACTGAGAGTTCATACATATTTTATTTTTATACAATGGTCTCCATAGGTTTATATATTGGAGTGTGTGGTCCCCAGCTGGAAGAATCGTTTAGGGAGGTTTAGGAGGTGTTACCAAGTTGGAGGAGATCTGTCACTGAGAATGGGCTTTGAGATTTCAAAATCTCCATCAAGCCCAATCTTCCTCTCTGCTTCCTGTTTGCACATCAGATGCAAACCTCAGTTACTGCTCCAGTGACATGCCTGCCTACCTGCTACCATGCTTCCCACCATGATGCCCATGGACTAAACTCAGAAACTGAGCAATCCCCAATTAAATGCTTTCTATACATTGACTTCATATTGATGTGCCTTTGAGGAAATAGAGTAGAATAGTAACTATGTATGTAACACTACAGTAACACGGAATAGTAAGTAGGAGAAGTTGACACTAGGGCCTGTGTTACTGATATGGCAGGCCTGACCATGCTACTTATTGGAGGAATGTGGAGGAGGCTGGGATTTAGGATTAGGAAAGCAGGTGAATGCTGTCAATGGGACTAAATGATCACTCTAAAAGGAACTTGGAAAAGAGTAGTGCTCAGAGCAGTGAGGCTGTGGAAGTCCAACCCAAAATGTTTCAGAGGGAATGAATAATAACATTCATAAGATATTTTGGCAAATCATTTGTCTGCTTTTTGTTGTTTTTAAAATCTTCCAGTAGCTAAATTGAAGAGTTTGGAATAATATTGTTGTCAGAGGAGATCCATAGACAACCTCATGTTATTGGTGTTATAGGTTATTACAGATCATTCCTTTGCAGATATGCAATGAAAAGAAGCAAGAGGGCCCAAATGAAATAGAAAATAATACGGCTTCCCTGTAGTCACCCACCACCTTTGGCTCTTTCAACCTTTCTGCCTCATCAGACCCTGACTTGAGTGTAGAAATTTGATAAAGGTGTCCCATTTAGGTCTGAGTGCTCCAAAGTCTCTCACCCTCTGTCCACTATCCAGCTGTGGGTCTGTGTTAATGTCCATCACGTGGAAAGACAAGTTTCTATCATGAAGGTTGATCAAAGCACTGGTCTGTGGGTGTAGCAGTCATTAGGAATCATTTCACTGTGATGTTTCTTTAGAATAATAATAGGGGGATTTTTCCTTAGGGCATATAATATACTAGTCTCAGTCTAATGGCCACTCTAGTGGGCTCCATCTAATGAAGGAGGCCTTATGAAATTTTTAAAAAGTTGTGGTTAGTCCTATAGCATTTGTGTCAGTATTGAGCCATTATGTCCTATATGCAGGTGACTGTGGTCAGTAACAGGGTTGTATCCTGGATGAAACTTATGATAACCTTTCTCCTCTGGTAGTGTGCAGAGTACCTTCCAGCACCATGAGCACTTGACAGTAGGGATAAAAGAGTTGAGCCCAACATCTGTGTTGTACAACATAAGTAAGATTTGACTTCAGAGAATCAACGTACCTCAATATCAAGATATACCACTCTGGTATATACTCCAGGACCCTCAATCTTACTGGAGAGATATTTTCATTGCTACTGTACCCATAAGAGCCAAAATATGAAAATGGCCTAGATGTCTATCAACTGAAGAATGGATAATAGAAATATGACAATTTACATAATGGAGTATTGTTTGTCCATTAAGAAAAATAAAGTTTTGAAAGTTTCAGGAAAATGGAAGGAGTTAGAAACAATCACCCTGAGTGAGGTAACACAGAACCAAAAGGCAAGTATTTTATGTCTTCTCTTATATGTGGATGTGAGAGTTTTAAGGATACAATCTGTGGATTAAAGCCAAGTAACAAAAGAGGGACCAATGAGCAGGAAAGGATCTGCTAAAGAAGGTGAAGCATAATATAAGACTACAGAGAGATATAGAGGAGTTGGAATAGCAAGATGTAAATAGCAAGGAGGATGGGAGAGAAGGGTGAGGGAAGGGCTGTGGGGAGGGACAACTAGCATTGCTCTTTTAAAACTATACAGAAACCAACTACTGTAGAAACATCACAAAATATATAGTTATAGGAAAGGATCTTAAGTGCCAGTAAATAAAACCTCCAGTGCAAGTAAAGGGTTATCACTTGTTGAATTAGTGGCCAGTGGGGTCTCATAAACCCCACCATCTCATGACCAGCTATACCCAAAGCTATTGGTTGTTCTCAAAAACCCTATTGCTGAGGACAAAATATGTTTCTTTTAAAATATTTTCATTAATTCTTTGAGTATTTCACACAATGTGTCTTAACCATATTCCCCTTCAATTCTTCTCTTAACTCTTTCCACACAGAACCATCTCACCTTTACTCCACAGGCTTTCTGTCCTCCAATTCATGCTGTCCATATGCAGCTTGGTGTGGAGCCAACCAGTGCCATATGGTTGACTTACCATGAGCCACACCCTTAAAGAACACATGTTTCTCTCCCTGGTAAGCCATCAATTGCTCAACACCAGCCCTTTGAGTTTGGTTTTTATGAGTGTGTCTGTAAAATGAACTAAATGCAGACTTCCAGATATTAGTGTTCTGTCTCAGCTGTGAACTAGGATAGGAGGGAGCTGGTCATAAGGAGGTGATAGACAGGTGTGTAGTGTGGGCTCAAGCCTGAGCCTCACAGGAGAAAGCTAATGGAATCAGAGCACTAGCAAGTATGGATAAAGTTGTGGCTATACAGGTTCAGAGATGTTTATTACATATATATGAAGCAGCTGGGGGTATAGCTCAGGGGTAGAGCATTTGACTGCAGATCAAGAGGTCCCTGGTTCAAATCCAGGTGCCCCCTTCTTTTTTACTTTTTTGGATACAAAATACTAAATTGAAGCATTGATTAACGTAGAGACATATAGTATATTGTGTTGTCTTATGCTGTGTATTTTTTGTTCTTTGTTCTTCCATTGCCTCTTTATAGGCCTTCAGAACTTGAACAGCTTTATTGATTTCCTTCATATGATTGTTTGTATTTTCCTGAATTTCTCCAGTGCCTCTCTATAGGGCTTTTTTATGTCTTCCACCTGTTTGGCTGCATCTTCCTGCATTTGATTAAGAATTTTATTTGTTTCCTCCATTATCATCCTCATTACTAAGGATTTGAGGTCATTTTCTTGAATTTTCATTGTGTTTGAGTTCTCTAGGTTGCCTTCTTTGGGATAGCTGGGATCTAGAGATGTCATATTGTTTTGGGGTTTGTGTGTGTGGGTGTATGATTTTACGCTGTCCTTTAGTCATCTTGCCATCTCTGTTTTTGGGAGGTAGCTTCTGGAGTTGGGTGGAGGTAGTCTGGGTATAAATTCACCTGTTTTCTCACGATTTGCCTAGGCCAGAAGCTCTGATGCTTCACTGGTCAGGATGGCAGGAGGCCAGTCCTATAATTTGGGTCTCGCACAGCCAGTGATCTCCAGTTCTCCTGTACTATGGGCCTTGGAATTGTCCTGGGTCTCAGAATGTGCATGGGGTTAGGCCAAATTGTGCACAGCCTTCTGGGTCCCCTTGTGGTACTGGAGCTCTCTGGGGACTGACGCAGGTTGGGTGGAGGGGGTCTGATGGTCACTCTATTCCCAGTCTCCCCTAGATTTCCTTAGCCCTGGAGCTCTGATGCTCTGCTGGTCTGTGGTTCCCAGTTCTGTTTCGGGACCCAGACCACTCGCAGATTACAGGTTAGTGTCACGGGGCCCAAAGCGCACAAACACTGAGTCCAGTTAGCGTCTATAAACCCAACCTGAGCATTGAGTCCAGCTCGTGTCTCTGGGCCCAAACGGGTCTCAGGGCCCAATCCCCATGCTTAGTCCAGTTTGCACTGAGTCCAACTAGCATCTTGGGCCCAAACCGTGCACCAAGCTCAGCTAGAGTCTCAGGAGCCCAACCATGCACTGAGTCCAGTTTGGGTCTCAGGGCCCAAACCACACACCGGGCCCTGTCAGGATCTCAGGGCCCGAACTGCTAGAGTCTCAGGGGCCAAACCATGCACTGAGTCCAGTTTAGGTCTCAGGCCCAAACCACAGGCTGAGTTGAGCTTGGGCCCAAATCTTGCACTGAGTCCCCTCTCTCACAGCAATTCCCACCAATCACCACAACAGTTGCCTCTGCCAGAGGGTTCCCAGCTGCCAACCTCAGCTGCCGCTGCTGCCACTATATTCCTAGAGAAGCATGTCTCCCGTGTTCAGGGATACACAGGTTTTCGGTATTTTGTTCCTTTTGAACTGTGGAGTACTCCCGCTGTATTGGAGTGGGGAGCTAGGGGTTCCTCATTAAGAATTCTGTGCAATTCCCTGAATCATTTACTGGAGCTACTAAACACAGTCCACACTGCTCACTGCCATCTTGGAGTCCCCGAATTTGGTCATTTCTATGAGTATGACTTAACCTTAAGAGAATTTAACATAATTCTCTTTTTTTTTAATTTTATTTTTTTAATTAATTTATTCTTGTTACATCTCTATGGTTATCCCATCCCTTGTAACCTCCCATTCTCCATTCCCTCCCATTTTCCCCTTATTCCCCTCCCCTATGACTGTTCCTCAGAGGGATTACCTCCCCCTGTATATGCTCATAGGGTATCAAGTCTCTTCTCAGTGACCTGCTGTCCTTCTTCTGAGTGCCACTAGGTCTCCCCTGCCAGGGGACATAGTCAAATGTGAGGCACCAGAGTACTTGAGAAAGTCAAATCCCTCTCTCCACTCAAGTGTGGAGACTGTCCTGTCCATGGGCTAGATCAGGGTAGGGGTTTAAATTTGACCGCCAGTATTGTCCTTGGCTAGGGCCTTAGTTTGAGCGGGACCCCATGACCCAAATCTGCCTATCATAATGTTCTATTTGTAGGATTCTAGGACCTACTGGATCCTTCTACATTGCTATTCTCCCATTGTTCTCTCATCTAGAGTCCCAATAGGATGTCCTCCCCTCTGTCCCAGTTTCCTGGTAAGGGAAGGCTTTCATGGGACATGCCCATTGGGCTAGTATGCAGATATAAGTGAGTATATACCATTTGAGTCTTTCTGCTTCTGGGTTAACTCACTCATTATGATCATCTCTAGCTCAATCCATTTGTCCACAAATTTCGGGAATTCCTTGTTTTTAATAGCTGAGTAGTATTCCATAGTGTATATGTACCACAGTTTCTTTATCCATTCTTCTACTGAGGGACATTTAGGCTGTTTCCATGATCTGGCTATTATGAATAAGGCTGCTATGAACATGGTTGAGCAAATTTTCTTGCTGTGTGCTGGTGAATCTTCTGGGTATATTCCAAGGAGTGGAATAGCTGGGTCTTGAGGAAGCCCTATTCCCAGTTTTCTGAGATAGCACCAGATAGATTTCCAAAGTGGTTGTACTAGTTTGCATTCCCACCAGCAATGAAGGAGTGTTCCTCTCTCCCCACATCCTCTCCAGCATGTGGTGTCGCTTGAGTTTTTGATCTTAGCCATTCTGATGGGTGTAAGATGGAATCTCAGAGTTCTTTTGATTTGCATTTCCCTGATGACTAAGGAGGTTGAGCATTTCTTTAAGTGTTTCTCAGCCATTTGATATTCTTCTGTTGAGAATTCTCTGTTTAGTTCCAAGCCAAAATTAAAGTAAATGGGGAGATACTCAAGGAAATTCCTCTAAAAACGGGAACAAGGCAAGGCTGCCCACTCTCTCCATATCTCTTCAATATAGTACTCGAAGTTCTAGCCAGAGCAATAAGACAACAAAAGGAGATCAAGGGTATCCAAATGGGAAAGGAGGAAGTCAAACTATCTCTATTTGCAGATGATATGATAGTGTACATAAGTGACCCTCAAAATTCCACCAGAGAACTCCTACAGCTGATAACTACTTTCAGCAATCTGGCTGGATACAAAATTAACTCAAAAAAGTCTGTAGCCTTCCTATACACAAATGACAAGCTTGCAGAGGAAGAAATTAGGAAAGCCACACCCTTCACATTAGCCACAAGCAATATAAAATATCTAGGAGTTACTTTAACTAAGCAAGTGAAGGACTTGTTTGAAAAAAATTTCAAAACTCTGAAGAAGGAGATTGAAGATGACATGAGAAGATGGAAGGATCTTCCTTGCTCATGGATAGGGAGAATTAACATAGTAAAAATGGCCATCCTACCAAAAGCAATCTACAGAATCAATGCAATCCCTATCAAAATACCTACACAATTTTTTAAAGACATTGAAAGTTCAATTCTGAACTTCATATGGAAAAACAAAAAACCCAGAATAGCAAAAACGATCTTGTACAATAAAAGGTGCTGTGGAGGAATCTCCATACCTGATTTCAAATTATACTATAAAGCAATTGTAATTAAAACAGCATGGTACTGGCACAGCAACAGGCTGGTTGATCAGTGGAATCGTATTGAAGACCCAGATATGAATCCACACACATATGGTCACTTGATTTTTGACAAAGAAGCCAAATCCATTCAATGGAAAAAGGATAGCATCTTCAACAAATGGTGCTGGTCTAACTGGATGTCTATGTGTAAAAAAATGCAAGTGGACCCATATTTGTCACCTTGCACAAAACTCAAATCCAAGTGGATTAAAGACCTCAACATAAAACCAGAGACACTAAGTCACTTAGAAGAAAAAGTGGGGAAGAGCCTGGAACATATTGGCACAGGAGACAACTTCCTGAACAGAACACCAACAGCCCAGGCCTTAATGTCAACAATTAATAAATGGGACCTCATGAGGCTGAGAAGCTTCTGTAAGGCTAGAGACACGGTCAAGAGAACAAAGCGACAGCCTACAGACTGGGAAAAGATCTTCACCAACCCTACATCTGACAAAGGTCTAATATCCAAAATATATAAAGAACTCAAGAAATTAAACACTACCAAACCAAATAACCCAATTTAACATAATTCTCACACAAGGGCTCAAACACTCAAGACTGAACCCACAACTCCACCATTAGCATATTGATCAAGAACAGGAAAGGATGGAATGACAAAATTCAAGAAAATTTCCTATGAAGGAAGATGTAGTCTTCAGCCCTAAGTTTCTGCAAGTATTCAGCACATTGCATGAAAAGTGAACTCAGTAGTAAATAATCCTGAGACCAAAGGGACCATTTTAAGACCCTAGGCTACAAGAAGCAGGTGATGTATACCAAGAAATCATTGTGGTATTTAACCTTTCAACAGCAGGACTTGACCCTAGACATCAATAAATAACATGTTTAAGGCTCCAGGGCAGCTCTGATCAACAACTCAAAGGCAAGTATGCCATACCTGCCTTGGGATGTGATGTTTAGTAATCTATGCTTTGGATGAACATAATTTCCTCTGTAGGGTAATTATAGTTAAACTCTGGTGTCCAGAAAGGCTATTATCATTGCTCTCTGTTGCCCACCAGAACATGCTGACAAAGCCCTATTGCTAAAGACACCACACACACTAGCCACAGGACATGAGTCACCAAGTCAGTACTGCCCAGGAAGCTCTCTCCTTGTTGGCTAGCATTGGTAGAATTGGAAGGTGCTTTGTAAAGTCATCAATAGTCTTTCCCAACTGTGGACTCTGTGAACTGCAATAGTATGCAGAATATGAGGGTTGTAAGGGCAAGCACCCCTTTTTGTTGGACTCAAGGCTGGCCTCACAGGAGGAAATATGTGTTTGAAGCTACGAATCCAAGGACACTTAGGATAATGGAGGCCAGAAACAAATGTCCTTGGTTCCCACTTGAGAAAACCTAAACCTTATTCTCTGGGAAGAGGACCTCAGGATGACCTGGGTCTATAAAAAGCTCTGGGGATGTGTGAGATGCACATGTTTTTGTTTGCTTGTGTTTGAGAAAAGGTTTTTCTGTGTAGCATTTGTTTTCCTGGACTCATTTTGTGAACCAGGCTGGCCTCAAACTCACAGCTATCCATCTGCCTCTGCCTCTCGGAGTGCTCAGATTACAGGCGTGCACCACCACACGTGGCTTCATGTGTCCTTTATGCCTATTAATTTTGCATAAGCAATTCATCTTACAGATGTAAAAATCATTGGTTAACTCAGGCCTAAGCAAGACACACCTCATAATGACCAAGCCGTAGCCATAGAGTCAAATTCATAGTGCAGGGATAGAGCAGCCTCCATTGTCTCTCATCTTCCTTCTTCTCAGTCTCTATTTACAGGATCCCTCAATGTTGCAGAAGAAGAAATAACCTGAAACACACACTGACTCCTCAGAGTGTGAAGGAGTGAGAGTCAGAGTCTGTGGTCTCAGGAACATGGCATGGACAATGGTGTGTCCAGCAGGTTACATGCTTGAGTCAGGAACTTTCTGACCTGTAAGCAATTGCTCAGTGAAAGACATATATCCTTGTACCTGTGCAGACTCTCCTAATTAGCACCATGTGCCCATATGGCCTCACCCAGGGACGCTCTGTGACTTCTTATCTCCAGTGTCCTGGGGAGCCTGACTCACCACTAATGAAAATAAGTATAAAAGATAGATGGGGAAACTGGTGAGTGGGTGTGCATGTATGATGTATTTGTACATGAAAGCATGTATATATGTCATGGAGTATGTGGAGAAGTAACAGTAAAGCCTGAGGCATCAGATCTCACCTGCTTTATTTGAAGCAGAGTCCATCTTATTAGGTGAAGCTGGGATGCATACTCTAGGCTAACTGGTCTCCTGCCTCCAACTCTCATCTTCCTGTAGGAGTGCTTGGATTCTATACATGTGCTCCCATGTCTGTCTTTTTCAAATGGGTTAGAAAAATGTACTTATGTGTACATATCCAAACTCACATTATCAGGCTAGTGGAGCAAATATGAATGCCTGCTGAGCCAGCACACTAGATAGCTTTGTGGTAATTTGATTATTGTTTTCAATTTTGGTTTTATGTAATCTTAGTTAATCACCATGCAGAAACAGCTGAGGCCTCCACACAGTAGAGAGGTCTGCAGCTCCTTCTGTGTCTGCAGCAAAGCCTGAAGTCTATGGAGCTGTCCATTGTACAGCAGGCGCTACAGCACTGTCAGGCTTTGCGTGGCCCTTCAGAAGGTGTTATACCAAATTCTGCCTGTGAAAACTTCAGATCTTTGGTGGGAATTTTGTTCTATGTAATAAAACATAAAATACTGAAGCATGGCTGCTACAGTGCAAATCTTAACTAGTTAGAGGAGGTAACAGACAACAGCTACCATTGGGTGCTCACCAGGGCAAAGAGCAGCCTGGAACCCAGGGGGCTTGTTGCTTCACCCTCCCCGCCTGGGATCCCCAATCCCCAGCTCGCAAGAACCAACTGGAGTTCTCTAGTAGAGGCAGAGAAGAGCCCACTCTTTATCCCCATTTCTTTAGGGTCAATGCTCTTTGCCCATTTGAGATGCTGTGCTGGGTTTCATACAGGGTCCAAGATTCAGATTCTGGTACATTCTACTGAAATTGCCATGAACTAGCATAGGCTCTATTTTTATTTTGGTTTCCTTATATTTCTTTTTCACTTCACCACCCCAATCACTTCCAACACCCCAACACCAGGTAGAAGAGGAAGAAGGTTAGTGGGGAGAAGGGGCGCAGGTCCCTTTAGCTACTTCCTGCTGTTAGGGATGTAGTTCCTTGGAGTCAAGTACAATCTTCATTTCAGAATATCTCTGACTTCTTCTCACACTGCCTAAACAGCAACCAGGAGCAGCAAGGGTAGGAGAGCAGCAGCATTCTTCTTCCTTCTCTGAGATACCTATTTCTCTCTGGACTCTAGCATTTATATCTTCTCAAAATTTCTCAGAATTAAACTAACTGCAGCTGGCAGAGACCATACATTTTCAAGCTGGTCAAGCCAAATAGTCTGCTGCTGTGAGCAATCCATATCCCACACCTGGAGTTGGAGCAAAAACATGTTAACATAACATAACCAAAAAAACAGCACTTCCATAACAGCCTAAGATTAGGAAACTCCACCTTCTACCTACAATGAAGACTTGTTTACAGGAAAGATTTGAGATCCAAGGAACACATGCAGCCAGCTGGGATGCACCTTACACTGGTGAGCAAGCTGATGGGTGATGACAGATCTGCTGCCTCTGCATGATGAATCCCAACCACCTTGGACTTTTCCTCACACACTGCTTGTGGTATAAGGGGAATCTGGGAGGCCACAAGTGACCAGGACAAGAGATATGGTCTCCTGTAATCTGGTATCTGAGGCTAAAGCAGACTGACTTTGTCATAGAGATTATGTCACTGTGGACATTAAACCTTGAGGGACAGAGAACTCATAGGCTAAGGAATAAAGTAAGAAGAAAAGCAAAGTAAAAGAATTGACCACCAAGAAAAGAGAAACAAAACTGAAGGGTGGAAACATGAGCCAGGACTGATGGGCTGGAGTGACGTTCAATGCAAAGAGCACAAGTTACTCCTGCAGAGGACTCATGGATGATTCCTAGCACCCACATGGCACTTTACAACTCCAGCCTCAGAAGATCTGATACAGTGTTCTGGTCCCCTTGAGCACAAGGCAACCATGTGATGTACAGACATACGTTCAGGGGAAAAACCCATACACATAAAATTTAAGAAAAGAAGAAAAAGACTGAGTGACATGGCAGAGTTGCACAGTATGAAGACTGGGACAAACTGACCCACTAAGTTGCAACAAAATTACTGAACAAGGTCTGACTCAGGATATCCCTCCACGATGTAAGGTTTATGGAGCAACTAATTAAGAACTTCTGAAATAGACACAGATCATTAACCATTGATGGGACTCTCACTTATGATTCACATCCAATGTTTCCAAAGGACACTGACAGGGTTGAAAAAAGAACAGTGTGGAGGTGACTTGTAAACAGAAACCTAAAGGAAGATGACAGTTTTATACTTGCAAATGAAGAGAAGCCAAAATACAGATCACAAGTATTTGAACTCAGAACCTGAGTCTGCAGTCAAACACTCTAACATGACTTATACCCCTGTGACATAAGAGTTTCCTTGCTGTACTTCAACTGTGTTACCCTGCCTGTGGGTCCCACAATATGCTGTACATGTCAGTAAAGCCAACCCATCCCCAGCTGACTCAGACTCTGAGTTTCCTGCTCCAGCCCCAGAGGCCGCTCATTCATCTCACAGGTTCTTTTCCACCATGAATCACACTCTGAATTACTACAGTAAGCCAGAGGCTGTGCCTTCTACTCAGTCAGGATTGGACAGGTTTAGTGAGCAGGTCAGAGAGTCAAGGCTTGTCAGCAGAGCTCCCACAAGCATCATGTAGGATCCAATGATCTGACCCCATTTTTCAATGGCCATGATCATGATGCAACTCAGTGGCACATATGTGGACACACTGGCCTTCAGGAGGATGGTGTTTGTTTCTCTGGGATGCTTTTTTCCATCTAAGAGAAGTTATCAGGCATCACTTTAGTCAAATCGGTCTCCATTTCAGCCGTACAAGCCACACAGTCAAGGATGTTTCTAACTGGAAGGCTCTGGGTTTTCTACTTTCCTTGAACTGATTTAGTCAAGGCCTCCAGCCATGGAGAAAGATCAGTTTCACTTTTCCTAACAGCAAAGTCCTATGTGCACTGCTCTGAATTCTCTTTACGAACCCATGGTAAGTCAAGCTTTTCTCATAGAATCTACAATGAGATCATCCTGTCACTAATAACTCACACAGTCATCCCTTCACTTTGAAATAGACTTTCAGCTCTGCAACTACACGTACATATTTCTGCCTAATGGGTCATCATGACTGCCATTTTACACTCTCAATACTACGCCACCACTGTCTATCCAGCAGTGAGCACCTGCACATCATGATCTTTAGAATTCAGGAGGACCACCCAGCAGACGTTTTGGTGACCTCCTCATGTTCCGACCTCGCAAAAGGAACAAATCATCTTCCTGACCCAAAAGTAGCTTTCTGCTGGCATCTCCTCAACAGGTGACACCACCAAGTCTGTGCACAGTTCAGCAGTCCTCTGCTGATGTTTTCTGCCTCCTACAAGTTTTTGCCCCCAGGTAATATTTGTCCATGCTATCACAGCCTGAGTCTCTATGACCCCCAATCTTAGCCAAAAGAGTCGATGGGCAGTTCTGGGCCACACTGGGACCATTGCTTATTGAGTGGAGGGCATGGGAGGAAGGTGTGTTCTACTTTAATTTTCCTGTGTTGATAAGACACCCTGGCAGGAGGCAAGAGTGAAGAAAGCACTATGTTAGCTCACGATTTCAGGTTCCAGTCCATTGTTTCAGGGAAGTCAAGGCAGCAGGAAATTTGAGCAGTTAGTCATGTCACATCCACCATTAAGAGCAGAGAAAAATCAATGCACAATCCTTGTCAGTTATAACCTCACTTTCTATACTCACACAATCCAGGATCCCTGCCTACAGAATACACATGTGTCTAGGTACATCCATTGACTTGCTCAGCAAGACAATAACACAGCACACAGGCCCTCTGGCCAACCTGATCTAGACTCTGTATCATTCACTGAGACTTTATTTCCACAGTGAGTGTACATTGTATCAAATTGACAATTAAAACTAACTATTGATGATTCTTATTTTTAACTCTATTTAACTTTGAGTATTGAAGCCTCTACCTCCCTTCCACCCACCCCTTACCCTGGGTATGATAAATAAGGTTAGTGGAGAGATGGCGTATAGACTCTTTACTTCTCCCAGCTGTTTAGGGTCAATTAGGTTCTTTTGGGGGCAATACAAATCTCTGTCAACAGCAAACACAGCTAGGAGTCTCCTCCAAGCTACTACATTGAAACATTTCTCTCCATCACCCACACGATCAGTCTTTCATGTCTCCAAAAAGCTACATGAAACACACCGCTCTCCACTCTCCCATATGTATTTCCCTCAGAATCCTAGACCATATCCCTCTCCATCACAGGAGGGAGGTCTTTACCTGCTGGCAAAGACCACACCATGCAGAAGGCTATTATCAGCTGTGTACATGCTAAATAAAGCCCAAACTAAAATCCTACACTTGGGACTGAAACAAAAACATAGTTATGTAAGATAACTGAATTTACAAAGTAATGAAAACTTCCATTACAAACTGTCCCAGTGAGGGTGAGGGAAAGACTATGGAAGGGGAAGCCCAGGAAGGTAGATGGGACTCAGCATAGGCCAGAGAGAGATCTACTGTGTGAACAGTACTGTACGTACTTTGCAGGTTCCAGCATTTAGCACAGCGGATGAGTGTGTGGCTCAGAATGGAATCAATAGCAGTAAATGGGGCACAGTAGCCCTGATTCTAGAGACCTCAGCTAATGAGGCCTTTTAAAGGTCCTGTGTGTCCAGCCCAAGATGATTGGTAAGTCAGTAATCAGATATAAAGAAGGGGGCACCTGGATTTGAACCAGGGACCTCTTGATCTGCAGTCAAATGCTCTACCCCTGAGCTATACCCCCACCTATTTATTAATGTAGGTAGGTGTACCTAATGTTTCATGAGTACCTCTTCAACCTTGTCTACACACTTAAGAAACCTAAATGCTCATGATCTGCTGTTACTGATCAAAAAATGAGAAGATTTCTACAGTAACATCCACCAATCCTCTTCTCTCAAACTTTAACCAGGGCAAGTCACCACACAAACTAATCCACTCAACCTCCCACCCCTTCTCTCTATCTGTGTGTGTGTGTTTGTGTCTGTGTGTCTGTACATGTGTGTGTGTGTGTGTGTGTGTGTGTGTGTGTGTGTGTGAGTGTGTTTCAAAGGCATCAACTCTGACCTGGTAAAGAAGCCTGGCTCTGGCTTATTCCCTAAGATCACACAGAGATAGGACAAGATCTCTGGTCTTATGTCATTGATGACCCTCACAAGAAGGTCAGAGAGAGCCTTCTCTGTACTCTGAGTCCTCAGGAAGATACTCACTATTGCATTCCATTCTCTTTTTTTTTCAATAATCACTTAGGTAGCCTGCTGTGATCTCAAAGCTATCATCAATATTGTGTACATACAGGCATGTAACACATTGTCCATTTACTTCAAAATGTCTTTTTCTAAATAGGAGATAATCCATGTGTGAAAGTTTCCATAGAAGTGGCAGAATCGACTTATGAAGATCAGGATAGTGGGAGCTGGGAGTGAGAAGCACCATGGGAGCTCAGGCAGGGCTTCCTGAGCAATGAAAGACAAGGCTGCTTGAAGCTGATTCAGTTCCAGGTCTCCTCTAAGATTAATTTTCTGTAGTGAGTGAGTCACCAGGCCACAGCCATAGAGGACAATCCCTGTCACAGCATGGGTGACTATGACCTGCATGGACCTTAGAGAGCAGCACACAGGTGGGCCTGAGTTAAATCCAGGTAAACATAGGTTAGTGCATAATGAGGTACCATCCATGACAAGGGACATTGTGGAATTGAGGTTTAATTTGGTTGATTTTGGTTACTTAGATATTTCACTGTCATCTAAAAGAAATCATAGGTAGGGGGCACCTGGATTTGAACCAGGGACCTCTTGATCTGCAGTCAAATGTTTTACCCCTGAGCTATACCCCCACCTGTTTATTAATGTCTTACAAGCACTCAGAACCTGCATGGCCACTCCCTGACTGTTAACTTCTGGTTTGTGAACTTTCCAGTGCTGTGCCACCATCTGCTTCCTCCTGTGAGGCACAGCCATGAGCTGCCTCTGCACATCTCACTGCCATGTCCTCAGGAATGACTAGCACTCTCCTGCCTTAGATCCTAAAAGGCAGAGGGATTAAGTTCAGGAGGCTTCAGCTGGTGCTGCTTCCACCTCCTTCTGAACTAAACTAAAAGGGCCTTATGCAAATACACTGGCTGCTTAGCTGACTTTGGAGCTGAGTGGAAGAAAGAAAAAGTTCTCTGTCCACTGAGAACTCTTTGGTCAAACTCTCTAGGAGAAACTCAGGGTCTGATGTATAGTCTCTAGCAAGCTTTGTGGACTGATGTCTTCAATCTCCTACTTCAGAAATTTGAAGTTTTTTTTTTTCAAACAAGTCTTCCACTTGCTTGGTTAGAGTTATTCCTAGATACCTTATATTGCTGTGGCTATCATGAAGGGTGTCATTTCCTAATTTCTTTCTCAGCACGTTTGTCATTTGTATACAGGAAGGCTATTGATTTTCCTTGAGTTAATTTTGTATCCAGCCACTTTGCCTCTAGGTGTTTATCAGCTTTAAGAGTTCTCTGGCAGAATTTTTGGGGTCACTTATATACACTATCATATCGTCTGCAAATAGGGATAATTTGACTTCCTCCTTTCCCATTTGCATCCCCTTGATCTCCTTTTGTTGTCTTATTGCTCTGGTGTTGGCACCTTTTATAGCCTATTTCGTTGAGGTTTCTTATACCTAGTCCTATCTTCCTTCCAACCTTCCCCGTATCTCTCCTAATACCTCCTAACCCCTCATGCTAGGCAGGAGAGAAAGAAGGTTACTGGGGACAGGGAGCAGAATTCTCTTTACTGCTTTTTGCTTGTAATGGTCGTCAGGGTCTGTGGGGTCACACCAACCCCAGTCCACAGGATACCCAGCAATCCAGCAGAGCCAGCAGCCTTCTTTCCTCTGTAACCATCTCCTTGGATCATTCCTGCCCCACACCTCCCCGTGGTCTCCGAGTTCTGCTCTATGTATCCCTTTGGAGTTCTCATAATTCAACTAACTGCAGCAGGCAAAGACCACACTCCTTTCTGAGAGCCAGGAGGCTGTTATGAGCTGTGGATAAACTAATGCAGCCCCATATCCCACACTTGGGATGAAAACAAAAACATGTTTACATAACATAATGGAGTTTTAAAGGAAATCCAAACTTCCACTACAGTGGACAATTCTTTTTTTTTAATTTTTTTTATTAATTCATTCATATTACATCTCAATTGTTAGCCCATCCCTTGTATCCTCCCATTCCTCCCTCCCTCCCACTTCCCCCACTACTCCCTTCCCCTATGTCTGTGACTGAAGGGGACCTCCTCCCCCTGTATATGCTCCTAGGGTATCGAGTCTCTTCTTGGTGACTTATTATCTTTCCTCTGAGTGCCACCAGGCCTCCCCATCCAAGGGACATGGTCCAATATGGGGCACCAGAGTTTGTGTGAAAGTCAGATCTCCTTCTCCACTTAACGGTGGAGAATGTCCTGCAGTGGACAATTCTTACTGACACATTATTTAGTGTTACAGGCAAGAAGGTTCCCAAACTATAGAAATGACAGAAGTTTTTATCCGCCTGAACAGACACTAAAAATTTTTCTATAGTGTTAAAACACCGTCTTCAGCCTTCTGCCCAGAATAGTTGACAGACTTTTCTGTGAAGCAGTAATTATAAAGCACTTGCCTACATTGTCCTTGCAAAGCTTGGCAGTTAACCCTCCTGCATCCTATTGGTCCTGTTTGGACACTGTTCTGTCTGTAATTGACACAAGGGCATTTTCTTACTGAGTGGTTTACTTGCCACACATGAAGCCTTTTATGTTTTTTGAAGTAGAACCTGGTGCTGCCAGGGGCAGACTTGTCTTCTCAAAAATGCTTATGTTATTAAAATATTTAAATATCATATTCTATATATCTCTGAGGTTTTTGAAGACCATCTATCTATCTATCGTATCTGAATTCTTTGTTTCTAGGTATTTTACATCTACATTTTTGTAATTAACTAAAATATTCTCTAACATGAGTATGAGTTTGACTGTCTGAGTACTGATATGCCTTTGTTACTTATCCTAAACAGCTGGTTATAGCAGATTTCAAAAGGACTTAACATTGCAGCTTTAAGAATTACATAGGTACGATACTTTAGCATGTTGTAACAAAACATAATACAAAGATATATGCCAATGTTAGATTCTTGGCTTATTAATGTTCTTTGGTCTGAAAGTAGATTCAGTAATCTACTTTTATATTATTTGACTTATCATTCCTATGACCATCCACCCTTTAAACAATAACAAACATCTACTGTCTGTACAGTGACCAAAAACCATCCACACAACTTCTCATGGAAATGGCATGTATTTTCCTTTTTGGAAGGCCCATGAAATTGGCATATAGTCCAGTCTTAAGGAAATTAGCTCAAACATTTGCTGTCTAGGCTCTGAATCCTGAGCAAGTTCAGAGCTTAACTGAAGTCCTGATTGGAACAGTCTGTGATGCTGAGTGATCTACACAGTTGTTTTGAAATTGTCCCAGATGAAGATTTTCATGGAAACATAGTCACTGAGGCCATCTGTAAGGCAGGATAACCTGGGATACTTGTCTTATTTTATTGTCTGTGTCCTCTTGCTCTGTAAAATATATAAACTTTCAAAGGTATTATACATTTTGTATTAAGATGTGTATGGGCTATGCACTGAGCACAGTTCAGTTAAAGATGATTCTATTTAAAACAAATTTTTATCTGTGCCATTCAAAAGAATGGCATGGTAAGTCCTGAGGGTTTTGTAGCCAAAGATACTGGCCATGCACACTTGACATCCTGGCTGTAGACATTTTCATGTCCCAGTCAGTCTCAGAGCTATTCCCATGTAGAGGAATCAGCCAATTATGTTAACTGTTTATTCTGCAGTTTGAAGTCATATAAGTATAGACTGATGTAATTTAACAGCCTGTTTTTTACCTAGGTCTATCTTATTTTGACCTCTCTCAAAGACAATATATTATCATTATCATGTTGAAGTTAAAGCAAGGCTGTATAGATCTAAATGTCCTCTTCTGGATCTTCTTAGGCCATGTCACTTGTTCCAGAAAAATATCCCAATAAAGGCTCATGTGAGACATGGAAATTATCCTTCAAGTTTAGGGAGCTAACAGCATCCTCCAAAACTCCACTGGAATTTGTCACTGACCTGGCAATACATTTGAGAGACAGGCACACTGTGACCACAGAACTGTGTTGATTTGATTCTGTGTTTGGTTTTATGGACTCTTTGTCACTCTGTGGAAAGAGCTGAGACCATCATCACAGTGGAGGGAGGTCTCCATGTTCCCTCTGTATCTTCAGTAGAAACAGCAGGCAGAGGAGCTGACCATAGTACCACACAGACATCCAGCATGGTCAGGATCTGCTGGGCCATTCACACTAAGCTGTGGAAACAGCTGCCAAGAAAGTCAGGATGTCTGGGTGGGACCTTCATTCCAGGAGTAACACTTAAAGTAGGGACACAAGGCTGCTACACCACAGATGCTAGCCCTGTAGAACAGATGCCAGTCATATCCATGGCTAGATGCAAATCAGGCCCTTGAGCACTTTGGGATCCCTTGATCTATGGAATCTATATGATCAATGGCTCTCATACTCCCCTACCTGAATGTCTGGACTCCCACACTCCTAGCTTTTATGAACCTTTTGGGGGTGTCTCCAACTACAGTGGAGTACCAGCCCAGCATGCCACACTTCATTTTCTTTAGGATACTTCGATGCGGCCCAATTCAATTGGTGTGTTGATTTCACACTCTGAGGACCATTGTTCTTTTTAATACAACTCCGCTTTTCTAACTTTAGAAAACTTTTATACATTCTGAAAATGCTGACAATTTGCTCATGTGAAAGTCCTGAGATCCAGTGACTACACACAACCAGCTGTCACCTGAGGGATCTGAAGGATCTCAAACATTGGAGACAAGAGGAAAAGTAAGTCTATACCATGAGTATGGTCAGTAAATCTTCAAAATCAGATGAAAAGGGGGCACCTGGATTTGAACCAGGGACCTCTTGATCTGCAGTCAAATGCTCTACCCCTGAGCTATACCCCCGCTGGTACCACAGTGTACACAGTTAATAATTTTCATCTGAGTGATGATATATTATTACTGGCTATAGAGTTAAATAAAAGTTCTCACAGACCCACTTTCCAGAAGCTGCCAGGCATGACTGGTGAGATGCCTTCCTCAGCTCTACAGCTTCCCAGGCCCATCCTTGAATAGCATCATCGGCTAAGGAGAAGGAGAGGAGCAGCCTGCGGAGCCTGAGCCCATCCACACTGCTGTCCTGGGTTAGTTCCTGTGGTGGCCAATGCCTTCCACCTGGGCCCCAGACACCCCTCTCTCTTCCTTCCCTGAAGACAGAATGGGCATCACCCTGAGGTTCCACAGTGCCCTAGCTGACACTGTCAGCAGCAACACTGCAGGGTCCCTCTCTGCCTGGTACAGCAGCTGATCCAGTCTTTAGCCTTTGAGGATGAGGCAAGTGAGCAGAGGACTCTGGAAGGGAGAGAGAAGCTCATGGGGGAAACATGGACCCAACACAGAGAGCTGTGTTCTGTGAGTTGTCCCCTTAGCTCTGACCACAGGCTCAGCAGACAGCCATGGAGGGAGACACTTTCATACTCAGGTTTTCCTTCCTGGTCCCTGGACACTGGCTATCTCTGTACCTATTGTGCCCAGAAATTACCAGAATTCTTCATCATAGTCCTTGTCCTCTCATTAAAAAAACAATATAATGAGAGAAACTAGATCTGTGTAGGACATGGGAGAGACAGATAATAAAAATGGGAAGGAAAGGGAGCATGTAGGAAGAAACGAGAGACAGCTGTCTAGCCACATGATGGGGGCCTATAGCTCTCAGCTCTGGGGAGGACCATAACTGGAGTGAATTTTTAAAAACATAGGACTGAGTGTGCATGATATCTCCATGAATAAAAAAATGAACTGATGTAGGGGGCACCTGGATTTGAACCAGGGACCTCTTGATCTGCAGTCAAATGCTCTACCCCTGAGCTATACCCCCTCATGTCACAGATTTTGGTAATAACCTTTCCAGTTCATCATCACACTCAACCTTTCCTAAAATTTATTATTTAGTTTCTACTCATCTCTCAAGATGTGATAAGACCAGAACTGCTGCCTCCTCAAACTCAGCCCAGACTGGTTCCCCTCCAGGCCACATTGTCTCCACCTCTGTTCCCTGATGTCATGTCACTACTCCCCCACAGATCAGCCTGTGGATACAGCAGAGTTGGAGATATGAAGATAAGCTAATAAGAGGGTCTTTTAGGCTTACATGTCTGAACTCTTCAGTAATAAATACCACAAGCCTTCTGTATGAGACACCCTGCCTAACTACTTTTAAGACATATGTGAAAATATGTCTCCTGCCTATGGATGATCTCTGTATTCGCCCCTAAGGTTGGCTGCTGGGTAGATACACAAGATGTCTCTTCAGGCCTCATGGGATCATGGAGGAGCTCTAATAGCAGAGCAGGAGGACACAGTGGGATAGGGAATGCTGACGCTATGGCCTCTACCCAGGTCTTCATATCACTGTCATATATTTTTAATCAAAGTGTATTGTACAATTCAATTATTTTCTTCTAGTCTGTCCTGTGCAGTTACATAAAACACATACAACCTGATAGGCCTTATTTTATTATTTTTTGTTTTATATATATTTTATTAATTTATTCATGTTTCATCTCAATTGTTATCCCATCCCTTGTATCCTCCCATTCTTCCCTCCATCCCTCTTCCCCCCATCCCTCTTCCCCTTACCTCCTCTATAACTGTGACTGAGGGGGATTTCCTCCCTCTGTATATGCTCATAGGGTATCAAGTCTCTTCTTGGTAGCCTGATATCCTTCCTCTGAGTGCCATATCCTTTCTCTGAGTGCCAGGCCTTATTTTAATGTGTCTAGACATTAGTAAGTAACTGACTTGTTGATGAGGATTATACTTTCATGCCTTTGTCCATTCTCACTTTCTCATGACAGTCCTGTCCCCACATTATGTTGAATGACCTTCTGTGTTATATCAGGAAGATTTGTTTTTCCTGAAGTTAATGTGTAACCTGTTTTATTAACTCTAAGTATCTACATCTTCTATAAACATTGACTTCTCTATGTGGTATGTTTCAGAACAATTTTCCATGCATGCATCACGGGTAATGAACATTTCTACTTTCTGTTTTCTAGTAGTGACCCAAGCTCCTGCTCCATTTGTTCCTGTTGCCCCCAAAGCACACTGCATAGTCAAGACCTGTGACTAACTTCACCTTCACCAGAGCATTCTTCCTTTCCACCATCTCTTCTGTGTGGAAGTGTCTCTTTCCCAGATCCTAAGTTCTTAAAAGTTTCTAATAAAAATGACACTGTTTCTTTTGGGACATGAACCCTTCCTGCTAGAGGTGAATAGAAGTAAAATTCTAGCCTCCGTATGCCTAAAAAGGCCTTGCTTCCATCCACATGATAGTCCATACATATTTAATTTTATACAATAATGGGATAGATAATAACAATTGTCTCCATGGGTTTATATATTGGAGTGTGTGGTCCCCAGCTGGAAGAATCGTTTAGGGAGGTTTAGGAGGTGTGACCGTGTTGGAGGAGATCTGTCACTGGGAGAGAGCTTTGAGGTTTCAAAATCCCCATCAGGCCCAATCTTCCTCTCTGCTTCCTGCTTGCACATCAGATGTAAACTCTGTTACTGCTCCAGTGACATGCCTGCCTACCTGCCACCATGCTTCCCACCATGATGCCCATGGGCTAAACTCAGAAACTGTGAGCAATCCCCAATTAAAGGCTTTCTGTACATTGACTTCATATTGATGTGTCTTTGAGGAAATAGAGTAGAATAGTAACTATGTATGTAACACTACAGTAACACGGAATAGTAAGTAGGAGAAGTTGACACTAGGGCCTGTGTTACTGATATGGCAGGCCTGACCATGCTGCTTATTGGAGGAATGTGGAGGAGGCTGGGACTTAGGATTAGGAAAGCAGGTGAATGATGTCATTGGGACTTAATGGTCACACAAAAAGGAGCTTGGAAAAGAGTAGTGCTCAGAGCAGTGAGGCTGTGAGGGTCGGCCTCAAAATGTTTCAGAGGGAAGGAATATTAGCATTCTTAAGATATTTTGGCAAATTATGTGTCTGATTTTTGTTGTTGTTTTAAAAATCTTCCAGTGGCTACATTGAAGGGTTTGGAATAATATTGTTGTCAGAGGAGATCCCAAGACAACCTCGTTAATGGTGTTATAGGTTATTACTGATTGTTCCTTTGCAGATCTGCAATGAAAAGAAGCAAGAGGGGCCAATGAAATACAAATAACACTGGGCTCTTACAAACTTCTGGCCTCATCAGACCCTGACTTGAGTGTGGAAGTTTGATAAAGGCATCCCATCTAGGTCTGAGTGCTCCAAAGTCTCTCACTCTCTGTCCACTGTCCAGCTGTAGGTCTGTGTTAATGTCCATCTCAGGCAAGAACAAGTTTCTATTATGTGGGTTGATCAAATCACTGGCCTGTGGGTGTAGCAGTAAGTCATTAGGAGTCATTTTACTGCGATTTTTTTCCAAGACAGGGTTTCTCTGTGTAGCCTTGGCTGTCCTGGACTTGCTTTGTAGACCAGGCTGGCCTCGAACTCACAGCAATCCACCTGCCTCTGCCTCCCGAGTGCTGGGATTAAAGGCATGCACCAACATGCCTGTCTATTTCTTTAGAATAATAGTAGGAGTTTTTTTTCTAAGGCATATAATATACTAGTCTCAGTCTAATGGCCACTCTAGTGGGTTCCAGCTAGTGGAGGAGGCCTTATGAATTTTTTAAAAAGTTGTGCTTAGTCCCATAGCATTTGTGTCAGTATTGAGCCAGTATGTCCTATATGCAGGTGACTGTGGTCAGTAACAGGGTTGTATCCTGGCTGAAACTTATGATGACCTTCCTCCTCTGGTAGTGTGCAGAGTACCTTCCAGCACCATGAGCACTTGACAGTAGGGATAAAGGAGTTGAGCCCAACTTCTATGTGTTTTACAACATAAGTAAGATTTAACTTCAGACAGTCAATCTACCTCAGGACAAGGTATACCACTTGTTGGTATATACTCCAGGATCCTCCATCTAGAGAGATATTTGTTCATCTCATTTTCATTGCTGCTGTGCTCATAATAGTAAAAAAATTGGAAACGGCCCAGGTGTCCATCAGCGGATAAATGGATAATAGAAATATGGCAATTTACACAATGTAATATTATTTGTCCATTATGAAAAATGAAGTTTTGAAAGTTTCAGGAAAATGGGAGGAGTTAGAAACAATCAGCTAAAGCGGACCAATGAGGAGGAAAGGATCAGCTAAAGAAGGTGAAGCAGAATATAAGACTACAGAGAGATATAGAGGAGTTGGAATAGCAAGATGTAAATAGCAAGGAAGATGGGAGAGAAGGGTGAGGGAAGGGCTGTGGGGAGGGACAACTAGCATTGCTCTTTTAAAACTATACAAAAACCAACTACTGTAGAAACATCACAAAATATATAGTTATAGGAAAGGAACTTAAGTACCAGTAAATAAAACCTCCAGTGCAAGTAAAAGGTTATATCTTGTTGAATTTGTGGTCAGAGGGGTCTCATGAATCCCACCCCCACATCACCAGCTCTACCCAAAGCTATTGGTTCTTCTCCACAACATATGTTTCTTTTAAAATATCTTCATTAATTCTTTGAGTATTTCACACAATGTGTCTTAACCATATTCACCTTCAACTCCTTCTCTTAACTCTTTTCACACAGAGCCATCTCATCTTCACTCCCCAGGCTTTCTGTCCTCCAATTCATGCTGTCCATTTGCAGCTTGGTATGGAGCCAACCAGTGATATATGGTTGACTTACCATGAGCCACACCCTTAAAGGACACACGTTTCTCTCCCTGGTAAGCCATCAATTGCTTAACACCAGCCCTTTGAGTTTGGCTTTTATGAGTGGGTCTGTAGAATGAACTAAATGCAGGCTTCCAGGTATTAGTGTTCTGTCTCAGCTGTGAACTAGGATAGGAGGGAGCTGGTCATTAGGAGGTGGTAGACATGTGTGCAGACTTGGCTCAAGCCTGAGCCTCACATGAGAAAGCAGATTCTATTAGAGCACTCGCAAGTATGTATAAGGGAGTGGCTATACAGGTTCAGAGATGTTTATTACATATATATGAAGCAGCTGGGGGTATAGCTCAGGGGTAGAGCATTTGACTGCAGATCAAGAGGTCCCTGGTTCAAATCCAGGTGCCCCCTCCTTATTGAATTTTTTAGATATAAAAGACCAAATTGAAGCACTGGTTAACGTAGTGTCAGATAATATATTGTGTTGTCTTGTGCAGCGTATTATGCTCAAACCTGTTCTTTGTTCTTCTCTGAGAGGAGCTAGTATAGGACTCACTGTGAGACACAACTGCGTCACATGTGGCACAGGCTGCACTCCATAGCTCTGTAAGGCTCAGTCAGTGCAGGAGGGCAGCATAGAGGAGTCCTGTGAAATTGAATGGACTTCTCTAAACTTTTCCTAGCCATCCCCTCAGGAAGTCTTTCTTGAGCCCCAAGACAGCCTGCTCCTCTCTTTCAGTTCCCCTAGCCTGTGTTTTGGCTCCTTCTACTTCTCAGAAAAGACTATGAGCCACAAATTTGTCCTAATTATACTAAGACTCTGAGGACAAAGAAAAATGACTGATCTTTGTTTGAATCCTCAACATGGTTGATAGTGATCAGAAGCTAATAAGTTCCACTATTATTTAATAAACAATGAGGTGAAGTAATGCGCACCCTCCTGATGTTTTGGTGGTCAGATAATGTTCTCTCTGGGGTACAGGTTTGGGTTATTGAAGACACAGAACAAGTAGCTCTTGTCTTGGCTACTTTGTGTGAACTTAACACTAAGTGTGTTTATTAGGTCAAAACTGATGATTTCTTTACCACACTCCATGAGAATGGGCATCGAGGTGGACTAAGCTTGGATAGGAGAAGAATTGAGGGCAGACTTAAATAGAGAAATTTTGCCAGGTTCAAGATCATTAGAGGAAGCAATAGCTCATGAACACATATATAGCCTGGGTGTAGTACTAATGTTGAAGAGGTGAAAGGCTACCTTGCCTATAAGTCAGGTAATAGCTCAGAGATAGAGCATTTTACTGCAGATCAAGAGGTCCCTGGTTCAAATCCAGGTGCCCCCTTGCTTCAATATGATTTTGATGTTTAACTTACCACATTCATCTTAGGTGGGACTTCAGTGAAGCTCTGAGGTCTCCATTAGTTGAGATTTACTGAATAAACTCCATAGCCTTCATGTCTGAGATGCATAATACATGGAATTGGTGACTTCTTTGAGTATGAATCACCCTTAAGAGAACTTAACAGAACTCCCACACAAGGATGCAGTCCCCCAAGACTGGAACCACACACTTCCCCCATTAGCACATTGGTCAGAAAAAGGAAAGTAGGGAAGGACAAAATTCAAGAAAATTTCCCATGAAGGATGACTGGGATTCTGTACTAAGTTTCTGCAAGTACTCAGCACAATGCATGAAAAACAAACCCAGTAGCAAATAATCCTGAGACCAAAGGGAAGATCTTTTTTTTAATTAATTTATTCTTGTTATATCTCAATGGTTATCCCATCCCTTGTATCCTCCCATTCTTCCCTCCCTCCCATTTTCCCCTTATTCCCCTCCCCTATGACTGTTCCTGAGGGGGATTTCCTCCCCCTGTATATGCTCATAGGGTATCAAGTCTCATCTTGGAAAGGGAAGATCTTAAGACCCTAGGCTACAAGGAACAGGTAATGCACACCAAGAAATCATCATGGTAGCTAACCTTTCAACAGCAGGACTTGACACCAGAGGTCAATGTGTAACATGTTTGAGGCTCCAGGACACCCCAACCAACAACTCAAAGGGATGTAAGCCATACCTGGAAGTGGGATATGTTGTTTGGCAATCTATGATTTGGATGAACATAAACCCCTGTGTAGGGTAATTCCGATTAAATTCTAGTGTCTTGGAGAGCCCAAGGACCGGAGAGCTATTGACATTGCTCTCTGTTGCCCATCAGAATGTGCTAACAAAAGCCTATTACTGAAGACACCACACATATTAGCCACAGGACGTGACGAACCAAGTCGGTACTGACAGAACTGACCCAGAAGCTTCCTCCTTGCTGGCTAGCTTTGGTAGCACTGGAAGGTGCTTAGTAAAGTCATCAACAGTCAAACCCAGCTGTGGATTCTGAACTGCAACAATATATTTAATATGAGGGTTATGATGGTAAGCACCCCTTTTTGTTGGAATGAAGGGTGGTCCCACAGTAGGAAATAAGTGTGTGGTGCAACAAATCTAAGAGCACTTTGCATGAGGTAGGCCAGAAGCAAATGTCCTTGGTTCCCACTTGAGAAAACCTAAATGAGATTCTCTGGGAACAGGACCGCAGGATGACCTGTGTCTATAAGAAGCTCTGGGGATGTGTGAGATGCACAGGGTTGTTTGTTTGTTTGTTTGTTTGTTTGTTTTGAGACAATGTTTTTCTGTGTAGCCTTTGTTTTCCTGGACTCACTTTGTGAACCAGGCTGGCTTCAAACTCACAGCTATCCACCTGCCTCTGCCTCTTTAGCGCTCAGATTACAGGCGTGCACCACCATACCTGGCTTCATGAGTTCTTTATACCTATGAATTTTATATAAACAATTCTATCCTACGTATGTAAAAAACATTGGTTAACTCAGGCCCAAGCAAGACACACCTCATAATGACCAACTGTAGCCATAGGGTCACATTCGTGGTGCAGGGATGGAGCAGCCTCCACTGTCTCCATCTTCCTTGTTTTCAGTCTCCACTTACAGGATCCCTCACTGTAGCAGAAGAGGAAATAACCTAAAACACACACTCACTCCTCAGAGTGTGAAGAAGTAAGAGTCAGAGTTTGTGGTCTCAGGAACATGACATGGACAGTGGTGTGTCCAGCAGGATACAAGCTTGAGTCAGGAACTGTCTGACCTGTAAGTAATTTCTCAGCCAGAGACATATGCCCTTGTACCTGTGTAGACTCTCCTAATTAGCACCACTTGCCCATATGGCCTCACACAGGGACCCTCTGTGACTTCTCATCTCCAGTGAACCTAACTTACAACTAATGAAAATGAGTATGTAAGAAAGATGGGGATACTGGTGAGTGGGTGTGTGTGTATGATGTATTTGTATGTCAGAGCATGTATATGTCATGGAGTATGTGAGGAGTCCAGAGAAAAGCCTGAGGCGTCAGACCTCACCTTCTGCTTTATTTGAAGCAGAGTCCATCTTATTGGTTGAAACTGGGATGCATATTCCAGGCTAACTGTTCTCCTGCCTCCAACTCCCATCTTCCTGTAGGAGTGCTTGGATCCCATACACTTGCCCCCATGTCTGTCTTTGTCATATGGGTTAGAAAAATGTACTTACATGTACATATCCAAGGCACATTATTAGGCTTGTGCAGCAAGTATGAATGCCTGCTGAGCCAGCACACTAGATGGCTTTGTGGTAATTTGATTATTGTTTTCAATTTTGGTTTTATGTAATCTTAGTTAATCACCATGCAGAAACAGCTGAGGCCTCCACACAGTAGAGAGGTCTGCAGCTCCTTCTGTGTCTGCAGCAAAGCCTGAAGTCTGTGGAGCTGTCCATTGTACAGCAGGCACTACAGCATTGTCAGGCTTTGCTTGGCACTTCAGAAGGTGTTCTACCAAATGCTGCCTGTGAAAAGCTCAGATCTTTGGTGGGAATTTTGTTCTATGGAGTGAAACATAAAATACTGAAACATGGCTGCCACAGCGCAAATCATGACTAGTTAGAGGAAGTGACAGCCAAAGGCGACAATTGAGTGCTCGCCAGGGCAAAGAGCAGCCTGGAACTCAGGCGGCTTGTTGCTTCACCCTCCCAGCCTGGGATCCCCAATCCCCAGCTCTCAAGAACCAACTGGAGTTCTCTAGTAGAGGCAGAGAACAGCCCACTCTTTATCCCCATTTCTTTAGGGTCAATGCTCGTTGCCCATTTGAGATGCTGTGCTGGGTTTCATACAGGGTCCAAGATTCAGATTCTGGTACATTCTACTGAAATTGCCATGGACTAGCGTAGGCTCTATTTTCATTTTGGTTTCCTTATATTTCTTTTTCCCTTCACCACCTCAATCAATCCTTTCCAACACCCTAACACCAGTAGGAGAGGAAGGGTAGTGGGGAGAAGGGGCGCAGGTCCCTTTAGCTACTTCCTGCTGTTAGGGATGTAGTTCCTTGGAGTCAAGTCCAATCTTCATTTCAGGATCTCTCTGACTTCTTCTCACACTGCCTCAACAGCAACCAGGAGCAGCAGGGGTAGGAGAGCAGCAGCATTCTTCTTCCTTCTCTGAAATACCTGTCTCTCTCTGGGCTCCAACATTTATATCTTCTCATGATTTCTCAGAGTTAAACTAAATGCAGCTGGCAAAGACCATACCATTTTCAAGCTACTCAAGCCAAATAGTCTGTTGCTGTGAGCAATCCCATATCCCACACCTGGAGTTGAAGCAAAAACATGTTATCATAACATAACCAAGAAACCAGCACTTCCATAACAACCTCACGTTAGGAAACTCCACCGACTACCTACAATGAAGACTTGTTTACAGGAAAGATTTGAGATCCAAGGAACACATGCAGCCAGCTGGGATTCACCTTACACTGGTGAGCAAGCTGATGATGGGTGATGACAGATCTGCTGCCTCTGTGTGATGAATCCCAACCACCTTGGACTTTTCCTCACACACTGCTTGTGGTATAAGGGGAATCTGGGAGGCCACAAGTGACCAGGACAAAAGATATGGTATCCTGTAATCTGGTATCTGAGGCAAAAGCAGACTGATTTTGTCACAGACATTATATCACTGGTGACATTAAACCCTGAAGGACAGAGGACTCATAGGCCAAGGAACACAGTAGGAAGAAAGAAAACCAAAGTGAAAGAATTGACTACCTAGAAAAGAGAAACAAAACTGAAGGGTGTAAACATGAGACAGGACTGATGGGCTGGAGTGACGCTCAATGCAAAGAGCACAGGTTGCTCCTGCAGAGGACCAGGGATGATTCCTAGCACCCATATGGCAGTTTACAACAATCTCTAACTCCATCCCAAGAAGGTCTGATACAGTGTTCTGGTCTCCTTTTGCACAAGGCAACCATGTGATGTACAGACATACATTCAGGAAAAACACCCATACACATAAAATTTAAGAAAAAAGGGAAAAGGCTGAATGACATGATAATGCTGCACAGTATGGGGAGAGGGACAAACTGACCCACTAAATTGCAACAAAGTCACTGAACAAGGTCTTATTCAGGACATCCCTCCAAGATGTAAGGTTTATGGTGCAATTAATTAAAATTTTCTGAAATAGACACAGATCATTAACCATTAATGGGATTCTCACTTATGATTCATATCTGATGTTTCCAAAGGACACTGACAGGATTAAAAAAAGAACAGTGTGGAGGTGACTTGTAAACAGAAACCTAAAGGAAGAAGATAATTTTAGGCTTGCAAATGAAGAGAAGCAACAGTGGGGATTTTCAGAATTTGAACTCAGGACCTGAGTCTGCAGTCAAACACTCTAACTTAAGGAATACCCAAGTGGTGTGAGTTTTCTAGGTGCATTTCACCTGTGTTACCTTGCCTGTGGATTGCATAATATGCTGTACATGTCAGTAAAGCTGACCCATCCCCAGCGAACTCAGACTCTGATTTTCCTGCTCCAGCCCCAAAGGCCCCTCATTCATCTCACGGGTTCTTTTCCACCATGAATCACAATCTGAATTACTACAGTAAGCCAGAGGCTGTGCCTTCTCCTCAGTCAGGATTGGACAGGTGTAGGGAGTAGGTCAGAGAGTCAAGGCTTTTCATCAGAGCTCCCACACTGTTATATGGGATCCAATGATCTGACCCCATTTTACAATGGCCAGGATCATGATGCAGCTCAGTGGCACATATGTGAACACATTGGGCTTCAGGAGGATGGTCTTTGTTTTTCTGAGATGCTCTTTTCCATCTAAGAGAATTTACCAGGCATCATTTTCGTTAAATCAGTCTCCATCAAGGCTACCCAAGCCACACATTCAAGGATGTTTCTAACTGGAAGGCTCTGGGTTTTCTACTTTCCTTGAACTGATTTAGTCAAGGCCTCCAGCCATGGAGAGAGATTAGTTTCACTTTTTTCCAACAACAAACTTCTATCTGCATTGCCTCTGAATTCCCAGCTCTGATGCACCTATTGGATGTCTCCAACTATGGTGGAATACCAGCCCAGGATCCTCCACTTTATTTGTTTAGGTCCTTTGATGCTGCCTGATGCATTGGTATGTTGATTCCTCACTCTGAGAACCACTAATGGTTCTTCCTAATACAGCTCTGCTTTTTAGGTTTAGGGAACTCACTCTATATTCTAAAAATGCTAAAGACTTGGTCACCTGAAACACTTGAGATCCAGTGAAGACACACAGCCAGCTGTCACATGAGGGATCTGTTGGGTAATGGCAGAGCTGTGCCCTCACTACGGTGAATCTCAGGCCTTTGAAGACAAGAAGAAAAGTAGGTCTACGTCATGAGTATGGTCAGCTAACATCCAAAATTGTGTGAAAAGGGGGCACCTGGATTTGAACCTGGGACCTCTTGATCTGCAGTCAAATGCTCTACCCCTGAGCTATACCCCCACTGGTGCCATTGTGCATAGTTAATAATCTTCACCTGTTTGGTGATATATTATGACTGACTATAAAGTTAAATTACAGATTACACAGACTCGCTATTCAGAAGCTGCCATACCTGACTGGTGAGATGCCTTCCTCAGCTCTGCAGCTTCCCAGGCCCATCCTTGAATAGCATCATCAGCCAAGGAGAAGGAGAGGAGCAGCCTGCAGAGCCTGAGCCCATCCACACTGATGTCCTGGGTTAGCTCCTGTGGTGGCCAGTGCCTTCCACCTGGGCCCCAGACACCCCTCTCTTCCTTCTCTGAAGACAGAATGGGCATCACCCTGAGGTTCTCACAGTGCCCTAGCTGACACTGTCAGCAGCAACCCTGCAGGGTCCCTCTCTGCCTGGTACAGCAGCTGATCCAGTCTTTAGCCTTTGAGGATGAAGCAAGTGAGCAGAGGGCTCTGGAAGGGGGAGGGAAGCTCATGGGGGAAACATGGACCCTACACAGAGTGCCGTGTTCTGTGAGTTGTCTCCTTAGCTCTAACCACAGGCTCAGCAGACAGCCATGGAGGGAGATGCTGTTACGGTTGGACTTTCTTTCCTGGTCCCTGGACACTGGCAGAGAAGGGACTCTGGCCAGCTGTGTTGATCGTGGCTCTGGCAGGTCTTGTGCTTCTCCCCGATTCTCCCTGCCTTGCAAACAATCATTCCTAAAGGTAGCCACCAAGGTCTATTCCCTTATTTGGCCACTTGCTCTTCTTGAGGTTGACTACAGAGGTCCAGCTTTCAAAATGTTCAAGTTCTGCAATCCATAGCCCCCTTTGGCTCACTTGATTAACATGAGCAATTAAAATTAAGCACCAATTCTAACTTAGAATTTTCCATTTTCCTCTATAAACTGACCATTTGCCTATGGGCCACGTCTGTCTCCTCTCTGTCCAGGGCAGTTTTTTGTCCCTCTGTGACAAATATCCCTGCTCCCTCTCCCTGTTTCCTTTCCTTTCTCCTCTATCTCCTGTCTTTGTCTCTTAATCCCTGCCCTCTGTCCCTCTGGGTCAAATAAATCTCCCTTGTGCTGAGAATTTGGTCTTAGGGTGTCTTGGTCTGATTTCCACGTCCCTACAAGCTGACTCTATAAATGTTGTGCCTGGAAACTCCCAGAAAAAATCTCCATCATCGCCCTTGCCTTCTCTTTAAGAACCTAACAGAACGAGAGAAAGCAGCTATGTGCAGGAAGAGGGCAGGCAGATATTAAGAACGTGGGTGTCACTGAGGGTGTAAGAAGAGATCAGAGACAACCATCCATCCTTGTGACGGGCTGGCCGGAATTAAAGGTGAATCTTCTCGCCTCAAAAGATCCAGATTAAGGGCTGGAGAGAAGGCTCAGAGGTTAAAGCACTGGCTGCTTTTCCAAAGGTCCTGAGTTCAATTCCCAGCAACCACATGGTGGCTCACAGCCATCTATAATGTGATCTGATGCCCTCTTCTGGCCTGCAGGAGTTACATGCAAATAGAACACTGTATGTATAATAAATAAATAAATAAATAAATCTTTTTTTAAAAGATCCAGATTAAAAATGGGTCTTCTCACTTCAAATGATTTATTTGGTTTTTTAAAAAGTCCTTGGGCTGGAGAGATAACTCAGAGGTTTAAAACACTGCCTGCTTTTCCAGAGAACCTAAGTTTGATTCTCAGCACCTACATGGAAGTTTACAACTGTCTGTAATTCCAGTTCCTGGAGATTCAACCCCTTCACACAGACATACATGCAGGCAAAACATCAGTCTAGGCTCATAAGATAAAAATAAATAAAGGAAAAGGAAAAAAATCCCTCACAGGTGCACCCAACTGCTTGGGTTTTAGTTAATTGCAGATGTAGTGACAGTCACAGTGAAGTCTAGTTAGTACAGTGCTCTTGCCCTTTCCTTCATGAGTCCTCCCTGCCAGGCTCAGACCAGGACACACAACCTACACAGCAGCCCCTGTGTCTACCTGACTTCATTCCATCTAAGCCATACCCATCCTTTAGACCCAACCTGGCCCACACATCCTAGGATCTACCCCTACCTGCTCTGTCCATATGAGACCCAGAGCCAACAAAAAAAAAGTCTGCATGCCCAGATCTCATCACAAAAGAATATAAATAATATGAAAACTCAAGGCAGCAGCTGTCGCCCACAAAAATATCCACCAATCCTGTAGAGATGTTCGACACAGAGAATTACCTAAGTGAATTCCCAGGACACAGAAGTTAAAAGAACAATGACAAATGCTGTGACACAGCCCTCACCAGACACAGCCCCTCCCTCAGACTTCGAAGCCTCTAGATCCGTGAGACACATACCTGTGTTTATAGCAAATTGCCATCACAGAGCCCTCCACTACACCACCACAGAAGCGACAGAGGGCCCCCGCCTGACCTCGTTCTCACATCAGCTCAACATTTCTTCTTGAACATTTAGTGAGCATCTCAAATTCAACATTGATCCTCTTCCCCTGCCTTCTCCTCAAGTCTTCCCTCTTTTCATTAAACAATCACTCTAGCCTTCTAGTTGTCCCGATACCTAGATGAAGATGAGAGGTTTGCATACCTCGTACCCAATCCATGGATCCACTGGCAAATTCTCGGAGTTCACATACAGGCTTTGGCGAACCTGGCCCCACAGGAGATTTCCCACTTTCCACAGGAGAATAGAGGTTTCACTTTATCTAGCATAAGTGCTTCTCAGTAGAAGTTTCTATTCCTTGTCCTTCTGTTGCTGTTAATTTAAAAGTGCAGCCTAATAATGTTTATTACTAGCCTATACTTACTACAGTGGTAATATCTAACCCACTATCACAATTAATAAAGACATGGATAGATCTTAGAATAGTCTTATTTCACCTGAGGGCATGGCAGATATTATCTCCTAGGTGATCTTTACCTCCCAAGCCCCCACATCATGGCATCTAATAATTTAATAATTTCTATCTGGGATACCTCCCATCTGTAATTCCAAAATACTTGCTAGTGTTCTTCATCTGAGCCATTTTCCTCCGTCCACACCCATCCGGCCATGTGTTCCTCTCCACGCTAACCCATCATGGTAGCCCTGCTTCCTTCTTCCTCAGATGCCTGTCAGCTTTCTCCTCCCATGATCCTTCTGTTCCCCCCCCAAAGCCTGTGAACCTTCACCACACCTACCTCCCTTGGACTCTGCCCAGATATCGGCTTTTGATTGGTCAAACAGGAATAATTTCTTAGGCAAGGTTCACCCAATATATGAGAAAGTGCTCTTCTGGGCAGCAGCTAGATCTTGGGAGCCATTAATTAGCATCAGAATACATATCACCAGACCAACGCCCCCCCTCCAGCATCCTTCTATGTGTAGAAGGGATCTTTTCACATCTGAAGACAAATTCTCAAGACCACACAGGCCGGGGAGATAGAAGTCCACATAAAATAAAATAATTTGAAGCCATGCACAGTAGAGCCAGACAAACCTACCTACTTCCTGTCTTCCAGGCAGAATCTATATCCCAGCACCTGGTAGGGAAATAAAGGTAAGTTCCAATACCAAAGTCATTTGCAAAAGCGGTAGGCACAGAGTATAACGGGATTTGGACACATACACTGCTTGATCTGAAGTCAAATACCATAACCCTGTGCTGTGACCCCGGTGGTAAATGGCTCAATTTTAGTTTGTGTGGCAACATTCAGATATGTCCCCTTTCAGGCCTACTTTGTAGAAGCTGCTAGACATGACCAGCAAGATGGCATCCCTCCGATCTACAGCTTTCCAATTTGTCCTTGCATAGGTTCTTCAGACAAGGAAAAGGAAAGAAGCCAGCTGTAGACCTCATTCCACATC
Organism: Acomys percivali; assembly: GCA_907169655.1. Lineage (NCBI taxonomy): Eukaryota > Metazoa > Chordata > Mammalia > Rodentia > Muridae > Acomys > Acomys percivali. Next base: position 74,300,544 of record OU015744.1, read on the forward strand.
GCTGTCCCGGGTTAGCTCATGAGCTGACCAACTGCCTACTGCTTTGCCTTGCAGATGTGCCTCCCTCCTTCTGTGAAGACAGACCAGACTATCACTCAGATGTTTTCAGTGCTTTAGTTGGCACTGTTAACAACACTCCAGAATCCCTCCCTGCCTTGGTAGAGCAGCTGAGCCAGGCTTCTGGACACTGAGGTTGAAAGAAATATCCAGTGGAGCTGGCATAAGAGAAAGCAACTCACGTGCGAAGTATCCACACAAGACAGAAAAAATGGTGTGCTAATTGTCTTCCTAAGTTTGACCACCAACATCCAAACTACTGTGTATGGCAAGAAGAGAACGGAAATATCTTAGGGTTAGCTACTGTCTGCTCCTGGGAAGTTGACTTTGTGCATAGATGTAAAAGGAACTTTTATTTGCCTGTTTCAATTGTCTGGGAGGCTTACTGCCTCCTTCTGCTAACCTAGGTCTAGTCCTGGAAGCTTCTAGTCTCCATACAATCTAACCTAGGCCTAGAATGTTTTCAGCCTCTGAAACTTACTGCTTAATAAGCTCACCCTTTCTTCTTTCTGAGCTCTGGGCTGGCTGTTCTGGTTCAAACTCCTCTCCCACCTGATTTATCCAATCTGGCTTCTCTCTCAGCCTCTGAATTGCTCTGCTTGGCCTCAAACTAACTCAGCAATCTGCTCTAATCTCCTGGCTCCTCCTCATTCTCTGGATTGTTCTGTCTTCACCTGTGCTTAGCTTGTTCTCCATTACAACCTGTCTCTCTATTACAGTTCTGGTAAAACTGCCTCCTCTCTCTCTCTCATTCTCTGTTTTGCTCCCTTAAATAACTTCCCTTTCCTCTCTTTGCTCATGAGAGTTGGGAATATCCTACTCTGTCAAATCCTCTGATTCATCACTTTTTCTACCACTCAGTTAGACATCACTTTCAAACATGGGTGCTTCCTTCTACAAACTAACTTTACCTTCATTGTTTAGGATTAAAAGCATGAACCACCAGACCTGGACCTAAGCTTTTCTTTACCTGATTCTTGCTCTATACCAGGTTGGCCTTGAACTCAGATCTGTTTGCCTCTATCTCCTGTATTAAAGGCGTGTTTGTATTCCAGCGGGATCACACAGACCTAGAAAGTCTTCGCATATGCTCTCTTGAGAGAGCAGCCATGTTCTGAATTTAAATTCCTCTACACATAGACATCTTTTCTGATGTAAAGAAAACCCCCACCTACTCCCTGAGAGTTCAATAGACTTAGAGAAATTACAAATACAGAGACAGAAGAGCTAGATACCAAGAATAGGAGGGACATTCAAACCACAGAAAGAGGTAGGGGGCAGTTACTCATCTGCATATCATGTGTTCAAGGGCTGGCCTGTAGCTTCTAACTCTACCAAGGACCATAATGAGAATAAATGAGAGAAAAGTTGGACTGAGTATAAGCAATAACTCATATGAGTAAATAAAGAAGTAGTAATTAAAAAACAAAACTAAAACAGAACACCAATCAGGGGACACCCAGACTTGAACCAGGAACCTCAATGACCATAGCTAAATGCTCTGCCCCTGAGCTACATCTCATTGCCCTACCATGAGGATCTACTAACTAGCTTTTATAGTCGCAAATATACACAGTGTTCCCATAATAGGAAGTTTCTACTTATCTTTAGAGAGTTAGTGAGACTAGTACAGGATTCTTCCAAACTCAACCCAGAGCGATACTTCTCCAATCCTCAGTGTCCCCAGCTCTTCCATGCTTACATGCCTTCACATCCCTTCCCATTTCTTCAGACTATGGAAACAGCAGACGTATACTACATATACAGTACCACAGTGGCTCTAGGATTTCCTCATGTTATACGCCACAAAACCTCAGTTGGAAGGTACTGTGCCTAACTTTTTTGAGACTGCTGCTGTACCTATATCTGACACACCTCTCCAGACTGAGGGTCTGTGTTGGCTCTGTTTCTTAACAATTAAACTTTATTATACAACCCAACTAGCTTACACAAGAAGGAAAAAAGGTTAAAGGGACAAAAGAGTAAACCTTCCGGTATCCGTTCCACCGGATGAGTCCTTAGGTGTCTCTCTGGCCAGCCTGTTCGCTTTCTCCACACGCGCTCCCAAACCCCAGGTTGAATCTGTTGTTTTTCTCTTCCCCACCTGCCTGAGTCACCTTCTCCTTCTCCCGTTGAGGGTCCATTAGGAAAACAATAGCCCAGGTGGGGTTCCCAGGTCTGCTTCCTGAATTCCAGGCCCAGGATGGCTCCACTCAGTCTATCACAAGGTATTCATTCATTCATGGGGTGCCCCAAGGGTAAAGCCCGCCAAGACTGCTTCCACCTGTGACAAAGCTTAATCTTTCCCACAGGTCTGTACATCCCTTGGTCCTGATTGAACAATGAAGGAGTTCTGAGAACTGCATGAAATTGGCTGGAAGACTCTCTGGTACCTTCACTTAAACCAGGGTAGACCCTGACCCCAGCAGGGCCCTCCTCTCTAGACAGCCTCCTTCCTGGGCATCGTGAGAAGAGCAGCTTGGCTCCGTCCCATGATTCCTCTTGTGATAACCCACCTCAGCACTAGCCCAGGAACAGCAAGGCCTCATGGGCATGGAGAGAGGCCATGAGACCTAAGCCAAAATAAACATTTCTCCTTTCCATTGTCTATCTCAGACATTTATTCACAGTAACAGAAACCTGAATAGCACATAAGCTGTACACAGAGGAGGTTCCAGATCCCCTCTGCCACTGGGAATCCCTTGCCACCTCCATCCCCCCACCCAGTGTGTCTGTCTGTCTGTCTCTCTCTCTCTGTGTCTCTGTATGCGTGTCTGTCTGTCTGTGTGTCTGTCTGTCTGTCTGTCTGTGTGTCTGTCTGTGTGTCTGTCTGTGTGTCTGTGTGTTCTGTCTCCCTGAACTCTTACAAGTGGTATAAACTTCAAAATTATAAGCCTGTGTGATGAATCTACTTAACAGGTAGGAGCTAAATTTGTGGCTCCAGACAATCATCTGATGTCCCTGTGAAGTGGGAGAAGGAGAAGGAGGAAGGAAAGGTGTTATTGCAAGCTAAGCTTCTCAGGCCCCAGCTTGGACTTCACAAATCACAGGGTCTGAAATCTAGCACATCGTCACACTTCCAGATCATGCTCAAATTCACACACTCAGCAACCTTTTAGTGTACACCTCCATACAGCACACTAGCCTGAAAACAGATTAGAACAGAAAGTCTGCCTGAGTCCACACAATGCTTGTAACTTGATGATGTTCTAGCACAAACTACATTAGTAGTTCTGGAGCTTTCTGTTGCCCCAGCTCAGGAGATTGGACTAGACTCTTTTTCTATTGAATCTATTCTTCTGCCTCTGCTTCTTTCCCTGGCCACTCTCTGTTACTACTCCTCACCCGGGTAGATAGCAAAGTATGTGCATACAAATAAGGCACTAAACTTCCAGGGGAGGTGGTGATTTGAACCAGGGACCTCTTGATCTGCAGTCAAATGGTGAGGTGCCTAACAAGTACCTTTTCAGTTGTGCTGTAATACCTTTCCTATGGAACTGGTATATGCAAATGAGTGGACATATGTTTATTATTGGGGTGCTGAGGAAGCCCATGGCTACAGGGTATTCCAAATGGGAATAACTGATACAGTTGCCTAAAGAAAAGAGGAACCATGATAAGTGGTACCACAGCAGCCTGCTAAGTGAAGATCATCCTTATACACAGCACAGAGCTGTGGTCAGAATGGAGAAAAGTAATAGTTTAAGTCCTGTCACTAGTATGAACCAGAAGTTGGCATGGGGCCCTATTCTATAACACAATGTTATATTTAAGGCTTTTGTTGACACAAATATAAAGGCATCAGAATAAAAAAGAGCAGAGTAAATCATTTGTATCTTCAGATAGTATGATAGCATTTATGAAAACATCAAGGATATCAATGAAAAAGCCATTATCACCAGGTGGTGGTGACACACACCTTTGATCCCAGCACTTGGGAGGCAAACGCAGATGGATCTCTGGTCTACAGAGGGAGTTCCAGGACAGCCAAGGCTATAAAAAGAAAACAAAAGAAAAGGCCATTATCAACACTAAGGAAAACTTTCAAGCTGATTGACCATTAACTATTATACATTGTAGAAAAAAATCAAAGCAAAAGCTTGTGCTAATGAGTATGGAACAAACAGACTGCATGTATTTTTATTTTTAAATGTATTTTTGTCATTACTCAGTGTGTACATGTTCCTACATTCTTATAGCTATGTAAAAGCATGTGTGTGTGTGAGACATGAACAAAGTAAAGCTGTCTAAAGGGATAAAAAGAAATGACAAGAGAGATGATAGCAGGAAAGATAATAGCATTATGAATGCAGAATATGCCCAACATACAGTACATATATATATATATGAAAGTTATACACACACACCATATATTTATATGGAATTAAACTCACACACAAGTGCACAAGCATGCACATGCACACACACCCCACTTGTCAGGTGTCAGCAAGGTACTTGGCAGATAAAAGAACTTGCTGCACAAGTAAGATGGCCTGAGTTCAATCCCTGGGACCCATGGAGGAAGCTAAGAACTGAAAATTGTGGCACATATGCACACTCGTGCATAAGTTCATGTGTACAAATAGCATGCACATTCACTGACAAATAAAAGCTTTGAAAATTAATAAGCATTTGCTGGTGGAGGCACAAGCATCAGAAGTTAAAAGAAAAAAACCAAAGTCAATAAAAATATAAAAGAACAAAAACACCTTCTCTTTACAAATACAATGCAAAAACAAGACCTTTTATGTCTTAAAACAAAATGAAATAAAAACTCATGGAAGAGAAAATCCAGGTCACTTCAAATTGAAAATAGATACTACAAGAGGTGACCTCCCAAGGGAAGTGAGCAAAACAAAGATTTTTAAAGATTTATTTATTTTTAAATAATATGTATGGATGTTTTGCCTGCATGTAGCCCTCAGAAGCCAGAACAGGGCGTCGTATCCTGTAGACTAGAGTTACAGGTGTCAGCCATGATGGGAACCAAACCTGGGTCCTCTGGAAGAGCATCCCATGCTCTTGATGACAGAGCTGGCTCCCAAGTCCACTTAAAAATTTCTTTTGCCTGTAGTACTATATTAAATCCTCAAAAATAAAAAAAAAGTAATCTGTTTCCCTCCTTATGTTTACAGTAAATTATCAAATATTCCTGTTTGATACATTACTGTCCCGTGTGCAAGTGTGTGATCTCTGCTTCCCCTGTCAGTGTTCCACTTCTTCTGAGAGATCTGAGCCTCTAGGTGGCAAACCAGGGGACGCTTCAAGAGATCCACCCATCTCTGCCCCGTCCCTAGTGCTCTCCTGGGGTTCTGAACTCTTGTCCTAATGCTTGAGAGCAGGGAGTTTACCCACTGAGCCATCTCCCCAGCCCCTGCCCTAGTCTGCCTAGCAGTATACGATCATCCAGTCAGCACATACACCCTGGTGACTTAACAGAATAATCACAGTTCTCATGTCAAATCAGTGACTGGCTTTTTCACCCATACACATTTCTGTTGTAAGATACCACACATTTTTCTAGTAATTCATTTTAATCAACTTATTATATGAAACAATCACTTTAGTACTGCGTAGCATGATGTATTTGAATTATTGTTTAAATTTACTGGAAGCTACCTGGGAAGTGTTTGACTTTTAAAATCCAATGGAGAGGGGCTGGAGAGATGACTCAGGGGTTAAGAGCGCTGACTGCTCTTCAGAGGTCATGGGTTCAATTCCCAGCAACCATATTGTAGCTCACAACCATCTATAAGGTGATCTGATGCCCTCTTCTAGTCATGCAGACAGAGCAATGTATATATAATAATTAATTAATTAATTAATTTTTCAAAATCTGAAAAAGATGAGGCTGCAGGAGGTGAGTGAGATTCACTAAAAACCCAGGAATGAGTATAGTCATCAGTTGGTAGGACATGGAAGGGCTGGCTGACTTTGAGTTCTGGAGTCATTTTTTCAGTTCTTTTTAGCTTCACTATCACTTAGATTTCAGTTATTTTTCTAGCCTGAAGCAGGCAACAAATGCCACATTGAGAACCCCTTCCTTCTCCAACTCCTCGTTGACTTTCTGATGGATGCACTCCCGCAAACATGGTGAGCAGTTCCTGAAATTTGTGGGACTTTCCTCAAGAAATGTGTCAAGCCTGGTGGTGGTTAGCAGTGCAAGTCTTTAATCCCAGCACTTGAGAGGCAGAGGCAGGCAGATCTCTGTGGGTTCGAGGCCAGCCTGATCTACAGAGTGAGTTCAGGACAGCTGTGGCTACACAGAGAAACCATATCTCAAAATATGAGGCGGGTGGGGGGGGGGAAGAAAAGATAAAAGGAAAGGAAAGAAAAGAAAGAGGTGTGTCAAGCATCAACCCCACAGAGCAACAGGGTACACGAAGGACAAGGATTCTCTGCCTAGGAAAAGGCCAGATATAGAAGGAAACAGTGGTGTGGGACGCAAGCTAAACCTATTTTCTCAAAAACAAAAATCAACACACACACACACACACACACACACACACACACACACACACACACACACACACCAAAAAAACAAAACAAAACAAAAAAACGCTTAAAACGTCAAAGATTATCCAGAGTGTTAGCGATTGGATGTAAGCAAGGGTCTTAAGAGATGGTACTGCGGCTAAGAGCACTTCCTGTTCTTGCAGATGGTCCTCATTCAATTCCCGCTGTGGGTCGCACACACCTCACACACAGGTCTAGACCAAAACACCCATACTCAGAGTTAAAGGAGTTAAAGCGTGGTGTGTTTGAGCCCATATGTTTGAGCGTTTAAGAGCATGTGTGTGTTCTCAGCACCCACCAACAGCAAAAAACGTCTAGATCCAGGGATCCGAGCTCCGTAGGTAGGCGGTGCAAAAACACACAAGCAGGATCAGGTTCTCAGGCGCCTTTCTTCTGAAGACAATGGTATCATAGGCACATCCATTTCCTCATTGAGAGGAAATAAACTGCCAGGAAGACAGGACTCTTGAGTTTTCTTGGACTTTTACACATTCTTGGGTTTCATCCTATGCCTGTCCATTTCCAATGCTGACCTGGTGCCATCTCAGGAAAATAAATCCCTTGCTGGTTGCGGCCCCACCCCCACCTCCGCACAGCTGAGAACTCCACACCCACTGCTGGGGACCCGCCCCAGTAAAGTGAGCAAGACTCTGGGAAATCGAACCCTGGTCCTCGTGCTTACAAGGCAACTGCCTTACCGACTGAGCCACTCCACCAGGTTCCAGCCCAGGCTTTCTTTCTACTGTTTTGAAGGTATCTGAGATACATTTGGGTTTTTAAAACAGGGTCTTACTGCGTGGCCTTGGCTGCCCTGAACTCCTCGAGATGTAGACCAGCCTGGCCTCTGGGTCTGCCTTGACTCTGCCTCCCAAGTGTGAGTATTCATGTACCATTGCTATTCAGACTGAATTATCTTTATCAAATTAAGTCCTGCTTGTTTAATTTTGGATTATTAGGGTTTTTTTTTTTCTTTTCTACTTTATTGTTTAGTTTGAACTGCACTGATATTGGCTATCATCAATTCATTATGTTTTGTGGGAAGGGTGAGATTGAAATGTTAGTAAGTACAACTGAGTGAGGACAATTCTAAGGAGTCAGTTCTCTCTCCTGCCAGCTGGCAGCACCTAGCAATGCCACTCAGGTTGTCAGCCTGGGCGCAAGCTGCTATCATGCTAGCCCCCACATGTTTTTTATATAAACACTTAGAAGCTAGAGCACTCATTCCACAAAACCACTGCAGTTCTGACAAAGAAAAGCAACAATCCCTAAAACGTGCTTCCAGCCGATATAAAAATCAATACAAGCCTTCAAGTCCTCAATTGAAAATGGCAAACTATATTTCCTGATTCCGGCACCATTCTAGAATCTCAACACTTAGTAGGCCCACAATGTGCTTCCAATACAATTCCCTCATGCTTAGTTTTCATAAATTACAAAATAAGAAGGCAGCTGTTCAGTGACAAGATACCTACCGTGCTGAATACATGGACACAGCGCTTCACCTGAGCGGAGGGCCACGCCTTCATCCCTTCCTTTCTCTCCTGTGGAACCATGAACTAGGTCCAGCACTCTCCATCTGCCAACCCTCATCCCCACACCACTGCATGGTCTTGGGCTTTGTTTCCCATGTCTCCACTCTGTTCTTCCTAACTCACTCCTCAGCTGCTTCTTGCTTTGGACCAAGAGGGCAGCCCAATGGGGGCGGGGAAGGCATTCAGCCTTCAGGAAGATAAGGGACAGACATCCATCAAATGACAAGTGTCCAAGCCTGTAGGTCCCAGCTCTGCTAAGGACCATAACTGGGGTAAATGGGGACAGAGGGAGTAGAACTGAGAGGGGACAACAGCTTCTGTAAATGAAAAAAAAAAGAAAAAAAAAAAAAAACACAGGGCAGGGGCCATCTGGATTTGAACCGGTGACACCAAGGACTGAAACCAGATGCTCAAACCACTGAGCTAAGCCAAACTGCCCTTCTGTGAGGGTCTACTCACCACCTTTTATAGTCACAGGCATGTACAGCATTGCATAATAGGTTGGAAGTTTCTGCTTACTTCTGTAGAGTTGTTAAGGCCAGCACTGATTCCTCTACAAACAAATCCAGGAAGGTTTTTCTCCATTCCCATGTACACAACTCTACCTGTTCACATGTCTGTATGTAAGTTCTTGGTCAGTCTGTTACATTTACTATACTGTGCAGCCTCTAGGACTTAAATATCTCATTTTCCTGTGTGAGACACAGGAAGCTATGTTGGTTGGTTAAATGTCAACTTGACACAAACGAGTCACTTGAGAAGCGGGAAACTCAATTAATAAAATGTCCCTACCAGACTTGTCTGCGGGCAAGCCTGTTGGGCATTTTCTTGATGGCTGCCGGATGTGAGAGGGCCAGGTTCACTGTGGGTGGTGCTATGCCTGGTTCCCAGTCCTAAGTGCTATGAGGAAGCAGTCTCAGAAAGCCTCGAGGAACAACCCAGTAAGCAGCACTCCTCCATGGCCTCTCCCTCTCCTCTTCCTGCCTCGGGTTTCTCCCTTAGTGAGAGACTGTTCTGTGAGAGTATAAGATGAAATAAACCCTTCCCTCCCCAAGTTGATTTTCATCATGGTGTTTTATCTCAGTAATAGAAAAATAACTAAGATGGAAGTCATTGTGCCTAACTCCTTTCTTTAAATACGTACTCATTTATTTACTTATTTTGTATATGTGCATGTGTGAGTACACATTAAATAAACCACAGTCAGATGGCAGGCAGAGGACAACTCCCAGCAGTCGGTTTTCTCCTTCTGCCTTGTTCTGAAGCAAGGGTCTCCGCTGTTTCCTCTAATGGACACTGTGTGCCAGGCTCTGGCAGATGCTTCTGACTGTGCCTCTTATCTCACCACAGGAGCGCTAGGATTATAGGTGTCTGCCTCCGTATCCCACATTTTAAGTGATTTCTAGATGGTGAACTCAGGCTTGGGGCATCTCCTGGCCCAATGGCTAAATCCTTTATAGACATCTGTATTGTCTACATTGAAGCACATATCTCTGGCCTGTGTATATGTACATTAGGCTGTAAGGGCAGAGACAGGAGTAGGCTGTGGACTTCCCAGGTCCTGGCTGCACAGCAACGACAGAGTTCTCAGAACCATCATGAGGGTGACATAGAATGAGAACACAAAGGGCCTCCGGGGACAGCTCTGCTGTGACCTTTGTCCCACGGCATGAATGTGTCTAGTCTTGCATATGTTTGTACTTATATCAGAGTGTCCTTCACAATTGTTTTTCAAGGTCATGGTGGTCTGAATAAGAATAGCTCCCATAGGCTCACATATTTGAAAGCTTAGTCACCAGGAAATGGAACTGTTTGAAAGGACTAGGAGGTGTGGCCTTGTTCAGAGGAAATGTGTCACTCAGGGTAGGCTTTGAGATTTCAAGACCCCATGCCAAGCCCACTCTCTCTCTGTCTCTCTGTCTCTGTCTGTCTCTGTCTGTCTGTCTGTCTGTCTGTCCATCTCTCTCTCTCTCTCTCTCTCTCTCTCTCTCTCTCTCTCTCGCCTTTCTTTCTCTCTTTATCCATAGATCAGGAGGTAGCTCTCATCCACTGCTCCAGCATCAGCCTGCATGCCACCATGTTGTCACCATGATAATAGTGAACTCACCTATGACACTGTAAGCAAGCACCAATTAATTTTTTTATAATAGTTGCCTTGGTCATGGTGTCTCTTCACAGAAATAGAACAGTGACTAACACAGAACTTGGTACCTGATAGTGAGGTATTGCTATGATAGGGCTGACCATGCTGTTTGTTGGTGAAATATAGACTTTGGGACTTTGGATTAGGAAAGAGGTTGAAAACCTTAAGCAAGGGTTCAATGGGTTATACTAGTAGAAGCATGGAAGATTGAGATAAGGGTGATTTGAGCTGTGGGGGCAAGCTCAAGCAGTTTAGAGGGGAAGAATGTTAGCAAGTGGTCTAGAGACCATTATTATGATAGCTTGGCAAAGAATGTGGCAGCTCTTTGCCTTTGTTCAAAAATCTGCCTGAAGCTAAACTGAAGATTTTTAGGTTAGTGACATTGGCAAAGGAGATTTCAAGACAGCCTAGTATTGACTGTGTCACTGTGTTACTAATGGTTACTATTATTCAAGTCTACAATGAAAGACAGCACGCTGAACAAGGAAAATTGTAAAATATACAGTTTAAGGAGAAAAGGAGCACCAAGGAATGTAATGTTGGAGCCAAGTTTAGTGTTCAAGGTTATTTTTAAAAGGTTTTTAAGAGCCTAATGCTAAATAGAATAAAGAAAGGTCAGGACAATGGCCCATCCAGACACCTCCAGTCTGTGCAAAGGGATCTTTCAAAAGCTTAAGCAGTGAAAGAAGCCATCAAAAGCAAAAAAGGAAGCCATCAAGCAAAAA